>CM029362.1:13353470-13541379 GCA_017140985.1 Hormaphis cornu
CTCGTCCTGTCCGTTTGCCTGATACTCCTGTGCGGCATGGCCATCCGGACCAGGGGCGGCCCGGCCCGGTTCGCCGTGGACGACCGCGGCTGCGCCGAACCGATCGGCGGCGCGGGCGACCCGTTCGGCGACCGGTACGAGAAGATCGAGATGGACCGCGACGACGGCCGCTCCGAGGCGCGGCCGGGCGTCCCGCGGCGGCCGCAACAGCCCGCGCCGCCGCCGCAGCCGTCGTACGGCGTCCCTTCCGGCCCGGACCGCCCCGAGTCCGCCGCCGACCCGGCCGAGACCGGCGCGGAGTCGACGGCCGTTCCGCGGAGGACTCCTCCCGGCCGAGACGACGACGCACTTCCGCCGTCGTCGACGGATCGGCCGCCGACCGCTCGTCCCGATCGTCGTCCCGCCGTCACTCTTCCGCGCAGCAGGTACCTACGATATTTTTAGCGAGACCAAAGTGTTTCTTTACGGCGTAAACGATGAAAAGTAGAACACATAAAACACGATCTTTTACACCCGAACCGGTTAGATTTTAATTTAAGATTTTACGAATTTTTTTTCATACGCCAATTAAAAACGTCTAATGAAAGTTTCCGGTTCCGAAGAAATGAACTCGTTTCACACTAGCGATCGTGTGGCCCGTTGTTTTTAATCCTATTCAGAAACGTTTTTTTTTTCATGAAATAACGATCATAAAAAAAAAAAAAAAAGCTTTTGAAGTCCTTCCGATCCGAACGAACTTTTCACGGTTTTCCTACGCACACACACACAACAACATTTACCTGTCAATTATTTTTCCATGTCGATTCCACGCTATATTATGCATTAGCGATTTAATCTTGACGTTATTTTCATTTTTTTTTCAAGCGCTCTGTCGATCGGTTTTTTTTTATTTGACAAAAAATACCCCGAGAAAAAAAATCGAAGAAATTAGCGTTTTATTTCGTACTGCGTACATTATGGATATTGTTTGAAAAAAGAAGACGAGATAAAGTTGTTCGTTATTATTTGGTATAAAATATCGTAACACATTGTTGTATTTGAAAAATAATTGACAGAATATCGCGTACGGTGAACGAGAATGGTTTTAAAAAACGACGTGAATCGGGACGATTACTGTATATTGAATATTACTATAATACTGTATATGAATAACTGTACACGTGGTAACTAAATCAAATAATGTTCAAAACAATCATTTTGCGGCGATAGTCCTTGAAGATATCGTGCAAGAACAAAATCGAGTACCCGACAAAAATTGTTGACACTTCTAACGATTTGGAGTTATTCACGAAATACAATTCGAAATAAATGTCCTATGGTTTTTAGAATTTCGCGATCGTTGATGAAAATCTAAATTTTGGACAACATTAACCGGACGTCATTTGAGTCTAAAGAATATTCAGCCGCATGTTAATAAGATAAATTATAAACAACTCGACGCGAAATTCGGGGAATTTTGTCTTTTAATTTTATATTTGATTGTATTAATGTGTCAAAAATTCAAACAATAAACGTCATTTTAATTAACGCGGCGGTTCTTATTTATTTATAGTTCTCGTTGAAGTGGCACAGAATAACGACGGAATATCGTCGTTATCGCGATGTACCAACACCGACGTGGTTTTACCGTATTTATTAAATACGAAGTTTTTCAAACGGTCATGATTTTCTCTTGTAATGTTTTTTATTTATTATTTTCTACACGCAAAACGTAGCGATAATTTTTCTTCAACAGATTTTTTAATCCCCAAATCGATCGCGTCCAGACGTCTTCAAATCGTCCGACTTTAATATCCAGCAATCTCTTCGCAGAAATGCGTACCAACTAGTTAAGAAACGTTATTTTCATTTTTTTGGTTCGTGCCTCTGTCAATACACAAAAATCGCCCTCTCGGTCTGGTCGTGACACGCGAATCGGAGATTAAAGACGAACACATAATAATATCGCTTTTTATTATGTGTTCCGCGTTGTTTGCTCGCTTTCTCTTTTTTTTTCAAAAAAAAATCTATATACAAGTTTGTTTATTGTGCATATCATGTTAATCTTATAAGACAAAACCGTCGTCAAACCACGTACGTGAGTAAACAACAGTATATTATAATACGTACCTACTCACCATCAAGGCGTTAAAAGTTAAAACAGTCAAAAAGTTAAGATAATTTTAATTAAGTCAATTATTTCGTTAACTTATTCAAGATTCTCAGCGCAGCGAAGGATGTAATGTTTTTACAATGGTTTTTTTTTCCCCCCTCGTGAACACTTTTTGGGTTATAAGAAACACACGTAATTTTCTTTTAAACCTTTTCGCTTTTTCGGCGCTTTTGTGTACCATGTTAGTATCACACTATACATAATATGTGTACCTACCATAGTATTATTAAAATATATATATATTAATTTAATACGAAAATTGTATATTTTGTTAGATTCCAAACAGGCCATTCGTTATACCGAAACGATGATCGATGGTGATAAAAACGGAAATACATCCCGAACGGAAACACCTAATAATCGTATGTTTTCCGAGGGAAAAGTTCCATAGTTTTACGCTTAATAATTAAACGAAACGAATTTGCTATGTGAAACGATTCCTCATAACATATTTGCCCTGTAGATTTGATCGGTTTTGTTCAAAAGTAAACGTTTTGATACGTGGACTCGATACGATAAAACATTTTTTCGGCCGATAAAAATAACTCAATTCGAATTAAAATCCCAGCACACACTTTATCGTTTTATTTCATTCAATTTTTCAGTGATCGATTAAGTATTTTTTAGACGAAAGTGCATCGTCAAGTATCAATCGTTTTTTTTTTTTTACCGTCTTTTACAACGACCGGAGTCAGAGGGAAAACGAAACAGAGAGCTAAGGCGAGGCGACAATATGTACAAGACCAAAAGTAACGCGGCGCTCCGTTCAGGCAAAACTGATACTCGCGTGCACATCTTTATAAAAAAAAAAAAAATTCTATGATATTATTATACTCAAAAAAATCTCAACTATACTGTTGTTTTTGTTTAAAACGCATGCGCAGTTTGAGTGTGGCAGTTAAAACTGCAAACCTATAAATAAAATAGCAAAAACAATTACCCGATCACGACAAAGATTTGCTCATAAAATTGAGCAACATTTATTTCGATGGTCAGTGAAGATGATACGGAAAGTACCTATGCATAGAGAAAAAAGAGAATTAAAAGGACGACCGGTCGATTAAAACGTAGCAAAATTAAAACGATTCATCCAAAAACAAAATCAAACCGTCAACAAGTACTTTTCTTAACAGTTTTAGAATATTTCAGTATTCTCAAACTCGAATATAAGCCACAATTAATTAGTTACGAGCTATTTAGATTTGAACATTGTTTAAACGTTTCTAATAAACGTAGATTTACATCGTGAAATAAACGGTTTTTTTAACTGTACAATTTTATTAGGCGACGCGTTCAATGGGCACAGAAAAGGGCTTTTATAATTGTTTTGTTTTCAGACATTTTGTTTATTTCTTGTCGCGTGAACGTTATCGTACAAAAAACGGAGTGTAATTTATTAGGCGTGTGCGTTATCTTTTTGTTAAACAGCAGAAATGATTAGTTTTTGATTTTTACTGATAACATAGGTCGACTAAAAATCGGAAGGATAGATTATTATATTTTATTTTATGACTTTGGAAAAACTGCATTCGTTCCGTAAAGACTTGAGAAAATGATAAAACAAAATCCTTAGTATACAATTCCATTTGGTACAGTTGATGAGTTATTATAATACAATCGTTGGACCTTCAAGTTAATTTTTATTTTATCGAAATTGTCAGGAAAATTAATTAGTACTAATACAGCTGGTATAAACGCAGGTATGATATGATTTTGAGCCTCGTTTAAAATCGAGATTTCAGGATGTGAAAATTTCCTCTAAGGTATTTTATCTGTACAATAAACGATAGAAATAGTTTATGAAACTGTTCAATAACGTTTATTGGCAAAGAAAATTATGTAAATTTTATCAAACAAAAATAAGTGATTCGTTATAGACAAAAAATCAAAAAGAAAAGTTTTGTGAAACATTTCAGCGTGTTCTGTTCGCCAGAGGCTTGTGAGTGTAATTAATTACTATCGTTCATCATTATATTGTATCCGAGATTCTATTCATCAACTTAATTGAACTGGTGTTAATTTGAATCGCTGTTAATAATAAATTCTTTTAAGCACTATAGTACGGTGTGTGTAAAATTTATATCAAAACCAGTCGTTACGTTTGTATAGTAATTAATAAAAATGTTGGGAATAAAACCATACAAAGTACTATTTAAGTACTGACATCAATATTTTGGACGTATTATTTAATGGGGCGTTCGCAATGAACGTCGAAAAAACAAAACCGATTTATTGCGACCGCGAACCGTTATTAATGGTTTGTTAGAAAAAAAAATGTTGAACTCTTATGAAACAATATAAAAAAACGGTGTTTGTTTATTAATTTTGTTTTTTTGTAAGAGAAATTTAAAAAAAATCTGAAATTTCTGTTAACTTGTTTAGTATATAATATTGATTAAATATCAAACACTTAACTTATCCTAAGAGCTATGACTATAATGAAAAAAGATGAAAATAAAATGTTACGACTGACCATTGAGCGCTGAATTGCTGATATTTTAAATAATCGACCCATATTAACAGTTAGCACGTGTAATACGATAATTTGCCAAACATAATTGGTAGGGTAACGGTAAGGACGGTACAAAATGATGACTTTTACGTGGATAAAATATTATCAAGCCATCAATTATTAACATTCGGAAAACTGGTTTTCAAACTCATTTTCATATGTATTGTAGCATCGTTGAAATGACTTTTACGCTGTCTGCCCTAACAATAGCCGTCCCGAAGAACGCAGACGATTATACACCTAAACTGCTGTATTTACGTTTCCGCGTGAAAAACACAACTCTTTGCGAAAATTTCTGAAAATCATCCATTCAAATTTAATACGAGGGGTAAACCACGTGAATTTAATTTGTACACTATGTAGACTACCGATTTCCGGAAATTTCGTAGACTTCTGTGGACCAAATCGTGGCTTTTGTACGCGTGACTGAATCTCGTACAGTAGACTTCGGCCATCTTAGAACTCGTAGACTTCTGCGGATTTCCTCGGTTGTCAGTGGATTTCCGTGGACTCCGAAAATGTTTGAAATACGCCTACATCCCCCACAGAGGGACGTGAAAAAATAATTTAAAACATATGCATATGTTTTTATACAGGCCGCGTATGTTACCGGAAGATCCCACGATTGGCAAAACAAAAAACACCTATCTGGAGTGCAACCTGGGCGAGGTGACGTTGCACCACCATGTGCTTCACAAAGAACCGCTTCCGGCCGGTCACCTCTACACGACGGCGGCGGGACGACAGGATCTGTGCCGCAGCACGAAGGCCGTGCCCGACCTGCTGAACACGTTACCGGCCAAAAATCGCCGGATCTCGCAAACGCTGCCCAGGTGAGCTGTTGTTCTTCCTAGTTTTCCTCTTTCTTTTCCTTTCTCCCAACGATTCGGAGTCGGTCGCCCTAAGTAACTCTCCACTTGTCACAACCAAATATTTTATTTTGCCTCCTAAACCACACTAAAAATAGTGTCATCGTAAGATTTAGATTCAATGAAATTTTCGTAAGCATTCGGTGTGGTGTCCAATCAAACGAACAAAATAATCGTAGGCCGAGAAAAAACGTCCGATAATTCCATTTGGTTAAATTAGCTATTGAGTATTAAGTTTTACATTTTTGATTTTTAAGAGTGAAATGCTCAATTTCCGTGAACTTTAATGATGCTTCGTCACAGGAAATTAGTAGTTAAAACTGGGTTACTTACTGGGTGTGAACGACGTTGTAGGTTGATCGTGTTGTAAACATTTCTGATCTCGTAAGTTAGTTTTTTTTAAATTATTTTTGTACTTGATTCAAAACCATTCGTTTGCCAACAGGTCAGGTTTCAGTTCGAATCACAGAAGAAACACCATGTACGCGGAAAGACCTTCTGGGAGCCAATCGCCACTGTTATTGGGAAGTCGCAGCAGCGGTGGTAGCAACACCAGCCGAAGCCAACTGTCTTTCGACTCATCTGTATCGTCAGATCATCCCAAGTACGAAAAAATACAATCGACAGAACAATATTGTGTTATCAATATGAATAATAAATAAACTGAATGAATAAAAATAAAATTAATAACATCTAAACACGTATAAATCCTCGTAAAAGAAAAAAAAAAGAAAAAATGCGATCAATAACCAATATTAAAGTATATGCGCCTTAAAACTATTGGTCGTCATATTTTAATTTCTAATAAACTTGAAATTTTGAATTTTTTTTTTTTTTGAATCAAAATAATTTAAAGAAAAACAAAAACAATTTTTTAAAAAAAATAATATAAATAATTAGCATAATTTTCAATAACTATCGGCGTCCGTAACAGTTAATTTCTAAAGTCGTTCATAGTGAATGAGTGCAAACATTTGGAATACGCAAATTTGAGTAAATTCTATACGTTTTACCTAACCCTTTCCCATCATTCTAGCTAACCGACATTTTCAGTACATTAGCAAACAACATTTATGATATTATATTGTGGTTAGGTTAATGTGGTATTTTATGATATATTGTGGTTAACGTAACCCCATGTTTACCAGTCACCCTGGTTTTAGAATTTTACACCAAATTTTGTCCCTTCTGAATATGAAAATAAAATATTCGTCGTTCCAATTCCAGAAAAAGAATTAGTTAACATCGATGATACAAGTTGGAGTTTTCCTTTTGAAAATTTTTGTGTTGAAAATTTCCTATACATAATTCCAAAAAAAAAGAAACTTTATTCGCTATTTTTCCATCGATTTTGATTCAATAAAACTGTACACTATTGAAAAAATACCATATTAACTAAATAAAGTTCTTAGTTTTTAAAGGGTTATTATACTCTTGTTCACTATAGGTAGTATATTATGTTATTACGTGACTTGTATTTATCATCAGGTGATCGGGATTTGTTTGCTGTGATCTGCATATTTACGATGTTCTTTTATTTAAAAAAAAAAAAGCCGGAATCGCTCTAGGTCGTGTGGATAGTTTGACGGAGTAGCGACTACGCTTTGGGTGGGTCACTGTTTTGGGAGTTGTGGTTCAAACGCATTATTTAGTATCTGAAAGCGACGATAAATCATCGCCATTAAAAAAACGATTTTGAGCGAACTCAGTTATCAAGTAAACGTCCCGGTGAAACCCAAATTCAACAACACAAAAAGAATAAAACTTTTCGAAAAAATTTTTTGTAGCTCTACAGTACAAAGATACATTTTTTTTTTAAAAACTTCAAGACGATAGAACGGTTATTTTCGAAATTCCAGAGGAATACGCGTGATTTTAACGAAATCTGACATGTCGTTAATAATCTTAAAACTGAAATCGGTAGAACGAAAAATCGTGCGATTTTCAAAATTTTTGGTGTATAACGTACAACCGATGTATGAGACATTAACCTATCACGCATGAAAAACCTAACAGACTGAAATTAAATGGAGCTTTCTGAACATTTTTTTTTGAAGTTGTGTCGTAGAACGATACGTTGTTGTCTTAAATATCAAGACATGATTACTTTCGAAATCACGGAGAAACGACTGTGCGCGTTATTGAAAAAATTTTAGCGGGTTTTTCGCAATTTTTCGGTGGTTTTTCCCGTCGCGTCAGAAAACTATTGATCGAAAAATGACCTCTCAAATGTACCATCGCGATCCGATTTGCTAAAGGTACTGTGTGCAGAAATCGGCGCACTCTTTCTGGTAGAAATCTAATCGACAGTATATAAAAAATAAACATCTTCGCGTAAAACCACTAGGTTCCACTCTCTCAGCTATCGCTCAGAATCTAAAAAAAAAAAAAACCGTTAAACATTCCAGACAGCTGGCCAGCGCTTGGAAATCGAGCAGTTACCTGAACCTGTCGTCGACCGGCGACCGGCGTGCCGCGGCGTTCATCCCTTCGGGGATCCATCCGGGGTGCCGCCAGCAGCACCCGCCGCAGCACTGTTGGACGCCGCCCAGCTTACCGTCGTCGCCGGTCCGCGAGCGCCGCCTGCCGGCGATACCGGCGAACCGCGGGCCCGGCGGCGGCGGCGGCGCGGGGCCCACCGAGACGCCGATACTGGGCCCGCTGTCGTCCAGGAGACGGGCGCCGCGGCGCGCCGCCGACCGGAACAGGCCGACCGACCGCTCGCTGCAGCCCGACGACGGCGGCGACGTCACGTACGACTATCACGCGGCGCAGCTGGACATGTTCCTGGACGAGTACAAGACGCTGCGGAAAGAGCTGACCAAGATGCAGCGCACGTGCGACACGCTCAGGCTGTCCAACGCGTCGCTGGCCTCGTCCGCGTTGGACCTGGACCGCGAGCCGCAGCCGGCGTCCGCTTCGTCCGCGGTCGCCTCCACGTCCGTCCGGACCACCCCGAAGTCCATACTGAAGAACAGGAACCAAGCGACGTACGTTTACCGGTCGGGCGTCGACCGGCGTAACAGTTACCACCTGCTGGATCCGGCGCCGGACGGCGCTCGTCTCGGTTAACCCCCGGTTATACGTACCGCCTCCATCCCCCGCGAAACGCTCTTGAAAACAACGCTCCTTATACAACGATGTCATCATCACGGAACGCCGATTTCATTGTATTATATTGGTTGTGGGGTTTTTTTTTTTCGAAAAAATGCATATTTTACACGGTTTTTGTATACTTAGTACGACGTTTTAAATTATTACGGAATAACGTCAAGCCAACGGGTTAGATTAGTGTGAAAATTAATTTGTTAAGTTAGTATTGACGAGTCGCATAACCGACGTAGTTAAAACGGAGTTAACTTTGACGTTTAACGAAGCCCAGGCTTGCGAAAAACGCGTATAAACCGAATTGACATTCCGTTAAAACCATTAAAATTCTATAAACGCGTAAAAACCAAAATTATTGTTCGTAAATATTTTTTCCTTTTTTTTTTTTTTCGTAGCTACGGGTGTCAAAAAACATATTAGTAATTTAATTTGAACGTGAGAATTTTCAAACTTTGTTTTCTAACCTTTTTATTCTCGCGCGTCAATTATAGTTTGTACTTCCTTTACGGTTGTTCGACTACTGCAGTTTCAAGTGTTCAACGTTGAATTTATAAAGTTGTTCCGTGTCAAAAATGATTAGTTTTCAGATAAAGTCAGAACTTACAATTTAGAATATATTTCGGAACAGTCGGTTAATAACGAGTATTTTCGTAAACTAATTCATATTATAATATCGGTATTCCGCGTTAGACGAATAAAAGATTTTTTATAAAAACAAATTACCTCATTTTGACCGTTGTGGTGGAATTCAATGAAACCACACAAGTGTACTGCACTCTGTTATTTTGATTTCTATTCAACAACATTTTTCCAAAGTTTATTTTATGCTTTGTTTTTTTTATTTACATTTTTTTTTTTTTATTCATACGTTTTTCCTGTTACAGGGTCTACTGACCATTTTCATCAAAATGTTTACTCAACTTCATTAATCGAGTATTAATTAACTAAAATTATAAATGTATACCGTGCACAACTATATAAAATACAACGTTAACGTTTGAAATAACATTTCGTAATCAATCGACTACCCGTGTAAAACTGTTTACATAGAACGTGTCGAGTCTGTTTCACGAACTTACCAACACAATCACAACATTTCAATAGGACAATAGTTCTATAGTAAACTTAAATCAATTTGAGTCTGGTACTTGTTTACCGCGAAAACAGTATTAATTTCTCTAGATTTGTTCTCTTTTGCAGAGTCTAATAATATCGTGTTAATAGGTCATATGAAAAAAAAAAAAAAGTTTAGTTGTTTTCGACAACGTTTTCATAACCTCGAGAGTGATATCGTTTAAATGAAAAATTTACTTCATTCCGTACTTACTCCAGCATACCAATAAGATTTCGTTGAAACAATTACGCTACAAAATGTTAAACTAATATTGTAGCTTTTTTATAGATATGATCTTATGTTTGTACAACGTATTAACTAAATAATAGTATGTCAAAAATGAACGACTTCATACGAGTACTTTCATACATTATATTCAAACTTTTTTTACAAGTCCTTTAGTTCTTAGTTCATTGTTGTTGAAAGTTAAAAACACTATGTTAAAAATCATTTTTTTTATTATGTATCGCGTTAAGTGTTTTTGAAAATTTAATATTATATTATTGTAATAGTAATAATAATAATCGTTAAAATACAATTTAATTATGATTACCCTATATGATATTATTGCTATTGGTTATTATAATATTAGGTTGTCTGTTTGTAATAACAATAAAATATTTTCATGAAAACGTGTACACGTCATATTAAAGCATACAGACGTTTTTATTTCAAGAATGATATACATTGATTATATTATAAATTTTAATATGATAAACTGTGTTTTGTTTCTAGAATTTCATAATGCAAAGCACACGTTGGCGCAAAAACCAACAAATGTCTTTAAAAATGAAAATTCCATTTAGAAGTCATATAGAGAAATAATTGCCAACTCAACGTTGATTTCACAATAATTTTCGTGATGTCATGTTTTAAAAAAATTAATCATGTTCATTAGACAGTAAGTGTTGCACAGAATATTCGAAACAATCCATTTTCATTATGGCGAAATATCCGAAAGAGTTACTATCGAAATCCGCCGGAGCGCGTAGTAGGGAATCTTAGTTCCTTCACGACTGAAAAAAAAAATAAACTAATTTTTGTTTCGAAAAATGATTACGATGTAGAATATCTGTATAGGTACTGACGTTGAGTATTTTTTGTTTGGAATTTTGATTATTTATGAAGTTTGATTTCCAACAACTAGGTAAATCCTAATAACAATACATCGATCAACATGGATAATATAGATTGTACATTTAAAAGTTACTGACTTTTGACTACAAAACCTAAACTAGAGGGAAAGAACTTAAAATTCAAAATTTCGATTTTTAATCTGTTGTAACCGACTAAAAAATAAATAATAATTTTTTAAGCAAAAAAAAATAACGATGGGATATTCCCCATTAATCGAATTTGCTTTTTCTAGTTATTCTTGTACGAGAAACTAATTGTACAAACTTATGGGATGCGACTCAAGCGCGTACAAGTAATAAACAAACACATAATATAAATGATACTAACTGAAAATTTAATTTAATCTATCATAGATATAAGATCGAAATATAAAAATACGTCACATACAAACGAGAAAAATTATTTAAATAAATAAACTAACATTTTCAATACGTTCGGTGATGCGAATCAATTCGTCATTTTTTACATCATAGCGTGTTAGCTTGTCTTTAATCGCATCACTAAAGTTTCGAGATTAAATAACAACGATGGACTTGCCACTAGTCGCGGAAAATCCTCGCTGCGCTCAAAATCTAAAAACAAATGATCGCTAAATGATAATTAGAAAAAAATTAACTCAAATTAAGTATATTTTTAACTAAACCATATAACAACTTTCACGTTTTTTTCAATATTTAAAGTACAAAGCCCTAAATCGAAATTTCGTCACCTATAGTAAAAAAAAACAAACCGAAGTATACGACTAAAGACGTCTGAACTTACGATTTTCCGAACTGTCCAGTTTCTCTTGAATATAATAATATGCTAAGGACATGTGCAATATCAAACGCCAAGTTTTGGAAAATATTTGATGAGCACACTTGGATTTAATATGGACCGTTTTGAATTTTTTTTTTTATGATTAAAAAAATTAAAACGGTAAAAAATAAAGCCACTAAAAAGTTTTATCATTGTATAAAATAATCGTAAAACCCGTACTACATTGCCATCTAGGAGTGAAAACCTGAAACTCTAGAGTTGTTCAACACGCATAGCGGTATTGCTGAAAATTTGAAGAAATAATAATGATAAAACAATACGATTATGAATGAAACAAGATACTTCTTGACGATGTACAAAATTTCAAGGTTCCAGGGGATAACTCGAAAAACAATCAAATTTTCAAAAATAACTTCAAGTACACTACTATAGGGCCGATTGTAACCCGCTTGCAATTACTTATGTAACGAAAAACGGTTAAGCAAAATACACTTACAACGGAAAATTCTCTAACTGCGTGGGTACGCAGATTTGAAAAAACAAAAGCAAACATGTCTTGGAAGGAAGGACGGAAGGACGACTGACGCGGTTGATAAAGTGAAATTGCTGGCTAAAATCGTAAAAAAAACGCCTGAAAAAGATTTGTCAAATAATTTGAAATTTTCACGCTTGTTTGAATTTCGCAAACGACGTGTGCACCTACTACAAATGGCTAGGTTAGGTTAGGCTAAAACTTCGGAATTATCTGATGTTTTCTAGTCATGTTCTTGAGTATAATAATCGTTCAATTACTCGCCGTAGGTTTTCAATATTTTTTGTTGTGTTATTATCATAATAGGTTCAAAATGATTCTATCACGCTTTAAAATTTCACACAATTTTGGCTGTACTCAAGTGTTAGTGTTAGTGATGGGATTTAATAATAATATTTTTTCTGAGATCGTTCAGCTCATATCTTGTACATTAAACTATAAAAGCCGTTTAAAATAAAATTCTTAACGACAAAACAAAGTCTCGCATATTATATTATTATCCTTTATTGAACACACGTCCCGTCGCTCTGTATCGAGCTGAAAATTGCTGCGCAGCTTTACTTATGAAGACAGAACAGTATCGCGTATAATGGATAAAGGATTATTAATTTTCATAGCTAGATAATAGATAAATAAAAAGGGCACTTTTGTCTAGATAACAAACGGACGACTTTTTAAAAATAAATTCCTGGCACAAGTCTGCCAAATCAATTGCTTAAAATTTTTTAACGTCGAAAGTCCATAAGTTTTGACCATGGAAAACAAAATGTTTTTTTTCAAAAATATATTGTTTTAAGAAAAAAAAAAAATTCAAACAAAATTGCTTGTGATTTGTTCCCGAAAATAAATCTATATTTTTTTTTAGCAAAAAAAAAAATGATAAATTCATCCAGATGGACTACGGAGACATCACGAGTATTACTACGTCTGAGATAAAAACATAGACGACTGTATTTAAATACATCCACAGACAAGATGATAAAAAAATTATCCAGATAAAAACACCACACTGCGTCCCGCAATTGTCTTTGTGCGATCGTTTTGACTATATTATGTAAACGGTATCGGGGTTCGACAGGAAATTCAAAATGTTTGAAACAATCGAGTCGTACTCTAACAGTCGTACGTATATTATTTTAAAAAAATACGACGTTAATTATTTTGTACTCTGTTCAGCGAGAAATGTACTCTTTTGTACTCTGTTCAGACGATTGCTCGGCCAGGCGCGTTCTCTCGCCGGACAGCCTGACCGAGAGCGTGAATCGTCGCAGTTTTTCACACCTCGCTCTGGGCGCGAGTTTTTTTTTAGCGAATTTTCTAAATGCGCGAAACTCGCAATCAACACCGCGCGCATGATAATATCGTCGCGTTCAATCACGCCGGACGACGAGTCCACTCGAAAACGTTGGTACACCGCACGTGCTCGACCGACGCCACTGCGGCCACCTGACCCGCGCTGACTATAAGCGCAGTGGCGATAGCGGGGGCGCCGCGTGCCGGGGCGGAGGAGATAAAACTCCCCCCGAAGACTCCCGCGCGACGGACGACGGATGACGTGCGCGCGTGGGAGTCGGCGGCGTAGGTTCGATTTTCGAGGGCGGAAGAGCTCGGACGGCTCTCGCGCAGGCCCGCGACGATCGGGCCGACCGCCGCGCGGACGCCGGCGGCGGCGGGGTCTCCCTATCGATCGCTCCGAACCGCCTCCGCGCCGCCGGTCCAGCCGCGTCGCGCGGTCGCCATATTGCGACGAGCTTTCATCCGCGACGCGCCCCCGTCACACTCGTCTCAGACGCTCTCCCGACCGGATCGGACCGCGGCGACGCACGCTGAACAACGCAATGGACACTGAGAGCGCGGACCTCGTGGAAACCAGCTGAAGGGAGCGCGTAGAGTCGGTGCGGCGCGCGCGATCGGTCGTCGCCGGATACGACCCCAACGGGGCAGTGCGCAACAACAATTGTTATTATTAATTACGCGGTCTTCGTTCGACGGATCGCCGCTGACAACGGTCGCGGGACCACGCAGAGTTTCGCGGATTCGCGGGTAAGTGGTGTGGCGATTTCGGTTTTCAGCGCGACGGGCGTTTTCCTCCAGCGAGAGAACGCCCGTAGGAGTTGTACGTCACGCGGCGGTTCGGGGAGCTGAAGGAACGGTGTCGCCGGGCGCCTTCTCCCCGGGGGGACGACGTTCCGGGGGCACTTTTCGTAGGGTCGGCGCGAACCGGGGGCAGAGCTGTCGGGTACCGTGCCGACGTCCCGGAGAGGCCTCGTCCGGAGCGTCTGCCCCGCCGAATTTCGCTCGTCACGACGATTCCCCGAGTGTCCTGCAGCGGATTCCAGCACCCCTGCGCGCTCGGACGTCGCGACGACAACACGCGGTCGTGTCCCGGTCGAATGGAGGGCACACCCACGGAATGTAGGTCACGGCGGGGTCAAACGCGCGCGACACCCGGAGGGGTTGACAAACGCGCGCGGGCGAGGGACGCCAACGAACGGACAGGAGTAACGGTTTGTTTTTATTACTGTCGAGGGTGCACATGCGGGAAGTTAACGTCGTTTGTTCGGCGTAAACGTTTCGTGGTGACACCCACGCGGGAACACTTTCGGAGTCCACGGGGGGACGGTAAATTACACCCTCGCAAATCGGTCTTTTGTGGAGAACCGTCGAGTGAAAGACGACGTCGAACAATAAGCCCGAGGAGAATCGCGAAAACGCGTCTATATTGTAAAATATCAAAACCGATCGCCAGGTACCGCCGAACGAGTATATAAGTACAAGTTAAAACGTTTGGTACAACTTGATCCCGGGTATTGTGTGCGTGTGTGTGTATACTCTCAAATGGTTTTGTCGTGACTCAATAATTGTACAAGTTGTGTGGTTTTCATCGTCAAGAAAGTTGGATTCGCGGCAGAGACGGTAATAGCATAAAAGCCTTTGAGGATGTTAAAAATGTTTGAAGATGAAACATTGAACAGACGCGAAGTCAGTAGCGAACAAGGTCTCTGGGCAAAACGTATTTTAACCCGCGCATTCAATCAGAATGTTTTTCGAACGAATATTGCTTACACTCAACAAACCGTCCTTAACCCTCCCCCTTTAAACCGCACTGAGACAAAATTCGAATTTAACACTTCATATAATAATACATTTTATTATTTTACAGTAAAAGATATAAAACGAATAAGAAACAACGCGTACTGATAGTATGGCGAAAATCAATTTCCATTCGTAGTTTTTTGCAAGAATATACTTAAAATTAAAAATGACGAAATCGATTGTATTGTAAACATCCAAATTAAACAATTATAAATCGCATTTTAAATTTTTCGCCAATCACTCCGTTGACGGAACTCGACTCCACCCATCCAAGTCCGACAACTACATCTCAGCCGATCTGGCCTACATTATAATCAGATTACAGTTTATAGGTTACGGTCGGCGTGCAGGCCTATAGGCGTGTACTACGCTTGTGAGAATATTGTCTTTTGTTCTCTCGTTCGCCTTTACAAAAGTTATTTAAACACAATCTTCCGACACATCTTTCGACGTGTTTCGCGAGTAGTGTTCCAGATGAAATATATAAATATTAACCGGTAGAAACGCATTAACAATGCGATCGTCTACGTGTGCTGCGTTACTGGTCCATCCAGAAATGCGCGTACGCTTGCAAATCGCGTATTACATTTTGACGAGAGAATCTTAAAATTTACCGAACGCTGTGACACGCGTATTCGCTGTCGATTCAAAATCGTATTCGAAGGTTCTCCGCTGTCGTGAAAACGAAATCGCGCCCTGCAAACACCGTGCCGATTCGGTTTTGAAATATTATCATAATATATTTGTCGAATTTTACGGTAAAAGTACGAAATTTAATCAAGTTCTCCGGCAGACAGTTTTTTTTTTTATACGACACACGTTTTTCGGTCGTGTTTTCGTCGTTTGTGCGCACGTTTTGACCACCGCCGAGTGCGCGCGTTATTTTTCATGCGTAAAACGTCAATCGATCGAACGCGTCGACGCCTCCGTCGAGTGGTCGCAGTTAATGTTTTTCACACGGTACCGGTGGACGCCGAGCAGATATCTTCGTGTCTTCTGGTGCTTTCTGTCCTTTACATAAAAAAAAAACATAATTTAATTACGTTACAAAAAAAATAAAATAATTATCACGGATTTCGCGACCTGCCTCGGCTAGCCGACGAAGACGCCGGTCGGACGAAACGATGTTATACGCGAACGAATCGATAAAAATATAAGGTAACCGCCAGTTCTCTACAATGTATCGTAACCGCGGGGATCTGTTTCGGGAAACGCTCATCTCAAACATTTTTTAGTCGACTAAAAAATACGATCGACTATTTTGACCGTATACAAACATTAGGCATTAGGTTGGCATCTAGAGATGATATACAAGAGATATATACAAGAGGATTGATGAAAATGGTTTTGGCATGCTTTTTTTTTTTCTAAAAACCGAAAATACTTGTCACATATTATTGTAGTTTCTCTAACAGTTTCGTTTGGAAAAAAGAAAAAAAGGCTTTTCAAAGTTTTCACGCGGCGCTGAAATGCATCGACCTCTTTGATTTTTTTTTTATTCAAAATAAAATGCATGCTGCGTATATAATTTAACACATTTAGTGGTCGCGTAAACAAGGCGAATCGCCGATTAAAAAAACATCAACAAAAACCGATTTGACGTACCACCTAATCGACGACTATCATTCGAATCCGTCCGGTTTGCTTGTAAAAGATAAAAAAAAAAAATTTTTTTTTTTTACTACATTTTAGTAAAGCGTGTGATGGAAGTGCCCGTGAGGTCAAAAGCGCACTCGAACCGCGAAGACAGTATGGAAATACAGCGTTATTACACTATGAAGTGGGTTTTGTATATTATATTATACCGTCGATAAAACGAAAAATGTTTTATACTGAACGCTTGAAATGCTTTCAACGTGTCAGGTCACGTTGAAAAGTTATGAATTCGTGATAAATTTTGAAATTTATAAAAACATTTTAAGCGCCATAAACTGTATTATTGTAATTAAACGAAAGGTAAATATTGATAAGTATTTTTGAATTCAGCCCTGTCCCTGTAACAACGAACTTACCGAGGCGTGTGCGGTCTGTTTTAACTCAACTAAAACGAATAAGACTACACGATGTGTTGATTTGACTGAAAAATGTAACGCAACCACGATATTGCTGTATACGTGTGTTGTTATATTAGTATACGATCAAGTTATACGGTAAAATTATACTATCGATTTCTCGCATCATAAAAGATCGATACAACTTGAACGTATTATTTCGAGAACGTTTTGTTCATTCGATCATCGGTTTTTCGGACTTTTTATAATCGCTCGGTTAAAGTGACGTATCCTCATGTTTGTCGTTAAAAAAAAAGCGTACTGTAGTGTGCAAATTCGATGACCTTGAGTAATTCGATACTTCGGAGTTCCGTGTACGTATACGTTGCAGGCGTAGGAAGAAAGATCATCGACAGGAATTGCGACTTTTACGGCTGCAACCGGAGTTGATTGGTAAATTTTCTGGATTCAATGAAGAATAAATTAAGTTATTTCACAAACATATGTTTTTTTTGAGATCGACAACATATTATATTTTAAAGTAGTGAAAACAGTCTGGGTTAACTGCGATCTACCTAGGTATAACATGTTACTACTATTGTTTTGTAGTGATTTTTATTACTCGATTAATCGAGTCCAACCGGAATCGTTATTTTCGATGTCAATGGTTTGTCATCGCTTTCAAATGTACGATAATAATGTGTTATTAAACTACCGAAACAACATGGCCCGACACGAAAATCTAGTCCACACCGCTGTTGTTTACTATAGTTTTTCGGCTTCACAGTACTCACGAAAACGTAGGATATAATTTTAAAGATTTTTGATTTTTATCGATTTTCCGATACAACTCGGTTTGTGTTTTTCCAATTTTTGTTCTGCGAGTGGTTCTAAACTAGTGATTATATCGAGAAACGTCACGTATTACGACATTTGGGAGCACTTAATCGTTATTTGTATAGTATAAATGGATTTTTAGTCGTACAATACTTTTTATTTTTAAAAACATCCAAGGTTATGATTTTTTTAGCAGGCTCAGAGCAAACACTGATAAATCGAATAAGTCAAGAACCTAAAGACTGTTTTCACAAGATGATTTTTCGAATAAATAAATAGTAGACGAGTTATAACGAGTTCAGTACCGTTTTTAGAATGAAAATCGCACCACCGATATTAGTTTACGGAACTGCTGAGACGATATTTGCGTCATAAAATCCAGTGCGACAAAGACCCATAACACGATTGATTGGCAATATTATTTTATGCCTTGTGTGTTTAACTATAGTACATAAAAGGTAACGTATTTTGTAAACTTGACTTTAAATTTAAAACTACGCGTTATAAAACTAAATTTAAAATCTCATATCAGACAAAAAACTTATCTCGGGACTACATCTTGTGTAATAGATTTTTCTAAGATACAATAACTCAAGTTACGTGCGAATAATCGCAACGGGGTATAGTTTCTAGACAAATTTAGAACAATTAGACGCATTCGAACGTGTGTTTATGCCATAAATGTTGAAGTTTGAACACAAAAATCAAAAAGTTCAATAGTTTAAGTAACATATTGTATAGCGCGTAGTTGGAAAAAACAGCAGCGATTGTCGACATGTGGTCTCATAAACAACAGTCGAGGAAAACGTTTTAAGACAGTAAAGTTTAATAGTAAAATTTAAAACTCGGATCGGTGAAAACAATGTGATGGATACAAATGATGTCTGAGATTTGAAATTCTGACGCCCGTAAGACCGCCCACACGAGAAAATAATTTGTGAGCGTGTACCGATCGATACTTTAATACCGTTCGAATCAAATTAACTTCGTTTACTCGAAAACGCGCGTGAAATCGCCTACAACGTTTTTATCGTCTACAAAAACGATTTCCGACCAATCTAATGGTAATAGCGTTACGTTTAATGCAGTTATATCAGCCCCGAGACAGACGTTAACCATTTTATTCGTTAATAAAAATCCGTTAGCTGACGAGCAGCTAATAATAATAATCGTCATGAACATTTTTTTTTTTTTTTTACAAAAATTAAGTGTTAAATATTATCATAAACTGTTTTTTACTTCAATTGATAAATAGTTTTGAAAACATTATGCGGGGCGAAAATTAAAAGCGTCATAATACAAAAAGTATTCCAGTATTAAATATATGTACTGAGTTTTGTAGAAAAAATATTTAAAGTTGTGAACCGACAAAATATGTAATTTGAAAAACTGTGATATCCAATCGTTTACCGCGTTAACGTTATACTCAGTTTTTTTTTCTTTTCAAACAAATAAAATTAGTGATATCGGTTATTTCCTAGCTCATTTCGGTCTTTTCTATCTAAAATTCACTCCAAGTCATTGAGAAAAACAATATGTTTCAAATGTTTTCGCCTTATTATGGAGTACCTCATAATTAGAGTCACTAACATGTTATAATAATAGCGGATGACGGGAAAACAATTTTTAGGAATTATTGTTTTGGGAAAAATGTCGTACGATCGGTTAGGTTTGATCGGTTTGAATTTTAAACATTTGACACACGCGGGACGACGACTGCACCGTGCCCAGTCAGTCATGGGATTGCGGATGACGTCAAAGGCGGGAAACGCGATTCCGCCGCCGGGAAAAATGTTTATCAATGGAGGTAAAACAGCGAAACGGAGTGAGAGAGAGTGAGAGAGAGAGAGGGTGAGCGAGAGGGCACAAAGAGGCAAAACGGGTCAACCACCAACCGACCGCCGGTTATTGCCATGGCAACTCGCCCGTAGTGATACTACAATACCATGAAGCGAGGGCTAAAGACGATAGAGTACAATTACATCATTATTTTACAACGAAATTACAAGTCGTAATCTTTATATCCGATTTTCCAATTTTTTTCGAAGAATCAGCCGAACCGTTTACTTCAACGATGAAGAAACACTTATCGCGTATCAAAATAACAGTGTGCCACTTCTATTTCGACAACGTAGTCCACGCTGCATGATTTCTAATCGCTGTTTCAAAAAAAAAAAAAAAAACCGGATCGTTTTTAAACGAAAATTGACGTTACAAGTCCAAAAGTTTAGATTTTATACAACGGTATTGTCTGCGCTTGTATTCACTGGACTAATTTTCATTAATTTTTGCACGCGTTACGTTTTTCTAAAAAAACATTATTAAAAACCTTAAGGTGAAACCACCGAGCTGATAAATAAACACAGACACAAAGATGTGTCCAGAAGCCAGTATGAGTTTTCACGAATAAATTAATTATTAGTTCGTAAGACATTGAGTTCTCAATGAAACATAGAAAACATCTTGTTTATAATAATTTCGTAGGACATTATAAAACAAACCATAAATATTATCATCACCTGCGTAATATCATAAGATAATAATAACTGTATACAAAATAGAAACCGTAAAAGTTATGATCCGAGCAATTCGTTTAAAAAATTATCTTTTATAGCTAATATTTTATGGTGATCGAAAGTCGTGTGTAACCTACAGTCAATGTTTACAAAGGATGGCAAATGTTTACCGAAAAGTTACACTTCCCAGCTGACAAACAAACGCGTCCGTTATTTTTTCTTGGCGACAGAACGGCCAAAAATCGTTAATTTAGATACTACATGTTTTAAATGAACTTAAATTACAAATTATAATATTAATGAAGCTAAAATTAAGAGACATAGGCGAGCGTATAAAAAATTTTAAACACCTTTTTTTGTATTATTATAATATTTTCTATCGTAGTAGATTCTACATACGCCTTCCGCGGTTGAAACATCCAAAAACTCGACTGCGAATTCAACAGTAGCTGTTTGTAATATTATATTTTTTTTTTTTTAGTTTTTCGGAGTAGTTTTTTAATTTTTTCCTGACCTAACCGTGTTTACGAACTTGATTGTACCGTCGGAAATTTTCGAAATAACGCCCGAACGCCCTCGCACGCCGCTGGTTGGGATTTTTAGCGCCAGGTGCCGACGCCGTGGCTTTTCGCGGTCGGCCTGGAAAGTTCGTATTGATTCCGGCGATAACCTCATAAATAATCGCACAAAAACCCGTAAGTTCACTTGCCTAGTTGCGTTTCGTATTTGTTTACGGTTAGGTACGCCATTACGCGATGTAATATCTTTATGTTTTATCGTATTGTAGTATAAAAGTGAGAGAGAAAAAAAAAACGGAAAATACGATTTTAAAAAGCCGGAATAACCAGCTAGGTCGCGTGGGTTATAATTATATTTTACATTTTCAGTTATTTAGTTTACGTCCTAGTGTTTAAATTAAGTTCAACGATAAAAATGGTCCAAAAACTACAAAAGTCGAAACGTTTGGAAAAAAAAAATATTAATACACGTAACGTGTGAAAATTTTAATTCGTAATGGCCTACCAATCGTAATGGTATCAATTCAAATACTCGCCATTCCAACGGGCTTTTTAGTATAAATTTGCGTGTTTTCGGACTCGCGAAACGCGTAACATAAAACACGTAGTTTGAAGCCAAAATATCAACTTATTCGTGCTATTTAAAGATCGTAAATTTTCGTAAAAACGTATAGTTTTCAAATTTAAAATCTCTGAGCCCTGTAACATAATTTTTTATATTGGGTTCAAGAGTTTCGTGAATGAAAAAAATTATCACGAACGTTTTAAACACTGAAACTCGTTCGTTATTATCGTTTTCCGGAAACAAACATAGGTATTTATACGGTACTCATACACGTGTTGTTCACGTTACAGGTGGCGAAAACATGGCGCCCGTCGACAAGACCGCTGCGAACGGCGCAGATTCGGCGGACAAATCGGGCACGTCTGCCCCAGACACGGCGACCGATGATAAAACGGCCGACGACACGCCGACGGAAAAGTCAGGAAAACCGGAAACGCCGGTCAAGCAGGACGCGAAATTGACTACCACCACCATCACCACGCCAAAGGACGAGAGCTCGCAATTCTTCAGTGAGTACGCACAGTGTGTAGGTTGCAGGACATTGCGTTTGTAAAATGGGGCGAGTAATTTTTCGGCACAAATTTATAATATCGCACTCGTATGTGAATATCGAGGAGACGCGTAGAGCGCATAAAACGCCTTTGAGATGAGACGGACGGATGCTGAGAACAGCTCATAGACGGAAAGGAGCTGACCACCGACCGACTTTTCAATTCCGGCAACGTGGAAACAATACTGACAGTGGCGTGCAAGCAGAGAATGATAAGGTTTTTCGGCCACAACATAAGGAGGGATGAATCGAGCGTGGAGAAGCTGGTGATCGAAGGAAAAGTAAAAGGGAACAGGAGTCGCGGGAGAACGCGACCAACGCGTTGGACAGACCAGATTGGAAGTCCATCTCTGGCTATCCCCTGGAAGACGCCGTTCGAGAGCTTTGGAAAGAGATTGTCGCCAACTGCGGGGTGACAAGACTTCCGTTTTTGAAAGGGTGGACTCGAGAAGAAGAAGATAAAAGTACAGCGACCAATCGATTAAATAGGGTTGGCTCCAGGGTGAAGATCCATGCCCTCGCTCAGATCAAAGAGAAAAATCACAGATCGGTGTATGAAATAACTGTATAATATTGTCTATTATATCAGATGTAACCCAAAAATAGAATGGTTGAACAGAAATGTGTTTTAACGTTCACAAGACCAAAAGTGAACTCTTCGCGATTAAGTGATACTCCCGAATGTGTACCTTTACTTTGATATCGTATAAATGCACGTGTACTATATGTTGTAATTTGTGACCTGGACGCGGTGTTTCAGTGTTTGCGAAAAACATTACCAGTCGAATAAAACATTTTTTTTTTAGGGAAAAAAAAACCGAATGTGTTATTCTGTAAGCAGATTATAAGGGTTAAATTATTATTTAAGTTTTTTTTTGTTTTTGCTTACAGAATTATATGATAGAAACTTGTATTTTTTTTTTTTTTTTGTAACTTAAGTAGTTGCGATCATCCTGCTTTGCCCTGGCAGGGTGCAGGCCGAAAAATAAAGTGTCGAAACAAAGAGTTCATTTTTGTCACGGCGAGTAGTATCATACAGTGACAAAGTTGCTTTACAAAATACCATTATTTTCCGAAGGCTCTTGTGATAAATTATAACAGTACACGTCGTAAAACATTTTTTATGTCAACTTATTAACTACGCAACAATTACAAAAATATACACAATTTACACTTTAGACGTTACATTGATATGTCTACTACATTTTTCAATTTTTTTGTTTGTTTTTTTTCTTACAGAACACAAATCCAAACCTTTCGAGCAGGACGCAAGGATGCCTACCATGACGCCGTTCATAACGTCCACGCAGAACACTCTGAGCCCAACGGAAAGCTCGGAAATGCCGCCGTGGGCGTCTTGGTCCATAATCATAGGTCTGATAGTATTATTTTTCCATGGAAGTTTTACTTATACGAAATTTAAAATACCGTTCTAATTGGATTCCACAGCCGTATTATTACTCACCGTTGGCTTCGTGGGCTTCTGTATACACAGATTCTTCAGGAAGCGAAGAACAAAAGACGGGAAAAAAGGAAAAGGAGTCGTGGACCTTAAAGCTGTCCAACTTTTGGGATCTGCATACAAAGAAAAAGTAAAAATTTTTATACTTGTCCTAAAAAACAGTCAGCCTCAACTAGTTTTAATTTTTTTTACCTCGCACTAGTTCAAGTCTTTCACAAGGTGAAAATACGTTTCAAAAGTAAAAATATAGAAAAGAAAATTGATTAAGCCGAATGTATTTAATTTTGTTTTCAACTATCGTACTTATAAGAGACTGAGTAGAGACTTTTTATTGAGTAACGCAAACAAATATTGTTTTTTTTTTTTTTTTTTAGATACAACCAGACATGGAAGAATTAACTGACAATGCCGAAGAAATCGCGGAAGAAGGCGATAGTACGAAAGATGATAAGAAATTAGGAAGGTTACAGTTCAAGGTATGACTGCGAAATAGTTCGAATTTTTTTTAGACATTTTCCGAACAATCAAACACGTGATAAAATATTGTTAGACCTGGTCAATACGTCCAACTTGGAATATTGTGTATACTCGAAAAAAATTTTTCTTTGTTACTTGTCCCAGAATATCATTTAAACAATTTTTTTACTTGATAATATTCGTATAGATATTACACTTCAACGTTATTAACGATTTAAACAAACGTATCGGACAAATAATTAACTACAATCGATCGGACAAAACATAATAAAATAAAATAAATTAAGGGATGCAAACAGTGAAAAGATCCAATCGTGGTATAGAGACTTTGAAATACGAGGGTCTCCATCAATCGTAAAGAGATAGTAAGGAACTTCGTTTTGACGTCGGCTTTTTTCTGCATCAACAAAATAGTGGCGTATTTCCGTAAAATTACTCGTCTCTTGATTCTCAGGCGACAAAAACTCACCCAAAAAGTGTGTGTAGAAAATTTATTTAAAAAGAAATATTTCATCCTGGAACTATCAAATCCTAAAAACGCGCTTATTTTCCGTGTATGCACTGCAATCGTCTCGTCACACCAGTCCTAACCAACTTGGTGTGTTTCGCGAGGGCATTTATGAGACACCGTTGTATATATATTATAATATGTACTCAAAATTTAATTCTTATCAAACTCTTTCTAACCCGTAGCCGGAGAAAAATTGTTTACGCGTTATGGCGTGTTGCAGATGGAGTACGATTTCCAAGGCAACACTCTGTCCGTGACGGTGATTCAAGCGGAAGACCTGCCGGCTCTAGACATGGGCGGCACTTCGGACCCGTACGTGAAAGTCTATCTGTTGCCGGACAAAAAGAAGAAATTCGAGACAAAAGTGCACAGAAAAACGCTAAATCCCGTGTTCAACGAAACGTTCCAGTTTAAGGTGCCATTGCTTAAATCTAACAATTAATTCAAACCGCGTTCTAGCCCTTACCGATATATAGTTGTTCCGCCCGTTGTTAAAACTTCGTCACTGATCGCTACAGCGTACATTTTGAAAACTGAACCCGCTCGGAGAGTCGTTATTTTAGAAAAAAAAGGGTTTATGAACGGTTTCGAGTGCGGTTAAACAACTGTTCCTCGTCCAAAACCTGTCGAAACTACGAAAACCGCAACCAGTATAACCGCGACTCCAAATCATCGCGAAATTTTTATTTTTTCTTCTTCTTATGCAACGTCGTAACCAGTTTTTTTCGTTTTCGTGCAGGGGATACCGTACGCGGACGCAATGAACAAGACACTGGTGTTTGCCATTTTCGATTTCGACCGTTTCTCCAAACACGATCAGATCGGCGAAGTAAAGGTGCCGTTGTGTCAAATCGATTTGGCCCAAACGATCGAAGAATGGAGAGAACTGCAGTCGGTCGAAGGGGAAGGAGGACAGGTCAGTAATCGAAAAAAGGCTGCACAGCCGTTTCCTATAAGAGTTTTTTATATTTTGTATTCGATAACAGAAGCTTTTATTACGCCGCAAATACGTCTTGTCTATCGTACAATATGTATATATTGTCTATAGACAAGATGATATTTTTATTGTTTTATAATATCATCTACACCAATGTACATTGGATACGCTTGAGTATCTACAATATAACCGTGTACACGTCTAAAGAAAACAATTAATTTCGACGAAGGTACAAAATAACGTCACCTTTTTTCCCGTCGATTAATTTTCGTCGACGAAAAATATTTTTTTTTGAAAATCGTACTATTCAAACTAACAGCCTAGTAAATGTTACAAACTTTCGGATCACGCGCAACGTCAAACACTTCTTGACGATATTAAACATAATTATTATGCTTTCTGTCGTATACAATAGTTACTGATTTCACTCTTGGCTAACCACTTTTTTTTTTTTTACTTAATGTTTGAAGTCAATTCTTATTTTTGATCGATTTCCCTATCGACATTAAACTTTAGGCGCAGTGATTTTTCGTATACAAATCGAGCATGCAATACTTTTCTATTCTACTCGTTTATATATATATATATATTATTATTATATATTATTACACACGTACTTGTATAAATATATATATATATATATTTAAATAAATATTTGCTTTTTGAGTATCGATCGAATATTTTTAATGTGCAGCGGTTAATTTTCTCAATTTTTCATTACGCGTTTTGTATACGTTTTGACTATGGGTGAACCTATAACAACAGTGCACGTCGTAATTATTATTATGTTAAAAAAAATAACTGAGAATAATTTTTAAACTCGTGTTCAAACGTTTAATTGCCTAAAAATCACACTATACAATAGGTTACACAGCTTCAATCTTATAAGTTAATTAATACTGTAAAATTAAATTAATTGATTTCATAAAAATGTATTTTGCGCGCTTTAAATAATAACTACTTTGGGAAATTTTCATACGGATTTCTATTCATTGATTTCATACTTATACCGTTACTAACTGTTACTTTTCACTGTGGTTAAAATATGACTTCTGTCTTAAAATAAAAATTAAAAAACGTTTTTCACTGATAAAATGCACGTTAACAATTATTCAGCCTTTACAGTTTGTATTATTATATTACATATCAACTACAATAATTTATAATATATATATATATATATATATATATATGTTTATATTATTGCAAAATTTTATTTCTTCTTTGTATCTTAATTTTTTCCATATTATTATTATTATTATCTATTGTTGATCGCAAGCATTGTATATTTTGTTCTTTTTTTCTGTTTGTATTGTTTTGGTTTGAATACAAAAATCGACCCGATTTTTTTGGAACACGGTGCACCACGAAAACCAACAATGTAAAATATATAAATTCACGTAAGTACGACGGCCGTCTCGGTCGAAATATAGCCCTGTGTCATACCAAAATGTGTGCTGTGTCTCGTGTTTTTGTGGTGTTCTGCTATAATATTATTATGATTTTATTTTTGTTTTCATATAAATATGTATTACATGTGTATAATATGTATACATATTTACACATACCCTTGGTTTTCAATGTTCTAGGATTATTTATTTTTTTTTTTTTTTTAGATAAATTTTTAGATAAATTCTTGCGTTTGACCGTTTTTTACGTTGAAAGAAAATTATGGACGTGACTTTTTCACGGTGTTTTTCCTTCGTTGACGGCTAGCGTTAACGTTTTTTTTAAAACTATCATCGTAACTATTACTATTATTACTGTTGTCGTGATCGAGTGTCACGGACATAGAATTGGGTATCAATGGTCTAAATAGTTTTGATAGTTTACGATGAATACTATAAGTACTTGTATAATTTTACTATTATTTTCGCTGCACATTGACGCGATCTGGCAATCAATTATTACTCGTATAATACGATGCAAATCACAAATATGGTTTTAGTCCTGTTGCCATCTCGTTCTCACTATATTATTCACGAATAATAATTTTTTTATTAACTTACTGTTGATACTGGGTTAGTATTGTCGCCCGCATGGCTACTGAAAACTTATACTATATATACTCACCCGCGTTGTTCAATAAATTTTTTACGGATTTTGGCTGTTTATTTTGTGTAATATTATTATAATATTGTTTTGTATTATTGTACTAAGTACGCTTTGGGCCTGTGCACAAAAAACAATTATTAATATTTTTGATTTTTACTATTTTTAAACGAGCAAAAGGTAGAACCATCGTATATTGTAGTCGTAGTCCGGATACAAATATCATTATGTTATTGATATTAGGTATACATGGTCAGGTGAGATAAAAAATAGAATGTTTGAATTCGAACAAAATGATTTGAAACTCCTTGAAAAATGTTAGGTCACAAATTGTATAATCAAACAGATAGTATGTGTATTAATATATTATTGCGTAAAAAGGTAATCATAACTAAGCATTTTTACACCCAATATGGTATTAGTCGATTGATTAACTCTGTTTGTTAATTTTTATTTCTATCGTAATTGTCTTGACATTATCAAATCACTAGGCGTTTCGTATAGTTTGTTTCTATAATAAATGATACATAACTGATATTGCAAATAAGTAATTAAAAGTTTATGTGTAAATTTGTGTCCTTTTCCTTATAACTGCTTTCTTTACAAGTGCAGTTTTAGATTTGTTTGTGATTTTTTCCATATTGTGTAAACTTAACACTGTACTTAAATATTTTCGTACACATTTTTATGTTATTTTAATATTTTTTTATTTTTCATAAATCAATGAATATGTTTAAAAATAATAGAAAAATATTAGAATATTACAGCCTAACCGCGATCATTGCGGTTTACTTATGATAGTAGACAATATAATATTTTTCACGCATGAAATTCTATTTTGTTTGTGTAACAAACGTTTTCCGATGAACCGGCAAACAAAAACAAGTCACCTCCAGTTATTCTTTTAAGTAATTCTTTTAAGTAAAAATATTATTAATTCAATTCCCATACACGTGTATGCGTACTATACTGGTAAAATACATTGAAATCTTTTTAGTAAATATTCCCTTTTCATCTTGAATTGTTTTTAAGCACTATGTTCTAAAATGTATTAACCAATCAACTGTCAAACCACAACTATGCATAACTATAATCGGATTATTTATTACTTATTTCTAATAAAAACCTTTGCTTTAAATGTAGTAAAAATTTTTTACGAATTCGATATAAGATATTTATGGTATATAACAATAATTTATCATAAAAATGAAATCTTCAAAACTATACACGAATAGCTAAAATCTAGTAAAAAATAAAGAATATTGAGGCACGTATTTTTTCAGTGGTTATGTGAACCAGTGGCGTTTTAAGAAATATTTAATCAAGTTAAAAATGAGAACATTATCGACGTCAAAAATATCATTAACACAATAAAGGCTGTACAGAATTGCTTATATAGGTACTTAGTAATAAATTGTATACATACAGCATACTTTGAAAATTCGTATTATTATACGTGTTTTTGTACATATATTTTTGTATTTTCAATTTTAAATAGCTACAAACATTTACATAATATCGTGGAATAATTAAAATGTTTTTACCGCACTGCAGTTACTGCGACAGCTGTATACATTTCTTAAATTAATTTGTATTTTGTACATAATTATTACATTCACTTTTATATTAAATTTAAATTTATTTATATGCAAGTTATGAACAAATAATAGTTGTACCCATTACAACTTCATAAACTTAAACAGATATTGTTCACACCTAAGAGAAGTGAAAATAACGGTACGTTGATTTCAGTTATTATAAACTACTGGTTCAACGGTGGGAGTTGAAGAAGTGTGTATCAAAAATATGTAAAACTAGTTCTAAAACAAAGTTCTAAAAATGACTTTAAGTATGGTAAATTATATAAAAAAAAAAAAAGAAACATCATGAAACCAATAATGTATATAGACCGTACCGAATACAAAAAGATGGGTTGTTTAGAAGATATGTAGTGTTTTCATTGTTTTAAACTTTAAAAAAATACAGGAATTACTATCAGTAAATTACACGAAAAATACTTATTAAACTTTCTGTTTAGTAAAATAGTCTGCAGGCATATGTGTATATTATATAAGTGCATACGACCTGATTTACTTAAAAATCCACCAAATTCAGAATTGGCTCGGATAGTGTATGAAAATAATTGTTTGATAACCTATAAAATTTAAAAATTCGTTTTAAAATACATAAAAATCGAGTGCAGTAAAAAAAAAAAAAATAAAATAAAAAAACACACATCAAGTGAAAACCAATACCTACATTCTTCGCTACGTTCAGAATCTAAGAAAAATTTTAATTAGAATATAATATCAATATAACGTCATAGCTGCTACAGTATACAAAATTGTTGTGGGAATTCGGCACTGAGTAATACGCGATGTGTTGTACAGGAAATTTGTGTTTAATTTCAATAAAATATGTGTTAGACGAAAAAGCCTCGAGGAGAAATTGCAGTGCAAAGCAAACTGAAAACTCCTTGCACTTTTCTAGCTTAAACAATGGTTTTTTTTAAATTTCCACAAACAAAAAGGTACTTTTATTGTCTTGAGGAATTCGATCCACTATTAAAGTCAATAATAATTACCTGTACGTAAACTGGATAAAGTTAATTACTGCGGTAGGTTTTTTTCTAAAATATGTTCGAATAACTGTCGTATTTATGTAGTAGCTGTTAGGTATATAATATTATTATTGTATATGATGAAATATCAATTGCCCACGCTTGAAACTAAATATTTTAATTACCGACACACTTCCAAAACTCATTTATAAACATTACTCGGATGGACAGCTCAGAATTAATTATTGAAAGAGTTAAAATGATCATAGTAACTATTAATGTTAACAGTTTAGAAAAGTAATGTCCTTGATAATAGTTTAAATGTGGAAGTGAAATCGACACATTCGGCAAATAATTTACCTAATACAAGGAAACTAAAAATATTAGAGATATTATGAAACCGATCTTATAATATTGTTATATTTTTTTAAATTCTAAAAAAAAATCACACGAATAGGCATGCATCAATGTAAAGTATTATATTAAATTACACATAATACATACCTACATAAACACATAGACCATAGGTACTTAGTAAATATACTATATTATATTATTGTAATAACATTAATATTATACTATTATTGTTAATTAGAGTACGAGTAAAGGTACTAGACCTTACATAGCGTAGAATATCGAAACACTTAGGTATAGTGGAAACTTAGAATTTGAATACCCCTATTATTTGAAGACCTATACAATTATAATAATTATGTCATTAGATTCAAAGCTCACAAATATAGTGGCACAAATCATTTGGAACATGCTGTATTATACCTAGTACAAGTTTCCTATACTGTATAAAATCAATTTGTTTTATTTTAGATAATTTGATTGTTAATATTATTGTTACTTTGTTTCGCACGTTTTTGAAACACGTCACGTCGTTTAAACGTTTCTTCTTTTTTTTTTTTTTTCCATTTTCTAGGACAACAAGCTGGGAGATATTTGCTTCTCACTGCGTTACGTACCCACTGCCGGAAAACTAACTGTCGTAATTTTGGAAGCTAAAAATTTAAAGAAAATGGACGTCGGTGGACTCTCAGGTAAGGACGTGACTATTATTGCTGAAGTTTTTTTAACGCATTTGTTAAGAAATAACGTCTGATCAGATGGAAAACGCGTATGGTCTCGTTAAGAAAATCGTTCCCAAATTTCAATTTACACGAAACTGTTTCCATAAAATAATGTTTATCGAAATGATACGTAAAAAAATAGACAAAGTTTTACGAACGAGTTTTACGATTAACAGCTTATCTCTTATGCTGAAATTATTATTGATATGCTGTTCTTAAAACGTTTCGCTTCTCATTTAATAGAATCCAAACGTTTTTAGTTGATAACCAGTTGCTAGATAGGTGTATTTCACTTTTTCAACATTTCTATGTACCTACCTAGGTCAAAATCATGGGAAGACCGGAAGGGGCGACTTTCCCCTCTGTTTCAAAAAAACATATATATATATTTCATTAGTTACATGCTAAATTCGAAATGAGTTTCAGCTTAAAATGATAAACGTCACGCTGCTAATACGAGTACATCATAATAAAGTCGCTGCCCGATTTGAATAATTCTAGCTACGCCCCTGAATCTCCCCTTTTACTCAAGTCACTGGTATTTTCGGATTAGTTAAAACGATAAGTTATCTTTTTGCAGATCCGTACGTGAAAATCGCCTTAATGCAAAACGGGAAACGGTTAAAGAAAAAGAAAACCAGTATAAAAAAATGTACACTCAACCCGTACTACAACGAATCGTTTACATTCGAAGTGCCGTTTGAACAGATCCAGGTATAACCAAACTACAATAATAATATAGTATAAAATAACAAACAATAGTTGATCGTGAAGTATACGGAAAATTGAAAATGGTTTTAAACGTGTCCAAAAAGTATAGAGTTAATGCTTAGATGGATTAGTGGAGTAACAAGAGAACAATCATGTAAGTATTGGCGTGGCATCAATAGTGGATAAAATGAGAGAAAATAGACTGAGATGGCGTGTGATGAGAAGAGAGGAAACTGAAGGTTATGAAAATGAACGTTGGCGGAAATAGGGGTGACCTAAGAAAACATATGGATGGAAACAATTGAAAGTGATACACGAGGGTCGTGTAGATTGGGATGTTAATGATCGTGACAGGCGGAGGTATAGGACAAGAACCCGAATGGTTGGGAGCAGGGCGAAGATGATAGTTTGTTCAAAAGTACCTATGAACAAGTCGTTTTTAATCATTAACTTTTTTTGTTTTTAACTATTGTTAGAAACAAATTTGTTCACATTGTGTATAAAACCATAAAATAACGTTATGCTCTTCTGTTTTATTATTACTTTAAAGTCGCTATTTGCAGTAACTCGCACAAGTTTATCATTTGTTTAAACGCAGCGCGGTTTTAATTAAATTTAGTTGGTACGCGAGGTGAATATTTTTCGGTTGTATACAACAATTCCCCAAGCGAAAGTAGGTTATTCGGCCGTACAATATAAAGAAGTTATGACGGAGCGTTTTTCCCGACGTACAATTTTACGCGTTATAAAACTCGACTGAATTTCAATACTTTTAACAATAACAATAGGTACTTTTTACAAATAATGAAAATCCACGTTTATTCTTAGGCAAATCTGTTAAACATTTTCAGAGTAAACAAAACCGAATAAAGTCGGTTGATTTGGATTATTACGTTATTAATTCGCGTACCACCGTTTTACGCGTGTACGTATGTTTCGTATACCCGTGAAGATATAACAAACAGTTCGCACAAACAGATTTGAGAAACTATGCCGAAAATTTGGCAAAATCGCGCGATTTTTATTCGATCCGTTGGTCTCGAGATATTTTTTAAACGACAATTAAAATCGCGTACGTTTCTCCGTTTACCGTTGTTACATTTAATTTTTACCAGTACACGTACCGAGCTCGATCGGAATCTTTTTTTTTTTCCTCGAAGGCGACGACGGTATTTATCGTCGCTTTCGGATATTATAATAACCGCAGTTTAGCCATTTTGCGTACCTACCACGTGTCCGGCTTCTTCTTCTTCTTCTTCTTCTGTTTTTAATTCTTTTTCCCTTCTTCAGAAAGTCAACCTGGTGGTGACGGTGGTCGACTACGACCGTATCGGCACGTCCGAGCCGATCGGCAAGGTGGTGCTGGGCTACAACGCCACTGGCACCGAGCTGCGGCACTGGTCCGACATGCTGGCGTCACCGAGGCGGCCGATCGCGCAGTGGCACACGCTGAAAGATCCGGACGACGACGCGAAAAACTGAAGAACAGAAGAACCGCCGCCGTCGCTAAAACCGAGCTGAATACGTGTAATAATAATATTATATTTATGTACAACGTTATTATTATGTTGTGTCGGAACCGATAAAAAAAACCCACCACCCTCCCTCGAATAAAGTAAAAAAAAAAAACCGCGTACAATCTTGCAAACCTTTGTAAAAAAATATTAAAAAAATAAGCGCGCAGACAAAATGTCAATGTAGTAGGACACCTCGACGAGATCGTTGCAGACGACAAAATCGCGTAGAATACGAAATCTACGCGTAGATAAACTATTTTCTATCGCAATACGTCGATTCGTATTTTTTAGATCGATTCGTATTTTTTTTGAATTGATTTTCGTCGAGACTCGCGGCGAATCCGGTCCCCCGATACGGCGTCGGGAAAGATTATTATCGTTGTTTGTTCGTCGCCGCGTAGCAATAAAAAAAACACGTATCGTTCGCAGAGTTTAAAAAACAAACACGTTAACCGAAGAAAACCGCGATTACATTCGAGCGGTGTTTGTTCTCTCCACAAGATATCCTTGTCAATATTATTTTTCTCTCGTCTTTTGTCCACGAGAAAAATCGGACAGCCGCAAAAACGCGAAATCGACCCTGTGTCGTACTATAAATTTGTTATAATCGTCGTCAAACCCTCAACCCCGCGAGTATTTTCGTCCCGTACTTATTCGGCTATTATTATAATATATTATACACACACACATTACGTATATAACGTATAGTTTTTAATAAAAAAAACTTCTTCTATTTCATAAAATAAAATAATAAAATACGTTATTTATAATATACATGATATCATAAAGTTCTTTGTGTAAATACAATAATTTACCACTACGATATAATAATAATACGATCGTTATTAACGTTGTTTTACGTTCGGTTGAACACGTTATTTATAATAATAGTCTTCGTTATTTAATTGTAATAATATTGTTATCCCCCGCGCGAAAGATCCGAGAGATATGTACAATTACGACCGTACACGATTAATAAACGTTTTTTTTTTTAAAAATACCTCGTTCGTAATATATAATTCAAACGGCGTAATATTTATAGCGATAACAATAATAATTAGATCATAATATAAATAATCTATAGACGCGCGTGTTTCTCGTTAGCTCGTATACTAACATACATAATATAGGCATCTCTACTATTTTACGTTATATAAATTACCGTTACTTTGTAAATTTAATAGAAATCTGAAGAAAAAACTAAATAACGCCGTCGCTTAATACCAGTTATTATTACGTAAATAAAACACGATATTATTATGTTTATCTTGTTATTACATTGTTATTTGTGTAAAAAAAATTTGTATTATATTCGAATAACATTATTATTATTAATTATATATATATATATAGGTAGGTACGTAGGTGTATACTTACAAACGAGATTAAATATTAAATTTAAAAAAGACGGTACGAACGCGTACGAGTTTTGTAATAGGTCGGTATGGAACCCCCCGGTGGAGATGTTTTGAATAGAGCAGGAATTTTTTTTCCGCTAAAAACGATAGCGTTTCTTCAACGATTAAAATACCTCCTCTCGTTATTTTATTTTATTGATACGGTAAAACTAGCGTGTTACTTGTTGGAAAAACGATCAGCGTTAAAGAAGAAACGTCACGACGTTCTTAATTTGAGATAGATTATCGTTGATTCCATCCGTACTGTTACGCGTGGATAACGCTACTGAACCGCCCGGCACAGTGGCGTACTTAAGAACCGAAGAACACTTTTTTTTAAACCGTGCGGTAGTTTTCCAAAACAACGAAAATGGAAAACGTTTTTGCCGACCATAACGACATCATCCCACGCCGTTTACACATAACCGTAACGCAAAGTAAAAGCGTACCATTATTATTATACGTTATTTCCGTGGGCAAGCCGTAAAAAAACAGGAGCGAATCTCTTTTTTTCGACGCTTCGTACGCGACAAACGGCCGATGATAGAGAAAACGTTTTGACATACGCTTAACGCACGTGAACCGACAACGACACTTAAGTCATACAAAGATACGCCAAAAACCACGTAAAAAACGCGCATAATTTGAGGCCGAAAAAATATATTTTATAGGGACGACGATGAGGGGGTGCACAATTTTGTCCGGTTTCACTACTAGAATTTCGTTTGGGCCCCACACCCGCAGACACGATTGTCGTCACCGTATAAAAGTATCTTCACCACTATCCACCCGTTTTTTAGCGAGCCGTCGGGACGGTTTGTTTCGGAACTCCGTTTCTGACCGTTCCAATTTTTATACGCCATATCATATATCGTGAGATACGCGTTATATCTGTTGAGACGAGTTATAACAATATACGCATATAACTGTTTCTATAAAATACTACAACATTGCTAAACATCTGTAGTCAACAACGGTGTTATAGAATATAATATAGCGATTATCACGACTATTATTCACGTTTACTATTGTTAATGTGTACTGTTTGGATGTTTTATTATTTGTTATTGATTATACCCGTTTTTTTTGTCCCTAAAAATTATGTTGTTTTTTTTTTTTTTTGGTGACAATTTATAATAATTTTTTTAATTTATGTATAAATATATGTATTATTATCATTATTATGTTCCGTAACATTGTACATGTCAAATAGCGCATTAGTCTATTGTTACACTACGTTTAAATAAATACATAACTTACCTATCTACCATGCGTATTATAATATCAAATACATTATACACATAATACGCGGACCGATAATAAAACTCGCGTTGTATAATATTTTTAGACGTTACAACCAATAGTGTAAGCAAACATTTACAACGGTGGCATATCGATACAGACCGTATGAACGATTCCGTTGATAAATAAACAATAATAGTAAAAAAAAAAATATCATCTACAGCGTTATTTTAGTTTTTATCTGTATTAAATGTTTGCGTGGATAACCACCAGTCTCTTCCGGTACGGAATATAAGGACTTGCCAAACACGTATTATGTTACCGGGGTTATTGAAAAAGTTTGTCTATCCGATTAAAAACTGGGATGGACTTGTATGGCGCGTCCTTCGTCTCTACAATAAGTTAACTTTAAGTTAAAACGCCAAAATTAAACAAAACGTATTATTATAATGGCTCTTAATACTCAAATATATTTACAAAAAATAAAAAAAAACACAATATCGTAAGAAACTACTTTGACAACTTAAAAGATAATTTGACTAAACTTTTGAGACTTTTTCGTCGTCTGAAGAATCACTGGAATCACTGTGTAGTTCTTGATCTTTGAGATGATTCTATAAAAACATAAAAATAACAAACTTTCTAAAACACGTATTTTTTTTTAACTAAGACTCGGAATGTTAGACTCTAGAAATAAGACTTAGATGTTTGTCTAAAATGTATAGAATACATAACATGTACGTGGATATTTTTAAAATTTTGATATTGAATTGCACAAATATCAATGACTTGTTTAAACACAAAACGGTTTTTATTTTTAAATATAAACCGTTTCTTTGGAAATTATCAATAGTGAAAAATAAACAGAACTGTTATTATGAATTCAAATTAAAAATGAGTGTTTAGACTATAATTAAGTGTCTGGTAGTTAAAAAAAAACTACAAACCTTCTTTTTCGATAAATTTGTATCGTATTTAAATGTTTTTCCTTGGGCTTCAAGTGCTTTTTTAAGTCTTAACACAGCTGATTCATTTATGTCTTTTAACGAAATCGTTTCCAATGCCTTGTCTAACGTGTTGATAGCATCGGAAACCTTTTCTTGATTAACTAAAATAAAACATAAGTAAATTAAGTGTGAATCACAAAGTATACTTTTTCAGCACTACTTACCATAGGAGTCAATAATAGCGCTATAGATTATTCCGGAATTCGAGTTCTGATTTATTTCTCTAAATGTTGGTAACATTTCTAATAGTTTATAGCCCAATTCGATGTTATTATTCATGCGAATATCCGATAATAATTGCCGATATTGAATAAAATTTTCATTTTCAAATTCTTTGACAATATTTAACGCCTTATCAAACTCTTTATTCAACATAAAATATGACCATAAGCTATTTGCAAATAATTTGTAACCGTGCGCTGAAACTTTGGCGTGTAATCTTTCAACTAAAAAGTAAATACATTTAAATTATAAACATTGTGTTAGTTTAATAATCGACAAATAATTAGTTAATAAAATGACTATTTTATCCACTTTTATCATAATTTAGACAAAAATGTTGTTTAAATGAAAAATTATGAAATAAATTTTACAAACTTGTTTCAACAGAAGTAGGGTTTGTATTTAAGTAAGTAACTAAACTGCCACCAGGAACGTTCTTAATAATTTCAGACAATTTAGCTGGTTCATTTATACTTTCATCAATGTCGGTTTCTAGACGTTGTAATAGATCATTAAAATTGCCTTTTAATTGATAAGCTTTAAATATTTTTCTGTTTAAGCTCAATTTACTTTTCAAAGTCTAAACAAATTTAAACACAATTACAAAATACAATTTTCAGATATACGAGAGTAATAAATTATGATTTTGTACACCTATTGTTTGGTTACGAAATATTGTGTAATAAACAATACAAAGAAAGTAAGTACATTTGTAGTTTTGTATTTTAGTAGATAGTATAATTGTAGGGACTAATGATTCAATTTTTTTTTTTGTACATTGGTAATAATATTACCCGTAACACACATGTGAGGGGCTTTGCTTGATTATAATTAATACCACGATATATATATATACTTAGTGCTTAATATTAATAATATTTCCTTCGATGTTTAATCATTTATATTTTATACCATTGAATTTTCAGTGACAAAGTTTTATCATTATTTTACAAGATTCTACTTAATTAACGCTTATAATAATCAAAATGTTATACCTTTGAAAGTTTTTCATCCAAATATTCTAAACTTGGAATTTTGCCTGCGTCTGAAAGTTTTGTTGCCAAGAAATTTAATATGTGTTTTGTAATTGGTCGACCACCTTCCAACATGTCTTTAGCTATTTCAAATGCTTCATCCAGTTTTTCTTGTTGTGTTAAAAGCTCAACTATTTGGGATTCTGTGGTTGGATTAATATTTAAACCCTTGGAACGCATAGTACTGCGTAAATTAAGAGCATTAGTGATGTTGTTATTTTTTAGACATAAATTGAGTTGAGTAGAATAACTGCTGTTAACGTCACTAGGAACCGAAGACAAATCATTTTCTTTTGGTTTCTTTACTGTAAAAGGAACTTCAAGATTGTTCTTGGTCAATAGCTCTTTTAACGACCACATAAAATGATCTGATGGTTGAGTATCTTCTTCCTGCATTTGAGTCCAAAGTGCCATTGATTCTTCTACTTTATTATTTTTACCTGAAGCAAAAATTGAATAGTATGCGCAGAGTAAATCGCAACAAAATTACCTTACTGTATAATTGAAGGAGTTCATTAAATATCTTAGTCCTGTCAAATGAACCAATATCTTTAGTAATCTCCAGCAAACGAATGAGACATTGTTCATTATTCTCAGAACCATATTTTGCACAAGCAGCATTAATACGATCTTGTCTAGTTCGTAAGCCTGGTGTCTAAAACAATGTTTATTAATAGAATTTGTGTATCAACACCTATAAATATTAGAATATCAGAAATGTAATAGTTCAACATTTCATGAGTAGAAAATGATCTTAGTTTTTGTATCTTTTTTCTAATTATTTACTACAGTTAAAAAGAGCATAACTTTTCACTAACCTCCAATATTTTACGAGCTTGTCTAATACGATCAGATTCAATAAATGCAAACATTAAATCATAAAGAGAATTTACTTCTCCGTGTACAGTTGTACTCAAATCAGTTAAAACTTGCAAAGAAGTGGCATCTTCAGCTTCAATGAATTTTAAAGCTAATTCATTTTTCCAAGGAGTACATCTATAAGTTTTGCAACACCATTCAAACTTTTCCAAAGCTCCTTTAATATCATTGCTAAAACCGTGATTAAAACGCAAACATACAGTTGTAATAAACTTGAAATCAACATAGTTACATAAATATTAAATTCAATAGGAATTACTTTATAATATGAACTTTGATTAAAGGTCCCAAAAGTATATTAGATACAGATATATAATTATTATTAATGATCAAATCAAACAATTTTTGAACGTTTTCTACATTTCCACTTTCAGCTACAGTGTTTAATAATTTCCAACATGCATTAGCATGTTGAAAAGAGGTAAACTCGGTGTTATCTTCTATTTTTTTTAATGACGACAAGAAATCTATAGCATCTAAAAAATTAAAAAATATTAAATAATTAAAATTTAAGATCTGTGGGAATGTACATGAGATAAAACCATATAAATAATTATTGTGTCTTTAGTTGTATCTTGACAAGTATTTTCAGAGATATCAGAATAGAACATGCAATAAGTATAGAGCACTAGTATATAACAGATAACATGTATATGTATATCCAAAAAATAAATAACAGTATAAATATTATAAAAATAAAAATTCTAGTCACGGGCAGTGATTAGGGTTAATTACTATATTGAACGGGGTGGTATTAGGATTATTCAAAATTTTATGAGACAGTTATTGTGTTGAACTTGAAAAAAAATCTCGTTTAACTAAGAACAATATTAATTTATCTATAAATGAGAGTAAAAATGCGGATATTTATTAAATTTATTTAATTAACCTATAAATAACTTAAATAAAAACATTTACTTTTGGGTCAAAGAGGGGTGATTTAAACTTGAGCTTAGCGCGTAATATTGTGAAATGTGTTCACTGTTTAGAATTCCACAAAGTGAGCGTTTTTACCAATAGAGAAAGGTTTGTTTGAAATGCATCATTATTCAATTGATATGACCTATAATATGTTAGTGTATAAAGAAAGACAACTGACATCAGCAATTTAGTTTGTGTTTATTCATGATGATGGTAACGTTGTTATCAAAATTAACTTGAATAATAATTAATTTTTTTTTTTAATTTTTTTAAATTACTATAAGCCACAATAAGTATATTTATTAATAAATTTATAAAATTATATTTAAATAAGGTCAATAACTTCAAAAATTGTCAAAATATTTTTAAACACAATAGACCTAATTTGAACAATGCGTAAAAATATTAAATATTATCAATAATTATTTTAGAAGTTTTGTTTAACACTTTTAAGACAGTCTAAGTTCCAACAGATAAACACAGAATATGGTGCAAAACTACTCCGTCTACTTCATATTAAGTAGTATCAAGCCTCTTGCGCTAGATTTGTCTCAAATGTGTAAATTGTGTTCATATTTAACAATTTTCACCAGTAACTTAAAATATTAAATATTAACCGTATTAATTAAGAAGTGGTTTCTACGATTGTGGTACGAGATTTCAAGGCCCATTAAAATTTTTTGATTCTAATAAGTAAAATTTGATATATTTTTCAAATAAGCTTCACTGCTTACATTAATAATCTTAAATCAACTTTTTACTAGAATAATAAATAAAAACTTACTGTCCGCACTATCGTTTCTTGCAATTGATTCTGTCATTTTAATAACTTTATACCTATCTAAAACAAATTCTGGATCGGCTGCTTTTAATTGCTGAAAAATATCTTTTGCTTCTGCTAATTTATCACAGCTTAAATACAAATCAAGGAGTAAAACCATTGAACCGATGGGTATATTGAATCCTTCAGCGACTAATTTCTACAAACAATATTGACAAACAGTTAAAACCATACAAATAAAATCATTTTTAAATAGGTAATTACATTTTTCATTTCCGTAGCTTTTTCTAAATTTTTATTCTTACAATACAAGTTAAGCAATTGTCTTTTAACGCTGTTTTTGGGTTCGCCATCAGATTCTGCTTTACTTAATACTTTTTCCAACGTTGCTTCGTCCTAAAAATAAATCAAAATTTAAAATTCTAAGGCACATGTATATAAAACATATTATTGTTTAATGTAATTTACAGTATCTATAATGTATTTATATTTTAACAGCGAGAATCTGATAAGATCTTAATATTTTGCATGGTTAACAACAACATATAAAATAAAAGTAAAAATATTTACCACATTATTTAAAGTATATCCGCCTGGCTTGACACTCAAGTCAGTTTTAGGGACCAAGTTAGAGTCCGTAAGGTTTTCCAATAAACTAGATATTTCAAATGTTAGTTTTCCCTCTAAATGATATTGTATTTTTTCTGAGGCTCGAGCATTAATTCCTAAACCTTTTCCGTACATATTCTATGAATTTATCACACAAAAAATAATACAAAATATTATTTTAAATACTAAATTAACAAAAAAAAAACAAAAAATCAAAATAAATTACCTCTAAAAGTTCTTGTACGATTTGTATAACACCTGGACTTTGTTTTAAATTTCGAACAATATCACAAGCTATTTGACCGAAAAATTCTCGCATTTCTACAATTTGGTCTTCAGTATTAACTGTAGTATATTTGTCTTGTTTTGCCGAGTCAGGAGAAGTAACTAGAGAATACCTAGAAAGTCCATTGGATATTTGTTGAAGCAGTACGATAAGTGATGTTACGTCATTTCCAGATAAAAACGAGTTGACTAATGGCCGACGTATAAGAGAAGGTAAATAAAAAGCACGATTTGTAGCAGCTATAAAAAATATAAGTTAAAAATCAAATATTAAAGAAATCAAATAAATAATTTATCATAATTACCAATATCAGCGGCCAGACGAATATTGTTTTCAGACAATAAATATAATACCAATGCATGCGTAATAGTACCTTTTGATACACCTACCAGCTGCAAATCGTTAATAATTTGTGTCCCGCTTACATTGTTTTTTAGCATGGATGGTAGAATATAAAACCGAAGAGTATCAATATTAGGATTTAGGTCATAATCATTTATCATAACACTCAATATATCTTTTGAGCCTATAGTTAAACAAGAAATAGCTTTAGTATGTACTGCACATGTCATTTTAAGTTGTATTGAAAATTAAAATGTTATTATACCTTCCAAATCATTTTGTTTATTTTTGGCAACGAAAATTGGCCAAAAGTAGTGTTGTCTTATTGGATGTTCATTTTTTTTCAAATGTTGGAACATGCCTAATGCTACATCAACAGATCCGTTTTTCAATGCCAATTCAGCTGCCATTTCAAATGCTTTTGGGTTTGTTTCTTCAGATACCAATTTATTACAAAATCCAATAATTTTATCAAGAGACTATAAAAATAAATAAATAATACAAATTCAATTAACAACTTTTTGAATTCAAAACTAATCACACAACAAAGACAAAAGTATTTAATAATTTTACTGATGAATAATGATAAGAATAATTTCATATAACTTAAATCCGTACACTGTTAACTTTTGTAAGATGTCCAATCAAGAACCGACCAATAGGTGGTGAAGTACCATCGGCTTTTATTGGTTTAGTCATAGTATCAAATACTTTAAATGCTATTTCTTCTTTACCGGCAGTGACCAACTTGAAAATACAACCAATGGCATCTTGATTATACCCAGACGTTTTTGGTATACGAGAAAGAATCTAAATTTCAACAAAAAGAATATTTAATTACAGACTGTAATACAAATTAACTTAACACAATCATTTAAGGTTTGCTCAAGATAACAATTGAACAAGTTCGAAATTGATTCAGATTTGTTCTTAATCAATGCACTAACATGTTCTAATAATTTACAGCTCAAAAAGTTTGTCATCATGTTAAGAATTTTCCTGCCATCTTTTGAGTTAGATTGCTCATTCACTGGAGCGTTACACATCAGAAATGGCACATGAATATGGAAAACCCTACTTTGGGTCCAAAGAAAAACATAAACGCCATCAAAAATTTAAAATACATTGGATATCTCTTTGAATATCATTAGACATTATTATAAAAAATTATTGTAACAATTCAGCTCTGGGCCCCACAAAAACTAGAATAGTTTGAGTTAAGACCACCATATATATTATTATAAGCTTATTTAACCTTCTGCTAGCAAACTAGACGGATTTTAAAACTTAAATGTACACAGCAGAATGAATTCATTTTTATTAATTTTTTTTTTTTTTATTTATCTGAAGTCTAAACCGTATTACTTTAGAGGAATTAAGTCAAAAACAATAATCAAACCAAAGTATAATTACTTGATCAATGTCACTGTCGTTACCGCTGCTTGCCAATGCAAATACAACATCAAGATAATCTTTATCGCTGAGATATATTTCTTTACTATCGCAGGTATCAAAAATCTCAAGTACTTTACCAATGTTTCCCATTTTGGCATATCCTGAAGCTAATAATGTATATGTATCCGATGAAGGTTCTAAATTTGATTCTTTCATAACGTCTAAAACACTTTCGGCACTCTCCATATCACTAAAATATTGTACATAATTTTTAGTAAGATTATAGGCGTTTCTCACAAATTGGACCACAACGAGATTAGGTTAGGGCAAAAATTACGTTACCCGTTTTGCGAATGGCCCATGACAAGTGAATTGAATACTATTTTATTGATTGGTAATTGTTTATCACGCATATATTCCAATATACGACTGGCACCAGCTATGTCACCATTTTGGCAATATCTGGTTATAAAATGTTGAAAAGTTACTCGATTGGGTACAACACCTTGTTTTTCTAAATCTTCCAAAAATTCTGTCGGAGAAAACTGATGGTCATTTTCAAGATACACTTTCAATAGTGTGTTGTAATGACTTATGTCAAGAGGAACTCCTAAAAACATAATAATACAAATTAAACAATATGGCTTATAAGTAGGTAGGTTGCAAATAGTTTTATACTAATTAAACATGATAAATTAATGATTAATACTATACCGATGTGGTTTAAAGTTTTCCATATTTTTTTAACAAGAATTGTACGATTTTCTGGCAGTTCATCAGGCACTAAACTTCCACAACATCGAAGTATCATCAAAGACTGTGACGGAGTTGCCGTTTCTATACGAAAATAACACATCAATAATTGCTCGCAATACGTCAATGGTACAAAATATTACGAATTCTGTAAAAACACTCACTGCACATATTTAATTCGTTTAGTATTTCTTCGATTTCCTTTATTGAAATGCGCCCCATTCGTCGTAAATCAGCGTCCACTTTCCTAATATAACCGTCTATTTTGTTGGCTGATGAATTCTGAACAACCGACGAGAAAAACGATCTGTGCACGAGATAAAACAATATTTTTTCACAGATATAGAGGTACCTAATAAAAATTTACCGTTCAAAGTAGTGAAGTTAGCACGTCTTACCGGTTGGGAAGTATGTTCGAACGCCCAGATGAATTAATATTTCCATTGTTTCGTTCGAAAATCGTTTTTTGAGAGGTACCATGAGAACTATTCACGTTCGATACTAATGTGTTGGTGATCCGGTGTCGACTTAAGTTGTACGCGGAGCGCATGTACTTCGAGCACTGTATTAACACTGACATCTTAAGTTTAATGTGAAACTCTAGATTCAGAAATTTGACGGAAAACAAATCAATCAGAATGTCATTGAACCAGCAAAATAATATTCAAGTGTAAAAAGTCGCCGGAAGACGGTCTCCTCACGAGCAGTATGTATTGAAGCACATAACGTAACACTAAATTTTATTTTTTAATAACCTTAAAACAGGACTGGGAGGAACGCCGGGGTTCCTATCAGCAATCTGGCTCGGTTATCTACGGGGTTTTATCACAGAATCGATCTTATCAAGGTTAATACCAAAGTGGGCAAATCCACTTCGGTTAATACCATATATTTGTATCAGCAGTTGTCTGTCAGACCTAGCGCTATCTATCGTCCGTTAAATTTTTTTTTCAAATACATATTACCCGAGGCGGATTCCACCTTGATATATTATTACGAATGATTTTAATAATTATAAGATTTACTTATAAATTGTAACACTTAGTTAACAATTATAAAACTAATAATAACTTTCAACAAACTTTTAAGTCTGTTCTTTATAAGGTAAAAGTGTATTATTCCGAGCTGCTTACTTCTAATCGAATAAAAATACGTATAAATGGGTATATAAACACTACCTACACTATTACCCGAATTCTGACGATTTGCCTGTAAAATTATTTACTCGGTGTGCATCATAATATTTTTAAGTTCATATTATCATTATATTATTTACTTACTATTTACGTTACTTCAAGAACCAAACCTGGCTCATAAATAAATGATTAATTTGTAACAAAACCGTTTTTCGTATTCTTGAAAACTTTTTACAAGATCGAAGACTGGCAGTAGATCAGCTATATCTTTCTGTTTATTATAAAGTATAGATTATCTTATACCTACTTCTATAGATATATAATAAGCGGGTAAGCTGATTGACTGAGATATCAACGCTCAACCTTAACCACTGGTGGTCTAGCTAGAGATTTGAAATTTTCCACGGATGTTTCTTATAGAACGTGGGCGACCGCTAAGAGAGGATTTTTAAAAATGCGACCCCTAAAGGGGCGGTGAAAATGAGTTTAAAATCTATATGTAGGTGTATAAACGATACACCGACTGACTGAAAAAAATGAAAAAATAATAGACGGAGTAGGCATGCTTAAACCTATACCTACAATATGCAACTTGGTGTACTGACTTTTAAATTTAATTTGAAATTGTTTTTATCAAGCCTTGACCAACCCAATCCCGGGCAACGTCATCGGGTCGGGTCGAGATGGCTAGTAAAGTATGGACAATTTTACTAATTTTTCGATAAAGACATGATGTGTACGTATACTGTACTCTGTAGGAATAATTTGGAAGAACATGTAAATATCTAATTTTTAAGCGACGAATTAAACTGGACGGTTGTTAACCTATAATATGCTTAAAAAATTTCAAGTCATTTTCAAACAAAACAATATTTTTATTAATTTCATACCGATAACTTAAAGAGCATTCCAACATATACTCATATATATATGCATAGTAATAGTATTATACATGTAATGATATAGTATTGCCATCGTAATCGGAAGAATAACGCTTTTTATGAATAATGAATATTTACAATTGTTGTTATAATGCATGAGAACAATATGGTAATATTTTGGGTACATATATATAGGTAACAAAAGAATAAAAATGAGTCTTATAAACGTTTTAAATATTATACATACAATAATATAATTACTTTATACACGGGCAATTATATTATTTCAATAATATGATTAAAACAAGCTTGCGATGGGATTGATTAAAACACACACACATAGTAACAACTTACGTATTCTAATAGATACAATAGTACTTAAAATAATAATAATAATGCGGACAAAAGAAAAACTGAAGAATACAGAATTTGACGTTCTACCTACTTAACAGCTATAAACTAACTTTAACCAAACCTAGTGAATAAAAAGCATTGATTTGGTTTTTTATGTCATCGATGTTCGTGTATTATATATATATATTTTGTATAAAAATTAACGTTAGTTTTAATCTTTAAAACAAAAAACAAAGTAGATATAACCACCAGTATCCGATAAACAGGTACAAAATGATATATTAACATAAAACTAGTAGTGTTTCGGAGTAAATTTTAACGCAACCTTAATTTTAAAACGACTAGAAATGTAGTATGGCGGATAGCAATATAGTTGTTTTAAACTGTTAGGCCATGCACTTTCCTACGTACTAATAAGAATTGTAAGATTGACCTCGTACCTAAAGAAAAACTTATGGGAGTCTTATGGATTGTGTACATTGCCTATAAAGATAACGAACAAAACGATACGTTGAATATACATAATATGATATTTGATTTTTATTCAATATCAATAATGAACATTTAACGTTGTTCGGTTAATAGTTTTAGGGAACAAACCTAACCATAACTGGTGTAAGTATATTGCAAAAAGTACAGGGTGGGGCGTGGTTACTTCCTTATCTGAAACTCTCGCAACTTAGCGGCTATTAATAGTAGAGCGTTGGTTTATGGCTTGTTGGAAAGCACGTTATCTAAGGTTTTTGTTATGACTAGTTTAGTGTCAACAATGCAGTGGACAAAGCAAGAGCGCGCGTTCGCCGTGGAGGCCTACTTTTCTTTCAGCCGTTCGATCATCGCAACTCAGCGTGCTTTCAGAAACCATTTCAATATCGCACCTGCAGGTCGTGTGCCTGATCGGAAATCGATTTGTTTGTGGGTGGACACATTCAGGGTTACCGGTAGTGTGCAGAAGAAACATAATGGACCTTCCAGAACCGTCAGGACGCCAGAAAACATTGAAAGGGTAAGGGCGGCGATTTTGAAATCTCCTAGGCGATCTGCACACAAATATTCGGCTGCTTTAGGGATTTCTAGTCGCACAGTGAGACGAATTCTTCACGAGGAACTTAATTTTCACCCATACAAATTGGCAGTGGTGCAACAACTTAATCCACGCGATTATGTTGCGCGAAAAAATGCCCGAACGGCTCATCTCTCTTAGAGGCGATCTTCAGTGGCCAGCACGATCGCCAGATTTAGCCCCATGTGATTTTTTCCTGTGGGGCTACCTTAAATCGTTGGTATACACTGGTCGTCCAAAGACCCTTCGTCATCTCAAAAACAATATTCGTGCTGCTATCGCTGACATAAGCACAGATATGCTGGAAAAAGTAGACAACAATTTCAAACTCCGACTATCTCAATGCATTGATGAGAACGGTGGCCACCTTCGAGATGTCGTTTTTAAAACCAAATAAAATAAAACTTTAAATGTACTTCTATACACAGAAAAAATAATTAAATCAATATTGCCAATACTTTTCGTGTTATGATTTTTTTAAATAAGGAAGTAACCACGCCCCACCCTGTACAAAAAACGAGTACACATAGGTTAAATATTTTTTTAAAATTCAATTTTCCCAACGATATAGGTATTATATTTAATTTTCTACAACTACGACTTCAATAATGACGTTCTAATGTTTTTATAATATGTGTAGAGGTACTACCCGTTGTCGTCGTGATCGGAAGAATAAATTTTTACGAATAATGAATATTTACAATTATACCATGCACGAGAACAACAGTAACACTACGTTAGGTACGTACCAAAAGAACAAAGAAAAGAGTATGTTGTATTATAGGCGTTTCAAAATTTCATTTTTTACCGTCGAGAATCGCCGTCTTCGTGCCATAAACAATAGAAATTAGTGAGGGAATTTTTTTTCAAAAAAATCACCAGGTTAAAAGTGTATAGATAGAAACACGAACAACAGGAGGAGTTCCGGTGGTGTGGCCAAAAACTGTGGGGCGAGTTCGCGAATCGGACACGTATAACACATTATAGTTATATTATAGTAGATACCGACGGTTTAAAAACGCGAATTTTCGCGCCAAACGTTATCCAAAATGGGCGATCCGCATTTAACCCGTGTTTTTTATTTTAAAAACCTGTATACACGGTGAAATCGATTAAAACGCACCTGACCGCGCGCCTAACATCAATCGTAATGCACAATGTTATTTAATAACATAAAGTTTTATAAAAAAAAACACGACGTATCAGAAATATAAGTGTTTACAAAAATCAGACACGCCCGTTATAGCTGGCCGTGCGATACAATACGGCGCTGAAGAAACGAACGAGACGTTTTTCGCGATATACAATATTATTCGGAAACGGGAGAAAAATATTGGAAAAGTACCGCGGAAAGACACAATAGACAGTACTGTCCGCATCAGCTGGTCATCGCGAGCCACGACCGGCCGGCCGGCTCACACCACGGTTATGACGTATTTCTGCGGGGGCGCGGCGGCGTTGTGGCCGCCCAGGGACAGCGCTTGCACTATTCTCGGGTCCGCCTTGCTGCCCTCCCGAAACTCTTCCAGCGTGAGCTTGTCGTCGTGGTTCTTGTCCATCTGATCGAATATCTTGTCCACGCGCTTCTGCGGCGTGTTCTCGTCCTCGGCCTGCGGTTGCTGTCCCTGTAAACGAACGATATAATTCGCGGTGAAAAAAATGAAATCACTAACGTCACGAGTACAATCGTATATTATAGTGAGGTGACCGACGTGCAGAGAGTCGATAAGAATCCTTGTACGAGCACGAAAAAAACCGGGATCGCCCTACACTAGAGTCACACTGGTCCGGAAGCTGCGTGCGGTTCAGACGCGTGTTACATACACATTTGAACATCCGAAGACCGAGCTCGGTCCTGGTATGAACCGCACGTACACACATTTAGCGAAAAATATCGCTTTTATTTTCTTAAGCTATCGACTTTTTTTTTTTTTTTGGCTACGATAACGAAATATTTATCGGGTCTCCTTAGGGGTCCGTATTTTAAAAGCTCCCGGGGACGGGCCACTAAGGATTGCAAAGGGATATCGACGATTAGAGTCCAAACAAGACTCCGTACAGGAGCTCCCCGTATCAGTGACGAGAGCCCAGAAACGTTCTCGGAAAAGAAGAAAAATATTCTCAAGACGCCACATTATATTGTTTCGGACACGGGCGCTATTCGGGGAGCTACGTGGTTAGCACCCAAAATCAAAAAAAAAAAAAAAATACGTATATGGCTCTTCTCAGGATGTGGTTTTTTGTTACTTAGTAATAACTTTAATAAGTTAATCGACTATCAACCATGGCACATAGAGATAGATATTCCGAGAACGAATTTTGACTATAATGAAGTTTAACGCTTATATATCTTGATAATAGATTCTAATAAATAAAAATTAATTATTTCCACGAAGCCTGTTGCACTCATTTTTTCTGGAGCAATAGTGTTATAATTACAACTTAGTACAAGCCACCATTTAATTTTTTTTTTATACAATATGTATGTTTAAAAAAATTAAATTGTATTGTTTTTGAACGACTTGAAGATACTTTTGTTGTCGAAACAATCGAAATATACACCTGTTGATTTGATGGTAACGTAAAACTACACATTTCAAACCGTTAATCACCTACACGCAAACTTGTTTTTTAATTAATGGTGGCTTATTTCGCCGGTACGCGTGTCAAAATAACGAAAATATAAATAAAATCGAATGTTTATATTGCGTATAGACGTGATATTATTTTCCTCTGTTCGAACAGATTTTCTAGGCGCAAAAGAGGCGTAACAAAAAAAATTCCCTCAGAATCCACACTTGGCAGACTCGTTTGACGGGTCTGTTCGACCTTGCAAAATGGTTTTTTATAACGTTTCGAGAGCGATCATTGTCAAACATTCTATAAACGGGGCGGAGATTAATTTTTTGCGACAAACAATCGGTGATATAAATACGATTATTATCTATGATGATTATGCGTGTGAAATGAACACTGAACTTGAACTGTAAATTGTGTGTCCCCGCCCGTTTCACTCTTCTATCGAAATACATTGTCCATAACAACAAACACGCCACAAACGAGAGGGTAAATTTAATGTAAAGTTTCTGAGAGAAGTTAATAAATTAGAATTTGAAGACTATCCGTCTTTATCTATTTGCAAAAAAAATTCGAAAACTAACGCTTACGTCGCTTTCCGTGCAAGAATTACATTTTTCATGTACATGCCGATGTAGGTACCTATTATTCGACATTAATAACTTTTTTTCAAAATATCTCATTACAATTGACGCGTAGACTTTTAACTTACGTTGAATAAACCCGCATTAATTGCGTTTAGCGAGGTTTTAAGACTGAACTCGAAAATAATAAACAAAATGTTACCATTATGTTTTCGCGTCGTTGCTGTGAAACACCCTACTTGTAAAATTATAGTAAAAGTCGAAGAATAAACGTTAAAAATATACCACGATTTTCAATTGAACGCTGTGTAAATCACTAAATACTATTGGAAAACTTAATTTGCAAATTTATAGATACCGAAAAGCAGCATAGAAAAGTTTTATTATTGACAAGGTTTTCTAGTTACTAGGCTAGTTCTAGACTTTTTTCTGGAAATTAATGGGTATCACGAGTGGTTTGAATAAAAGTGATATTATGATTTAGTATGCAGATAAATTAGTAATTACGTACACACAACTGCGATACAATTAAGTACCAATGTAAACGAAATTCGATCAAATTAAACATATTATACATATTATACTTCCTATATAGGTACTTAAAAATATGTTTTTTGTTCAATTCCAACAAGATGTTTAATGTATAATTTCATCACATTTGAAACCTAATACCTATTCTATTCGACTTCTCCAATTTTGTTCTCGACGTCACAATATTAACTAGGTACTTTTTAGAGTACCTCTATGCGTTTACATTTGTTTTGGGCGATTGGTAAATCTGTTGGACTATTGTAATAAATAGTCATAATTTCTCACCCATATTTCGATAGTAAAAGTTGGATTACGAACCGTATTGTAAACTATTGTAATATTTTACATAGATAACACTCGACTGTTGAGTAGATACAATACTTTTTACTTTTATTTTCTAGTACACCCAAAGTATAATCTAACGTAACCCGCATTGTCAAACAAGTACCCACCTATCGTAATTAAATGTTTTTTTTTTCACAAACAACAATTATATTACCTATCAATAAATTTCATTACTTAACTTTTTATTATGTTGGCGGTGGGTAAAAACACTTGGTTACCGATAAAGCAGACGCCAAACTGTATAGGTAGTTGTTATATTCACGTTGGACCTTGTCGGAGAACAGGTTTTTTAGAAGAATATATGTACAACTTGGGTAGGCACTCGTAAAATTTTAAGCTTCTAAATAGATATTATAGGTAGGTACTGGACAAAATTTTATTTATAAAATTTATACTACCCGCGAGTCGGACGTTATAGGTACGCTATTTGAATCATAAAAATTATTTTTACAAAAATAAAATTATAGATGGTAAATAAGCTGTAAACAGAAATAAGTCTGGCAAAATACGTATAGAGAACCAAACAAAAATAAAAGGTTTTAACTATTGTGTACAAGGTGTATTGAAATTTGTATTGTTTAAATAAGTTTAATTCGAGCTCAACTATTGCAGATAATAAGTATAATATGAATACATTATATACGTACCAATTGAAATATGAGAAACATTTGGCAGTGATTTGAATTCGTTACATTATTCATTTTTAGTTTGTGTCAAGAAGCAAAATAAAATCGAAAAAAATGAGTCTCGATTTTTCTTTATCAAGAATATTGTCTGATTTTCAATTCTAAAAATGTAGGTTAAAATTTCGTTTCTAAAAATAGTTTTTCCTATTTTTCCAACGCGATCATATAAATATTGCAAAATTCTTATAGTAGTATAATTTTTCGATAAAGAATTATCATAAAAATAATTATTAAATATTTTCAGCTACTAAATTTATCATAATTTCATGATTGAATGCTTAGATACAACCGGTTATTTGAAAATTCTGCCCATTAATGACCATGCCGATTCCACGTCAATAAACCATGAGATATTTTTTTTATACAATATAATAATTAAAAGTAATTGATATTTTATTTTATTGGCCGTATTTTTATATTAAGTAATACAGATAGAACCTACGTAAAATGATTTCGAATAGACGTTTTACGGTCAAATAACGATTTTATTTGTCGACTACAGTCTGTTTTTGTAATAAACGAGTAATAATTATTATCACTAGTATGTTAAGTCATTAGTATATATATATATATTATAAGTTTCATATATTTTGAATTTTAACAGGAAAAATAATAAAGCTCTTTTTTACTACAAATACTAAATTATTTGTATAAAAGTGTGTACCTAGGTACTACTAAACGTTTGTTATTTTATTTTATTAAATAATTGTTTATTTTTCAACAGATAATTTAGTATAGGTACAATTTTTATGTCTTAATATTTTAATTGGACATTGAACATTTTCGTGAGCTTTTTTGACAATATTTATTCTAAAAATGTTTCGTAATTCGGACGAATTAAGGTCAAACGTCATGAAAATTGTCAAACTAAGTATAGAGCACATATTAAAATTATAAATAGTTTACAGTTTTTTTTTTTTTTTGATTAGTTGAACACTTTTTTTTCATATTTAATAATCGCAATTTTAAGATATGCTTTACAAAATATTTTCTCATATTTTGTTTAAACATTTAGAAAATTGGACGTTTGTTTTTTAGAGAGATCTATTATACATCATTATATTTTTGGTTTTACTTTTTTTTTTCCAGTAATTTTTTCAAAACAAAATCGTATAAATTGAACTTTTTACTCGTTATTAGAACGGGTGAATTACAAATTCAGTAAAAATGTCAAACGACTTTAACCATTTTTTATTTAAATACAGATCTTTAACGTTTACAATTCTTATAGTATTTTGACGCGTTGAGTTCACACGCTCAGAAACGTAATTTTTTCGAAGTAGTTATTAATAATTGCAGCTTACAAATGTAATGTCAAACACCTTCTATAGAGCCAATTAAAATCAGTAACCAGCAAGATCACTTTATTTTGTATTTTTAGTTACTTAGTGAACTTAATATTACTATTATTTATATTTGTAGATTAATTTATTAAAATATTAGAAATTAAGGAGTAACAACATTAATTTTTGTTTTAATTGTAAAATGGTATCATTTAAATGTTAGATTGTGATTGGCATATTTTAGAAAGATTTTTATTAGGAGAGAAACAAGGAAAACAAATCAAATAAAGTGTTCCCAATGAGACCATTCATTAATGGTCTCTTTAACACTTCACCTAAAAACTTCATAGTATTTGTTATTGCATAGATTTGTTTATTGCAAATAAAAAAAAAAAAAAAAAAGTGTTATGTTAACATAAAAAAAAATAAGAATAAAAAAGCAGCATTAATTAGTGTGATAAATGTAACTAAGCTTCTGTCGTGAGTTTGTAACTCATAAAAATTCGAAATATTCTTTTCGTGTTTATATAGTTGTCACTCTTTTATAATAGTAATCAAACAATGTATAACTGAACAAATTGCTTAATGAAATTTGGACGATACATTATCATTTTGAGTTTAATTGAAAATCGTTTACCAATAATAATAATAATAAAATGTTTATAACTAGAACATGTATTTATACTGTGCAAACTAATTGATCAATATTATGAAGCCCTATAATACATACCTAATTAAAATAATGTTATTGTTACAAAGACTTGAACTAACTATATTGCTTAAACTTATTGATATTATTTAACTGTACAAGTTTTGAAGTATTTTTAAATCTGTTTATCACGTTCAATTAGTTCAATTAATAGATTAATTTTATAGCGATAAATGTTTAAAAGATTTGTTATGTACCCACATATTTGTTATTTTTACTCATATTTAAGATGGATACAATTAATTTTAGGCCGATTTCCCTTTACTAAGTATAAAAAGTGAAATTCAAACATTTATTTTTCAATTTGATTTAAAATTTCGTATTACGCAGAGAAATGAGGAATTTTCAAACATCTTATTAAATAGGAAATAAAATATCAATGATTTATTGTTGAAAAAAAAGTAAATTATGCGCCTATGCGTGTATAAGCCGAAAAATCTTGATGTATAAAACTATATTATGATACTTTTTTCGTCATCATGGCTTTTGTTCAAACATAGATTTTATCATTTCAGAAATAAAAATCTGATCTTGTTGGCTCTTTGCGACACACTCCTATTGGAGTCGCATCATCTTCTGCTCGTATTTCCATTTTAAACTCAACGATTATTGCGCAAAAGCGCTATAGAACAGAATTTTATGGTTTTGAAAGTGGCAAAAATGAAATAATAAAAGAACAACGTCAGCGTTTGATTCCATGAACCATACGACCAAAAACCAATTACCTAAATATATATATATTTTCAGAATTAGATTTTTTTTTTTTTTGGAACCCCTTATTTTACTTTTTGTTTGGATATTGTTTTCTTTTTTTTTTTTTTGTACGTCTTTAGAGAGAGTTACTTCAAATTTTTCCGTTTCCTTGGAAAATACTACGATTCTTTCATCGATGTATACATATATATAAATGAGTACATGAATATTATTTTAAACGTATCGAAAAAGATATCAATATACTATCAGTATACTAAAAAAAAAAAAAAACAATAATTATTATTTTAATCATAATATTTGGTCGTTACAATCGATAAAATTAGCGAGATTACGATAAAAATACCTGATAAATTGGAGTAGGTATAATAATATTAATATTAGATATTATGAAAACATAAATAAACATTGTTGTACCTATTCTATGTTTTGTTTACCGACGTTAAATTACAGTAGTTAGAATATCGCAAATTTGGCATTGGCCATAAAATGTGTAGTCCGATAACTACCTAGGTACTATTAATCTAACCTTGATAGTTTATGAACCGCAATAGTTACACAACAACGTGGCGTAAAGCAAATAACAATAAATCGGATTACTTTATATAGATTATTGTTATTAATTACTGTAAAGTACTGCAAACCCGGACAATGCGCGTGTTAATCCAAACGTTCCATTAAATATGCAGTGTTTTTTTGCGGTTTTAACATTTTTCAAACGTCAAATATTTGGTAAAACGTGTGAATTGTACGAAGCGTATTACGATTTTAATCGAAACGTTTGTACGAATCAAAGTTGAACAAATAAATCCCAAAAACAAGGTATGAAAGTACATATATGAATCGTAACGCGCGTTTTTTAATTTGAAAATTTCGAAGCACCAAAAATTATGTTCACTTTTAGTTGCGACAGGTAATTTTGACAATTTAAACTTTGACGTTTTGTACAAGCGATGAAATCGGAATTTTTTCCGATATATTATGCATAGTTGAAATCAATTTGTAAAAACCGCAATAAAAATCGTTACGATTCTACATTATCGGGTCGGTCGTAGATATAACAGATATTACGGACAAAGGTGCATGATATAATTGTTTTTTTAATCGAAAGAAATTCTACGCGACTAAACAGCAAGAGAAAAACAAACGTTTTCGTACGTTTAAAACAGTTCAACCGCGTGGAGATAAAAATCACAGTTATATTATTCGTAAATTAGTACCTATAGGTAGATTTTTAAATAATTCAATTTCCGCAAATTTTTTTTTATTTTTAACGATCAATAGTGCACACTAAAATATGTATACTATATACGGGTGACGTGATCGCTGATATTATAAAACGTTTTTTTTTTTTACTTAATTTTTCATATTCAGTCACGTACTGTAATGATCTGTGTTATACGAGAATCGTAGTGACTGCAGGTGATGCTGTATAAGATGCCCAAACAACCTTGTTGTTTAATGTGCAATAACTGAAATAAATAATTATCGCGTTGGTAAATAATTGTACAAACGTTTCGCGTAAGAAAAACTTCGCAATTCAAAATTGAAAAAATAATATCATGGTTCAAACCGATCGCAGCGAAGGAAATGTCGATGATGATATAATTTTTTTCTGTAAACAACAGTAGTAAAAACTAATCGATTTTGACGAAAATTCCATCAAAATTTGAAACGAGACATTTTGTCGGTATATACGACGGCTATACCGACAGTATGTAGTAGGTGTGATTTTGTCACCCCCCCGGAGCGTCGTCTTATCTCAAATGTACAAAATACCCTCTGATCAATAGCGCGATCTAGCATACAATCAGTATGTTTTACGATATATATATATATAAATTTATACTGTATGTTATATTTCTCTGCTAGGCAGCGCTAGGTGAGTAAAACGTTCAGTTTGACAAGAAATTTTTGGTATACTAGTTCTTAACGACTAGTTTTGGCGCAAAATCCTTTTTTTTTTACGATTTTTTTGATTATCGAGTTTACTGACAAGTTCACGTCATCGTAAATCCGGTTCAGTTGATAAGAATAATGATTCTAACGATTATCTCAGTGGCCCAGTAACTAATATAGAACTTGTGATATTTATATCCGCACCAAAACGGATTGTTTTAGATGGTTACAACATCGCGTAGTTTGTAAGCACAAAAAAAGATTCCAGCGAGGGATGCATACCACTCAACAATAACTGTACAGTTTTTACAATGGTTATGTTTTTTGTTATGATTTTTTCGAGTCGAGTTAACGTTTGAAATGACGTATTGCCAGTACGGTAGACCAAAATACGGAAATTTACTTACCGGTAAGACTATATAATGTAGATGTTGTCGGAATTAAACGTCCCCACATTGTTGACGAAAAAAGTTAATTGAAAAACATTGTGTTTAGTTGGGTTAGATTTATTTTTTTAAATTTATTAAACGAATAAAGTTAACTAAAAATGAAAAAAATCAACTTAAAATAAACAGTTAATGGTACACATTTTCAACTCACGCGGTGCGCCTAGTTTGACATTTCCTCCGCTTAAAAAAAATGTTTTTCCTTTTGTCGTCTTCTAACGAGATTTTTTTGAATTTTTTTTTGAATTTTTACCGATTAACCCGTTACACGTTAAATTAAAAAAACAATCGCGTTAAAAGCAGCATCCCATAGAGGTGTGACAATGAAAAAAATGTAAGTACATCGAACTTTTCGATCTTCTTTATACTTCCGTACAAAAATTATGAAATTGTGTTAATAAAAACAAACGGACACAATGTCCAACACTTTCCCGTTGTCTGAAACCAGAGTGTCTGCCAGAGGTTTTTGATATTTTCGTTATCGGCGTGATACTCGGGATCGACGTAAAAAACGCGTGTATGTGCACACGTTCCGGCGTGCGGCGGAAGAACGGTTTGAATTCGAAAATCGACCGAATTCAACGCGTTTCCCGAGTTCTCCGTTTTGTGTGTAACAATATTCTCGAGTGTTGAAAGTACCCGAAAGCATACGATTTTGTAAAAAAGTCTCGAAAGTACAGTGTTATGCACTGCGGGAACATCCCCCGGTCATTCGAGAGTTAACAGAAAAATAAATTCACTTTTAACGGCACGTGGAAAACACTCACGCGATCGTTCCGAGAAGAACTCTCTAATAGTCCATCACGAGCGAATCGTAATCGAAGTCGTCGTCGTCGTCGTCGCCGAAGTCGATGATAATGTTGCGATCGTCGATCGGCCGTCGGTACCGCGAGAACAGCCGTTCCCGGTTCATGACCATAACGCCGTAGACCACCAGCTCGAAACCGGTGACCAGGTACAACACTTGGAACACCATGACCGCAGCGAACGGCGGCCGGCCCGGTACTGCGACCGCGGCGGCCGGCCGAGAGCGCGTCGACGGACGACGACCGCGACCAAGGTCGCCGCGGTACGTAAACGACGCGACGAGAGTGATTTTTTTTATAATTTTTTTCTAATCAAAGTGTCAAACACGTTGTCCCCTTCGGAATGATCGCCCCGGGAGTGTTCTGGAACTCAATCAGGTACCGGAATTATACGGTCGCGGTCTGCAGACTGGTGTCTGGTGTCCCGAAACGACAATTGTACTTGTAAGGGGAATTTCGAACACTCGGAAAGAGAAAAAAGCGGACAAGGACTTGGAGTCAGGTGAACGGGGGGGTTTTCGCCAAAAATCGGTCAGTTGAAATGGCCGTGTGACGAGGTGCAGCATCCAGGTGTTTTTGATGTTTACACTCACCCGGACGACCCCTTTTCGAGGTATTTCAAGAACTCTTTTATAAAAGCGCACTTGGTCGACCGTTCGGCCTAGAGGTGCGAACTCCTTGTGAAATAGAACCCTATCGAATAGAAGCGAATCGTTTCGATTTTTGATTTGCTCGTTCTTCCTTTTCTTTTTTTTTTTGGCGAAGTCGATGTGTCTTGGCTCTGGCGCTTTGTTTCCGGGTCGAAAATACAACACTCGCCGTCTGCAGTAACGCCACGTTCTAAGAAAGAATGGTAATTTTCAATCCGCTCCAAGATAAATCTGTCCCTCCTGTTGTGCCTTACGGTCTCGCGACAACATTTTCGGAACCGTTCGGCGCAGATTTTTCTCATCTCCAAAACAACGGTCGACGTTTGACGAACCGGCGATCGAACCGGACAAGATCTCGAACTCTGATGATGTTTTCATAGTTTTTTTTCCAGTAGAGGGTCTTCCACTGCGCGGATCGTCTCTCTGAAAATGCTTTAAACCGCATCTAAAAACCCTCGAAAGCACACACTTTCTCCATATTATTATGATTGTTGAAGCTCATGAAACGCGTAAAACGACCGCGACCAACACCGCGAACAAACCCGCGTCAAAGTGGAAAAAAACCGATTTTCCCGTGGTCGTGGTCGACGACCGACTGTCACGTGGCGACGGACGAACAGCGGCTGCGGGACTAGGGCTGTCCACCGCGTCTACCCACGGTGGCGGTTTCGATAAGGCAAAGCAAGGGACACGCAATATCGAACAAAGACTAAAAAGACTTGTTTATGATGATCACAAGTGAAAAATAATTTTTTTTACATTTAGCAAAAAACCTATTGTTTTTACAATGATGTTTTATTATTTCTCCGTGAACTAAGGGTATAGCGAATGCTCCGATTTTTACGTTCAATACGTCTAACGAAAGGTCTTTGCTCTCTAATTGTACTTTGTCTCAAATTCAAAATTGGAAAAGTTACGAAAAAAAAAAGTAGGTGAAATTTGACCAAATGCGTTAAAAATTACTGCAAACGTGTTTTTTGACATATCGATTTATTTTTTTGGCTCTCCGAGATAATAGACGGAACTAGCTGAAACTTTTACACGACATCGGAATAGATAAAATACAGGTTCGGTTCCTTTTTTCGAGAAATTTTCAAAAGTTTCCATTTTCTTTGCCGTTTTTGTTCGATAAAACATTCAATTTTCGTGAAAAATTATATAAATAAGATACTAAAAATTTTTGAATATCCATAGTCACGATTTTTTTTTTGTCGTTTTAAGTTGGAAAATGGTCGAAAACTCGCACAAGTTTGTTTTCCGATAAAAACATTAATCTTAAATTAATCTACGAATAGTAAATAGTTGTAAGTGTTGAAAAACGGTGTAATTTGGTTATGACGGCGAAATCATGCACACTATTATAATGTAATTGGATCTAAAATCGTATTGACCACTCAAACATTAGTCCAAATGGTTTGAAATTTTCTCACGGATACCCTAACTGGAATCTCCGAACCATTTTTGTTGTTGAATTAGTTTTTACCAGGCCTTGTACTAGACAACTGGGATCGCTCAGAATCGTTTTAACGATTCATCGTTGCTTTCAGAAAGTAAACGATACGTTTTAACCATAACTTCCAAAACCAGTGACCCACCCAAAGCGTAGTCGCTACTCCGTCAAACTATGTACCATACCCACGCGACCGAGAGAGTGATCCCGGCTTTTTTTAATCTGTTATTAGTAATTACATGTCATCTAGTTACATCAATTCAATATCCATTTGATCGCATATTACACACGATTATCCTAGTTCCTACTTACATTTCAACAACCTACGCGTTGCGGGCTGTGCAGTGTACAGTGAATAAAGCACGACGCAGTGTTACATTAGTATTGCAAAACGCGATTATAATTTATTCACTATACCGCGTTTCAGGATTAAATGTGTGATGAGTTTTACGCGACAGTAGTTATATATATATATAAAATCGCAACATAACGTAACGCAGAATCGCACCCGCGCGCTATTCGAAAATCCAGCCATTTTCATCTTTATTCATACGTCTTATTCGAAATTTTCAAAACGAGTGCATTCGATCGAACGCAAAATCAAAAATGTAATATCTATTACACTAGTTTACTATAGAAGTTCGTTTAAATTTACACAGACTGAGTACGATCGATCCAAACGCGTTTATTAGTTTCAATAAAAATAATTCGATAGCTGTTCTTTTATTCTTGTTTCACCATCGACTGTACCTACTACGGTTTACGACTTAATTATTACGTATAACTGTCGCATTTTTTTTTTGTTGAACTTTTATCGTCGTGCTAAATTGTAAATTGATTTAAAACGGTGACAACCAATTAGTTTATGTTCTATTTGCATAACGCATTAAATCGAATAATTTACGTTTTTATAGCGAACCGATTTTCGCTAAGAAACGTTTTTAAACGCAATTATTTACCGTTCGCGGGAATTTACGTATAATCTCAAAAATAATATAAGTACCTATGATCGGATTTGGATGATGTTTGAAGTGTTTTTGAAATTTCACTCGTTTCTAGAGTGACGATCCAAAGACGATAATAATTATTTAAAAAAGACAAAATTTCTACACGGGATTCAAGTCACTTGACATTTTTACACTTCATTGGAAAGGGTGAAATTCATAAAAACTCCGATAAGTTTTAATAATTTTTAAGCGAAATGTAGAGCTGTAATTTTCGTAATCGTCGTAACTACTTTTTACCATTTTTGTTTCATAACAACTTTCAGTTAAGGGACTCATAACGTAAATAGGTACTTATGTTTTGCCAAACCAAATTTATTATCCTTATATGCACGTTTATATATACATTGTAATTATACTTCGTTATTTTTCTGCTTTTATATTTTGGCCATAACTCTTCTAAAAACTTTAGGTATGCAAATGCAAATTTTATTTATTTTTTTTAAATAGAATAGCTTATGTGTTACTCAGTGACAAAATTTTATGAAAAAAAATCATGAATTTGTGGTGAGAGTAACTGCAAAAAATCTAAAACAACCACATTTAAATAATATGACGCGAATACGTGATATATTGTATTGTCTACACTTTGACACTTTGACACCTTAAAAATAATGTAAAAATTTTTTATAGTTTGTGTGATTAATTAGTACGGTTCAACAACGTATATAATCACGATCGAATTACCGTTTGATTTCATTTCCCGATCAAAGTCAAAATTATTTGACAGCAATATTGAATTGTAATTAAGTATTCAAGTATTCACTATTTATGCACTGTTCGGTTGTTTGGCGTTTTTTTTTTTTCTTTATCGAAGAAAAAAATTAATTTTTATACACTATTATACACTGTTGAATGTCTGCATATAATAAATACGATGATAATATTATAGTAGTCAAGGTTCCAACCGATTTAGTAATAATTAAATTGTATACATTTAAATTTATACAAAAAAAAAAAATATCCAAGTAAGTTTTAAACATATCGTGGCGTTTTGCATATAAACAGTTTTATATTTAATCAAAAAACAAGTTTATTTTTTAATAAAAAATGCACAGTCGATGTCATATTATTAGAGCAGGTATTGGACAAAAACTATTGTATCGTTACACTGAACGCGATTAAATTCTTGTGTTTGCGTACTGTTTTGATTAAAATTTGAACTCGTGGAAATGTTGCCCTATTGTATTATACATTATTGTACGTATTAACTTTGCGATCAAACGAAAAAGACGTTAAAGTCATAGAGACACTTAAACCTTCGGACTGCGCTTTGATATGAAATTGAGTCGCCAAAACAAACGTAGGGCAATCATGGATTTGTAAATGATTATAAACTTGATTGCTCCACGAAAAGTTCGTAATGATTAGCCTAAATCTTCGTAAAACGATTATTTTTCACGGCAAAAAAGTATAAAAATTATTTTGTCCCGGATAAAATCATTGTTTTTCATGGCAAAAGAGTCTAAAAAATATTTCATCCTTACATTACATTAGCGACAGGTGTGTTAATAGTGAGATACGCATATAGGTTTATATGTCGATGGCTCAAGTACTTTACTCACTCTGCTTAACTCCAAGAACTTTATGCTGCGTTTGTGCGTGACATGAATTTTGCATCCGTGTAATCATTGCATAATTATTGTCGTATTACTTTTTCTAAAATACAGTTCCGTGTGGTGCATACGATTCAGGAATAAGTAGCCCATCATTATACAATGTTTAAATCTGTTTTCGTATTTATTATTATTGTTTTTCAACTTATGATTCCACGACTAAATTTAGTTTGACTTTGATCTTAATTCATATAATTATACGTTCACATAAAAAAATACGATTTAACAACGTGCTGCCATAAACGTTAAAGTCGATTTTCACAACCTGTTTATAAATGAAACAATGCAAATATATTAGATGTAGGAATTCACTCAAAACATATTATAATATATTATGTCAAATATTATAGCAATTATAGCTCGTTTTATTTTTACACTTGTATGTCCAATTTTGTTTTTGTATCAAATAAATCATTGGTATCATTAAAGTAGGTATTATTTACGGCCTCAGATTAACCGGTTTTAAAATGTTTGATCGCAAATAATAATAATATTATATTCAGGAGAGAACGTTGTTTTTTTTAGCCTACACAATAATGTAATTGAAAACGAGCCAGTGTTAAAGTATGATAGTATGACTTCTGTTACTGTTGTTTTCGTTATCTGTGTTTAATGGGTTTTTGAATGATTTTAAAAATGATCGTTAAAAAGTTAAATGCATTTTAAAAATGTTAAAAATCACGTTGTCTGTATAATATAAACATAATTGCATTTAAAAGCATAACTAATATGACAAACCGTACATTATGGCTATTTCAAAATCACATAGTGTCAGTTAATTTAATTTACAGAGACGCTAGAGGATTCACTATATAGTTGTTATGATCGTTTTACACAGTATACCTAGTTTTCGAAAAAAAAATTGGTTTTTAATCTCGTACGTTAAGTTGTAAAAAGGTGAAAAATCGTATTCTCTTAAATGTCAATAGTTTTAGCGAAACTTTGAAGTGTTGTGTTGAAGTTTTGTGTCTATTCTTGAGTTTCTCCTTAGTTCAATCACTAACGGCCGAACTGAAATGACGTATGCAAAAACTTTAAAATAGAAAAGAAATAGTTTATACTTTTCGCATTGATTATTATTACTATCTATATATATATATATGCTTCTTAGACCTATTACAAGAAAAATTCGAAAAACGTGAAGTTAAATCGGCACAATTAACATAATAACGTGGATAAAAAAGAAAAAATGACTTAAGTATTTCATTTAGTAAGAAATTTCGTCTTTGCTTCGAAACATCTGGCGGCGTAAAAAAAAATACGATACTGTTGATTTTATCCCGCGGGTACGTATATTTAAAAATCGTACCCAAAAGTCATAAAATAACGCGATTTTTCCGCAGTCTTGTTCCAACGCGCATTAATTTGTGTATTTTGAATGTATTTAAGATTAAAAAAACAATTAACGAATAATTTCCGGCATCTTTTGTACAACGCCCAAACCGATGTCAACCCAGGACACGGCACCCACCGAAAACCAACGGCGACGCGACAAGCATTTGGGCAAAAAGTAAAAATTGTTATTAGTTTGTCTGCATAACAGATAATGTACGGATATTGCTTTTCAATAACAACGATTGGTTATGAAGTGTTCGGAAAAAGCTTGTGCAACAAAAAAAACCACGTACTTGGCAAAGCGAACTACGCGATATTATTGAAATTCGTTTTGTTTGTATACGTTCTAGAAATTTTAACGACTCGTACAAACTTTCGGCGCGTTAAAAATGTTTTGCGGGCTTCTCTCAGCACCTTATAAAGTTTTGCCACGCGCACGTTGAACGATTTTAAATTTGGTAAACAAAGCTCAGACGATGTTTTTTTCTTTTACTTTCATAAAACAATTCCATAAACGCATCGGCTCCGTACCGCGGTTAGACGTACACGAATATAGACGACACACGTAGAATTATATATTTTCCAATGCTGTTTTCTCACCGACACGAATCGCGCGTTGTTCGGACAACACAACGGGTACCGTCGAAATTCGGTCCGGAAACGACGTTTTCGGGTACGTTTTTGATGCGCGTTCACGTTCGGCCCGGCTCGATAACGCCGCGCGAGTTGTCGACGAGAACGGCCGCGGGGGCGAACCGAATATTATTACAAATATGAAAATAATGTAAAAATCCGACACTTTTGTTTCGCGCCGGGGACGTCGATAAAATGCAGGGGTCAACGTTACCGGGAAAATATCGACAAGCTCGGACTTTTTACGAGTATCATAAAAACTCGGGGGCGCGGCGAAAAAAAACAACGTCTCCGATTTCTTCTGGATACCGAACCAAGTCAAGTGCGAAAAAAATTGTATTTTTATTTACAAATTGTACGTACACACGCCATTTTGGCTTAACTAGTTTTGAAAATAATTTGCGTTACGGCGCTTTTTTTTCAACACACCGATTGAGCGTTTTTTGGTTGTTGTCCGCGACTAGCTGGGTCATTACCTCCTTCGGAGCTTCCACGGTTTTGGGGACGGCGTTGGTGGTACACTTTGCTTTTGAGATGGCCCCGGAGAAAAGAAAATTCCATCGAGTCAACAAATCTGGTAAACCGCCCAATGTCACCGCGTAAAGATGTCCGGGAAACGTTTCTCGCAGAACGTTTTTTTTTTTTGAAACCACACGTTATCATCGCAAAACCATACTCGTTTTGAAAAAAAAGTCATTCGATTTCGACCGAAGAAAGTTTTCCAGCATCACACAACGACCGCGATTTACCGTTGCCGTGACGCCGTGTTCTTCGAAGAGGAGGCGATGTTCTCCCGGTCGAGCGATGATAAATTATGAAATAGAGCTTTCGGTCGACTTAAGTACCACATTGGTCTATCAAAGTACGAATTAAAGCCTAATCAAACTAGGCAGTTATTTTTGCCGCGCACTCTGTACTTATTTTACTCGTGTATTTTACCAGTTATTTGTAACAAACGTACGTATATATGTGTGTGGAAACACTATACATATATTGTACACCCCATCCGAGTTATACACAATACACCTAATATTCAACGCGTAAGTTTATTTTTCATTTCGCTTTTTGTTTTTTATGTGCTTACGTGTACTAGGTGTACTCACCACCATCTGGTAAATGGCATCCACTATGTTGTACATCTCTTCCCTGGTTATAAAACCGTCGTTGTCAACGTCGTACAGACGGAACGCCCCTGAAATCAGAAAGAAAACAATATCTAATAATGCGTGCGTGCCAAAAAATAAAACGAACGATGTATAATATCGTTATACAGCGACGGATGAAAAATTCGTAACGTCGTCTGGGACAATAAATAATGTTTTTGGCTACCCACTTGTTTATTCTAAAATTTCAATATATACGAGTATGTTATACGTTCTCGAAACGATGTTCAAAATAAGTATAGGTACAAATATTAATAGTGCGTGTTTGCAAAAACAACTTTTCTGATTCATGTTATACACTTATTGATTTCTCAAAGAGCTAATGAAAAGCTATACGGGGTGGGAACATAGTTCAGACGATTTACCAATCATTTGAAAATACTTTTTGAAAAAATAAACAAAAACTCGGATATCTAGTATCATGGTAAAATCATAAAAACAAATAAAAAATACCTAACCATTTTCCAGTCTTTTAAAACGACGCGAAATAATTTTTTTATAACGATAGCCGTTCTTCGACGCCGGATTTGGCGATTTCACCATTTTCGTCGTTTTCGGACTGCATAACTCGGGGGAAAAAAAAATCAAAATTTCAAAAAATGGTTCAAACAAAATAAAGCCAAAATCCCAACTCTTATGTAGTATTACTACGCAACGATTTGAGCACTCTCTATCTACCCGAAAACGTCACCCTGAACATTTCAAAATTTTTGCCGTAAAATTCCCAATTTTTTTTCGGGTGTTTTTGGGTAAAAGTAGACAAAATTTTAAGAAAAATTTCAACAAAAGTACCGCCAGAGTCCATAGACCCACGGTTATAGGTAGTGACTTTGAAAATCGGAGCATTCTTTCTACACACGAAAAGTTGTTGACAGAAAAACGCTACGTTCAGACTCTAAAAACTAATTATTCCACACAACGACATAACGTTTTAGTGTTGAATTCATTGTAAAAACAACACGTAATATTCCTCGCTACGCTCAGAGTCTAAAACGCACCGAGAGCAAATGCACAGAGTTCACACGTTTTCTCGTAAAATTTACGAGCAAAATTCACCCGCAACAAAACTTATTGTAATTGAGTTGGCGATATGATGCAAGTACGTCGCCAGGCAATGTTTTTTTTCTTTTTTATGGTAACGCAACAATAGTATACCGAAGCGGTCGTAACACGGTATTATATATATACCAATGTACAATTTTGTACGTATTTTATGCGAATAGTCGCTCTACAATAGGAAAATTCGCGTTTACTCGCTCAGTGTGTACACACGCAACAGGTACGTATTTTTACGTCGTCAACTCGATTCTATAATAATTAATTTCATCACGTACAAATGCGCTGCTGTGTATATGGGCCGAAATATACGTAACGCGCGCGAGCGTGCTCGAGTCGTTTTCCTGTATTAAACAAAAAAAAAAAAAACTGTACTGCAGTGTATACGAAACGAAGAGGAGGAGAAAAACTTATGTAAAGAACACAGGTATTGATACTATCGACGATAACGAGTTTCAATAGTTTAAACAAAGCGCAAATCGTTTGATCTCGCAAGAGTTTATAAAATACTAATAACTTGGCACTCGATAGATAACAAGTATACTGGTTGTCGCGCATAAAATTTGCACGAAAACTGTCCATGTATAACATTGTGTCCTCCTCGGTACGCTCGGAACCTATAACGGTGGTTAGGTCGAACTATACAATGCGCTGTTTACAATAATATTATGCACAATAGCTATTCTGACGGGTGTGTAATCAAAAACAGAATTTAACTATTACTCTGAAATCGTTGTCGTGTCGTATATAACTCGATATTTATACGTAACGGTACAATCGATTTGGAGGAGAGTGGGTTTTTAGATTCTTAACAGTTATGAACACGATGAATCGAATTTTCAAAAAATAAAACATCAAAACATGCTCTAAATGTTCCCGTAAAAACTGATAAAATATAATACGTTAAATACCAAAAAAGATTCTTTTTCTTTCAAATACGCTCTTTCGTGCTAATTTTTTAACTAACTAGAGTGTTATATTTTGAATATTTGTCTGAATTTCTCTTTGTACTTTACCCGTACCGTGTATTTTATTGAAACAACAATAATTTCTTCAACAGTAGAAAACTTCCACACAACTCTTATACGCAGAATAAAAAACTAAACGAAATCACAATGCCTAACGCACGAAGTAAACGAATAATATGATCTTATTTTAAAGACTATAATGCAATACGTTCTAAAACATGCAAAAAACGGGTAAGATATTCGCTAATCCTCAAAACACGCTAAAATATAAAAATACAATTTCTCCTGCGAAATCAGTCGACGGTTGTAAAATAATTCTACCGTTATAACAATACATTACAATACGATTAGTGTTGGTCTGCAGGATTATATATATTGTTCGTTTGCGCTATTCATTAAATTGGCGTTAAAAAACATAAATTCATCGAAATAATCACGTGTGTACACAGTTTTTATATGAATATCATTAAATAATATATATAATATCGTTGAATTCGTGATTTCGTACGACGCACGTGCTTATATACGTTTGCATTTTGCAACAGCCACGCCTATGGGCACGCGTTGATTTATGTACGGTGCCTATGCGTTAAGGACGCTGTACGCAAAAAACGTATGAAATATTACAATAATTGTTATTAATTCATAATCGTGATTGCGTTTCTTTTCTTGATCAACTATTATTCTGTTCTGTGCGATTTTGTTTTTTCTTTTTTTTTTAAATCGCACGTATCGTTTAAATTAAACATACTATAGGTACACACTGCGATTTTTCAACACTACACGTTTTACATGAAACTCGAATAGATTAACATTACCAATAGGTAATCTATTGATCTATCAATCTACCAGGAATTCCTCATTTTATTTTACACAATCCGTTTTAGATTTAAATATTATGTTTCTAAGTAACATACTATTTCCAAATCGCTATATTCTCTACTGAAAAACATATGATAATACTTGACACGCGAGGACTCGTATTGATTTCATAAGAGTTAAGGAAAATCAACTACATCGCAATAATAACTTAACGTATGGCTTGTGTTCGACGTGTTTTAGGCTATTTTTTTTGTTATTGTGATCTCAAAATACCTACACGTGTCCTTGGCGTTTAAACCAAAAGATATTTTTGATACTAAAATAAGTAACGATAATTATTGCAGTCGTTAAATAATATTATAATATAATAGTAAAAGTAAGTAGTGAAACAAACCACTTTTGCCCTGTTGAAAAGCAAGACCGTTTTCACGCTATGGTTCGGTGTATATAAGGCATTGATTGATTAGGAGTCGAACTGGCAACTGAATATTTTACGTATCTCTCGAAAGCAGTCAAGTTAATTGATCCAGACAAATTTAGGTTCTGTTATTAAATGTATAATACGATTTGACATAATTAATCATTCTAGTTTATAATTTTCGGTCAACACGCAAAATGAAGTAGTGATAACTGAACTACATTATAGTCGTTGCTAAAACAAAGACATTAAGTATACCAACTTATTTGGGTAGCTGTCCTCTTCTATCCTAGAATTGTGTGACATCATTACCGAGCTCACTCAGAATCATTTTTCAACAAACTATCGACCTAACGTAACTTAACTAAAGCAGTTGTAAGTAATTAGCCGTAAACTAAATTACAAGCTATTGATTTATCGATAGATTATAAAATTAATGCCTATTAAGAGTACGACATAAATATGATTTCCTGTTATACTATGTTATACTATTAATGGTTGAATTTACAAAATTATTATTATTTCATTTTTTTTTTTTACATTCAATACGTTCTTGTACATCATTTTTGAAAACGGCAATTCGTTCGACAGGAAATCGTCTTGAAAATCCATTTATACTTTATTTTATACCCGAGATAAAACAACGGAAAATTCAATTTATAAAATAACAAACATAATATAATATGTAACAATGGCTTTTTTGTTATAATAATTTTATAGTGTTATAAAAGATTTATGCGATTTCGAAATTCTATGCCAATCGTATTGTACTATGTGTTGTTTGTGTTTAAAATAGGTAACCACGAGTAGGAAAAAAAAAATCGTTTTTTTTAAAACAATGTATTTAGTCTTATTCTTTGGATGTAAAAATCATTTTTTTATAGTATGTCGTGAATGTTTTGTTTTGTTAGATGTTACGCTATTTTGTATGTTTACTGTGTTTAAATAAAGTTATTGTTTCGCAACTAAAAATCAATTTTTGTTCAGAAAAAAATCACGGACACAAACTCACTGTATTTGATGATGTCACTTTAGACTGCTTTTTTTTAAGAACGGATTGACAGTCATATGAAGACTTTTATATGCGTGCGTACCAATAATTTATTTTTTTTTTTTTTCAAACCAGTTTTATACATTGAAACTATCGTTGATAAAAATTAATTAATGAATGGTTTTCTTGATAACAAACTTAACAAACGTTTTATACATTTATAATGACTTATACACATAACAATAGCATGGACTAGACATAAAACACCAAGACAAAAGTGATTGGCCATAGTGAAAATCATAAGAGTACATACATAATCAATAACTTAGACTTAAAACATCTTTTTGTTAGAATTGATTTTATTGTTCTGTCGTTTTCGTTATAGGTAACATAAAAAAATAAAATCAACATTTTCACATGGAATTTTGCCTTCTCGCGGTGCCCGTTCTGAAATTATCAGTAAAAACCTGTTATGTAATTTGCGTTTATACGAATAACCGGTTTGGCCACAAAAAGTTTAAAAAATAAATAGTTTTGCGTTTTTATTTCTTTTAATTCCATTATACCACCTACTATTATAAAATTTTATTCCTATTTTTATGTATATCAATATACGTACACTATTATGTACATATATAAATGTATACTTATTTATAAGTATAATAATATTATAAATTATATGACATAACATCATTAACACATGGAAATTAGCGTGTTGGCAATCTCATATATATTGCTAGATATTCTTTTGTATTGTTATTTTAGTCGTCAAAAACATTTTAAAACTATTATTCCAAACACTATATAATATGACACTAGAATCCATAGTTGAACTCGTAAATATAGTTAATTTAATAAATCAATGTAATTACATATTCGGTATAAAATCGATATTTACTAAGGGGTATTAAAACTCAGACAACCAAATAAACAATTTGTAATCGTTTTTATTTTTACATTTACAATTTAAACTTGTGTTAGCCTTATGTAAAAGAATGCAAGTTAAAATTTAAAGTCTTACATTTATTATCAAACAGATATTAATAAAATCGTGATAAAACTCGTTCGGCATTATATGTAAAACAAAATATATTAAGTATTTTTTGCAGCGGCTACAATTTTAAAGTTTAAAATTATCTGAAGGGTGAAAATATAACGAGTTACGTTTTATACGCATCGGCACGAGCAACTTTTTGATGTAGGTATAAGTTACTGTTAACTATATCAACATTTTATTTTATAAAGTTTATACGAATAAAAAACCCGTGTAAATGTTTCAACGAAAATCGCGATAACATACGGTTTTGTTGAAATTGAAATCATTAAATTCTTTATGGGGTTCACCAAGTATAAAATCATGCAAACCATAAATAATTTTCCTCGTAGCATATATTGCTACTACCTGTGTATTCAAAAAACACATCAAAATATAAATAATCACAAAACGATGATAAATATTTGACATATTATTAAATAATGTTATACCAGCAGTTTGCAAACTTTAACGATGTATGAAATAAAAAAATATTTCGTGCACAATGCGCAATTGGAAAAAAAAAATCGTTAGGAATTTCACTGGTAGGTACGTAATGTCAATGATTTATGGAGAAAATCAATTATTCGTATCTCTTTTTCTTAAGTTATGTTTATTTTGTACACAAAAAAATAAATAAAACGTCTATCCTTTAAATTCTTTTAAAACAGCGGGGAATAAATTATCATTATACGAAACGTACAAATTCTTTCAACTTGCATTCAGAAAAATAACAATTCACACAATTTGAATTAAAGTTTATAAAATACAATATTGAACACGGTAACAAAAGAATATAGTTATCAAGACAATTTTGAGATTTACAAGGACTATTCGGATTTATTTTGATTTTTAAAAGTACTTAAAACCCGGTGAATTCAAATACCTGTAAATCACACATATTCGGTACACATTTTAAACGCCATACAAATATAGTATAAGATATCAAGAAGATTTTGTAAGATTTATGTTCAATTATAATGTGCCCCGGTGTGTCGGGGTATGAGTATTCTGAGTCGTATGGCAAATCTACAAAGTATACACCTATATCTATGTCTAAAAAAACTGAAATATTTGTTTAGTGACACTCATACTAGGATTAAAAAAAATTTTAATGTTGTGGTTTGTTGTAGAACGTAAACAAATTGTTTTTGATTGAAAAACACTCTGAATAAACCCGACGAAAAAAAAAAAAATGTGAACTCGGTATACTTACAATCGTTTGGAGAATAGAACTTGTCGGTTCATTACAGAGAAACCAATAAACACGACGTGCCGTATAATTTGAAACGATTTATTGATTTAGGATAAACCGCGGAGTGGAAAGCATATATACAGGACGACCCTTTGGGATTTCTTTACGACCCAAACGATTTCATGGAGATGAGTAGTACAAAACGGATAAAATGGGCATTGTAACGTAGTGAACAATTTCAGCATCCACAGGGAATCAAAATGTTGTCTCCTTCGACACCAAAAGTATCACAAAACATAAGGATGTGGCTGGAATTTATTTTTTCATCTGTGTTTCAATAAAAATTTCTCGTCCACAATAAAAACCGAAAGCAAATGCACCAATGTAATCATAGGAAAACTCGACCACTTTTTTTTTTTTAATAAAAACGAACAAATACATTACAAATTTGTATGGTTAATCGCGTTTTGTTTTTAATAGTTTTGGAACACGGTTAAAACAAAGATATTTATTAAATAGATTTAGTACTGTTTTAAAGTAAAAAATAAAAGCCAAAACACGTTTTTTTTGTTAGGAAACATAGCATTATGTACTGAAATTAATATGATGACTGTTGTTCTTAACCTTATAACTATTACTATCGCGGACTATTAATCGCAAAATGGGTAAAATTCAAAAATTTGTATGGAATAAGATATGATTTAAAGTTAAATTCTCGACTTCTTTCTGCTATTCAAAGTCAATATCGGAGCACTTGCTAATACATACAAACAAAAACGGGTTTTCGAACTATTTAACTTTAGCTGAGGATAAAATAACCTAATGTCGTTATAGGTGTACACTAGCGAATAATATGACGAGTAAAGCCGGTCTCATATTCGAGTTTGACATCGCCGTGCCGATCGACTTTTCCAATTCAACGGACAATTGACGTTTTTGTCGGTTTTTCTGTCAATCGGCGACAGTTCGCGTCGGCTCAAACTTTTGAACGTTTGACGATATTTTTGACCGATGATACCGTGATGTGACGCGAAACAATCGTTTTTTTGTTTTGTGATTGAGTAAACCAAAAAAAAAAAAATCGTACCGTCGCCCATATCAACTACTGTACATTTTGTTCATGAAATCCAGTAGCTGTCCTCTTACACCTACTATTTTTTTAATCTAATATATTCGGTGTTGCAGACCTTCGGGAGGGTGGCTTGGTCGGTCGGTCGGCGGACATCGTCACTGGACTAATCTTTCAATTTTAACAAAACCGGCAATTTTAGCAGATACGAGCGACTATTTGTAACGACGAATGATGGCGGTGATCGCGTAGTCGATTCGGACACCTGTAAACTTCCGCTCCCGCGACGCGACCGTGTTTTTACAGCCGACCGTCGTGTTTGTTATTGATCGATAAACGTTTACACGGGGGTCGGTAGAGAGAACAGAACAGAAAAAATTAAATAAAAATTGATATTCAAACAATGGCCTGCCGACAGCGTTCGTAAAACAAAACTAATTTTAGAAACGTTAATTAAATAAAGCAATTATTACTGCCTCGTTGGAGCGGTGAACGTTTTACACCGGCAGTATACATGCGTGTATTTATACAACAATAATATACTCCGAGAGAATATTATGGCGTAGGTCGCTTTCGAGTGACGGGAAAATATTATTATTATTTGGATGATACTTTACACGCGTTTTTAGATTTATCTTTAAACGCGCGATTAACAGTATACCCGAGTGTATCGTAACAAATAATTCTAAAACGCCCTGCTGCTGCTGCCATCGGGGACGAAAATCACGATGAATTACGACGAAAACCGGGTTCGTCGCTCGCGTAATACGGCTCTCAGGGCCCATAAAAAAAAAATGGAGAAAAAATTAAGTTCTTATCTCTGAAATTGTATGTTCTACTGGCTGTTATTGGTTCGCACTCAAAAAATATATTGAGAAAATGGCACGTGGCGATACGCGATCGCGAGACTCACGATTTCAACGATTAAAGTGTAAACAATTGTTGAATACACTGTAGCGACGATTCATTTGAACGTTTTACGTACAAACACGAATTGAAAAAAACAAAAAAACCAACCGAAAAAGTATTTCGACAAACGATAAACCGAAAAGTGAATATCCACATCAATAGATAGACCCGCGGGTAAATTTCAATATGATAAAAATGAAAAAAATCTTGTCGCGAATTTCTTTTGAAGTCGGACGTAGTTTTACCGTGGCATACTAGTTTAAGAGTTGAAGGATAAACGACGTATACCTAGGTACTTACCTATATAGTATTAAACGTGATAGCAATGCGTAAAATTTTCTCGTTCGAAAAACGATTCGGAGGGTAAACGTTTTTTTTTTAAATGGCTTAAATTGAGTTTACATTGTCATAATCAACGGGCAGGGAACAAAGAATATATTCGCACTAAAAATAGTCCCTAGATAAATAACACTTATGTTTTAATGTTTCTCCCGCTCAGAATCGTTATTTAAAGGCAAAAATAATTATTTTCATGAGGTTGATGTTAATTTTTTTTGATCAGGATTCAACAATAATTTTCATTTATTGCTGGACAGTATATGCGTACATACAACCTTACCGTTTTTCATTTTATTTGCAGTTAAAAAAATCATGATTACAATAACGGTATAAATTTTATTTTATATGCTAAACTAAATCAGAAACGCTTTACTCGGAAGTAATTGTTGTTGTATTTTTTTTATTTAACTTCTCTTATAAAATTAATGACCCATACGCTATAACAAAGGTTTACCCAAAACGTGGTGAGCTTTTCCAAACCACTCTTATCGTTAATTATTTTTCTTTTTTTGGTTTTCTTTAATGTACTGTAGTTATAAGACTGGTTTTATTTTAACTTTTAGATTTTGAGCGTCAGCGAGGAATGACGTATTGTTATTACAACGATGTTTTTTTTTTTTTTTGTAAACAACTTTTTGTATAAAAGGAATGCTCAGATTTTCAAAGTCAATACCTCTCAAATGAAAGGTCTATGGACTCCGGCGGTACTTTGATTGAAAATTTTTCTTAAATTTTGTTTACTTTTTGAGTTTTACCCCAAAAACCAAAAAAAATCGAGAATTTTACGGTGAAAAATTTGAAATTTTCAGGTTTTTTAATGACGTTATCGGGTAAAAGGAGTGCTCCAATCGTTACGTTAAATCCCACATAAAAGTTGGGATTTTGGCTTTAAATTTTATTTTATTCGAATCATTTTTTGATATCTTGGTAATTTTCTGAGTTAGCCGTGTGCCGAAAACGACGAAATTGGCGAAATCGCCAAATCCAGCGTCAGACGGCCTGTTAAACTATCGTTATAAAAAATTATTTCGTGTCGTTTTCAAACTTTTATGTACTAAATTAATTTGATACGTTATAAAAGATTGAAAAAAGTTTTTGATAGGTAATTTTTAATTTTTTGATAATTTTCTGAGTATATTTTATGTCAATTATGATTTATACCGGGACACACCTATACTGTAGATAACTGAGCTCGCTCAGAATCGCTCATGCGAAGGCGACGGTTTATGATCGCTCTCGGATGTTAAATTATACATTTAAACCACAACTTCCAAACCAGTTACCTACCAAAAAAGGTAGTCGCCTGTACTCCGTCAAACTACTCACTTTGAGTGATCTCGGCTTTTTCAAATTACTGCGCTTAAGGTGATTATTGATCCATATTGTTTTCCACAAACTTTTATTCAATACAATTGGTAGAATTTCGATACACGCATCTATATTGTACGTGACATGAATTGCAAAACAATAGCTATTTGTATGCAAAAATCAAACACTTATTCACATCAGGTAGGTTTTTTGCAGTACGATATTATTTTTTTCTAAATCCGATAGAATACTGGTCACGGTAAAATTAATTTTACAAGTTTAAATAACCCGCACAGCGTAGGTGTATTATTTGATTTTCCCGATTTTGTGAATATCATGACGTACCTAACTAAAATGGCTTGTTTTTAAAATATTTGAGGAAATAAAAATTCAATTACGGTAAAATTAGGAATCGGTTTAGAATATTATTATGTTCAATTCTGAAAATCCTCACGTCGATCATAATATTCAGATTGTATACGTAAAACAAGTTCGAATAATCGAAATAAAATACCATATGCACTGTTGAGACTTTTCTAATGATTTTTTCTTTTCTTTAATGGTTACTATTTTCATTCACACATTTCCATGGTGAGGAAATTCGGAAAGTTTAAAATATTTCGATACATTTTTTCTTCGAACGATTTTATTTTAATCGTTTTCGTATGCGTGTGATGATTGCGCTCAGTCATTACAATAGAAAAACTAGTTATGGAAATGATAAATCATTAAACAAAACTCTATAACAATATTTCGCGTATAATATCGTTAGTGAATAACATTATAAATAATTCAACAACACGATAGGTTTTAAATAATTAACATTGGAGTGGTTTGCAATTTAAAAATATAACCAGGATGAATAATGTTTATCTGATAAGTGATAAGGAACGTAATGACATTATGTTATATTTGAATCTAAGCAATAATTAGTACTTATGAATACTGAAATAATGCTAATCTAACCTAACACACCATAAACGATTTTAATATGCGAACAATCGGACACAAATTTAAATATTGCATTGTGTTGAAAAAAGTATTAAGTGTACAATTCTCACACATTCGTCAGAACTCTGAATGAACTCTGATAAATTGCAGTACGTTTCGGTAACTAAGTGCGAATATGAGTAAGTAGTTTTGGGTTATAACAATAATTCCAAATGAAACATTTTTAAGTTGTAGTTGTGGTCTTGCTTGATGTTTATGAATGCGGTTTTTTCAAAATTATAATATCTACTTAAACTATTAATTGAAATTAAATATTTACGTTATCGTACACCACTTTTAAAATATGGACGGAACGAATTCAAACATTTAAACAGATAAAGTGTTTCAACTACTATTGCTTTTACTGTTTTATAAATTGTGATTTATAATGCTATTACTCAATAAGTATGTTTTATTTTAAGTTGCAATGTTCAAAAATTATAAATTCCGAAAAAAAAAAATGTGTATATAATTTTGAGTTTAATAAAAACAAACATTTTTTACCCGATGAATTAAAAATAAGAATAGTTTTTTTTTCGATTTAGCACTTTACTAAATTTGAACGTAATTAGGTAAACAAAAAACGTACTTCGTATAAAAATAATCGCATACACAGAAGCTATGACCGTATAAATCGTGTCGACAAAACGATGTGATATTGAAAACCTAAATGTAAATATGTTCGCTTTTGATTAACTCTTTCTTTTTCAAAATAACTATTACCTACCTTACAAAAATGAAGTTCCAGAAATTATAAGTTATCATATTATTATAACGATATATTATTATTATGTACCTTATAATATTGTTAGTGCTATAAAGATTGATTTTGAATAAAAATCTCGCACAAAAGTTACATTATCCCATCCAATTAATGTTAAATTAGATGTGGTCTCAACTTTTTCTGCTGGCTACAAATTCTGCAGGTAATCAAAATTACAACGAAATGGATTTTTTATCTTTTCTTTAGGTTTTGTACGTCGGACTAGTCATTTTTTGCTGTAATCTTTTTACAATTATTTTCTTTACGTTTCCTTTTAAAAGTAACTTCATGGCCTTTTTGTTCACTCTGCTTACCAGCTTATACAATACTCTTTTTATCTTCAGAAATCTTTCTTCTATTTTTTCGATTGGAGATCTCTATATTATCTTTTGTATTCATTCTCTCGGTTTATTATATAATTTGGATAAAATTCTTTTTGCGTACCAATTTAAAACTGCCATAAAAATGCATTTCAAGCACGTTTGTTGTTGTTTAGATTGAACCTTAATTTTAGTTTTAATCAATAATTATTTTTAAACAATTTAGCTTCGGGTTAGTAATAGTTATTCAGGTAGGTCCCCTGTAATTTGTCCTTTCTATAGTTTATTGTATTTATTCTACTATTTTTCCGTTGCTAAAAATATACATATTATATACATTATCAATAAATAATAGTTTTACTTTATCGAAATAATTTAAAATGGTTTTATTTTATAAAAGTGAGTTACATAGGAAAAACGAATGTCCACGGCGGTATCCATAAAACAAAAATATATAAATAAAAATTAAACTGCATGGACGGCTCCCAAATTCGACCATTCTCTCCTACGGTGACTACAAAGTTTTTTCTCCTCTATTTATTATAAAATTTTTCTTTCTTCCAAGGCGGCGTAAAAATAGTTTTCAGAGACTATTATAGTATAAGGCTTTGTAAGAATAACAATAAAAAAAATATTATACTTTCGGAAATAAATACAAAAGCGGTCGGAGTTTATCGTCCGAGATATAAATCGTAAAAACAGCGAGTTACGCACAAACGCATAGTCGGTAAAACTGTAACGTATTCTGACAACAACAAACAATGTCGTCCTAACCTCTTTATCAGAGAGCTTCCTTATATAAAATGACATCTAGTCGAATGCTAAATACCTAACATTATAATTGAATATAAATGCATTTAAACAAAGTATAAATTTGTCTTGGTGCAGGCATAATGCGTATGAATTTACTTTTAAATGTAAACGTATTTCAATTGACCTGTACAAAATGCGTTATAGTCAATTATGAAACCTGACGAATCGATGTGGATTTGTCTTTACGTTTAAAAGTACGAAAAAAAAAAAAAATTTGCAATTGTCGATTTTGTTTGATTTTTTCATGTTGGAAGAAAAACTAATGAATACAATCAAAATTCATGTTCAAAAATATATATGCGTATAATCTAACAATCTATTTAACCTAACAATAGTTTATTTTTTGATATAAAATATTTTTTATCAAAGTCTTCGTGATGGATCTTTTTAAAATTGCTAACGGCTGACAAAGGTTATTATATAATTTGTTGTAGGACTTGTATTCCTCGCAGATATTATGACAACAGAGTTGTTGTTTTTATCATTATTGAACACAAAACATTATTATTTAACGTTATAATAATATATTTTTTTTACGTTTTGGTAAAAAAAAAAAAACCTTTTTATTGCAATTTTTAAGTGCAATTTTGGGATTTTTTTCGTAGCATAATAATGCAATCAATTTTACAACATTTTTAGTGCAATAACTACCGATAACGAACCAGCGACGCAATGACATTATGTTATATTTGAATCCAAGCACTAATTAGTACTTATGAATACTGAAACAATGCTAATCTAACCTGACACACATTAAACGCATTTAATATTCAAACAATCGGACAAGTCTTTGTCTAATTATGCGACGTAAATATAATGTCGTCGCGGCCACGATCTAAACGTTCTAATCGACACGTGTCGTCGTGTCAAATAATAATAACACGTCGGTGTCGAACCCGACACGATTACGGTAAAAAGCGTACACGGATATCGCACTGGGAAAAAAACCAAAAAAGATCAAACTCTTAGATTTGCAAAAGTCTCGTTAAAATTGTTTATCTCGTTGGTCCGAGTGATGTTTTCGCGTGATTGACGTACGCGAAAGATTCGATTAGAAGTTCTCTCGCGAAAGTATAAAATTTCAAGAAGAATTTACCATCGGACACCAATTAGTTATTACTAGAGATTGTATACGAATATATATATTTCAAATACAAATTCTTTTTTCTCGCGGAACGGCAAGATCCGCAAGTAGGTCTTGCCGGATCTTACGATAGGTATCCTAGATTCCACCTGTATTAGGTCACAAACAGGAGTGCAGGAACACTGATTCATTAAAATAATTTTCATCAAGTTCCAAAAATATTATTATTTTCAATCACAGCTGACTACATTCTTATAAAAAAGTTAGAAAAAAGATACAAACGATTATGACTCGTCTTATTATGGTGATGCTATTGAATCGACTTGAACAAATTTTACTTTGAATCGTACGCGTACTATTTAGTGCGCTTAAGTATTACACAACATCAATTTAAATGTAATATTATATTAAAATATTATAAAGAGTACTGTACGAAGAACACGTCAACCTGATTAGTGAACAGTATACGCTGAACACGTTGCACTCGTTTATGATTACCAAAATATTTTCGAACGATTTTTACGCGTTACAGATTTTGAAAAAGTTTCATATCCTCTCCTCTGTATAAATAACCGGCCGTTCTAATCGTTTTACGTGTCAGAGTTTACACGATAATTGGCTTGTCGCGGCGGTGACAGGTCAGTTAAAACAGCGTTTGAAAAAAACAAAAGTGACAACTGACGAGAACGTTCAGTCATAATAGTTATTAATATAATTTTGTGTCGGCCTTTGCGTTCAATGTTTTTATTTATTATTACTTTGCATGTCTCAGAAACGGTATTGTTCGCTCCCCCGTAATGTCACGAACCCGCATCGTACGTTTTTTAGAGAACCAAAGGGGACGGGGGAAAAACGAGTAAAAATCACCATAGGACATCGGCGTGAGTACCAAATACGCGCATTTCATGTTTGCGCGTTCGTGTTATTTGATCGCATTTGAGTCGTTTGCCCTCCATATTGGATCGCGGTCGTTGTATATATATAGGTATGACGATGACCGTACGCCGGAAAAACAATTACAAATTCATTACACGAAAACTTTGTGGTCCGACTCGTAATAGCCTGCAGGGCTGGAGAACAAAGATTGATCCCGCAAAGTCTTAACGGGAAAACAGTTCTATAAGTCTAATTGTACGATCGGTAGATTGGAAATTTTCTATAAATTTCGCTCGTCGTTAACGCGTTTTTTGTGGAGCGCGTTTGAAATGTACTTTGAAAGCGTTCGAGCGATTGGACGTATAATCAAAAATCTAAATTTTTTCTTGATTATATAGCGTACGATGCATACACCCTAGTTCAACATTTGCGTAAATGTTTATTGAGGGCGAACGTTACGATATTATCACCGAGAACGTCCTCCTCTGACCGAATCCAAACTGATTGTATTTACTTTTTATTGTGCCTATAGTACGAATAATTAAAATGATTTTTGTTACTTTAAGCTTGATTAAACTGATTCGCCGTATTTGTGTAGATTCTAAGATATTCACTGAATGGCTTAAAAATATTGTTGATATAAATCGTTTTAAATCCCTACCGTCTCAATAAACATATGAATGTTTCACAAAAACGCATATCATTTGACGTTTAAAGAATTGGTCATAATTAGATAGCGGATTTCTAGGTGCGTAAAAGTTCAGAATATGATGCTGCATTAAAAAAACAAAAAAGTATACTCTAAATATTCCCTTAAAAACTTGTAAAACAAGCTAAAATCAAAAAACATTTTTTTTTTTTACAATTATGCTATTTATACGGTGTTATTATTTTATATTGTTAATATTTGTACGAATTATCGTTTGTACTTTACCCATACCATGTATTTTATTAAGCGAAAAAAAAAAATGTGATCAATAGTTGAAAACTTCCATACAATTTTTATATGTAAAATAAAATCGCAATACCTATATTTAACATGTTTTTTTTATTGTTTTTCATAATGAAGTTTATTTTATCGGACGAAAAAATTCGTAACTCGCTAAATAAACGAATAATATGATATTTTTTACCGACGATATTGCAATATATTTTAAAACATGCAAAATAGGTAATACAGTGTCTAATCCCCAAAGTATGCTAAAATACACAAAATTCATTTTTCCCCACAAACTCTGTGATTGACAAAAAACGTCGGCATTTCTCACCCCTGTCTAGCTGCATAATGTTAATATAAATAAAAAACCTAAAAACCCTCTCTCTGGTTATAATACAAAAAAATATAGAACACAGGTACATAAAAATAGTATTATTTATACATTGCGTTCATATTTTTTAAAATTGTAAAATTAAAATTTCTTCGATTTTAGTTTTTACAATAGCGAACCCAGGGTTTCGTTTCGAGTTTATCGATTGGAAGTTCACGTGAACGAAAATAAACAGCACAATACAATAATAATAATAATAATAGAAATATATGGTAGGTAGTTCAATTTTACCAGCAAATAAAACCTACTGTAAACAGTTTTACTGGCGGTAAATAATGTGGAACAAGTGTGAAATATCACTTATGCTTTCTGGCACGGAGAGAGACTGTTACAGCTTAAAATCTATTTTACTACTACAATATTACGTTTATCCACCATAAAGATGAACTACACCCGAAACAAATGTTGTTGACATTAAGACGTGTCAATATAATTTTGTTTCTCTACACGCCTTCGACGCTGGTCAGAAATTACAAAAACAAAAATACATTTGATTGTTACGTGATGAGAATGAAAACCGACTTTGAACGATATAGAAACACTATTAGGTACGTTGTAGGCTTTTCATTTTAACAAAAGAGAGATGAATTTTATTTACAGTTTTTATTTGATGTGACGTTTCGAATGTTGCCCATAATCATTGGTATACTAGTTTGGTTAGTGGCACTCCGGAATAATTCTACAGAACTTTCACCAAACCACGCTCTGTGGTTGGCTAGCCACGATGTTTTTTTTCTTCCAGGAGTTCTGCTGCTATTTATTTTTCCTTGTAAGATACGTTGGAGTTTTACGGTTGCATTAACCTAAGTTATATTTTATGGTTTTTTATTTTTAATAATTTACCCAAAATATCAAAACGGATCATTTACAAATATCCTTTTACAAAACTTTTCTTTTTGTTTTGATAAGTGTTAAACGTGATCTTCAGTCATCCTAAAAGCTTTTCTTGAAATGAAAAGAAAAAGCGCTTTTGAAAAAAGCAATTGACTAAAGATAAAATTGTATGAAACCGGGCGTGGATTACTTTGAAAAATTAAGGAACGTACTATATACTTTAAAACAGACATTCGCCATAGTGTTTTTGAATATGGCACCATGGTTTTTTTATGTTATTCACTTTATACTTTGATGTTATTTTCGATGTTATTCACATTATTTTGATGTGTAAATTTCTACTTCGAAATAAAATGTTATGTTCGTATAACATTTATGTTTAAGTAATTTCTTTAAAAACTAAAATTGAATGATAACAGGTGTTAAAAACCGTAGCGAAAAAAATTCAAATGTTTTTTTTTTTTTTGACAATAAAAAATCATATCTTTCTTTAAACACTCTATTATATATTATACGGCTCCATTAGCTTCAGCATTTTACTCTTTGAGTAAACAAAACTGAACGGTTTCTTCGTATTGCACACTTTTAACGGTCAGTTTTACAGAAAAATGTATATATTTGCGTAAGCCCAAAAATAAGTACGAATACTACTAATACTGCTACCTATTTTGTAATTATTTACCGTATCATCAATTGATTTAACAATAAAATATTAATAACATCGATGATAACGCTTTGCAAAAATGAACATTTACGTATTATATTTTGAAACACCGCTCAAACGTGTCGTTTAAGCATTTATATTGAAGATACTGGAAACAGATTTTCAAATAGCTATTTTTATATTTTCGATCCTGCTCGGACGGAATAACTTACAATTTTTTACGGTAAAATCTTTTTACGCCCAGTATTTTTTTTTTTTTAATGTACGACAAACCACGATTCGAAAATAAAGTCTGAAATAAACGCAGTATAGTACAATAATAATAATAATAATAACAGTACCAATATATTGTAGAAATATACGGTGTATACGTGTCGTCAGTCACCGTCACGGGCCAACAATAACGAGGAAATATACATTATAATATTCACGTGTATTCAACGCGAAACGTTTGCCGGAAAAATACATCACAATATACAAGCGGGTTCATGAAAAAATAAATGTACACAATATTTTTCGAGTAAAATGGAACGAAAAAAAAAAAAAAAGACATTACCGAAAACGAATTCTGTGCGCGGATGACGTAAAAACGAACGTTTCGTGACCGCGATAATATCGTTTCGTGTTGCGTACCTAAGGATTAATACTGAGGAATTCTCGATCGATGGTGGTAATGGTGGCGAAAACTTTTTGGAACCTAACTCGTATAACGAAACAAATAACATCAGGAAAATTTAATTTTTTTTTTTTTTTTTTTCGTTTACGTGTACGATGCAATAAATAACCTTAGTGCAGCTATTGTCTTCACTCTTGTAGTTAAGACAGTTAAGTTATTAGAGTTATAGGTCACGATCTCGCGGCGAGCGTGTCTGCTAATCCGCAGGAAAAACGTAGGGCGAGTTGATTGGTTTTAAGGAGTAAGCCTTCGGACAATGATAGATACACTTCTATAATGAGCAGTGACTGGATTTAAGCTACTGAATTATTTTTATTTATTTGTCCGTTCGTCTTAATGAATCCGTCGGTGAAACCGTTCGGAAGAAATTAAATTTGACACCGTTTTGTGGTTCAGGAAATCGCTTCCGCTGTACTTCAATAGACGTTTTACAGAAACAATTGTTACGGCCGTTGTGTAATTGACTTTCGCAAAATCAACGTTTGTTTAGTGCGGCTGCATCCGACAAAATACGCATTGAAATGGCAAATGGGTTTTCGAGGTAAACAATTTTAAAATCAATTTGACGTTTCGATGGACGCGTTAGGTAAGTTTGAAATCGGTTTTGTCTTGAAACTCGATAATTTTAACGGTACAATATTTTTCAACGGCGTTTCATTGATTCGGATTCCATAAGCAGTTTAAAATTAATCGTTTTAAACGTACAGTGCAATAGTTTGTTGTTAGTAAACTGTAACTATTAAAATAATAAAATGACGTGTAATCTTCTGTGAACAACATTTAGGGAAGTAAAAGTGTTTCCAATATTCTATACTAAAGCCGTATAGCAACATTATAGTATGATATTTTAAGGTTCTTTACTCGAAGCACTTTTTAAGATATTGAAAGAAAAATTTCTAAAAACACTAATTCGTATTGATTATCTAAACGACTTTCATACCACTGATCCACCCGAATCGTAGTCGCTACTCAACCGAACTAACCACGCGGCACAGAGACTTTTTAGAGACGCGTCTAGTTGATACTTAGCCGAGAAAGTCTATTTTGTGGTAACTTTTTTTTATACTTGAGCTTAAAACTAACCAGGAGTACATTAAGCCTTTCTAGCCCGAAAATCGCGACTATCGGTAGAAGTATGCCCATACTTTCTGGAAACCCGTTAATATATACGTATGTTATCCTCATCTAGACTATTGTTTCGTCATCAGTTGTCCTCGCGCGACACGGAATTAATGCGATCCGCGTAACACGCGTCAGCCGTTCGGCCGTAATCCCGTCGATTTAAGCTGCATGTACGAGTATTCTTACGACATGTATTTGCGGGTTAAACGATAAATTTGAATAATATGCAAATGGGCCGAAGGGATTGGCGTGTCCCTTGTTCGTGGTAAAAACCCTTCGGTAAATAATACGCTGCGTCATAGTGTATAGCTGCAGCCCACACCGGTCATCTGCAAGTCGTGGGCGACAAATTCGCTTACACGAATATCGTTATTATTTACAAGGTAAATTACAATTAACTAGATTTCCAATGAACGTTTGTCCGTTCGCGTCGAAAACCCGGGTAAACGCATATGATTGTTAACGATTTCACAAAAAAATTCCAAAAGATTAGTTTCAATTCAAAGCTATCTTCATTTCACCGTACGCGACGCGATCCGCATACGTCGAGTTTAAACCCGAAATTTGATTTTTAACCGTTCGAATCAAAGTAATTCGCGTACGGCATGATATTTGTTGGTGAAACAGTTTTGAAAAAACTGGTGAATTTGACACGCGTCGATAAAATTCAACTATTTTTATTTCGTCGCAGATTAGGATTTTTTCGTCTGGACGCGAACCGGTGATCGAACCCTACTACATGAATGGTGAAATGCCGGCCGTATACGTCCGTGACTTTTCTCTGGCTCGTTATAATACGCCCGTTCTTCGACAAAGGGCGAACGAAACGCGTTCCGTGCGATCCTTGTACGCCGCGGGATTTATAGTAATTGGATGCGAAACGGTTGAAACTGAGTGTACAGAAACATTTGCGATTTGAAATCGTTTACAAACAGTTTTTATACGATGTACAACTAGCAGTTTAAATCGAAATATAATACAAAAAAGTACAAAAAATGTCGAAAATTCGTTTTCAACGAGGTTTATTCATAAAAATTTTTTACTATAGAAGGACCGTGGAACATATTTTTAAATTTACACTTCACCTCTCGTTGAAGGCTAAAAAAACTCGAACGCTTGTTCAATATCTCATAACAAACGTAATAATATGATTGATTGTGTCTGTTTTCCCGCAAAAGAAGTTTTTGAGAACTAAACACCAACCTCATACATTTCGTATACTCAAATGAATAAATTGTTATGGTTTTTCGCACGATTGAAATCGCATAACGCGTAAGAGTTTAAAATTGTAACGTCTTTTATTCTTCGTTAATATTTCTTTTCAAGAACGTATAATATGATCATATCGACTCAGCTCCGCGGCTTACAGAACGACGTTAACCGTATGAATTTTCAGCTGTTGCGTACAAGACTGTTTTTTTCTTTCTTCTTTTTAGGGACGACGACATATTATAGTGGCGTGGACGTGACTTCGTATTTTTTTAAGCTTTTTTTTACCGCGGTCTTGTGACGAAACCGTTTAAAAAAAAAAAAATCGAGCGGATATCGTGGATTATTCTGTGACCGTTCTACGGACCGCTGAAGATCGATCACTATTAAATTTATTCTGTGGCTCTTTGTGCTCGTTGGACAAGGATCATTAGGTGCTGACGGTTAGGTGGGTACCTATCTCATGCACAATAAAACGCCCTTAAAAATGTTTCGCCACGCTCGAATGCGCTTTTGAGGTGAAACTGTTAATTTATCGGGATTCTATAGGGATCGCAATGGTTGAAAAAACGTCAACACTTAAACTCGAACACTCATTTTCGCGCTGTTTCGTCAAAAAGATTGAACTGAAAATATTTGTAAAATTATTGTTCGATGGCTCGAATCACGTTCTCTTAGGATATAATGGATGTACCTACAAACTATTACGAAGCAAAATGAATACGATGCAAATAGTAAAAAAAAAAAAAGAAAACTTAAAAGAAAATGTTCGTACTAGAAATCAAAAAAGTTAATTTGCTTAGATGATCTGTGTGCGTTTTCACGACTAAAATGTTTGAACTGAATAACACATAGAAAAATTTGACAATAATTACATTTAAACATCAAGCTATGAGTTTTTGAGCAATTTATATGAATGAGAAACATTAAAAGGGCGACTTACATTTTTACTCTAGACTGTATATACTCGGGACTCAAAAGAAATCTACCGTTTACAAAGTAGAAGAACAATAAAATAAATAATTTATTATCGAAACTTTCTAAGAAGCAATCGTATTGAAAGTATAAACACTATAGTGTTCGATATACTATATACACACTTCTTGCGCGAGATAACTTTTGTACGAAAAAACAAATATCCATTATTTTATATCGTGACTTTTGATCGTAATTGAAGTAATTTCCTTTTTATGTGACTATCTGCACAATATTATGAATAATAAAAAAAAAAAAAAACAATAATAAGTGAATCATCGCATCATTTAGATAAAGTAATAACAAATTCTCGTATAATTTTGATATAATTGCGTCTGGTATAATATATATTCGTATAGTTTTTTTAGATTCTGAGCGAAACGAGGTAGGTATAAAAAAAATTAAATATTGTTATTATATTGATTCGACAAACATGTATGTATGTTTTTTCTTTTTATCTCGACATTTTCACAGATTTTTTCTATTTAATTATTTACACAGAAGTTCGCACGATAGGCAACGTAAACCACGTGTCCAAAAGGCAAAAGAAGAAACGCGTCGTCAACTCGTCGACCCTACGACGAACGTTTTAAAAATTTAGCATTACTCGACTTGTGTCGGGGGGTACGTATTTTTAAAAATATTTTACGCCTCTTCCTATTCGGCGCCTATAACGATCTGGTATTCCAATATAAAATTTCATTTTTCATTTCGCTGCCGAGCATTGACATTCAGGAGTTTAGGAAAAAAAGCGAAAGAATAAAAAGTGACTTGGTGAAGAACAAAATGTAACAAAAACAGAAAAAAGCGCAGCGAACACGTAACACAGTAGGTACCAAAAACGTGTTATTGCGTAAAAAAAAAGGAAGAAATAACAGAAGGAGTGAACGGGATTACAAATACAATTTGTTGTCGGTAAGAAGTATTGTTTGGCGTACCTAAAAAAAAAAAAAAGTCGTACTTATTTCAGGGTAGTTTCACAGACCACCTCTTTTCGTCAAATTCGGTTTCTACCCGTACGTTGTACACTGTCTACGTTATGAGCTCGCCCGGATTCAAAGGCTTCTTCTAATCCATCGCGTCGAAACGCTATCTGCAGAATCCACGCGTTTGACCCAACCGTAACTTGGACCCGCGAAGGGTTGTTACTCCGTCGAACTGACCCAGAGCGACCCCGGCTTTTATTCCCGAGACGCTTAGGGGCTGTCTCGCGCAGTGGCCCGAATGACGGACTACGATGCAGGCCCGCGCATCATACGTGACGAGAAACGAAAAGCGCTACACGTTTATTATACGAGAGACCCGGAAAATTCGCGACTGAGTCGAAAGCCGTCGTACACGAACGGGCAGAACCCAAGGACGATGTAATTACAAACTCTGGGGCGAGCCCAGGTCGACCAGGAGTTATTACGACGCCTCTCGCGAACGTTATAATCGTCGAACCGTTTAAACTCGGTCGGGCGAAATTCGTGTGCGACGATAAAGCAGGCAGGGCAGGTACAACCACCCCCGTAGCGGAAACGTGCGAGTCCAACCCCGTTGGGGTCCGGAGGGCAGAAATATTAAAATGTCCACCCTCTTTTAATGCAACCCCGAATCCGTTCGAAACGAGCAGGTCCGGTCACGCTACGAGATATTGTATAGCCCGAGAGAAAAGTTTTCACCCTGCCCAGGCGAAACAACCGAGTCCGACTGACAAACGACAGTCTGCAACGTCGTATCACATGGAGAGATCAGCGTCGACACGTGAAAACAATAACGATTAAAATAATCGAAATCGAGTCACGTTCTTTGTTGGCGATTGAAATATATGTACATATTACTTGTTGGCGAACCAACGAAAGAAAAAAAACAAATGCGGATCACTAACATAATGCCACGAAACCGTTCAAAAGAGTATATTTTTTTCACGCAATACACCGAGATCCAAGACACTGCGTGTGTATGACAATATTTTTATGTAAATTTGATATTGTTTTCGATTCAAAGTTTCACGAGTCACGCAGACCTACTCTAACTGTACTACAACGTTGAGAAAAACGAACTCAATAATTCTGTTGTAAATCAAATTATTTTTCGTTACGTTTCAATGATAATAATACGTTATGACGACAGCTCGAATTTTTCAAACACAAGGTGATGTGTTTTATACAAAATATACCAAAAAAAAAAATCTGAAACCTGAGTTTCATTTTTTTTTTTTTTATATATAAGTTATAGGCAGATACTGACACTATTCTTGTGTGATTATTTTCCGTAAGCTCGGAATTTATCACCTGACTTAGTACGCGTTCTTTGCGGACAAAAGGTCTCGAATAATCGTTTCCAAAAATTGTTATAAAGTATCGCTTATTTTTTCTCTGCGCGAGTATTCACACAACGCAGATGTCACGCCATTTATGGAAAATAACTGTTCGGACAACCACGAGGTAAAATATAAAAGTTCCGATTTGAAACGCGATAAAACAAAAAAAAAATCAATAAATTCTCATGGTGCACGAAAGTCGTGGATACATTTTGAACGAAAAATATACATATTTTTCGTACAAAGTGTACGTTTCGTTAGGACGTTTCTCGGTTTTAACAAGTAAAACACGAACGTTTGACCCAATTATACCTATACATTTCATTTCTAACCACAAGTGAACCTCAAACTCAAATCCGTAGAAAAATGTGCGACATTCTTCTACAACAAAAATCAACGAACAAAGTGTGGCGAATAACGTAACAGTTTTCATCTGTTTAAAAAAGGAACACATAATTATATAATACCCTTTGAAAGTACAGATGTATCGTGATTTGTGTATCATATTTTTATCAGACGTTTATGGAAACAATATTCGTAAGAATCCGCGGAAAAAATCACATCCGGGAAGAACTCAATACCGAAAAACAAATATTTGTGGTTCCGAGGTGAGTTACGATGTAAAAATAATTTTAATTTTTTAAACAAAATTTGTTGTTAAAACGTATAAAATACGTTCTCAATCCATATAAATTTGATAAAAAAATACTGTGTATTCTAAAGTCCTGAAATGGAAATTTCGTTCCACGAGAATTAACAGCGGTGTGAAAAGTATCAATATTTTTCTATTTGTGTAACATGTATCTACTGTGTATTTTGTGTATTGTTCTTTTGTACGCAATAATTTTTCATTATTCGCGTTTACACAATACAGACGAATTTATGGCGTTCTTAACTTATTTTGAAGCGCGTCTAAAGTATTGAACCTTTGTTTGCAAACGATAGATTACAAAATTTATAAACATCTTAAATCATCCGTTGAAAAGTTGTGTTTGGTGAGGCTTTTACATGGCGTGCGAAAATAAAACAAGTTTATCATTTTGTTAAATTCGTACGAATGCTCGTACAACTTAAATTTAGTTTTGCGTTCATCACATAATCGCAGTATAAGTGTGTTATAATTCGCGAAGAAAAAAAAATTGTGTACCTACTCGTTAGAAGACGCGTCTTTTACAAAAAAAAAAAAAATTATACTCACAATGAAGCTTTTCGTCCAAATTTCCTCTGGACGTCACCGATAGTGCTTTAATGAATTCTTCAAATTCTATCGAACCATCCTGAAACACAAATATTGCCCCACGGTGCATAATAATATACAAAGTAAGAGGAAACTGCGACTATAAGATTATACGATTTCATCAGTTTGGATTGTTTTCTTCTAAAAAAATGTTGTTAGAGCGTAAACGTAAATATATATATTTTACTATCGTAACAACATTTTAATAAATAAGAGTCGCCTTTTTTATGTGCTTTCTGCCTATGGCTTAACGTTTTCCACTTCCGAGAATGTTGGATTTTTTCTTCCGAGTTATGAATAAAAAATACATTTTAAATATAAAATGAGTTGCTTTGAATTTTGACATGCCCGAGTACGACAAAATTGTTACAGTACATAATGGAATGTTCTCGACTGTAAAAGTAACAAATTCAGTCTCATTTTAAACGTATTTTTAAGACGCGCTTTAGAATATTGTTGATAACAACGACGCGCGTTTATGAATAAATTTGAATTGAAAGGTGAACGACTTTTGTCTGAGAAAATATATGTACGTTTGGGAAACGTCACCACTGTAGAAAATTTGTTTAACTCTTACAAAACCAGGATCCTAGCTTATAGCAATAATATTTTCCATAGTTTTTCAAAACCATTCAGTTTGTTATATTTTGACAGGCTCATCATAAAGATTAACATTCAACAATTCAAAAACGTATTTAAATCTTCTTATTTACTATAAACTACACTTAATTTTAATATTGATCGAAACAACTTCAGTTATATAGACTTTTAACGCATAAACAATTGAATCTTTTCGATGATTTTTTTTTTTCATCTATTATGATTCGACATAATTCCGCATTTAAATATCTTATTTTGATTTTATATACTCGTTTTACTGCATAAAGTGTAGGAAAGGTGGTATTAATTTTAAAATGTTTTTGTTTCTTCTTCTGCTGTCAACCGAAAAGGTAGTGAAATGTTTTCAAATTTTAAAAACAGAGTCTCTTAGTGGTAAGCATAATTGGACGAAGATTATACATTTTTGAAGTTTTTTTTTTTTCAACTGTCGAGTAATCATCCAAGTATATTTAAAACAGTCTAAAAGGGCTTCAATGTACTTAAAATGTTAACATATAATTAGAAACGGGTAAATTTAACGCGAATTAAAAATTTCGAAAATGTGTGAGAAAAATAATAAACTCTGAACATTTCTAGTTTATACTTTTTCGCCATTTTTTCGAAACAACTTTTAATTTTAGAACCGAGGTAACTACATATTATTCTATGTAATTTGCAAATTTTCAAAAATCAGTACACTGTGATCGCTAAGAATCGCATTATTTATATTCGTAAGCAGATTCGTCATTGCTTTCGAATGTAATAACTTTCAAACTTACATATTTTCAAAACAGAGGTCTACCCATAACAGTGGCCTGATCTTACCATGGCTCTTTTATTCCCTTTTTCAAAAATGTTTGGATGAAATATAACTGCGTCTGACGAGATAAAACTTAGACTGATGCAACATGAGGGTGTACAGGTCGTGTTTTTGTACATATTTTTTAATTTCAAGCAAAATCATGTTAAATTTTTAAATTTTTAAACTCGTTTCTTATTTACAAATTACGATTTTAACGTATAAAATGAAGTGACCACACTCAAACCGCTTACATTGAGTTGCTTAACTTTGCGTTATTTGATCAATTATGTGATCAATAAAATTCAATGGTTAATAATTGTACGTGATAAAATATAATAAAACCTAATTTGTTTAAAATATCTAAAAAAAAATTTGTGGTGTAGTAAATTAAAATCGTATTTCGATAGTTATCTATAGTTGTTCGTGCCTTGCGTTTTATCTAAAACCCAATCTCAGACAGAAAACATTATATTCATGAGATTATAATAACTACCAATAAACTGACCTTCAACGTTAATTTTTTTCTGCTTTTTCAACCATAGTAGTTTTTAATGACAACTACGTTTTTGCGTAGTTACATGATTTAACCAAGTCGAGCGTATTATCTTTAAGCCTAATCGTATCGTCAAAAACAAGTTTTGATTTGACGTTTAACACGTACAACGCAAGTAAAAAATGTTTTTCTATTCATTTGGTAACTGATTGGGACACATGTTTGTACGTTTCGTGGAGAACCAAAGTGTTTTAAAACGGTTATAAGATTCTCATACCCAATGACAGAATTACCCACATCGTTTTAAATAATTTGAAAACCTTTGAAAGCTGTGTTTTAAAAAAATCATACAGTGAGAAACGTGTTTTTTTTTTTTTATTAAAATTCTTTTCGCGACTACACTTTCGCATTGTTTCGAAAATCACACGCGCGGTAATTGAATTCAATTGTTGTTTACCACGGTTGTTACGCGATCGAAGAACGTGTAGAAATTAAAAAAAATTGTTACATATTTTTTACGGCGAATAGAAACGACTAAATACGGAAAATATTTTAATTTTTCATAATGTATACTTGAAAAGTAGGTTTTTTTTTTCACGGATGTCCGTTATATATGTTCGAGTTTTTCGACATTTTTCATACGCTCAAAAGGAGATTCGTACTGTTGAAATAAACGCATCTCGAACATTTATTTAATCTCGTTTGGAGGAGCAATTCTTCGTGTAAAACTTTCCTTTTAGTGTGTTTAAAGTTTCGCTCGCGCGTATTGTACAACTATGTACACTGCAGTTTGAACGTGCACACGAACACTAGATTAAACACCGGTCGATTATAATATATTCATAAAAGGCGACTACGGCTATCGGCGTTAAATATGCACGTCGGCGTCTTAATTACAAGTAACCTACATTAACGCTTTCGGATTTACAGAACCGCTGTAAAGTTTTTAAAGAAAACTCGTGTTTTCGACCGACGGCGTTAAAAAAAATAAATAAGCGCTAACATTAAATTCGTATAAAATAAAAATACTAAACGAGTAGTCGTCTCCAGCGAGACCGTAAAAAAATGTTTGGTCGCATATTCAACCGCGTATCCTACCTCGTATCGAAATTTCAATTTTCGAGTGCGACTTTTATTGTTTACGAAACTGTGCAATGCTCTCGGAGGATTTTCAGAGGGCTCGTGCGCGTGTGTACGTGACGAACGCGCGCTGCGATGAAAAACCACTCTCGTCTTCGTAACGTCAATAGCTTTTTCGCTCCAAAACTAAGCCGCAGGCAAACACCGAGAAACACGGTCTGCGCAAACGGGGCGGCGAAATCCTATCAAACGTCTCGTTTCGCCGCGGTTAATCGCACGGCGGAAATGGAAACGGCCTAACGTCCGCGTTTACGAACGACGACGCAAACGATTATTATTCACCACCGGCCGTGCCGGGAAACCGCAGACGTCGGACAATCGTCTCGGACGTGCAGGACAGTAACGGCGTACGTGTAAATATGGTCGTTTATACCCCCGTTTGTAACAAAATGCTTTTCGAAATCCAAATTTTTTCGATTCAAGCATCTCGATACGTATTTGAACAACTTCGAGTGATTCGGCCAAAACACATAATCAGGCAAACGAAAAACAATTTTTTTGAGTTTTATCGTAATAATATATAATTTACCACTGTGATCCGCACACAAACTCCTTGCAGATAGAGGATGCGCGAGCGGATTTAAAGTAATCGCGTAATTTTGAGAGTTAAAAATTTCATCGAACGCTTCACCAAGAATCGGATTTACTATATGTTATTATTATATTGTTTATTGACGCCCGTTCGGGCAAACTTTTCACTATAGATGAGAAAATGAAGTAGTTTTATGTTTACGCTCTAATTTCGTGACTGGCCAAAACATTGTCATATTCAATGAAGATGATTTTTTCAAATGCGTATCAACAAAATTTGTATTAATCAATTAAGTTTTGCTTCCAGTATGGACCTTTCACCGGTTGAAAAATCCTGAATAACACTCGGTATTTACCATCTATTCGTTTTGTTTAACGCCAGTGTGGTTTTTTATGGCCTTTGATGCGCGTCAATCAAATCATTCAGAAACAGTTGAAAATAACTATAGTTCGTAAAATACACGAATTCGCTTGGCTGCGTATTTTGAAATTTGCTCTCGAGTATTTTTAATCATTTGCAACAAATGGTTTACGAAACGCACTGTTTTTAATTCTAGTCATTAGATAATATTTATTCCCAAAGAAGCACCGTGTTTCAAAGCATTTTCAGTAGAAAACAAACATTGTCTCGCTGTACATACACACCAACAATAATATTATTCCGTTAGAATAACCCCTTCATTTACCGTAGTTTTATTTTGTCCTCGCTAAAAATGTTCTATGCTAATACGTTTTTGATTATTTCTCAGAAGTTATTTATTTTCTTCTACAGCCGTCATAACAAAACTATCGTCGTAATCTCTCGGTAATTAAATTTATCTTCGTCACAAATCGCTAAAACATTTTTAAACCACGTCCTGCAATCCAGTGACTGTGTTTTTTTCAACATTCGAAGAAAATTATTGCAAAAAAAAAAAAATCTGTGTTCAACATTTTTCATTTTGTCCAATTTTCTGAAGTGGTGACAACATTTTAATGGTTTCTGTATTTTTAACTCATAAAAACGGAAGTGATTTTATATTTATAACCCATTTTGAATACTAATTTTCAAGAGTAATAAACGCGCACAGTTTGTTGATATTCTGACTTTCGGTTTTGGCCCGCACGGTTGTTACGTTATCATAGTTTAATATTATTTTATTTGTGCGGTGTAAATACTACGGTTTCCCCTTTTCGGACTTGTTGGATTGTGGTGAACAATGTTTTTCGCTAAGTTCAAGTACTAAAATAATATGTAGCCGCTTTAATGTACTCGAAATAATGAACGGGTTAAGGTTTTTGCTACAATACAAACATAAATTATGTGTTCTCTCTACGGAAAACAAAGAGTTCATAATAATTGTCCAAGCCCTTTCGGAACACAAGTTTCCTTTTACACGTAAATTACCTACCTACCTATGTTCGCAAATGTTTCGCCCGACTATATTATATTCCGCGGATTATTTCAACAACGCAAATTTTTCCCTAAATAGTATTACGACAAGTTAGAACTTTTAATCTGTATTCCTTGTATACTTCGTTACACGGCATAGCACACTATCAAAAATGTACCACGGTTTTTTTGTTTTGTGTTTCATTACACGTAACGATATTAAAGATCAATGTTAAAAAACAAAATAAATAAATTGATTAAACTCTATAAAATATAAAGATCATTATGACTCAAAGAATATAAAAATACACCTCTAATACGCTTATAATAATATTTGAAATATGTTCACGGTACCGACGGCGCATACGATAGGCAAATGAAGTACACAACGGTACAGGGAAAAATTAAAAAAAAAACAAGGAAAAAGCCGGAATCATTCTAGGTCGCGTATTTATAAGTATATAAACTATTGTCTTCAAAAAAACGATTCTAATCGACCTCAGTTATCTGGTAAAAACCATATTTTAACAAAAAATTTACTTAAAACATTATTAAAAAATGCCTAACAAAAAGTCGTTTCAATCTTTTGTGACGTATTAGATTAATTTGGTACTTGAAAGATTGAAAACGAAATGGAATATTTTTTTCACGACGGCAGTTTAATTTGGCATAGCCGTTCTGACGCCGGATTTGGCGATTTCAACGTAGTTTTTGGCACACGTTTGACTCAGAAAATAATCAAAATATATAAAAATATTTCAACTTAAATAAAATTGAAATCCGAACTTTTACGTGGTGTTCATCAACTCGACGATTTCTTTTACCCAAAAACGTCGTTACAAACCTGAAGATTTCCAACTTTTTGCCGCGAAATTCTTGATTTTTATTCGGTTTTTGAGGTAAAACTCAAAAAGTAAGCAAAATTTCAACGAAAAAAAAAATCTCCGATCAAACCTAACCGCCGAATTTCATACAGACGATTCGTTTGCGAGGTACTGACTGAAAATCCGAGCGTTCCTTCTGCCCGAAAAGTTGTCGACGGAGGAAAAAAAAACCCGTTACTGTAAAAACAAAAAAATTTCCTCGCTAACGGCCAGAATTTAGAATACTCGCGACACATCCAATCAGCTGCTCAAACGATCAGTGTACGATTTTTTTACGTCGCTGATGTATATTGACCGCGTAAGATCGCAATTTTCGTCGGCTATCACGATGTTTTATAACAATGTATCGAAAAAAAAAAAAGGAGGAAAAGTCTTCGCGCGATCGGGCGGCATTTTTGTTACTACTAAATTATCGCTTCTCTCACGACCTAACCCCGTTGTTCGTTTTGCGTTTATCGCTTCCAACACCCCGTGAACGCCACCGTCCCTGCGCCAAAGGAAAAGAGACGTTTTTCGACCGGCGCCGATTGCGCGGAACACTTCGTACGTTATTGTACATCACCCGTTGCGGGGAAAACGACGGCGACGACAAGTCCAAAAGTTTTTCGCAGACTAACCCCGTTCCCGACCCCCGGAGAAGTTTTTGGCGATCTGCTAACTTTATTTCGACAAACCGATATGTAGATGTACCTATGTATCGTGCCTACAATTTGATTGTGAGCGTTTGAAAATCTCATGAGATATTTTAGCGAAATGCTTCGTGATTAAAAAGAAAAAAATGAATCGCGGGTCGTCAAGTACGGTGGAGTCGGTCACTTATACATATTTGGATGAGATAAAAATTTGAATTCAACATTAACGCGATCAAACCGAGAGTTACTACGTTTACGTGCTCATTAAATTCAACGTTTTAATACTATTGTTGTAAAGGGATCGAAATCGTTGAAATTATCATCACGGCCGATGTAACTACGTTCGACCGCGTTTCTTCGTATCGTTTTTAATTAATTGGTTAACTTTTTTAAAGCGTTTTTCCAAAAAAATAATAGGTATAACGAAACGATCACAATGTATGTAAAATTTTGTATCGTGTTTTTTTTTTTTCGATTTTTGAAATTTTTCAATACAGTTTTAAAAAAATGTGATACAGATAGTGCTAAGAGATTTTAAATTGAAAATTATAGGTTGTACGAAGTTATGGGTGCTGCGGATATTTATTTGGGTTTTCGATTTTACTTCAATAATAAAATGTTTAAAATATTACCGTTAATGTATCTGACAAGCTCGTAATATTGATTTTTCGTAATGTTCGAGAATGAACGCATATATTATTTTAAAACATTTTAAAATTCCAAAAAATGTTACTTTATTAACTAAAACAGCTGCTAATTGTTTTCACATCTAATTACAATATACGCAGCTATAGTTCGTTACAATCACAGAAAAAACATTTGAAATTTTTTTCATTTATATTTGCTCAGGATTGTATTTCCACATGAATTCATTTATTGTTTAGCAAATATCAATAAAATATTTTTTGGTTCAAAAAACAATAACATTGGATTTATGGCATAAAGTGTTCAATATTTCATATACTTTTGCTTTTGATATAAAATAAACAATGAATAAAATATTGTTTTTTATTTTCCAAGACTAATAAGGTGTTCCAATTTCGTAATCCTAGTTTAATTTTTAATTAATTACTTTTTCATTGTTGTCAATCAATCAACTGTGCTGTCAACGTTTTTTTTTTCACGACGATTAAAAAAAATAATTATTACATTTATATCTTGTATACCTTATAATATACAAACTAATAAATATAAAAAAAATACGTGATGATCTGATTAAAATTTTAGTTCCATTATTTTGTTTTTAGCGGGGTTTTTTGTTTTTATTAAATCATTCGGGCCATTCGCTTTATTTTAGTCTTATGATGGGTGTTGCAAGATAATTTTATTTCTACAAGAGGCAAATATTTAAACAGCATACTTAAGAGATGAACAATACATAAGTTTTTATTTTAATTATAATAGTGTAATGCTAAAATGCTAACAGCTATATAATACCAATAAGTGTCACAATTTTAAAATCTATCATGAACAAAATTATCGAAGGAAAGTACAAAAATAATGATACAACTTAAAAACTTCCTCAACTAACATTATTTACGCCATTTATAAATGGGATGTGTTTAAAAACAAAAAAAAATCAGGTTGTGAATTTACTACCAAAATTATCATAAAGCGATAGTAAAACTTTACGACTGATTCTCAAACTGTATTATGTTATGATTATGGATCGAAAACAGACACAACATACTAGGATTATCAATAATTTATTACAAATGTTTATTTATTGTTCACATGCATCGCGAATGATTTATTTAATTTAAACTTCTTACGTCTCAAAACGATAAACTACACCAAATTCTTAAGATATTTACATGTTGTTATACAGAGAGGTTGTGAAATTATATTTCCCTATTTAGTACAACATTGAATACAATTAGTATCTATAATCTGTGGTATATTCTTAAACGTAAATGACTAACAGGTATTATGTTCTTATCGAAATATTCATCATTAGAGTATTATATTTTATGTTGATTATTGTTTTTGAAATCGAAATTTATTAGAATGCAAATTATTATAAAATACACTCCACGCTGTTGATGCTATGTTGTGTCATAGATTTTATGTAGGTATGACAATGTGTGTGAATTTTATTTGTTTTATAATATCCATATCGGCTACGTTTTGAAATTTAACAGTTTTGAAATATTTTTACACTACAAACGTATGTAATATCAACCGTACGTATGATTTTAAGTCGAAAATTTACACAAGGGTTGTATAAAAAAATGTTACCTACTAGTTAATGCGTGGAAACACAGAAATTTTATTTGTTCGTCGTGAAAGTCGTGTAGTATCACGGTATACGGTGTTATTAAATTCGGAATGATGCGTCTAAATTTTAGGCAATAAGACGTCTAATTCACCTGGTAAACGTGTTTAGTTGATTTTCAATTTCTCTTTTTCATTAGACAACACAATACACTAAATGTTAAAAGTGAATATAAATATACCCGGTACACCAACAACGTATATTAGAACCAATATTTTTAGTTGGTGAAAATTAATTTAAAATCCGCTTACGTTTATAGTTGTTTGAGAGGTTTTCCTATTCGTCCGTCATTCTGTTTCAACGAATTAGTACAAACAATATATATATATGTATTAGTTTCACCTAAAAAAGGGTAGAACAAAAAGAGCGTACCTACGTCTCTAAAGTGAAATTTAATTAAAATATAACTGATCGGGTCGAATCCATCGAAATGAGGCGTTCAACCTGTATTGTATTTTTCGAAAACCACATTATTGTAATAGGATTCAACCGTCGAAAAAATAAATCGTCCTGAAAAGTAGAAAATGTGCCTACGCGTTCGTTCCGAGGAAAATTGACTTTATTTCAAGGACCTGCAGAATCAACAGTTGCAACGTGCGCGCCGTCGTCGATTTATGAGGTTTTATCCGACCGAGTTTAAACTGTAAAGTGCTCTGAATACGTCAACATTTCTCGAGGCTGACCGACAAAAGCAAACGAATATTTCATTATTCTCCACCTGCCGCTTGTTCAAAAGTGAAAAATTACCGAGCGCTCTAAAATAGCGGACGGACGTGTGGCGAGAGAGTGGATTCAGACACGCAGACTGTACAACGAAATACCGTACCGAAGTATATATAGGCAAGTAGTACTCGCTGAGTCGCAATCGTTTTTCCAGAAAAATAAACAACGGACGCGTTCGATATTTTTGTGAACGTTCCGAACGCCGAGTACTACCCGCGTCTACCCGCGTCCAACTACCCACGCGACCTAGAGTGAACATTTTTTTTGAAATTTACTATTTTGGCGCGAATTTTGGACCACCGGGGGCGGCCCGTGCTAAGACTTAAGGACTTAAGTTTTAAAATATGGGGTGGGTTAGTCGCACTGATCACGGTATTATAATTCGGGACATCCAACCACTCATTGAGAATAATTAACGTATAAATTATTTTGATGCCACTGACGGACGGCCAACTCCTCGCCGGACGTGCGGTTTCAGGTCTAAAACACACGGCGGTGGGATCGCAGGGACCCTTAACGATGCTACGGCGAATCGAGTTTCGCGGCGAGTTCGCGTCAGCCGATTCGCGAACTCGGTCTCAACTCGGTCTCAGAGCCCCGCGGGCGCCGCAGTTTAATTAAAGTTCCGTGTGCACGAACCGTCGGAGCGGTCGCTACGTAAGTACCGAAAAAACAAATTCGTTATTATAAAACACGACGCGCGGTCGCGAACTTTGCGGCGTTCCCCGGAAAAACAAAACCGCGATCGGATGGGATAACTAGCACGCACGGTGGAAAGTGTGGAGGTAAACACGCGCGATACGTGTTGAGATTTCGGTTTTGGTAAAAAAATGTATTGATTTTATGGCTGAGAACAGTATGCGATATCGACTGTACGGAAAAAAAAAAAGAACTTTGTCTGACGCGTACGACCCATACGTACAGCGTTCTAAATTTTTCGTTTTCAACGACTGTTATTTTCCGTAATCGGTGTTAAACATCTCGAAAGTGTATAAAATTTTCGTTTAACATTTCAAATACATTACACTCGTGATATCGACGATTATTGGTAGAGTTTTTCACTAAAAATAAAAGTATACATCACCATTTCGTAACGGTTATACTTGTACAGAATAATTTGGCCGGTTTTTAGTACGCTGAAAAAATATATTTCACGATCGCGCAATCATAGTAATATTGTATTAACGTGTGTTAATTCAGTTGCTCATATTGTACGAATGAAAATGCCTTGAAAGTATTAAACGGGCGAAATAAAATCTACGAAATTTTCCATACAAAACGCGCTCGTCTGTATAATATATTGTCCCCTTAACTATTATAAAAACGCGTTAAAAGTTTAATAATTAATGTCAACGACTATTGGACGATTCGTTAGGTTACTGAGTTCGATCCGAATCGTGATTGTCTTAAGCAACCCGTTGTTCGAAAATTTCGCGTACAAACATCAAACCAGTGTTGGATCCAAAATATTTTGAACGCTGCTCCGATGAGATTACTACCATCCCGCCCGACATTGAAAACTTACTATTTTTACTGTTTAATTTTGTTTTCGTAAATATTTATAGTTGCATTCGTAAGAAAACTTCAGTTGAACCGTACTTAAGTATGATTTGTGACTTTTTAGTAATTAACACTAAAAACTTTTAATTACTTTATGGTTTACGCATTCGCGTGACTCGTATTAATTAATGACGGTTCGAAGAGAAATAAAAAATAATGATAGTAAAGTTTAGAAGTAACAATTAAAGCAATTTTTAAAATTTAGTATGATGGTAACAAACTAAAATGACCAATTAACAGTGTAGTTGATTAATGACTCGTAAAAATTAGAAATCCACAATTAATTTGTAGAATAGGTAATACATATAATTGACATAAAGCGTAATAACAATTTCATCTTTCAAAATCAACTTGGGAATTTTAAACAATTAGAGTTTAGGCGTTTGTGTCTCACATGTACATCAAAATTGTTTAAACTGTAATCATGCACCCATTTATGTTTACAAAAACATTTTCCTAACTTTAGTTGGGTACCTACATTAAAAATGACGTACTCATAAATAATACCCATTGGGATAAATTAGCATCTATTTAAGGTTTTGGTAAATTCACATCGAAACATACTGTGTTTTACATTTTAATAATTATAATTAAATATACAATTTAACTATTATTGTCGATAAATTTCTATAAAATTTAAAATAATACGAAAATAGAAAATTATTTCAATTTTATTCATGGTAAAAATTGCAATCAATATTGTCATTGGGAAACATAATATTATGTTTAAATAAACAAAACATATTTGTTTGGTGTTGTTTGACCATATTTTAAATTCATAATTTATAATAATTAAATAAACAAATAATCATGGAACAAAAAAGATAAAACCACACGTATTTTATGAAAACAACATCAAGCGAATAAGGATCTAAGTATTTTTTCAAAAAAAGTAGGTATTTAATTTTGATATTTCCACAGTTTAAGGGACTGGGGAACGTTTCTACAGTTCCCAAAAAGAAATCCGATGCAGCTGGTGTAGGGGTGTCAAACAAATTTCGAAAATGGTCAAACATTATTAGGCTCAACGTATTAACATAAAAAAATAGTTGCAAACAAATTTTGAAATACTCAAAGAAATTCAAACAAATTAGGCCCTACATATTAACAAAAGAAGCTTTTCATTTTTTAGCATTTCTACAGTTTGAAGAAAAGTTGTTAAAACTGGAGAAGGAGTGTCGAACAAATTTTGAAATTAGTCAAAAAAAATTCAAACAAATATTAAACAAATTATTTTCATTTTCAATGACCCAAAACTCAAAAAGGGAGGGCCAGCGAAATGTACGTCCGATTATTATTATTTGGATGATGAGCAAGTATTATAATTTATTTATTTACTGTAAATTATTTATTAATTGGTAAGTCTTGCTAAAAAAACACGTAGATAGTTAAGAAAACTATTGATTTAAAATCCAGTTTAGGAAATAAACTCAATTTTTATTTTTGGCTGATAATTTTTCATTTGCAATATGGATAAGTGTTCAACAATATTAAACATAAATGTTTATTGAAGTGTGCGGTAATAAAATAACAGCTTAATGTAAAAACAAGTAAAAGCGTTTGCCGCGTAACATTAGTTAAAAAGGAGAAATAAAAACAAATTTACATAATGATAAAAGACATTATTTTCACTTTGAAACGTATTTATCTCGTTTACTAAGCAACTAAATAATGGATAAATGACTGATAAAAGATGTCATCTGGGACAAAAAGTAATGAATGGATTGCCGTATACCTCTATTCGATCACCGAAGCTACTGAAGATAGATGACTCGCCAAACGTAAAACATGTTTGGTAGAAACTCGACAAAATGTAAAAGTGGTTTATAAATTTTCATTTAAAAATAAAAAGTATAAACAACAACAGTGTGCTGTTTTTACCAATAAGATATGAAGAGTGATAATTAAAATAAAATAAATTAATTTTCCGCCAAGTAAAACAAAAAAAAATTATAATTAAAATCAATCGCGTGATATTTTTATTTCGTCTCATTATGCCAATAATCTACGGTTGAAAAATATTCTTATGTACATAGTAATAAAAAATAAATGTATTAAAAATTAGTAAAATTTAGTAGCAATTCACCTTATTCTCATCAAAAACTCTGAACACGAGCGATGCAAACTTTGTTGGATCACCTTGTGGGAAAAACTGTCGGTATATTTTGATGAAGCCCTGTAAAAAAACAAAAATATTAAAAATTATTTAAAAAAAAAAAAAAGTTAGACAATTATTGTTATAATAGTTTATTAATAAATATAATTTTAAAACGACTCAAAAATCAGCATTTTTATTAACATTCAAAAAACACAACTCAATAATAAGAATGATTTTCTTTGCCACTGGCCATGATCGATCTTAAGCAAAGCTTTCATATAGTTTTGTATTTTGAGGTTAGCAAACTAATTATTATTTTCTATTATTAAAATAAGCTAATGTAAATTTGTGTTGCCACTTCAATTTTAAAATCTAAAATTTAATTTATATTCTAGAGATTAAAAAATATAAGTCCAAAGCGAACTGTTTACATTGATCTAAGTCGATATTTTAATTTTAAGCGAAGAATCAATTTTTAAATTGGTTTCACGTTCTTTTTTTGTTATTTTGAACTAAATAATAATTAGGCGCCAAAAACTAAAAATAAATATTTTATTTTGCACTTACTGTCAGGTTAAGTTTGTAACTATTATTAAAATACTTATTTAATTATTTTATTAATATATTATGATAAAACTTAATAAAAGGGTTTCGACATTCAGCGATTTGATTATATTTGGTTTTCATAATATGCGTTTTGGATCAAAATTCGCTAAATTCAAATAATTTGAAACCAATCACGACTTGTAAAATCACAACAGCGAATAATTGGGTAATTTAAATTGAATGAAATTTTTGGATTTTTAAAGTCAGAGAATGGCTATTGATTTTTGACCAAAACCTATCTATACACTATGTACCGACTATGGAAGTTTTTTAAGCTATAATATAGTGGTTATTCGCGGTGCTTTTGACGTATATTCAGAAATGTAACGTTAACTTACTTGTTCTGTAAGTAGTCCATTGGGACAATCCTTTAAAAAGCCTTTGTGCCTGAAATCATAAAAAACAAGAAAAATGTACAATGATTTTTATATCATTATATCACGTGTAATTTATTAGACACGGATTAAAATTTCACAAATCTTCAAAAAATGCATGGTTCACCTAGGTTAAAAACTGTTCAGGTAATTAAAATTGTTAATTTAGGCTTATTCTAATACCGTTGAAAACGATTTTATCCATACGCTTACTATAGGAATATTATGATGAAAAAAAAATTTACTTTTTTAACTATAAATGTATCCACAAAGCAGCACTCTTTTGTTTTTTGAGTAACTTTATTAAATATTTTACAAAGCATTACCAAAAACGTAAGCGCCGTAATGTTATAAGAACTAAAATCTATTTATGCTAACAATAAATGTAAAAAATATTTTGCAGTTAGATTTCTCCTCTAATAAAATTTAAAATAAAGAATTATTATTCCGGTTATATGATTATGACCACAACAAATAATTCAGTACCGCGCAAACCAGTTTTTACCACGCACTAAAAAAATACGTTTTACGACTTCATAAATACAGTAGTTATATCAATTTGAAATGTCGAATTGCATGTTTAATTATTTTGTCGAAAGTCTGATTTTATTTTTACCTGCGCCGATAACATTAATACTTTTCAATAATGAAAAACGTATGGCTAAAATATTTAACCGGAACAGAAGTCACGAATATTTTTTTACATTAACCATAGGGGTATGTTAAGGTTTGAACGACGACACTTTGAATAAAAAATAAAGAATTTTAGCGCTGACGGGATATATTTTTATCGACAACAGTCATTTAAAATTTTAAAACTTGGTACAGTCACCCGTTGCAGTTATAAGTGTCCTAATGCATGAGATGTCGTACACGCGCCGACAACAAAGTAATTCTGGATTAAAATTGCATTTACGGAAACGTGTTTTTTTTTTTTATTTTTTTTTTATTCAGGACTTAACACAAATAATAAAAATCGTGATTAAACCTCTTGAGAATTTGTCTGCAATGCAGTATTCAAATGAGAAAAACGTTAAAAAGAATGACAAATACAATTGACAATGAAGATTAATGAACTCCCGAGGACAAATAAATTATAGGCGCATAACAGAAATAAATCCAGGAACAATCGCTACGATGAAAAATGTGTAAGACGATTTTTATAAATAATAAATACGATTCTCAATAAAAGATAAAGTATAAATAGTATTCTGGCACGCGTTTAGACCTGTGGGCTGTATTGATTGATTTAAATATTATTATTATTGAACACGATTTATACAACATTGTTATTTAAAAAAAAAAAAAAATTCGTTTTTACCTCCATAATACTGAAATAACGAATTATTTCAAAACCGAATACTTCCATAAAACATTATATCATAATAATATCTGCGTCGACACTGAATAATATGAAGTTCATAGAGCATATTTTATAATATTTTAAATATCCTAGTGTCTATATTTGTTGGCATTGAGTAGGTCTTATTTTGATACTTATTGAGTTAAATATAGGTATTATTATAATTTTAAATTGAATAGAGGTAAAAAAAAAATTAACCGTTAGGGGTTTTTTTTGGGTGGGCCCCAAATTACAAAATATTAGTGAAAAAAAAAAAATTGAGAATTTCGGAGAATTTTACGGCAAAAAGTTTGAAAATTTAAGATTTGTGATGACGTTTTCGTTTGGAAGCAATGCTCCAATTTTTTAAATCGGTAATTTTTTTTTTTTATTGGTTTATTGCGTGTGGCGATATTTTGTTCTTAGAATTTTACCTCAAAAACAAGTTGAGAAATTTACTGCGAACATTTCAGGTTCGTTATGACGTTTGGAAAGAGTGCTCCCGTATTAACTTTGAATACAGAAAAAAAAATGTTGACTTCAATACCGATTTCAGTTCTTTTTTTAACCATGCGAAAGACATATAATTTTTTATAAAATAATTTTGCGACTGCGACTACGATTTATCGCCTCCTAATAAACGCTGCAGGGACGGAGGAGCCCCCGTTTACGGGCAAAACAATGCCAGTTATTATACGATTGCGTTTTGAAAAGCGGCCAATTCTGCGGGTTCCGTCCGCTCGGAATAATACACAATTATTATTGTCGCGCCCCGTTTTTACGACCGGCTATTAAAATCGTCGGCCGTCTGGCGTGCGTCGGTCAGACAACGCGATTTTCGACTCCGGAGACGTTATCGTTGTTTTAGTAATTATTTTACGCCCTGTTTTTTTTTCATATGCGGAGTGTATGCGAAAAAGGAAATAAAGAAGAAGAAAAAAAAAAAGGAGTACATTTGGGGCCGGGTGGATGAGAAGAACAGCTTTTGAGATGGCTTTTCGGGTAGGCCGACGTTTCGGGAGTTGTTGTTCGAATTGTTCAATATCTGAAAGCCGCGACGGATCGAAATCATTGGATTCGAAAAAAAAAAAAACGTTTTTGAGCGAACTCGGTAATCGAGTCCGGGTGAAACCAAATTTATAAAAAAAAAAAACATCGAATATTATATACTATTGCCTGAAATACGACTTTTTGAAGTACTAAATCGCTACTCGAAACAACTTCTCTACCGACCTCAAATTTGCTCACTTCTCTTCTTTTTTTCTCATTCTTTACTTGCCTCTCCGTCGGGGTTTTTAGACTAAATTGGTGCGAAATACATGTAAAATTTTAAAAATTGTTTCGAACAACATCTCATTTAAATAAAATTCTTTTGTTCTAGTCAATTCTTTGTTTATAGTATAAAGCGCAATATGACCAGAACGCTCCTTCCACTAGAATACGCAAATATTCGAATTTGGTCCAATTTTCGTCGTTTTTGGCAGAGAATAGTCAAAATATCTGAAAACGTTTCAAATAAAATATATTTTAAAACCGAAATCTAAACATTTCTGTAGTCGGAGCCACCCGATACCCGTAAAAGTGAACACGAATGGTGTAATTTCAAGCGTTTTTCCGAAAACGATCAAAACGTTTTTTTGATTTTGGGTCAATACTCAAAAACAAAAAAAATCTTCAAGTAAAGTCCATTTTCCAAACTTTTTAGTGGTCTTTTTTGACTGGACCCGCCCTCTGGACGGCAAAATGTTTACAGAAAAAAAAAACACCACTGTAAAAACAATGCATTCTTCGCTGCGCTCAGAATCTAAAATAGATAAAAAATGTCGTTTTTTTACGATCGCGTTCTCGGTGAAATTTTTATTTTCGTTATTAATTAGTGTCGATAAAATCGCGAGTTTTGACTATAAAAAATTACATTGGATCATGCAGTCTTGTGGACATTTTTTTTCTCACAAATCAATTAAATATTGTTTTAAAGGTACCAGTGTTCAATATAATAATATATATATGTATCAACAAATATACCTACTCGTAATTTTTCTTATAGTGATCGATGGATCATACAATTTATACAATTACCTTGCACGTGCAGTTATTGTATACAATTGTATTATGTATAGTAATGTACAAAAAATTAACATTTTTGATCCCCAGCTTCAAATCCACAACAAAAGACACAATATTACAGTATGGCTAAAAATTTAAATCCATATAAAAAAAATAAATAGTTATGCAATATTTATACTCACCATTGTCTGATTTCTTTTTCCGAAACTGCAGCAAAACACATAAATAAAACACATTTTAATTTGATATATTAATACGCATTGACATAATAAAAAATACCTAACATAGACAATAGAACATTAACACGTGTTTTCGTTACTTCTGACACAGGCGTTTTATCTTTTAAATGGACATTTATAACCATGTGGGTATTCGATGATTATTTGATCCGTAAATTTGTTGAAAATAAAACCTTACTAGTTTACAAATATCACGAAAAGTTTTAGAGTTTACTCAAATATTATTGAGTCTTTTAACATTCAAGTTATTAATACTATGAATAAATTAAAGTTACTTGTAGATCAAAGTGTACAACATACGTGTACATTTATCGTATCAAAGTTGGGCGAGTTAGTGAAAAGAATGAACTGCAATAATTTAGTTAATTCAATTAAATTGGTTTTGGTTGAATGTTTAAATTTTACAACGATAAAATTTTGCTAAAATATTCGTAAAACGCCCGATCTATAGTACCAGTGTTCAACTTAAATAGTTAAGAAAATAAATGATCAAAATAAAAGAAAGTCAATGAATTTGTTCTGGTTACGCTTGATAACGAAAAAATAAAAAACAAACTTAGCTTTGCAACAAATGATAATAGGTAATTAACCGTAAAAAGTTGAAATAATGCAATACAATTTTTAACTGAATAAGTTAAAAATGAACAAAAATTAACTAGTTAATGTTGACAAAAAAATTAAATTTTAAATTTAACTTTATCTTTTCTGCTAGGTAGTTAATGCCCACCTATGTTTATTACTTAAGTTTAAAAACTCACAAAATTATAGCCCTTAACACTTAGATATAAGGAAATACTACATTCTAACAACGAAAATTGAGAACAACAAAGTAATTTTTCCGATTTTTAATTCGTTTTTAACAAAAAGACGTACGTAAGCACAAAACGATTTAATTATTTTTGTTAAGCATTTATTTCGTATAAATCAATGAAATTAAAACATGATGTTTATTTTCTTATCAGTCTATACTTTTATGATGATTTAAAGAAAAATAAAATATTATTCCATGCACTACCTTGGTGTGTACCTTGGAAAACATACTGGTAATTTACAGTTATTTAAATTTAATTTAAAATATATAAACATTTTATGTAAAATGACAAGTTTTTTATGATTTAATACAGTAGACTTTTTTTTTCCTTTTTAACTTCTTAGTACAAAAACTGTTTTTAAATTATAAAAATTGAACAGTTCGAAAACTTTACGGTGAATATGTAAATTTATTCATTGGTTGTGTGTATCTATATAAGACTTTGTTTAATTTTGTACAAAAGTTAAAAAACTATACAACATATTTTTATCACGATATTCAACAAGATTTTAAAGTTTATTTTGCTGAAACCAATAAATACTGTACGAAATAAATGAAAAATGTACAAATAAATTATTCAAACAGTTTTTGGTTTAGAAAAAAAATCAAAAACTTCAAAAAAAATTAACAATTTTTCAACGTAAAACACAGAACTTATTGAAATGAATAAATAATTTTTAGTTATAGGTTTTTACATTTTTTAATTTTTATCTAAAATCGCACTTATTCGTAATTTGTTATTATTGTCGGTCGCAGAGACTGCAGTTGCACGGATTAAGATTTGTTTGTTACAACAACATAATTATAAAAGTGATTAAGAAGTATATTACTGTAATTTATTATAAAATAAAATTATCGGTCCTTTTAATTTAGTAGTCAAACATTTTTAGTTAGCATTTTGTTTTTTCTTTATTTTATATAATATACTTTTATTTTCAACTTGAAAATATAACATGATTAGGTAATAGGTAGTAGTAAAATAGTGACGCATATTAAGTAAATGACTAACGGTAGTGCATATACAAATATTACAAATTTCAGTAATTATTTTTCATGCATTTGTATATTAAACGTCTTATTAAGTCTATCACGGTATGTTTTGAACATCAGAGATTTTTTCAGGGTACGTGTTTAGTGAGTCTATATTATATTAAAATTTATCACAAACCAATGTAAGTAGCAATGTGGAACGAGCTTGGAATTAAATATTTTTTTAGCAAGATGAACGTGAACGAAAACCAATTCCTTTTTAAAAGGAACTTTCCAAACACTGTACACAATATTAATTACATATTTTGTGCCACAAAGCGTATAAAATAAAAGTAATAAAATTAGTATTTTATAAGCAGCTTATACAATTAAAATATTTAAATTAAGATTTTTGAAACCACCATAAAATACATCGCATCGTCTTAATAAAATTACAAAAAATATCGAAACAACTTAATAAAAGTTGTATAATTTTCGAGGAAATTCTATCGCGGTCGGTCGATATGACAATATAAGAGTAACAGCTGTAACGCCTGACGACGTGTCGACGTATCATCATTATCTTCCCAGTTTTTCAATAACTCTCAATACATTTTATAATTATTTGCCTGCCGCGGCTGTTTATCGAGTCCTTAATAATATTCATTTATAATTTTCAGTGACTTAAATAGTAAACATAATTTATGGTTTAACTTGATTATGTGGGTACCGAAAACACACTGAACGTTAACTACCTACCGCATTATATTTGCTATACGATGATGCGTGACATTGTCCCATTGCAAATTATTAGCCACGAAAAAAAAACCAAAAAAAGAACAAAATAAATAAGTATTAATATTTAGTTGATATTAAGTTTAACCTAATTATACTTTTACACAGAAAAATATATAAAAAGTTTTCCGAGATAAACTTTTTTAAACTAATAGTGAAACTGCACGTCGAGTGAAAATAATTGTTTTCATTCTAACAAAAATGCGTTTTGTTTTCAGAAAAACCTTTTTTGTATTTGAGACAATAGCTATAAATTCTGGATCGTTATATAGCCATTTTAGATAGAAACTTTTAACAATAATTTTTGTTATTCATTGACGCGTTGTTTATAGTTCCAGCCAACCGATTGAATAAATATTCAGTATGTTATTTATTATTTTTTTTTTTTTGATATCATCCTTTCGAATTCTCGTTGCTATTGTAGACATAAATTAAACACACATATCCCCGTGGGACAGTTTTACCCCCTGGTGGTGTTAAAATATCCTAGGATATTTTTTCCGGGGGGAACGATAACCTAAAATGTTTTTACCATAGTGGGCTTAAATATTTTAGGAACTATCTGTGACACCGGGCCAAAAACACATAGCTTGACCGAACTCGCAGAGTTTGTCACATAAATAGTTAAAAACTAAATTTTATTAAAAGAATACGACAATGATAGTATATAGGCACCAACTCCGAATCGGTCTCGTTTCGTGGGTAATATAATAGTACAAAACACCGCAATCAATATAATATTATTATGAGACTTGTAAAAAAAACTGTATTGGAAATAAATTATTGAAAAAAAAAAAAAGTGATCAATACAACTAATATGAGACATGCATCGAGTTAAACACTGCAAACTTTGTCTTGTATCAATTTACAAGTATTTGTTCATATCAAAGTACGAAAAATATCATCTTATTGATCTGAAGATATTTAAGTTATAATTGAAAATTCAAATAAGTTACTGTTACCGTAATTCGGTGTTTTTGGAGTTCTATTTTTATTTACTTACCTATTTATTTCTATTTTAAGTTGTAACATACTTAGCAAGAAGTCACCCGAAAGTTTATTATACCGTACTTTTTGGATCGTCCATATAATTACATCATGTAAGGCACCGAACTCATTTTCTTTATACATAATGCATTAATAAACCACCGCTTCCAAATCCCCTCGAGAAATTATTAAGAGATCGTAACACGCCGTTTTTGAGGGTTTTTATGTTGTTTATTTATACGAAAAATGTATAAAAATGGTTATTATGAATATTAGTTTTATTATTTATAGTAAAATATATAATTTATAATATATATAAATATATAATATATAATTTATTATATATTTTAAATTATTTATTTATTTCTTATTAGTTTTATTATTATTAGTTCAATCAACATAACCAAAGGGTCTACAATTATTTAGGAAAAATCACACAATTGCAAATTTTCAAATAACAAAACAGCGAGTCACAGTAATAATTAATTGTGATACACATTATTACACGTTGTTTATAGTTTACAAAATATTATTTCTATATTTTTAGGCTGAAAAGAACAGAAAATAACTAACTAGAGTCGTTACAGATTTTTCTTTATGGTAAATATGCGACTGATTCACCGCGACTTTTTGTGTTTATTATAATACAACGTGGGTATTATGCACGCAATGGTTTCTACTTTTGTGGAGATGCACAATACTATGATAGACATAAAATTAATATTAACCCTATTGAAAACCGTGGTTTATTTAAACGATTTGTACTAAATAGTTTTAATTTTTAATTTTTTTTTTTTTTTTTTTTTTGTACTTTTATTTAATACTTAAATTATTGCCATCACGAATATTTGTGATAAGTTTATTTAATTAAAAGAAAAATCTCATTAAAATTATAACTGTGCCAACATATCGCTATGTAGGATAACTTTTGTAACTTGATTTATTTACTCAGGTATTTATATCTATGTTTTTAGATTACACGAATGTACAAATCTAGGCGTATATTTTTAATAAAATAGTATTTACCAAAATTGCAGAATCGTTAATTTCTAAAACTTATTTTAACAGTTGTTCATTTTAACACTGCCATAATTTGGAATATTATTCACTCAGTTGTTATCTTGACTCTTAAAGTTTAGAACCAAAACGTATATTCAGCTACGGTATTTTTATTAATTTTCATTTTCTAAAATCTACTTGGTTTTTTTTATATATATAGTATTGATCGTCACGCGACTAATATTGTTACGCCCATTTTTGGTTAGTAAAATATATACGATTTCTCAACAATGTATGATAAAATATTTTAATCGTAGGTGTTGAGACGATGAAAAAAATTACTAATTCTAAAACAAAACAAACGTTTTTCGTTTTATTAAACGATGCGGATACAATTTCCTATAATAACTGGATATAGGAACTAAACTGGACAGTATGGTGTATTTAGGTCTAGGGGCATCACTAGTAATTGTACTAGTGGATTTAAATTTTTAACATCTGGTTGAAATTTGGCATAAAAAAACAAAAATAAATTATATTGAACCGTTACTGTGGTGTAAACATCGCCGGGAAAAAAGTTTACTATCGAACACACGAAAGAGGATCTATCTTTATAAAAAATATTTTAGATTTGAATGTCAATTAGGAATTTTGAACATCAGACCTCCTAGATTGATCCGTCTCTAATTGCATCACTTGAACATACACACGGTGTAGGTACCTACTTATACAGTTATCGATACCTGTTTACAAGTTGTTGTCAAGTATCTTTAGCTACTCAACGCCAACAAAACAAAACAATAAAATAACTAATAATGTTTGCGCGTTATGGCTTCTGACACAATAAGATCATTATATAAATGGAAAATGAGAGAGAGAGAGAGAAATATTTGTAGAATTACTGCAGTGGACTACAAAATCAATATTTTTACAACATCAAAATCCTTTTCCTCGTGTTCGACAAGAACAATATTATAATTCGAATTCTCCGACGCACTATTCATTTTAATTAATTGTTTGTGTTAAATCGAAGGGATGTGTTTTCATCACAGTCATTACCCAGTAACAAACTGCGTGCCAACAAGTGTGAAAATAACGGCGAGTGAGAACAACACGAGTAACAAAACTGTACACGAGTAACGATACACAAAGCTCGTATACCTTATACCTTCGTCCATTATTACGATAACGTTTTTGTATCGATTTTACTCTAACAAATTATATTTTTATTGTGTTTCCTATCTACCTACGTATATTTTTTTCCATATCGTATCCTAAGACTGTAGAATTGTAATTTTTAAAAATGACCTAGAATGTGATTCAGCAAACCATAATATTATAAAGGGTAATATTTTTGTGCTAAATGCATTTTTTACAAACAGATTTATTTTCAATTAAAAAACTTTGTATATTTATTAATCATAATAGCGTAATGTTCTAAAGATCGCTCATCGGTTTTTAAAATAACTAATTAATAATTAGAATACACGTGTTTTATGTACACTTTTACTTATATTTTTATTATTTTTTGAAGATCGTAAATATTGTATCTGTATATGTTATTTGTATTTATAAACCTATTGGTGTTTGAAACAAATTATCCGGACATTGTTTTTTTTCAACTAATTAGGACTTGAAAACAATTCTAATTGAAATCAATGACTCAAATATTCTTAATCTCCAAAACTAAACTTTTATTAAAAATAAAAAAAAAAATTACAAACAAATCCTCCACTTTTTTTTAAGTCGGTTATAAAAGAGCAGGCGTACCTACTGTATAAATTCGTTGGTTCAATTCTCTTAAATTATCTATGATAATAATTAATTATTATAAAACAAAAAATCATCTTTTTATAGAAATCATTTGGATTTTAAAAATGATGGTTGAATTCTAAAAAAACGATTTTTACAAACGTAGGTCGTCATTATCGAAATCTTTAACTCTAGAATCTAGAGTCTAGGGATTTATTTTGATACAAATTGATAGTCCCGATATGTACCTAATATACTTATATACTTTGTTCGAATTAACGTACTTTGGATAACAGAAAATAAATTGATTTCAATTTTGAATTACCAGACTCGTTTTAGGTGATACGAACGTGTTCGCTGAATTTCGGGAAAAGTTCAATGCCGATGTTTTGTACTATATAGTCACGCAAACGAAACACTTTTGTTTTTAACAGAAGTGTTTCGGCGTTTCAAAACTAAATTGAAGCACGTACTCGCAATTATATGGCTTAAATCTCTTTGTTACGTAGATTTTATTTGAATGGACATTTTTATTGCCCGTCATAGTACCCATTAAACACTTAAAGAGTTCACTCAGGCCCGACGTTTTAAGCCGCACTGCTATCGGATTTCATTTCGCTGGTGAAACTCAGTGTTCGAGTGAACCGAAATGGAACACGAGTTGATGAAACGGTCTCGTTTAACAAAATATCGTTATGCGTTTAATACACGCACGTTTTCTCATACGTTCGACCACAAATTGAAAACATTAAACACGGACAGTACATTTCCAACGGTTTTAATCAAATTGACGGCACATCAATAATATCAAACAAATTCGTAATTGATAAATATATTTTATTTACTTACGAACTTAGTTGATAACTTAAAACCGTTTGTTCTAGAAAATAATCGTTCGGCTCGTTAATACGTCAATATTAGAGTAACCCCATGAATTCATAAACATGCGAATACTGTTTACCGAGTTATTATACCTGTATAAAGTTTTGTGTAGTTAACCCGATGTAAAAAAAAAAAAAATGTTTTTAACGCAACAAATGGATTACATTTTTTCAACAATTACGTTTTATTCGTTAAAAATTGGTCATCTACGTGCAGTTTCGTTTTCAAGTACGATTTCGGTACGCATCATTTGAATCAACAAAATTGTTTACGATCACCCCGGGGCTAGAACGCTTCTGCAGTAGGCTACTTTTTTCCCTATTCTAAACTTCTCCGCTCCCATTATTTATTCCGTTGTTAATCTACACTGCTGACTTTGTAATTTTGAAGAAAAAAAATGCTACATCCCAAAGCAAAAAAAACTGCATAACTTAAATCATGTTATAATTAATAGCCATCCATCTTGCTGAAATGTCTTTGGTAAAATACAATAGCTACAAACAACAGCATTATAATTAATGTCGATTTCAAAAATCACAACGTATACGGTTGTTACGGATAATTTTAAAATCTAAAATAAAAACAGACAAAACGGTAAAGTGACAAAGAACGCTAATTGAACAAAATAAATCTCAAAATCAGTAGACAAAACGTACAATTTTCTCCGAATGGTTTTCATTTTTCATGACATTGACTTTTGCGATGTATGCGCATGGCATTTGTTTACCAAGAAAACTCTAAAATTAGGATTAACTACAATTATTTTCATGTGATATGTAAACGCGTTTGAAGATTTATTTTGTGGGCGTAAGTTATGAGTCAACGTCACTATTGATCAGTGTTTTACCTTAAAAACACACCGAACGTTATAAGAAATGTGTTTACGCAGACGCAGATTCCGTCGGTCGTGGCAAATATTTGAAAGAATAACATATAACTAACATAACATAAACAACAAAAGTTTAGCCCATGAAACTAACTACAGACAACTAAATTATTCTTCACAATAATATTTGAACGGATTTAATCGACTGTATTTATAATCGATGTACGTTTTTCTTCGAATACTCATAAGTATTATTAGTTTTTAAGTTTAGTTCTGTGTAAATGTGCTCAATGGGTATAAAATAAATTTAGGTATAGCAATAACATTTAAATACGAACGCAACTATTTCCTAATAAGTAGCTCTTCAAATGTTATAAATAATTTTATTTCACACTTTCAAATCAAAATAATCGTCTTTATTGACTACGTTGTATAGGTTTTTATATTTACCGTTGTTCGGGCAAACATGCAAATGTTTCAATATATTACTCTGCAATATTACAGTATTACTAATTGTTGTACTTAATTAAAATTCATATTTTTTTCGATCACGAGAGGCACACTTTAACTGTTATCAGAATCAAACTTTAATATAATATACTTCTTCGTGAACTGGAGTAGTTTTAATAATATTTTTCCAATTATCCTATGTAAACCATTAAATTTGTAAATATTTAAACAGAAACAAGTATAATAAACTTTTTATGAGTTAAGAGTATCGTAAAAAATAATTTAAGGGAAATAAACACGAATTTTTAAAAACGGTCAATGAACTTTTAAACATCTCGTTTGGTTATGTATAACACAAATTAAGATTAAAAAATAATGCGATAAACACGCTTACTTTTTTTGTTTAGCTTTTGGACGTACACAAAATATATAATACAGTAGTTATTTACGATACTGTTCGGTCTATATATTTTTTGTCGACGCTTAAAACTGTGTTGTTCAAATTTCCAGAAATTACTATGTAGGTTCAGTTAAAGAATTTCACTCTAAATAACATACGGTATAGTGAAATCTTTTAAAAGAAAAGTTGTTTTTTCGTATATACATTGCTTTTAAAAATGTTGCGAATCAATTCGAAATGTTTTAACGTCTATAAACAAAAACTGTGAGAACCGGGGTACAAAATCTTTAAATACTATACAAAAAAATATGTTATCAAGCTCTTGCCATAGTTCGCTAGTTTGATTTCAATCTTAAAATGTTTTTGGAACTTTCACTTCATTTGTTCGTCAAATTTACACTAAAAAAACATTAAATTGGCCGGTTTTAAAAAAACCAGGTTTAATTTACAGAAAATGATCAGAGCAATCACGATGGGAGGTTTTGAACAATTTTGACGTGCAACTGAAAGCATTATCGACTCTATTTAAAGAATTCGTTTCAATGATGTTATAATGTTTTTTTATTTTTTTTCCTATCCCCTATGTTTTGTTTACTAACTGTCGCGCAGGATGAAAAATTGTTACCAAATACGCCGCGATGGAATAACAACATTTACCTACCGCGGCGACGAACCTAAATAATTTCCATTACTCTGTATATTATGCGTAGCCTTTTATTATTGTTTGAAGACTATAATAGCATAATATAGTGTGAGATTCTGTGAAGGTATTGATTTTTAAGTGAATAATACACAGAAAGTTAAAACATGATGAAAATATTATTATAATAGTTACTTTCTAGTGATATTTCAAAAGTTTTATAATAATATTGATGTCTTGACGCGACGATAAAAATTTAAAACATATTATGTTTATATTTGATTAGGTTTTTCTTCAAAAAAAAATAATTATAATATAAAAGACACATCTACATTTCGAGAAAGCCGCACGCTATATTTTAACAATATTTAGTGTACAACTGCATTCGCTTTCCTCCGGCAAACATATAAAAAAAAATAAGAATCATCGGTGTATATTAAAATATTATTTCGACCTACTATATTATTTTAATAGGCAAAAGCATAATTTTAATTTTAAACACATAATTATGTGCATTGCGTTTGTAGCAGTTTCAATATCATTCCGCCTGAAACAGTTTTTGTATATAAAATTTTAAAAAAAATGTCTTAGGACGTAGTTTAAAAGTCAAAGGTTTGTATGCTCACAAACGTTAAAGAAGAAAAACCGAAGTTCAAATGTATAATAATAAGATTAAAGTAGGTAATTAAAAGTTTTGATACTGGAAAAACTTAAATTATTAAAACTTCTATAAACCGAACGTTATCACGAGTTCTTTTTTAAATAAAATATAACCGTGTTTAATACGGCATTTAATGTATAGGTAACCACCAAAGCATCTACTAGTTTTAAATGCTATTCAAATACTTAAATTTAAATACTTGTTAAATTTTTGAATACAGGAATGTTCAAGGACCCTTTTGTAAAATAGACCGACAGTTTCTCCTAGTTTAAAATGTTTGTGAATTTTTATTGATTCGTGCGTAGGCTAAAAACCGCGGAAATAAATAAACAATCCGCAATGAATATTATACATAATAATATCTTATCCATTTGCAGATAGCCATAATAACTACACGAGATGACGTGAAATCGACTTATTTTGAGTATTCAATGAATCAAAAAAAGAGAAGGCCGTGGGGGAAAAAGAAGTCTAAAAAGTTCGAAAATTGCATTCTTTGATTATTATGATTGATTTGATTTAGGTACAAATAATTACGATAAATATAGATTCGATTAAAATCAAGATTTAATAAAATTATTTCGTTCTCGTACGACGTGTCGCATTTAAATTTGAAAGTCTCGTGTGCTACCTATAAGAAAAACCGTGTACGACGTGTTGCAAGTGTAAAAGGAAAGGTCAAGAGCATAAAATCGTCCCGTCGTTCGGTGAAACGATAGTATCCGCACCTAGTTTACATCGTCGAGTTATCCGAATATGTATAATATAAAATTCAATCGTGACGAGAAAAAAATAGAACAGAATAGAATAAATTGATTTAACTTTCCGTCGTGTCATCAAGACGGTGACGAAAATGTATTATACAGAAATCTCTACTTGCTACGTATAGAAATATACCTATATAGTCTCGGAGACAAAAAGGAATTTTCCCCGGGGACAGTTACGGATACAAAATCAATTTCAACGCCGGTCTAATTCAGTATGATTACGTTGACAAGCGTCGGGACCGTAAAGTTTTCGATTTTTTTTTTTTTTTTTGGGGGGGTTTTGGAGTAGAACTCGAAAACTAAGAAAAATAGCAAAAAAATCTTCAACCAAAGTACCGCCGGAGTTCGTAGACTCTTCGTTAGAGACGCTGACTTTTAAAATTGGAGCATTTCTTCTGTACACTTCATCGCGAATCTTGATGTTTCAAACTTTTTGTCGTAAAATTCTCCGAAATTCCCGATTTTTCGCTTCGTTTTTGGGGTTTAATTCGAAAAATTTAAAAAAAAAAAAAAACTTCAATCAAAGTACCACCGGAGTCCGTATACCTATCAGTAGATGTACTGACTTTAAATATCTTCTACCCCGAAAAATTGTTGACTGAAAAAAAAAATGTGTAACAATCTAATACACAGGATATCAGGGAGGTTTTGTATAAACTACCTACCGAAAATTTCTAATTTAGCTCTTAAAATTGCGTCTCTACCTACAATAAAATGTTTTTGCAAAATCGAACACCGCGTACGTTTGTCAACAAACATTTTATTAATTTTGTACAGAACCAATAATTTTATGCACAGTGCACATTTAGTACGACATGAACAAATAAAATAATCAAAGCGTGATATCATGAAGTGATGTATGTATTATGTACTTAGCTATTAATACGTAATAATCTAAGTATCTATACAGGTACTGCGCATAAGTTTTTAAATTATTTAGCCAACGGACTAAAATTTATGATCGCGAATTTTTTAAACGTTTTTAAATTTTCAAATTTTTACGGTTAAAAAATGTTCAGTTGAGTAGTGTTTTCCTTAACATTAAATTTTTTTTAAAAATCAACTATTTTTTGCTCTTACGCTGATGTTTCGTGACCGCGGGAAATTACTACTTTTTTTTTTCTGATTTCGGATCTACAATCGGACCAGTTGCAATACGATTTTAGTGGAATTTATAAGATTAAAATATTATTTATATTATTTTATACAATACGGGAACGGTATATGGCTTTGTTAAATGTAATTATTATGAACAATTTGAACGTATTGGTAAACTTTTTGCTATCAAACATATTATTTTCATGTTTCTCGTAGTTCATAAAACTAAATTGGATAGTAGTAACTAGGTAGCTATTTTATACACGTGGGTTAGATCCAAAATTTAATCAATTAAAAACTTACAGTAGGTATCCGCAATCAATTTGTCGATCGTGTCTTGCTTAAGTTTTGAATTTCTTTTGCCCATGCTTCTTTTTTCTTATCTATACTCGAGGTTGTGCAGGATCGCTTTCTCCGTCACCGGAGTATTTTACAGTCCTGTCACCAAATATTAAAAGATAAAAATAAATTACGGCTGCAGAACGTTTTTTTTTTCAAATCTAACTTGACGTCGCAAATCTTTTTAATCTTCAATCTATACAGTGTTTTTTTTTTTTTTCGGTTTCGGTAGAATTCAAACGCGCAATGCGCTTTGTGCAATTACTGGAATAATTTCGGATTACAGGGTTACGGCGACGCAAAATAAAACCGCTAGCAAAAATACAAAACATCGTGGTTATAATAATTCGGTATTGTTGCGTTTCGCCGGAATCCCATTTACAGGAGTAATAATGTGTTCTCGGGAAAATTCTCGAAAACCGTGTACAAAACACGATGTTTTACAAACTGTAACACTACAGAGTGCCGCCTACAGTACCAACGGATAGATGTATCGTACACATTAAATTAAACACCGTTGAGTTTAACCTCTGTAAAGTCTAAACGAACGGTTTGCAATTCGTCGAACAGCGCGTGCAGGTACTAAATTGCGGTTAGGTTTTCCTGTAAAATAGTCATTATCGTAGTGGTGTTGAAAAACTTACAGTCGAGTTAACCGTCCGTTATTTTTCAATGTGAACGATCTATGTTTAAAGTAGCGTTGGATTAACGTTTGGCACAAACGATCACGGCTATTAAAAGTCCAAAAAAATATTTTAGTTGTACAATTTTAAGCAACAATAAACCGAAAGTACCTGTTATAGTATTTCTACGCTATTTCAGATTTCAAACAGGCACGCTAATACGTTTGACGTAATTTAAAAAATAAACAAAAATCGTACGCTCGGACGGTTAGCAAGCTCAACTCCTCCGAATCTGTTGATGATATCTTCCCGTTTTTAAAACAAATCGTTCTATCCGTAATCGCTAAAAATCACAATTCCGGCCAATACTAGAGTGCACGCGAAAACGAAAAAAATTGGTTCCCCTAAGACCACCCGCAGTCAAACCGATGTATGTTCTATCCGTTGAAATTCCATCCGTTTCAAACGGACATATTTTGTACGATTCAATTCGTCGTCCTATAGTGACGTATAAAATTTGATCGAGGTGAGAAACAGCTCGTAAAAATTAGTGAACAAGCGATAAAATAGAATAAAACGGTTTATTTTTACAATAACACGTTCGCCCGCGGCATCGTGTCACGCATTAAATAATAATATCACGAAATTGTCTTTATAACAGTATAAGCCCGTGTGTCACACGCGCATGTGGTTGACACGTGGTGAATATGAACTATACGATCTGTTCTGTTGTCGACTCGGGTTTATTCGAACAAACATTAGCGGTTTTGTTCGGTTTTAGGAAAATTAGTTTTCAACGGTGGATATGGTAATATCACGTTTTTTAGTTATTACGTTTTTAATTAGTTTTTCATCAAATCCAGACATGCGGTTTTCAGACACGCGACCGAAAAGGAAAACCGTACGAATTTAGTGCAGACCCAATGTTCGTACCTACACTTTATATTAACGTGTAAACGCAAAAATTGTTTCTACCCCGGAGTCTGGCTCCGAAACTACTCATCCCATTTCAATGCGGTTCGTTAGCGGGTTAGTTAGGCACACATTTTTTTTTTCAAAATTTAGTCACCTCGAATTCTGTCAAAAACTCGACAATTTTCCGTTTGGACGGTCGTTATTAATACGTGGAACGAGTCGTTTGGCTAACAGCGGTTGAAAATAAAAATTGATTTTTATGTAATTTGGTGTACAAATATTTTTCGGTTTAAATAGAAACGGGTCACAAGGTAATAACCGTACTTTGTGCAAAGCCAGGCGAGGACAGTTGTCGTGAAATTTTTAAAATAACGACCGGTCAAAAACGCCCCCTGACCCGTTGTTACTTGGTGCCGCCGATAGGAAAAAATACGGACGACCGGTATAAAAAACTTTCACGACCGGTCGGTAAAATTGGTCGATAAAAACGGACCAGTCAGCAACAGGAATGAATACTTCGGGTCGCGGAAAAATTATCGGGAAAATTAAATTCGGTTCTGACCGCGATGAGCGTTTTGTCGATTTTACTACCCGTGCGTTCGAAGATGCGACGGGTTCGCGTTTAATTTGACTGTTCGATTGTTTCGATCGTATTTACGATACGTCGCGTGGATCGCAAGACGATTTAACGGCGGGCACTTTTCTTCACACTTTCACCGCGCCCGAAACAGTGAGAAAAACGTATTACCTCCGGTCGAAACGGTCCACCTTTTCACCGGCTATCACCAAGTCGGTCGGTCACTCCTGTGTTGTGTTTGAACGAAAAACGACGGTGCAGGATAACAAAAAAATAGCCGGATTCGGACGAGGAGAAAGATATTAAGGGAATGGAAACAAAAAAATCGTCGAAAACAACGACGCAACAGCTGCGGCGGCCGGCGGCACGGGGTCGCGCGCAAACGCTTCTCTCGTTCGGCCACGCGGGACAGGGTCGACTGACTGACTGACTGTCTGCGATCCTTCGCCGCCGCCGCCGCGCGTTCGGCCCTGCAGCACGTCTGCGCGCGATTTTCCGCGTACTGTCCCTTGCGAAACGTTTGGGGGGTGTATCGTCGTCGTAACCCCATCTACCGACCGCACCGACGTGCCGGGTCTCTCGGCACGAACAACCTAACCGGTGTGTTGTGGAAAAATTCTTCGCGTTTTTTTGGAAAATGTTTGAAAAACAAACACGTCGATTACAACATTACAACGCACGATTATATCACTCTCATCGTTCAAAACCTAACACGATGACGTGTTCTCGCAGACGTCAAACGAAAAGTTTTGTCGGCACACGCCATTTTTTTTTTCAACGGAAATGAAAATCGAGTGGTGTCGGACACAGTGTACGTTTCGGTAACGTGCCCCCCCCGGCCTCGTCCCGAAAGGGTTTGCGGCGCGGACGTTGCTGCAACGATATCCCTCGTATCTCGTACCTTTCGACCACAACATTAACTATAACGTTGGCCGTAAATTTTTTATTTTCCTGTAAAAAGAACGGCTAAAGATTGACCAGACACGCTAAACTCGACGAACAAACTTGGTCTCGAGGACGTAACGGCGCCTGATCGGGATCGTAATACCGGGATCGTATTACAGTTTAGCAGGTACACTGCCCGTGTTTTAGAACGAAAGCTCGTTTCAATAACCTCCCTATAACTATGTTGGACAGAGCCGAAAAAACTATACTTACCTACGTTAAAACTGCTCGTCTGTCGTGATTTTTAACGTTTTCTCTTTGTACTGTTTTAACTGTACGTTTTGAACACGTTGCGCACTACTACGTTAGAACTACAACAGTATACTGAACGCGTGTTTATTAATTTTCTCGTCTCTTATAAGTGTATTCAACAATGGGCATTTTCTCTAATATATCCGTAACTTTTCGACATTTTTCCCGTCCACCGACTTGTCCGACGGACCCTCGGCTGCAGACTGCACGCCGGCTGCCGCGGCGGCGCCGGAAGGGACTCTCGCCATGTACTCCGGCCACAGTCTCTTCGCCGGCCGCGCCTCGGAATTCCGAAACTCGGACCGTTCGGTGCCCCAAGAAACGCGGCACCCGGCAGGCAAGGCGCTGCTGCTCCTGCCGTCACACTTGGTACTGCACCCGGGCGCCGTCCCTTCGGGGATCTTCTTCCGGGGCCCGTCCCCGCCGAACGTCTGTCCGCCGATTTTGACGAGGGACACGTTGTTGAACTCGAACACCCTGACGCTGACGGTCACGTTGTGCGCGACGAAAGGCGCAGACGTCGTCGTCGGCAGCTTGTCTAGGATCAGCCGGGCCACGCACTCGGCCAGCTTCTCTCTCGCCCGCTCCAGCTGCTCCTGCTGGCCGTGGTCGCTGTTACAGCCCACGTCCCGGGCCGGACGCCACGCCGGATCCGCATCAACCGAGTCGCCGTCTTCCAACCTGTTTGTGATGTATTTGTTTTTTTTCATTTTATTCGAAAAATTCTTACAAAAAATAATAATGTATATCATAATCATCCGCGGTGTGTTTTTAAAATTTTGTTAAAATTCCATTGTCTCATAGAGGTACAGCGCGAGACAAAAATGGTCTCCGCGTTTTCAATGAAAAATATCGAAAGAGCCGTGATCACACTGGGTCGCGTGAGGGTAGTTTGACGGAGTAGCGACTACGCTTTGGGTTGGACACTGGTTTGGAAGTTGTGGTTCGATCGCGTTATTTAATGTTCTGAAAGCAATAATAATCCGTTGCCTTGGAATACACGATTCTGAACGAGCTCAGTTGTCTAGTGTACGTTCTGGTAAATTTTACGAGAAATTCTTAGTTTGCCGAAAAAATTCCGAGATCACTTGGAACTTTTAACAAACCTGATTCACCCCTATTATAATATTATATAAAAGTTTCAATCTGTGTGCCCGATCACTGTTTTGAATGTTATGGCCAAAAAACTAAATCGATACGCCAAAAACACGTTTGCCGTACATAGTTTCATGACCGTCGTAACTTTTTAAATTTTGAACTATCAAATTTGAGATCTCTCAAAGTACCATCAGAGTTTAGACACTTTTCGTTAGAGGCGCTGACTTTAAAAATCGGAACATTTTCCACTTATACCCATAAGGCTTAAAGTTGTTCACAGAAGAGGAAAAACAACATTGTAAAAACAATACACTCTTCGTGAAGCAATTTATGCGGGCAATATTCGTCTATAAATATAAAAGCCTAAAGTCTCGTAAACTAATATAATATAATATAGTATATATATTAGTATGCCTCGTTGGGTTCATAAAGAAAGTTACATTTGTTGTTCTGTTCCGAAAATTCCCGCTTAAATTCAGATGTACATACTGAGATACTACAGACACTCTGAGCATAATATAGTATTAACGTACAACGAGCAAATTTTTACAGAAACACCACATGGACGAAATTAAGCCAACAAAGTACAATGCGCTTTGCGACGGTTTAGTGCAAAGTGTTGAGTAAAATTTTATGAAAAGACATTAGACTTGTGCGTGCGGTTTACCACGTGTTACTATTGCAGTACAGAGTGATAAAACTAAAAACCTTTTTGAAAATTATTGTTTGTAGTATACAGGCAAAGGAAACGTAGGTATACTTACAGCTTAACAGAAACATCGCCGATCCAATAACCTGCGGCAACGCAAAACCAATAAGGGGCAAGTACGAGGCATTCTAAACACAAACGACGAGGTACCATTGTTTATGATGACGCGGAAAAGATAAGTTTTTGAGCACTGTCAATTTTAGAAGATAATAACCATACTTTAACGAGACTATACAACGCATATTATTAATTTATATAAGCAGGCACGCAGAAATTTCTTAATCTGTACAAACAGTGGTAACCAACGGATACGGTTAACTATATAGGTATAACTATGCAGTAAATTATTGTTATTATTTAGTTTATAGTTTGTGTGCCTACCTTTTGTTTTTACGATATAGGTAAGAACAGAGGCGGTTCTAAGATTTTTTACTTATTATTTTTTTTTTTTATTTAACCGACGACGCCACGGGAACTGCTTTCGCATTACTTCCGCGACGCCGCCAACATTACTTATTATTTACGTAACAGTAATTAAACTAAATTTTTTTATTGATAATATATGTTTATATTTAATTTGTATTATTAGTCTGTCTCTGTAATCTATAATATGTACTGTCGACCGCGCAGCTACGCGATCTAATAATAGAATGATTAATTATTTTACGCCATGTATGATTTTTGGTTTGTTTTTCATTATAAAGCGAAATAAAAATATTGTACCTAATAATACCTATTGTTTGTGTATAGATTGTTATTATATTTTAATAAAAAAAATTATAAAAATTTTAAAAAAAACTTCTAAAACCAAACATTTATATAAATACCCACAAAAAAATTACGCCCACTAAAATTTTTCGCCCGGGGATCAATCCCCCCCCGACTTCACCCCCCTAGTTCCGCTTTTGGGTAAGAATGAGCTTTTACAGTTGTGCAAAAAAAAAAAAATGATTGTTTAACCAAAACCTACTGCATAGGCAAAACAAAATTATCGATTAGTTATCTAATATTATAATTTATACATAGGTACTTAAACCAATCCGAACAATGAAAAATAAAAAATACCACCCAATCCAAATTATTTCGCAATTATTTGGCTTTTCCTTAATCTAACCGAAAAACAAAAAAAATTTTGCATGCGTTAAGTATTTTCCAATAAATATAATAAATTTTTAAATGACGATAAGATGAAAAAATCTCATTCTAATTAAAAAATATACATACAAACTAGGAAAAATTACGAAAAACCGCTAAAAACGACATTTTGTCAATAACGCGTGTAGTTATTACTCCATAATTTCGAAAATAATCAAAGAGGAGTCTTGAAATTTCACACAATAATATTATGTCTTTGTACTGTACAACTACAAACACGTTTTCAAAAAAGTTTTATTTAATTTTAGTCTATTTATGGCCGTTTTTAGATTTTGAGGTTTTTCATTCATAAATGGGTTAATTTTGGGTTTTTTTACTTGAAATTTGAACAAAACATCGGTCGTACGTTACTCTGACAGTTAGAGTCCAACTATAAACCAGAAATTTTGGAAATGGCACAATTTTTCGATTTACCGATGTTGGAATTAAGATTTTTAACGACATATTAGATTTCATTAGAATAATCATTCCACTGTCTTGAAATTTTTAACAAAAATGTATCTTTTTACTGTAGAACTACATAAAACGTACTTGCGTATGAACGTTTGGGAACCACTGGCGGTCTTAGACAACGCGTCTTATCAGTGACTCCGACCGGTTATCACACTCGTGTCCGACCGTAATACGGTTCTACCATACGTCTATAGATAAGACTACGAGTGATAACAATATAATACAATTTTTTTACCAAAAAAAAAAAAAATCAAGTGCTCAAAAGATTATCAATAATTAATAATTACAAATTAGGTATTTTACGAGAAACACACAATCTGTTTTGTTTCGTTCGTCCCGGCGTTCGTAACAGTTTTTCTCGTCCGGGGTCTCGGTCACGTAGCTCGTACCGCTAAATTTAGACGGCCCTGAGACCGGCCGGTGTCATAATAATCGTTTACGTAACTTTTTTTTCGTAAACTCTAATAAGTATAATAATAATCGCCTACCTAGTCGTTATCCCTACTGAACGACATTTGCGTCGTCGAGTGGAACCGTATCGTTACTCGGTCCGGTCGCGCATCAAAGTATTAAACTACCGCCGTGCGATTCCCGACGACATGTCCAGTTGAAGGTTTCCGTTTTGTTACCGTTTTTTGGATTGATCGTAGTCGAGAAGAATTTTTTTCAAAAATGAGTGTACCGATAGCGATCGGATCCACGTTCTTGGGATGCATGAGCAACGTCGTTTTTTTGGAACTTCTAGTCAAGTACGTATGCGACGTTAGTTGTGGCCGCCCATTGTTTTACTTCAGGGTTGAGTGGGCAGGATAATAGTTGTGCCGCTTCTAGGTAGAAACCCGTTCGATTTAGACATCTTGTTGTTGAAGTAAGTGTTTTTTTTTTTTTTGGAGACGGGGTGGTTCGCTGATTTTGACAATCAGAATTTTACGTCAACTTTATGTGCAATCAACATTGCTCACAGTTTACTCTCTACCTACCTGACCAACAATTTTTAAAGTATAAGAATATTTCACGTTTGAAGTTTTAAAGACTTACCTCCTACCGATATGAAGCAATACAATTCAGTGACACTATTATTTCTGTGCGAGCTGGGAGGAATTGCGCTGTTTGGTGATATTATTAGTGTGATAACAATAGTTTGTTAGCTAATATACAATGGAGCTACCAAACGTAACAAACAGCTAGTAAAGCAGTTTATTTTTATGAACCGACATTTTACTGAACAGTTTTGATCAGAAAAATCGACTACCCGTGTCCTATATAAGCAAACCATTTGCTTATTGTACTTTTGCTAAAATCCGCTAAAATCCACCTCTTGAATGATTTTGTTTACTATCTACATTTTTTTTTTTTTTTGACTGATTTTTATAAAAAGTCGGCCTATTACTGCATTCTTGTCTGTTTCTTATATAATCTTGGTACATCTATTTTACTCGATACACATTACTGTAATAATGTTTGTATGCGTACGATTTACATAATACTTTATCAACATTTTTTTTTTTTATTTTTTATTTTAATAGCAGCCAGCTGATGGGAAACGTAGGTTGTATAATATATTTGTTTATTGTGTGATACTGCTGGTATCCAATATAGGAACGGCTTCCCAACTGCTCTCTGTTCAATATTTTAGTATATTTTTCATAAAAATACCTGGGTTTATGTGACCCCATACAAATCCAAAACTGGACTTTTGCCTATGAATTTCTCAAGAAATTTCTGTAGCGTAATGTTGCACTTGGTACAGACACACCTACCCAATACCATAACCTTTGTTATGCGCGAAATTTATTTATTTACTTTTTTTTAGACAAGATCCTGGAATAGGAAATCTGATTACGTTTTCTCAGTTTTTCCTTATTGCATTGCACGGGTTCATATTCACTGCCAAATGTGGTACCAAAAAACCGAGCATCAGTGTCAAGTATGTAATAATGTATAAATAATTTTATATTTTTTTTTTTTATACGTCTGGTCTCATGTTAAATAGATGATTTCTCGTGTTTATTGGGATGTGAAAAAAATCGTTTAGTTTTATTCTTACCTACCTACGTAAAATAATAACTTATACCCAGTCTATTTTGATTTGTTATCATACAGAATTGAATAAAACATTTTGTGTTAACTTACTACCTATTTATTGTTTTTTGGCTATTTACCAAAAAAATAAACTCGCCTTTGAAATATGTACGAGGAGTGTGTTACACTGTTAACTATCGATCAAACATTTTACATTATAGAAGCAGGAACATATCCAAAGTCCGCCTTTCCATACATTTTAAAACTATTAAATTTTTTTTTTTTTAAATGAAATTGTCAGAAGAAATTAATTTCATCCATACTCGCTCCTCCCACAGACTGGATCTACTCCAGATTATATATTCAAACAATTTATACGTCGTACACTTTTTTTAAAAATAAACTCTTTGAATTAGATTAAATATGTTAATCGGTACTTGTGTTTTAACCATATCAACTACTTGCAATAATTCAATAATTAGCGAGGGATTGTTAAGAAAAAAAAAAAAAAAAATTTTAGCACCTATTCACTTAAAAAATAATTTGTCAAGCTACCAACATTTAAATGTACATGTGTTTCATCTATTGATATTATTGTTAAATTTGATTAAAATGTATCCATGCATTATAGGTATATTGAATTTAACATAAACTATTTATTATTTTTTACAGAGGATACACGATCTTGGTTGCAATGTTTTTCATTACTAATGTTCTAAACAATTATGCTTTTGATTTAAACATTGCCATGCCACTTCATATGATCTTCAGAGCGGTATGTTTGTTAGAAGATAAAATTTTCTTTTTAAAATCATAGTATTTAACTAGGTATGCAATTTTCGTGTTAATATTTGAGTTTTAAATTAATTATTTTAATATTCTTAGTTTGATAATTGTGTACTAGATAGGTATCATAATAGAAATAAATCAAATAGTGATTTGTTTGACTAGGACAGCTAGATAGGTAAATTGGGTACATACCTATATTTTTATTTCATTTTCCAGGGTGTTTAAACTGTTTTAAAGAACTAAACATACAAAAATATATGTTTATCATAATTAAATCAAAACAAAGAGAGACTTTAATACAAAAACAAGATTTATAACCATGTATGCCTTTAGACAGTAGGTAGTTTAATTAATTACTATTATGTTATTTACAAATATGAATAAAAAACATATTAATTTAATATTTTTCTACTAATTGTATAATATATAATACTCTGTATTCAATTTTTAAACATTAGTATTTTTTTTGTAATTCAATTGTGAATAAGTTGTTTATCATCCTAAGAATATGAGCTTTAACAATTATAGTCTAATAAATTACTAAAAATCAGCACAAAAAACTTTTGATTTTTAGGGTTCATTAATAGCAAATATGGTCATGGGAGTTATTATACTGAAGAAAAAGTACACACTTGACAAATATATTTCTGTGGGCATGATAACAACTGGTATTGCTTTGTGTACAATTGTATCAAGTCAGGACGTTGTAAGTACCTTTCAAAATATTGGAATCATTCAGTAAGTTGTGTAAACTTTTTTTCCGATTTTTTTTTTAGAAAAAAACCGTTGTACACGGTGTCGTACAAAATACATCTGAATTGGAAGATTTCTTTTGGTGGTGTTTAGGTATGGATTTTAATACAATGAAATTTTCACGCTCGGTTTGTAAAAATGTTGAACACATTTTTAAATGAGTGTACTTTAGATTATATATTAATATGTTTGATATTGGTTGAATTACACCAAGAAATAATTAGTATCGAAATATCATTTTAGGAATTGCATGTTTAACCATTGCGTTGTTTATTTCTGCTCGCATGGGTATATACCAAGAAACATTATACAAAAAGCATGGTAAACATCCCCAAGAAGCATTATTTTATACTGTAAGTATTTAAATTTGATAAATTAAACCATGATTGAAAGTAGGTATGGTTACCTTTAAATAGGTATTATGATACTAATTTAATCAACACGATTAAATTAGTATCATAATGTTAGAGTAATTTTATTAAACACTAGGTTTTTTTGATTTGCATGAAACTATGTTGTTTAAATTTGTTCTTAAATTTGAAATGATAAAATAAAATTAACATTTATTGTTTTGTATAAACTCTTATTTAACACGCTATTATTTTAATTTGACCATCAAGTATCTAATACTGAACTAATTAATTCAGTAACTTATAGAATTGAGTAAATATTCAGACCATTTTACTAGTCCACGTTTGTTTTCCCCTATTACTCTTGTATGTTCTCTTTGTTATGAAACAATAAAATAATTTTTCCAAAGATCAACAACTGTTTAACACCAATTTGTCTGTAATTTATTAAGTTATTAGTTTTGTTAATTGTTGTTTTATCTTTTTTTTTTTTTTTTGTCAAATTATATACAAAACTTATAGAATTCTCATTTATTCTTATAAAAATAAATACATTATAAATTATAAATATATATATAATAGTTAAACAATTAAATAAAGTAAATTAATCATAATATTATTATAATGTGTTATTTTTAGCATTTGATACCGCTTCCATGGTTTCTGTGTTTATTCTCCAATCTTAAAGAACACACGTTAATGGCATTTGAAAGTGAACCACTGCCACACATTGGATTTGGCCTACCGAGCACTATTGTTTACCTTATTGGTAATGTTCTTACACAGTATCCTTTGATTTCATTTTTACAATTTTACAATATTAAATTTTGTAATGAAAAAATGTGCTTGTGAGATTTTAGGTTGGTCACAATAGTCCTGAATAATCAATATCAATATAGTTTTTCTTTAATATACAATTTATTTAATTAAAATCAATAGTAAATAGCAGTAGTTTTATTAAGCTATGGTTTAGTTGAATGAACCCCAATGAAAGTTTTTGAGATTAATTGTGAGATAGTTACTACAGATTACTTTGTTATTGGTGTGTTTTAAGCAATTTTGAATTTAAGTATGACTATAGATCTAAAACGTAAAATTATGTTCAGTTTAGCTTAATCATAATATTTTCTACAATTTGTTTTTAGAGTCAAACCACAACATAAATGTGTTACTATAGTGTTAAAATGTGTTCTAATTTACTTAAAATTTTATTAATATTCTACTGAGGTATATTTGGCCAATTCATTTAAATGCTATTTTTTACAAAGTTTGTGCTATCTTAGCTAATTTATCCTACCTTTTTACATGACATGTTCTCTTCATATTTTCTGTACTTTTTTTTTCTAAATGTATAATCTTCCTCTTTAAACTTGTATGCTTCTATTTTTTATAACTCCTAAAATATTTAGTCTACCTTTTATATAATGAGTTAATTTCTTTTTACTGATTATTTTGTTTAAAACTGCTCCATCACATTGGTATAATTTAAAAAATACTTATTAATTTTATAACTACATTTTTTGGTTAATTTTTCTTAACTTTATTTCGCTAGATATTTGTGTATAAGTTCAGTTTACTTTTTGACGACTGAATGTTCATCGTTGACTGTAACGCTAGTGATTACATTGAGAAAGTTTGCAAGTTTATTGTTTAGTATATTGTACTTCAGAAATCCATTCACTATATACCATTGGATTGGAACTCTTTTAGTGTTTGTCGGTACAGTCATATTTACTGAAATACCACAGAAAGTCCAACAGATGATTGTTCCAACAAAGAAATCAAAAGTTCAGAAGAAGAAAACCAATTAAATCTGTGATACTTTCATGGTGCATACAAGTACTGCATTTTACAATGTATACCTACTAAACGTTGTTGAATTTTAAATACTACTTGTTTTGATTAATTATAAATGTATTAATTTGTGTTGTTTGACAATAAATATAATACGTTTACAAGCAAATAAAAAGGTCTTTCAACTAAGTTTGGTCAAGCAATTATCGCATTGTGATTCTTAACAGTATTTATTTTTAAACATTGTTTTACAATTTAGAAATTTATTAAATTATTTCTGTAAAATAATATCAATAATTATTATTATTATTAGTTAACAATATAAAATTTTAAAACATAATAGTGCTCTGTTTACTAAAGTCTATTGTGTGAGTGGGATTGGCAGCTATGCTATCCGTCAATGAATACCAAAGTCTTTGCTAAATGCAACAATGATGTCGTACAAACTGAAGTATGTGCCGGTAACAAAGCCTAAAAGACCCAGTACTATAGTTAAGATATCCATATGAAGTTTCCAGTTAAGTGCGCCAAAACCTTCTTCCTTCCAGACCACCATGTGACATATAGGTGGGAATATTAAAGCCAAAAATGTGCTGGCGATGGCTCCGACCAACGATATGAACAGCGCAAGATGTGGTATTACTTCGGCAGCTAAAACTACAACAGGCCAAACAAAAACATTATTTCAATAATAATTTTAATTAGGTTTCGTATTTTTACCCAGACGTTGTACACGGTTCTTTATGGGACGCGAGTACAATGTTAATAATTTGACCTCAAAAGTGGGGGAAATACAAGGGATGTTGATAAAACTCTTATTACAGCGTCTAATATAGAAAACTCTTATAGCGTTCAAATTTTGTACGTTGTTATTCGTGAACCTTTCAAAAGTACTAGCTTTTACTTTTTTGTAATCCATCCAACTTTATAACATTATGACAATTGTTTATAAAATTAAATATTACATGTGGCAAACACCAGGGCGGCTCGCAGTAAATATTCGGCGAGCGCTGGCGACTGGAACGGGCCATATTTTTCTTGTACCGATGGCCACAGGATGGCAACAGGTACATAAAACTGCAGGGTGTAAGTACAGATGATCGCAAACACCATTAGGGCAACCACGATTTTTGAAAGGCTAAGCAATTAACAAAATAAATAATTATAATTTTTTTTTTTTTATTAGCGTATTAAGTATTATACTTTGTCATAATATAAGGCAAAACAAAATATGTTTTGATGTACCTATTTTGTGTGTATTTACTGTTTTACACACACAACATGTCGAATTTTAGTGTACAGTATTTTTTTTTTTTTTGAATCGAGTGATAATAGTGTAAAATATAATACTACATATAAATTAAACGGAACCACACAAAGCTTGGGAAGTTGGCACCATTCAAAATAAATAAATATTTTTTTTAAACTTTTATGATTTTGAGTTTTTGAAATAATGGTTGTTAAGGGTCGCGATTATCAGTTTTTCAAGTGAAAAACTCAAATTTTAGTTCTAATCTCGTGTCTTGTGTACGCTCCGATAAAATTTGTGGGTACTCAACAATTTACGTTTATTAATTGTATTTCGCATTTACATGAGAGTCGGCGGAAGGTTGAGCGTGAGACTGCCTTTGACGTCGTCGCCGAATCTCCAGAATCCCACGAAGCCCATGGTGAGTATGATGAACGTGACGATGGTCATGCCCACGTTCAAAACTCCCATGGTGGACGCGAACCTGTTGGGTTTGCTCATTTCCAACTGCAGGGGCAACACCTGGGAACAGCAGAAAACGCGCGTGTTTCGGTTTGAACAGCAGCAGCAGAAGAAACGGGTCGATGTCATATTATGGGGCGATATAATAATAATTAGTAAGATAGATTTAAATCTGTCGACAGCTTCGTCGACGCCCATCACGAACTACATTACTGGACAGGCGTCAAATAAAATGAAGATTAAAAACTAAAACCCAAAGACAAAAAAAAAAAAAAGAAAAAAAACTTACTATACTTGTAGAGACTTATGGGTCGTTTTGTTCAACCAAATGAAACATCCTACTACTTATCGGTTAAAAATTTTTTTTGGAAATAATGAAAAAGATTTCTTTTGGAAATAATGAAAAAGATTTTTTTTGGAAATAATGAAAAAGATTTTTTTTGGAAATAATGAAAAAGATTTTTTTTGGAAATAATGAAAAAGATTTTTTTTGGAAATAATTCGTTTTATAAATCATCTTAATACGCGTGTGTTGATGTACAACGTTTATTATTCTACGCGTACATAAAATGGCGTTATAATACTACGTCTACCGTTTGTATTTTTTAGTCGGGTTTTAGTTTTTTATACTCATTATTTCGCGCTTTTTATTTTAGTCGAAAACACGAGCCTCGAGTTTCCACGTTGTTTTTAATAGCCAGCTATACGTAATTAACACCGCCAAGATCCCCTAACAAACAGACTCTTCATTAATGTTGTTAAAATCCGGCTTCTACGAGGGGACGTTAAAAGAACCTTTAAATGGTGAATCATAGGCAACTTTTGTTACTGTAACGCTGCAATTATTTGGTCTGGACGGTCAAAAAATACTACTTATCAATATTAACACGGTAAAAATTAATTTTTTTTTGTTTACAAGCCTATAACACTCGCGTGATCATAACGAATCTAAGGCATCTAATTTGTCGGGAAATCGGTCCATTAAAGTGTAGGAAAAGTAAAACGTGAGAAGAAAATGTCGGTGAAAATCGAACGATTTACAGCTAGTAAATTTTACCGAGATGCGAGTATTATTGTTTATTATTAAGCATCCGTTATTTCGGAGGAAAAAGACTTAAACAGTTTATGGTGGAGCGGTTTCGATGCGCATTTTATTACAAATCGTATTTTCTTCTATAATACATAGGTACTAATATATTGGTGCAAACCATCAATAACCTACACATCTACAACGCTCGGGGACTACAGTTTTTAAATATTTTTCTGCAACACACTTCGGGTCTCCATGGTCTCGTTTGCGCTAACTAATTTTTTTTCTTTTTATCGGTACGTACCTACCAGTTAATTTGTTTTTCCTCAAATTCCCTTAATCAACCTGATACAGTATAGAAAATGCTACCGCGTTATTATTTATTTACGGTTTTCTAAGATTGTCAGTAGTCTCGATTTGTCCGATACAAAATCGGATACCCGAGCGTACAACAATACACGTTTCAATAATTGTCAAAACAAATCGTTACCACGTCGTAAACTATAACGGTACGTAGTGGATTAACGAATTTGATTTAAACTGGTGTATTATATATAGAGAACATATCTGAACGTATAAACTGTTAAATTTTAAAATAACGACCATATTGTAACGAAGCGTGTGCTTTAGACGCGCGAAAATAGACCCCGATTTTCACTCACCAAACTGATCCCTTCGAAAGCGTAGATGGCAGTGCCGAAAAACAGGGGTATTTGCGACCAGTGGGCCACGGGCGTTCGGGTGTTCAGCGGCGGTAGGTCGACCAGACAGTACGACAGGATGATGAACAGGGCTATGGCCATCGAGATGTTGGCGGCCGTCGACAGGGGCGCGATGAATTTCAGATTCCTGATCATGGCGCACGACATTATCGGCACCAACGCGAATATCATGTGAACGTGAATGTCCAACACGGTTCCGTATTCGTCGCAAAACTGCGGAAATTGTAAAAAAATTTTAAACAGAAAAATAGAGATGGAACAGCGAGAATCATTAAAGGAATCAGGCACAAACTTCAGTGTCTAAAAAATTGATTCAAGTAACGTCTGAAAATTTCAAACCGTTCGGACCGTTATTTATTTTAAGTCATCACGTTTTTAGTAAGTATCAATATCGCACAACATTATTCATTGTCGTTGTAACCGGAATAACACCGAATTTCAACACTTTTTTTTTTGTACGCGTTCTGTTGGGCGGGTTTTTTTTGAAAATTTTTTTTATCCCATCAGCAAGTTTTGTTTTACTTAACGTGTTTAATTTTCAAATCTTAAACAACGAATTTGCGTGAGTCACGAATTTCTTTCCGAAAAATAGTCAAAGACCAATTTTCAAACGTTTAAACAACTGAGTATAAAAATTGCGACTGCGGATTTTTGAGAAGCATAACATGTATTTACACGTTGGGAAACTTGTATCGAATGACGGATTCACAAAAACTTACTAATTCACGTCGAATACAAAAAAATAATAAATACGAACCTGTTTTATCGAGTTTGACACGAAGAGTATGTACACGCAGCAAAATCCTAACTGAGTGATAATGACGAATACGTTGACTAAAGTCCTGGAAAATTAATAAATTCGGTAATAGTTTAGGACGATTTTCGATTCATAAAAAACGTAATCCGCGCGTATCGTGTACCTAAACAGTTCTGCGTGTTTTTGCAAACTTTTGGGTCCGGTGGCAAACGATAGTTCAATCGTCTCCGAAAATGTCGGGCAATGTTCTAGTTTAAGTCGGCTTTTCAGTTTATGAGCGACATTTAGCTGTGAACAAAAATACATGAATTTACGTACACTATTATAATATATCGATATGTTTTTATACGTAATTCAATAAATCGAGGTTTTTATAATGTGTAGATAGACTTGGTTTTTTTTAACTCGCGACGCGCATGTAGGTATTTTTTTGCTAACATTTCTACAGTACATAATCTTTTAATATTCAAAACGAGAACATTCAATTTTAAAATTCTCTTACTATGGCCATACTTTACGTTGTATAGACGTTTGTAAGACCAGAAAATCTTCAACGAAATTGTACCGTTTGCTGAAAAAATTAATGCGCGTTTCTATTCGATTTAGCTGTAATTGTTGCGCGATCGCTAGTGCCGAGTAACACGTCATATTAATTAAACAAAACAATGAACAGTACTGCACACCTTCGTACAAAAAAAAAAAAAAAATCATTAATGTAACTAAAAATAAGTTATAACAACGAGAAAAAATTTCAAATTAACAAATAGTCTATTCAAATTATAAATTTCTAATACGTGGCGAATTAAATCGAATACAATGTAATATAGAATTATCGGAAGGGTTATAAAATATATTATAAAGTTATATAGCCGCAGGTTTGTCAGGACTTATTAAAGGACTTAAAAATAATATGATTACAAGTGCTAGAATACGCATCAAAAAAATAAAAAAATATGCATATTTTATAATAAATAATTTTGAGTAATTTTATTTTTTTTTTTTGTAATTGAGTGCTTCGCTCTATTTTGCTGTTGGATCAAAAACTATGTATATTTTGTTGTAAATGATTAGAAATAATATCTAAATATTGCAAAAAAATGCTCCAAATTTAGAAAATATGCACGTTTGTTCAAAAATCTTTATAAATATATGCATATTGTAATTTCTGTTGTAGTATCATACAACATCAAGCAATGCATTTATTTTGCATACGCCTGTTTTCTGTTAAATATAAAAAAATGCGAAAATGCTACAAGTTCCGAACCCTGAAACTTACTATTATATAGGTTTATTCGGAAAGGTTTTTACTCGTTCTATGAATATAATAATAATAACTATTATTGTTATTAAGGTCCAAAAACTCTTTGTTACTAGAACTAGCATTTGAATAGTGTTTGTTTACAAATCAGAAGTAAAACTTACCAGTATGTGATTGTTGTAAATACACACGGTACCGATGAAAACCGTAAGAATCGGTGCCATGATGAGTCCTCCGTTGCGGAAAGCGTCTCCCATGGCCAACATACCGCAACCAATGTTACCTTTTAATAGATGCATTAACGTCTCGCAGTACCTGAAATTACGGGAAATGTTTTTGTTTTTTAACGGACTGTTTCAAAGCGCAACTTCAATCGAGTGACGAGTTGTGTGTCTTATGATCTGATATTATAATCCAATAGACACAGGAGAAATTTGGGAGGGTTGGACAAGCCGGGGCTTAGCCCCCTTTGGTTATTCTTAAGCAAGGATCAACTCGCTAAAAGTTAAAACCAAGTCAATCAACTCGTTAACTTATTTTTTAACTTGATCAGTTAATTTTCTTTCAACTTAACTTGTTAACATTAAGTTAATCTGTAACAAAACCATGTGAATTAAAAACATGAACTATTATCTTTATTTTAAGTTAAGTCAACATGTTTTGTTTGTCGACTTTTAATTTAATACGTATGAAAAATGAAAATAATTTACTTTACTTTTGTTTTTTCAATTAAGTCGTCTCGGCGAGTCAAAAACAGTTGTTTACTTGCCCGTCCTTGGTTTTAAGCTCCCGCGCCCCGAAAAAAAAAATGCACAGAACAGCCATATCCCAGAGGGGCTTAATGCAAATTATAGCACCCCGACAAATTTTTATTTCAGCTCTTCAAATTGCGCCTATGCAGTAATGGAACACTTACGTGGTCGGATGTTCGGATACTGGATGACCATGCACGGCTTTCGTCACGGCTTGTAACTGTTGCTGTTGCTGTTCCGACGGGCCATTGGCTTCCACATCTTGAGCGGCGCTCTCTTTGCCAGATTTGTCCCCCATCGTTCAAGTCACTTAAAACAACAAGAAACGGAATTTTAGTACAGTAATATCATAGGTATTTATTTGTGCGTTAAATAATACGATTAGTGAAGAAGTCTCGGCCAAAAATTTTGCGTTTCGGTGACTGGGAGGTACCAAATATATAAATACTATAAGTCCAATGGCGGTTATCCTGAAAATTAAAGGCGTTGTTGAAAAAACCGCACAATCACACATCCGCCTAAAAAACAGCCCACTAACTAACATGATTACATGTTTGTATGATTAGAACAACAGAAACTGTTTGTTCGCGATAAGCATCAGGGCTACCGGCTCCACGGTCCCTTACCCATGACCCACTAACCCACCAACGAAAAATCGAATATGTCTTAGCCACCACTGACTAGGTTCCTACCTATTTAAATACCACTATTTAAATGTTTTATTACCATTTTATCAAAGTGTATAAGGCACTGTTTTTTCTTTAAACTTAAAGTCAGAAGGTACCTAATCAAATGCATTCCGACTCTGACAACAATTGTTTTTTTCTCTCCTCCGAGTTATGTTAAACATAAATTGAAATCAAGTATTGTTGATACATCATCATAATACTCATCCATATACATGTTTATGGACGTGTAATACACATCCACGCACGAATCGATGATTAAAAATATTTGTGACTTGCGTATAATATAGGCGTTTTACTAGAGGTTTTAATTGTTCGCTACGTGATTGCATACTCCAGAAATAATATTTTATACAGTCATTAACCTGGTATGTGCACACACCTTTCCATCCAAAACCCATTAAGAGCGATTTTTTATGTAGATATTTAAATACTTATTGAATGTGAATAGTTTTAATAATTTAACAGTACATCATATAGGTAAACCATATACTAATAGCACACTTTGTCAGGAATGTAATTATGAATTTTTGCTTAAACTTTACACATATTTTGAAACCACAAAAATACGATGCGTTTTACGATTAATCAATCATTTTTTTCTACGACTTCTATAGCCACGAGAATAGTAACATTTTATAGCTAACCCGGTCTAACAGTGATTTTACATCCGAGTAACTTGTTTTTAAATATTACATACACTTTTAATCGATAAAAATTGTTGTTAAATATCAAGAATGTCTAGCGTTGGTCATGGTAAATTTTTTAACATGAATACGCGTGTCTTTAGCCTGGAGGTCATCACGAAAAAACCGTTACGAAAAAGGCGACACCTCAAAGCGAGACATGGAAAATGTTATCCGTTGGATACGTGTTTAGCCTGGGGGCTCTCAAAATTTCGGAATGGGGGGGTTCCCAAAATTTTGAAAAAATGCTGTTAATAATACAGCGATAATGACCATGGTAATCACGGTTATCAGAAATGAGTTGTCATAGGGATATCATACGCATGTCGTGGTTGTTCCAAGTCGGCTAACTCATCGTCAGATACTACTGCCGATATAGGGTGTTTCAAAATATCATTTTTTCTAGGTTTACATAGATGGATAGACATTTTTAATGATGATACTACTTTCACTATAGTTTTTTCTGGTTTTTTTTTTTTTAATATAAAAATTGTAAATATTTTGTTTGTAAAACCACGCGAATGGTGTGAAAAAGGAGCACGTTAAAAATATAAGCCCTGCAGAGGAGGGAGATTCGATAGGGTTCAAATTGCTCAATTCACTATCATAATCTGTTGCTTAGGAAACCGCCACCAAAACTCAATATCTTCTGCGCGTCATTGTGTTCATTTCTTACCCACATCAACACTTGAATAATTACGTGTTAAATAATTTGGTATAAATATTATTTTATATTTGTTCGCTTGGACGATAAAAAAAAATGCAACAGAAATGTGCCTTGTAAAATAGTTAGAACACTAATGAAGAATAGTAATTACCCATTTAATAGGTAATTACTATTCTTTATAAATACACAATAGGTCCTATTGTGTATTACAAATTATTTATAATGCATTTACTTTTGAAAATATCATGGGGCCTAGGCGCCTAGCTATATAACATTAACATAATATTATACAATATTTATCTTACTACCAGATATATTATATTATATTATATAATAAACAGGGTCAAAGCTAGCAATATATATTATATATTGCTAGCTTTGACCCTGTTTCCCACGTGAAATGTTAGCGAAAAATTTGATTAGTGCGCATTATATAGCTATCACCAATTTTATTAAAATGCGCCCTGGGATAATGCAGTAGGTACCTCTATTAAAACATGCCGGATTAAAATCAAAATAAATTGTTGAACGTTAATTTTGTCAACGAGTAGGTTCGCTATTAATCTGCGTGTGCGTACGTGGTTTCAGATTAACTGTTTCACAAGGTCTCGAGTGTCTGAATCTACGCAGGGAATCAATCTGCTGTGTAATTCAGCTGGACGAATAACGGGAACAATAACGAAACGAAACGAAACGTGGAGTGATTTGTTGAGTGCGTATACAAAACAGACCGCGGAAAAATAAAGCAAACTTTCGAAAAATATTTTGACGGTAAGTACTGTTTTTAAAAACGGAATAACGGACGATCCAAAAGATCAATACGATTTTTTTGTACCGTTCGGAGAACGGTATCAACTCGATGCGGTTTTGGTGGCAAAAATATGCTGAATGTAAGTTGTTCGACGTTCGTGTAAAACAAATGAATAAAAAGCGTTGTAGTATACAGTAACATAAATACTAATTTGGTAGATACTCTGCAACTAACAAAGAACTTCGTTTAGAAATTCATTCGTCAATGAATCCATAAACGTTTTGCAGTTATAAACGCAAAATTCGAGAAATATTAATTGTGTACAACAAAATACGTTGTAAACTGTTCGAATTAAACTGTTCAGTTAATGCTCCATTAGCCGATTTTTAAAGACCAAGGTCTTAACTTTCGAGCGAGATTCTTAAAATGTTCTAACTAGTAAAACGTAAATTCCACAGAAACATTAGTTGGATTGAACCTTATCAAAGTATAGAACGATTACTATTTTAAGAATGAAAATGATCCAAGGAAAATAACCGTGTAATGTCGCATGAACAAACGCTGCACCTATTGTTCATTGTTGGTGTGTTTCATATCCTAACGATAGTTTCCATTAAATAAAATTTAAAATACAACGAAAAAGTTCTAAAACGTTCACTTTGAAAATGTTCCACGAGTTATAGGATTTTTTTTAATTGACAAACACACTAGGTACATAGTTTTTTTTTTTTTTAATGGATTATAGTTAATTATTTTCGACAAAAAATTGGTCAAAAAAACATCAAAAGTAATATTAATGTTTCAACCTATAAATATGGCGAAAATTGCTTAGGTATAACGGAAAACAAATTACTAAGATAAGACGCGAATGAATATTTAAAAAAATCTTCAATACATTACGTTTCCCAAACAGTTCCATTATTTACACACAGAACCTGTTCTTTATGAGGTGATGATTCCGGTGCAATATGGATCACTTTGTATTATATTGTTGTAAATAGTTAAACAGCATTTATACAGTTTTCGTACGTACAAATTTGCAGTTACTAGTCTTCTTAATAAAATCAAAATTATGGTACATTCGGTTCTTCGTGTTTAGTATTTCTAAATGACGTACTGTTTAAGCGTATTTATGTAAAATATACTAATCATAAAACTAACGGTACGATGAAAAATTAGCATCATAACCTTTAGGTGGTTAACGATGTCCTGTTTGTAAGTGAAAACCCGAAAACGCGTTAAACTCTATAATATCAGCGACTGATTTAAACGGACCGAATCAGTTTAGTGTTCTTGAATGTACTTACGGTAAAAATAATACACCGATTTGGTAAAATATTTGTTTTAATTTGACGCAGTCTCGGAAATAAAATCACTCGGTATATTATGTAGCTGCGTTCCAAAACAAATTAGCCCAAGTTTACTACAATTTACTAGCGTTCAACAATATAGTTTAACTCGGTTTATTAATAAATATCGTTTTAAAACGAAATTTATGGGTAGTATACGAGTATCAATCGAAGTGTATTTTTTATGCGTATTGTTCATTGAATCGTAATGAGAAAAACAGTAAGGTTGGTAAACGATTTAATATTAATTATACATTCATAGTTTATATTGTGTACAACAACATTTCGTTTTGCCGTAGATATTTTTCTGCGTGTTTATTATTCTTATATCCGGTGTCGATTGGACTGATTAAAATTCAATCCTCTACACCAATGAGCCACATTCAACCGACACACATTATACCCATACTTTTTTGATCGAACTAAAAAATTAAATACGTTTGAAAATCTCGACGATATAACTTAATCGGCTTTCATATTTCTAACGACGAATCATCTATAGCATTAGAGGTACATTCCCTCTATAACCGAATTAACAACCGCTAAAACCGTCGTCACAATAATTACTTAAAATAACGCGTCGACGGTTATTTTATTTTTGTATTGCTCCTATACTGTTAATGATGTCTTTAATTGTCCAACGTACAAATCGCAACTCGTTTACAAACAATACGATCTCGTAAAATAACTCGCATAGTTTTGTTTACATAAAATGGAGACATTTTTTTTTTTTGAAAACAGTTTGTACGGCAATTTTGTACGTGCTTCCCGCGGCACGAAACAACCACCGGAAAGCGTGACTGTTCGTGTCATTGCTGATTGAGAAACGATTCTTTTGGCTTGCGAATTCGTCCCGCAAAACGCACACACATCATCCGGCGCCTCCGCTCAAATCTCGAAACCAGGTGCCCGTCCCGTTATTTTATCCTACGCACTACCCTCGCGGCTATGAAAAACCAAATGAAAAAACACTTAATAATCTGGAAAAAAATCTGGACACTGTGATATCACGCCGACGAAAGCTTTTAGGGTACCTACCGTAGCGGATACTCACCGGGTTCGCGCGCGGTATTCAGAAGACCGAATTACGGACTGTCGTCCGGGAACTCGTCGGATCTCGGGGTGCTCTCGAACCAGGCGTTCAAATGCGATTTCCCGGAGATTCGCGCATCGTCTCAACGCTGTTCCCCGGCGTTTTCCCGCGAAGTGGCAAAACTCGTGTTTATTACGAAACGATACGGAAATGTGTGTGTTTTTTTTTGCTCGCTGTACGGCGTTTATGACGACGGCTGCCGAGAAGGTCGTGTTCTCACGTCACATCAGACAGAGAGAAATCGACGTAGGGGAAAAAAAAAATGATTATTAAAAGCGAAAGGTTTTTCGCCGCGAAACCCTCGTTCGAATCGACGAGACCAAACACCGTGTTTGCCCGCTGTCGTGACGCGGCGAACGGTCGACGTCGCGTTTCGCACTGAAATGTGATGAAAGGGCCGCGAGACCGGTTCAAGTGAGCTTTCCGCCGACGGTGGCGCGCAACCGTGGTGGTGCCATCATCATCATTGCCCACCGGTGTGTGTGTGTTATTACCGCGCCGGATTGATTTAATTTAACCGCGGGCAATTCACACGCGCTACTGTAACGACAATAATAACGTATATAATACACCGGTTGCCATGTGTAATCGTCACGTTTTACAATTAATAACAATATTTTATTATTATTAAGTATTATTTGTATGGCGACGACACCGGAAGACCCGGCGGTCTTCCAGGCGACGACCTACATAACGCGCGGCGAGAGACGAGATCCAACCGGAGTTGGCGGAGTTTTTTTTTTTACCCGTCAATCTATCAAAAATTTACTCTACTTAAAATAAACGTACAACACGCGTAATAATGTAGTGTTTGTGTTAATTTGCGTGGTATACATAAGGGGGTAGTAGTGAATGACATAGCCTTTTCCAATTTTTTGTTCGTATTTTCTTTTTTTGAAATCTTCTTCTTACCTGTTTTTTTTTAAAAAGTTTCAAAACAGTTCTTTTGATACGGATCGACTTGAGTTGAAAAAAGCCGGGATCACTGCGCGGGTATAGTTTGACGGAGTACGGCGACTTTATGCGACGCTTCGGGTGGATCATTATGGTTAAAAAGTCGTTGTTTAAATGTTTAATGCGTATCTGAAAGCAACCATTCGAAAACACGATTGTGAGCGAGCTCAAACGTCTAGTACGCGTCGCGGTAAAAACAAATTTTGACAATATTACGACTCTTATCGAATCTTTCCTATCGTGTAAGAGTCTCGGCTCGGTCCGATCTTATTACTTTGGACGTTATGATCGAAAAAATCTAGATCGATGCGTTAAAAACACGTTTCCCTATTGTGCCCCCCATACACACGGCCGCTCGGAATGACGATTTCGACGACAAAACAGGCTATAAACCGAAATCGCGTGAACCGATTTTCTAAATTTTTAACCGCATACTACCCGTGTAAAACTTTCTCGTTTGGATGGTGTTTCGAAACGTAAAAACTAAAAGTTTCATGGTATAATAACTGCGTAAAGTTTAAAAATTTCAAAGTTCCACAACTCCCTTAAAAACGATCATAAGTGATTGAAACATCGGCAGTGAACTCGTTTGACCCTTCTTAACGACACGTGTAAATTTCAAGCCGAACGATTTAAAAAATTTCGACGTTTTCGTTTTTGGCTCGAAAAATAATCGAAAAAAACGCTTCCAACGAAATACCATTTCGAATCAATCATCTATCTTTTCAGGTATCATACACGTTAAAATCTGAGCGCTATATTTCCACTATAAAAAGTGATCACAGAATAAAAAAAAACCATCGTTGTAATAAAAATTGTTCATTAAGTTAACAAAAAAAAATTAATCAACAAGTTAATAACTCGATTCGACTTTACTTTTCAACTAAATTTATCTTTTAACGAGCCAATGCCCAGCGTTGCTTTTATGTTTCCGCGACCCATCCCTTTTCCAAGCAACACCCCTTCCGTTTCGGGCCAGAAAATGTTATAATAGCCCGCGGTTTTGGGCGAGCGCGTCATTGCAGTTAGTAAAGGACGTTGTTCATACGATATTACGATATACGCAGTCGTTTCCGGAGTTAAACGGGTTTTACACGACGACATCGCACTATGTAGCTTATGTAGGTGCTTACCTCGCCGGTCTGGACAGAATTTACCATAAATAACGTTGAACAAAATAATAAATAACAGTTTTTAAAAAGACCACCCGCCGACATTCCGTAGATATAGTGAAAACCTGTCTACAGATTCGTGTCGTTTTCGAATACACCACGAATATAATACATAATACGCGCATATACGCGCTTTAACAATCAATTCCGTTTCTAATAAGTTTAATTAGAATTACCGGCGAAAAGTGAAAACAACGAGTACAAAATAATCGTGTAAACCCATAGGCCAATTGCGCGCACATTTTTCGGGGGTGGTAAATTTTTTTTCGTCATCGTAAACGCGCCAAAGCTTATGGCACACCCCACCGCCGCACCCGCTAACAATATCAAGTTGTATTATAATACATATATGGTCGATAAATTTGAGGTTTTTTTGTTTGGATCATTTTTTTTTTTTCCGTATTTGGTATTTTTAACGAATAAACGTATAAAATTCGTCGTTAAATAACTCGGGGAGGGACGAATCCATCCGTCAATACGGAGGCGCTCTCGGAGACGATCGGATAGAGATGGGTGATAATATTTCGGAAGACGTTTTATATTCGAGTACCTAACAATAATCAGTCGTTTCAAAAGTTACGATGTTGAACGAGGAATAAAAAAAAAATAAATAATAACATTGTATAAAAACGTCTTTAAACAAAAACTGTGTAAGTACGACGGTTTTCGAAAGTACCTGTGTTTTTTGTTATTTCAAAATCGAAAGTTCAAGATTTTACGGAACAGCGATGACTGCGAGAGTTCGTATGAAAAAAAAAAAAATTCCAAAACCCTATTTATAACTCGCTCAAACCGCGCGGTCTAAGATATTTTTTTTCCGGTACAAATGCATTTTGTCTAATACAATAATTGACGTATATGAGAAAACACTCGACAAGTTTTCGATCATCACTATATGTATGATGTTCCCTATAAAATGTAATTTCGGAACCGAGCGTCTACCCGATCTTTAGGGGCGTAATAATAACAATAACAGTACCGTTATGTAAAAAAACCGAGCGAAAATTTAACTCGCGTACAGAACTCCTACTCAGAATCTAAAAACGAGTAACGATATCAGTAATATTTTTTTTCGCCAACCTACGATTTCCGTCCATCCTGCGGAACTTTGACACCGCGTGAGAATAACGGTGACACGAATATTTTTTTATTTATTTATTTTTTGGGACGACGAACTGTTATTTAACAGCGGTCGGGACGTGTTTAAATTAGATCGTCCCCGACGGTTACAACGTAAATTCGCTCTTGCGCTACAACATTTCGGTACGTAACGTTATATTCTTGGACCGACTGTTGATTTTGCGATCGTGTACATCGTTTTTATCGTGTTTGACATCATCATCATTGTAATACCCGTGGCAGGATGAGGAAATGGCCAATCTGTGGCCCCTACATGCGAAATATTTGAATCCCACCCGTCTTAAATAGCGGTAATGTGTATTATGTGGTACGTGTTACATTTCGTGACGCCGTTTGTCCGACGATAATAACGCGGTGTTGTAGAGATTATACGCCGGCCGTGTTATCCAGAACGCTTTTGTCGTGTAGTAGACAGCTGCAGGTACCTACCACACTCTACGATTATGTGCTTCGTAAACTTTTCACTCGACAATCGCATGATACTGTGTAATATATTATACACGACATAGCGGAAAAAATTATACGTCTTTTTGGACCGAGAAATCTGTTTCTTTACGTCTCTGCAAACCTATGTTGTTGTACCCGTGCGGACGTTTATTTTGAACTCAAATCACCATTCCGCACTTGGAGAGCTGGAATATAAAGTTTTTTGGGGAGGTGTTTAATTTGTATAGAGCCCCATCCCCCTATGATATAGGCCTCTGGGGTTCAGTAGACGGTGTATTTGGTGTTTCCTTGTGGGGCTTAAGACAAACCGAGAGGTCCTCTAGCCCGGATCGCGCCTGTCGTACCTATATATTGTCTCGCTTGGAAAACGGTAGATTTCATTAACTATTTTGTTTTATTCGTTCTGATATGCGTTTCGTTATGCAATCGCTGTGTTAACGTTATTAGTATGCTATACAAATCGACTAAAGACAGCGCGTTACTAATAAACTGTCGCGTTTAAAAATGACAATTATCGCTGCAATTAGGCGCACTGCAGCGTCTCTGTAAACGTGGGGTTAAACTTCTAAACACTATGGCGTGATCAACGATCGATACGAAACAAAAATAATAAATAAAAAATTAGTAATAAATGAGAACAACGACGTATAAACTGACTGTTTAATTATTTATGAAATAAAACTCAAGTGTAAATAAGAGCACAATATACAAATTACAATTCGTTAATTTAATATAAATTATATACGATAATCTATAAAACATTTAGGTACACACACAATTGTGGTTTAATTAAATTTCAAACACACACGTTTAAAGAGTAATTTCAACGGATCAGTAATGTACTATGTGTGTAGATTATAAACGTTATAGTAATGTGTTCTATTATGCCCGAGAACGTTGAAATTTTTCCAAGCTCTCGTACGCAATAATAATATACGTGTCCAAGTGTATAACATTAAGTACGACAGAGATCTTTGAGAAATAAAAACGTATTCAAACGACAGAAGAGTTTGAATGAATGCAGCAGTAGGTAAACATAAAATATTTTGTTTGGCATAGATTACCTGAAAAAATACCTTCCTCAAATACTACTCTGCGCGCTGTAAACTAACTTTAAAATATTCAGAATATTTAAAATTTTAGTAAAAGTACGGTAAAATAGAACGCAAGTAACGAGTGATTTCATTACGTTATTAAAATAGTTTTAATTGAATATAATTTAACGTAATATAATTTACTTTAAAAACTTATTTTGAAAATTATCCGACGTACCTAACACGATATTTTACTGTAATATTATAATTCTAACTCCTTCACTCTTTCACAATGGTTTCAAATAACACGAAAAACAATGAAAATAATGAAAAATACGCTAAAGTGGTTTTGACGTTTATACCTTTAGACCTAAAGTATTTATTTCGAATACCTTAAAACTAATATCGACTCTCTAGTAGGTATATTAAATAATAATATCACTATCATATTTGATAGTATAAATAAATTAATTATAAAATAAGTGAGAAAATCATTTTATCATAAAATAATTGGCGTAATTAAATAATAGATATAATAGAGTTTAAATCATGATGTATAAACTAGAAAATGTTGTACACTTAAAAATTAAATTTAACAAAATTAACTTCGCACAAACCAAAGCGATTTAAACCTGAGGCAAACAGGTATTTTTTTTTTTTTAATAATTCTAATACGGTATAATATATATATATATATTAAATAAACGTTATTAAACTAACACTGACACTGACTCTTAAAGCAATATTCATAATATTATTTTCAATAGTAATTTTAGACGAAATTATGAATTTATCATAAAATATTTTACCTTGTTCTATAATGAGTATGATTTTAAACGTTTTACTACTTAAGATGTTTGATGAAAAAAACAAATGGACATGTCCTCTAGTAATAATAATAACAATAATATGATTAACTTTGTTTATAATGTAAATATTTCATAAGTAGTTGAGTCCAGTTTTTTCTTTTTTTGAAGACTTAGGAATTTGATACATAGTTAATGGATGGTTTCTTTTATACCGAGTCGAATGCCTACTTCAGTTAATTTGAACGATCACATCTGACGCCAATACAACATGACTCGGACACTTCGAATTGTTCACTCGAAATAAATTAATTGTTTTTGTAATCTATTTAAAATGTTTTTATAATCATAGTTTTTCATTCTGAACGCCTAAATGAATACTGAACATTAATGCGAGTAATATGCTCGTGTTCACCACTGGATCTCCATACCAAGGTCCAAACTCGGCTTTGGATTTATATTGTTTTTTTATATACGACAACGTCACAGTCGGCCTGGGCGCCGAACACTTGACATCATTTTTGGTGATACGACGAAACATCGAATCATTGATGTACATATTTTGTCTAGTAAAATTGTTTGGTCCACTTAAAAACATAAATCGCAATCATAGGCAACGAAATAATGTTTCTGTAAGGTTAGGTATTAAAAATGAAGTGATAGTAACAAATCATTTGTCATACAAAAATAATGTTTCTGAGCGAGCTAAGTTTAACCATTGATTATGTATAGTATACATAGATATATGTAATCAATGGCTTAACTAAAAAATAAATTATCTGTGTTTAGCTTATAATTATCGAAAATTTTATACAACAATTGGGTGTTGCCAAGTAATTTGAACACTTTTTGAGAAGTTTTTGCAAAAAAAAAAAAAAAAAAAAATGAGTGAAAATAACAAAATAAAATTATTTAGTATTAAGTATACAAATAAAGTTATTATATTTTATTGTAATATTCTTTATGGTAATGATCCAACAGCACACCTCATATTCAAATTATTGTCCGAGTAACAAGTGATGTCGATGCATATTATTGTGACAACCATAATGATGTTATGCTATCGAAGTATTAGAATAAACGTTACGAAAATTAATTTTTAATTTTGTCCCAACAAATAAATATTAGCACGATTAACAAATTATAAATTCGGTGTTTGACGTATCTACGGATAGTTATTTGATCACAAGAAGTAAGTGCCACTTACTTTATGAAATCGATATTTGAACGGCAAACGACGGAATTCGTATACTTGGCTGATCGTCTAAAATAATATTATATAAACAAATGTATGTTTCACTATAAAAAATCAAGACGCGCAAAAAAACGACTACGCACAAACGAATAGTTTGAATTGGGTCTATTTTCATAAGTATTTAAACTAACTTTTTTTGAAGTTGGCGTTTCAGCAGTAAAATAAATAAATCGACGTCCAATGCGAACTGCAGGTAGTGCTCTTGTTTTCGGTAGCAAAAAAAATATTCAATTATCCTACGTAGCTAACGAGAAAGGAAAAAAGTTTTTTTGCAGATTAAACGCTGTCCATTTAAATGCGTTAAAAGTGGTAGAAATTGCTTACATTATTACTCCTCAAAAAAAATAGGAAACCCAGCAGCTCCTCCAGAAAAACACGTACGAAATGTCAACTGCAATTTGAGTTGCCTATACAAAGCTCCTCGCATTAAGATTTTGTACCCACGCTCCTAGATAACGATACATAATTATAGGTACATTTCGTAATAACGGAAAATCTTACTTTATCATTTCAACGCTTGAACGAATGGAAGTAAAATACTTCAAAATCATGACGACTTTCTCTGTTCTGACGATATTATGGTTTAAAAAACTAATTGTCTTAGAAATTATCGTTTCAATTCATACGCCGCATAGTAAATATTGAACAATATAATGGTGGTTTTTTCCGAAGTGTGTATAATTGTTTTAGCGTAGGTATCTAGGTATGTACGTACGTTAATCCTTAGTGATGCGTGTCATAAAAAAACACTCAATCTGGCTTCAATTAATAAATAAAAAATACAAACCAATAATTATTATCGCAGACCCGCAACCACGTGGTAAAATTATTTTTATAAAATATGCAACGCCGTTTTATATTATCCTTCGTGTGTTACGAACACGAGCGAAGCTACGACTCATCATTATCAAACACTGTAGAATTCAGAGGCGGTTTCTAATACTGTTAGTTGTTTAATTCAAATGTGAACAATCGAGAGGTCACTCGATTAAATTTCGGCGCCGCGTCGTTTCCGCCGAAAACGTCCGGAACGCCCCTCAATCGGCCGTACCGAACGTCGTTTCATGATCATCGTACGAAATATTTTTCATTCGATGTACATTTCGAGATCAAGAATCGATCGTTTTAAAAACAAATCACTCGAAACAATCACTCGACTGTTATAATCGATTGTTGTTTAAACAATCGAAACATCTCGATTAATTTCACAATCTTAATTACAGTCGTTCTGCGTGTAAAAAAAAATAACGAGAGTTTTTGCTCAGCTGTTTACCGTATACATTTTATATCATGTCATCGTCTCGTACATTATTTATGTTTGACTTGGACAACTGACAGATGCTCAACGCGTAAAAAACTCGACTAAATTGTAATAACAAACGCACGAAGTAAATTTTTAAAAGAGATCAGTTTGCGGGATTAGATGAAGTGCCATAACGTGATACCGTTTGTATAGATTCAAGTGAATTTCATACGTGCGCGAACAAAACTGTTGAGCTCTTTTATTGCATTTTAAACGCATAATATTTAAAATATATAATATAACATAAGTACCATATTTAATAATTTATTACTTAAAAAAATATAAGGGGTTTCCAGTAAGTTATCCGAAAATGATCACGCGGAAAATATTTTTACGAAAATTATTCACGACGAAAAATATTTGATAGGTAAGAACAATGATTTAGCCGAAAAGTAAATGTCCGAAAATTTGTACAAACAAATATTTTTTTCGAAAACATTTTATCCGAAAATACACTGTAATAGAAAAACAATTTAGCCGAAATTTGAAAAAGTTTTTTCATGACGCCGACACGGTTATATCATAAGTGCGAACGACGTGACCAACGTGTTTCAGTGCCGCAGTAACAAAATAACTGTTCCGACAAAATATTTGCGTAAAATTTCCGAAAATATTACCTCCGAACTGTATTTTAGCGTAAAAATATTTTATTAGAACGGTATTTTGACCGAAAAATGTTCTATCCGAAACGTATCTACGCTGAAAATTATTTACACACGGAGAACGAAAAAGGTAGAAAATAATTCATCAAAAAATATAAGACTCGAAAATTATTTCGCTTATTATATTTTGCGGAACAGTTTTTTTTTCGTTTTTTTGTTACTGAAGCACATCCGTCACGTCGTTGTTTTGATTGATCGTTTCCCCCTTAGTAATAATATACTTTAAATGACGAACTATTATAATAAATAATTCCCAGCTTACAGTGGTGTACCGTAAAAAATAATACATATTTGCAAATAAATACACTCGCAAACAGCCCATTTTGTCTAATTGTCCAGTGTGTTGTCGACGTATTACCTCACATGCGAGTACCGTCTGTACGAGTGAATACGGTTTTTAGGTCCTCTAGTAAACGACGACGGGGACGCTATTAAACTCGTTTAAGAAAATGAAAAAACCGTTACGAAATCCGAATGTTTCATTCGACATTTTGAAATTTTTAATATTTTTATTTGATACGTCTACTTACTTAGTCGTTCTAGTGTTATAAGCTCTAGTGTATAATTATTACAACATAGAAATAGCTACATTTTACGAGACAAAATCTGATAATATTGAACAATATTAATATGTGTACTTGTATTATGAATAACCACATATATATATATACCCAAATAATACACATCGTTTAGATTTTAAATACGTATTTTGAAAATATTTACTATAAAATCACACACTGCGTGCTTCTTTTTTCTGGTATTACTCAGTCCAATAAAAAAATAATAAAATTTTTAAAAATTACAAAACTGTACGCAAATCATTTATATTTCGTACTAAAAAAGAAAAAGAAAAAAAGTGATTGTTCGGTTTTGAATAGTATCATAATTACCAATCGAAAATACGTTTCGTTTGTTTGAATCATTCGAACTTTTTCTTAATGTTAAGTTTTGAATTGTCCAACACGAAATGCTTGTAACAAATTCGAAATACTTTAAAAGCCGTGACGAATATCAGACAAACTAAAATTGCCAAAACGGCAAATACGTCTAACAAAAAATATTGGTACCACATTAAATCGAGAGCTGGCGATTTTAAGTGTGGAGCTCCTTTATGCCGAATCACATACTCCGTCCAATAAACCACTGTCTCGTTTGGTGTCATAGGACGGTCGTTAAAAATATTCGATGAGATTCTAGCGTTTTCGATGTAACTAAAACACGGTATTATTATGTACACAATAGTATCACAAATTTTTTTTTTTTTTAAATTATTAAAATTGCTCACGTTTTGTTGTTGACGAGTTCGAAAATGTTTTTCAAAAATGTTTCTTTGGTCAAAGAAAACAAATCCATAGAGATCGCCATGCCGGATTCTACTAAATTATCGATGTTTCTATACTGATCATAGAACAAAGGAAATCCCAGCACTGGAACACCGGCATCGACTGCTTCGTACATTCCAGATATTCCACCATGGCTAATGAACAGTTTCACTTTTCGATGTTCTTAAAATTAGTGTTAAACATTAGCAACGATATTTACACTCGTGGTGAATGGCAGCTCACTAAGAATGTCCCGTTGAGGAAGCCATTTACGAGTCATCACATTTTTCGGTTTATTGTTCATTTCTCCATCGTACTTCATTATTACGTTCTGCGGGATCAGTGCTAACGTTTCCTTGAATAAGTTTTGAATATCTTCCGGTATAGAAGACATGTCAACAGTCGATCCGAACGTGAATAAAACCACTCCGTGAGTTGAATTTTCTATGAACTCCAAGACATCCTAGCGCGATGATGCATCAAATCAAAAAAAAAAAAAAGAAGTTATGCCCAAAACAAAACGTTTTTTTGGAGGAACGTTATTGATTGTACAAACTATAAACGTTCTCAATTTCAAATAAAACTGACGGTAAAATTAATACGATGTCATTTGTGTTAACTTTGAGCGTGTGTGTGAAGCCAAGACCCCGAGTTGTAAAAGAGTATAAAAAAACGAAAACGCGGTACGTATGGTGTAAAGAATCAAACAACTGGATCGATTAACGGTTATGAGGAGAGAATAATAATTTTGTAATGAATAATCCGTTCCGTCAAATCGTGTTCCAAAACGATTTAGTTGTATTGATTGTTACGAGTGAGAATTGACCTGCGTTTCAATACTCGAAGACAACTGTTGTATACAGCCCGAGTTATGTATTTATAAAAAAAAAAAAACAATTTAAAAAAATTTGCTCGAATACGTAACAACGAATCGTCAGTGTACCCGAACTAACACACACAAACTTCGTTTAGAATCGTATTCTTCGCCGGACCGAACCCGACTTTGGATTATTAACAACGGTAGAGCTCAGTTTGTTGTAAACGATTTTTCTCGACTAATCGAGTTTGAATTCTTCAAAGTCGAGCCGACACAAAAACGATTACGTACCGTCGGCACGGCCCTGGCCGGTTTCAGATGGACGCCGCCGACGCTGACGACGTTCGCCGGAGTCGGGCCGGCCCGTCCGCTGACGAAATGGTCGTTGAGGAACACCAGCGACGGCGCGACGGGCCCGTGGAGCTCGTACAGCCTCGGTTCGGCCGTTCCGAGCCACAGGTCGAGGATCGCCACGACGGCGCGGCCGTAGACCGTGGACACGGCGTTGCGGAGCCGCTGGGTAAACGTTCTGGGAACGGCGCGGCCGGACATCACGGTGGTCGCGGTGGCCGGGTTGGACAGGTGGCCCAGCGTCCGGCGCTCCCTCAGGAAGTACGTGGAAACGGACACGGCGAATATCAGCGGCAGGCCCGACCGGACGGCCTCGAGCGACGCGCAGTCCAGCATGATGTGGTCGACGAGGATCGCGTCGAACCGCTCGCGCAGTCCGGCCGCCAACAGTTCGCGCAGACGGCGGTCGCGGTGCAAACAGTCGCAGTTCCACATCGTCATGGACAGCTGAAACGACAGCGTGCTCCACTGGTCGTTGAAACCGGACGTCAGGTACCCGAACCCCATGGCCGACCTCCTCGGGTAGACGTCGGACACGTCCACCTCCGTGTAGTTCGGCCGGTCGCCGTCCGGCAACGGCGTGAACACGGTGACCTCGTGACCGCGGTCGGACAGCGCCCCGAGCACGGCGCTCATGAAGTTCCACGTGCTCCTGGCCGCGGCCGTCTCGATGGCCAGTATTCGCGCGCACTCCGAAGACGCGGGCAGACTCGCGGAACCGACCAGCGCGAGAACGGTTGTGACCGCGATCGACATAATATATATAAATATTATTATTATTATTACGACACCGTAACAATAGACGAAATAACAAACACGGTCGGTGCGTGGACGCGATTATTATATTAACAAAGGTAAAAAAACAAAAAACCAAAGAACGCGTTTTAGAAAAACCGTAAAACAATATTCGACGAGCCGTGTTAATATTTCAATTTCATTTGTGGCGTGTAATCGCCTCGACGGTTTTTATAAATCGACTGTGTAATTGATTGCGTTATCTCGTATTGTACGGTTAACTAAGTATAAATACGTCTTATAACGCTTGTACTCGTATTTAATTATTAATCAATCGAACCTTTCCCGTTGTATAATTGTCGCGTTTAATTTTACATTTCTGTACACGCCGCGTGTTTGCGCACGTTTGAGAATTACAACCGGTAAAAAATGTTCGGTAAAACTACAGGAGAAATCCGCGTAGAATTCGGTGAATCGGTAAATTTTTCTTTTTTTTTACGACGCGTTTCAAACCTAATTAAAACCGGTGATTTTTCTAGAAAAACAAAAGTCATTAGACTGGTGAAAACGTGAGAAATTATGGTTCGCTCGATTTTAAAACGGTATAAAAATTACCAGATAAAAAATGCACCGTTTGAATTCACACCTTTACCCGCAAAACGTACCGGGTAAAATTATAATACCCAGCTCGCATCTGAAATTTGTACCGTTTGAATAAAGAATTCAGTACTTACATAATACACAGTACTACATGTTGTTTTAATAAAATATGAGATTGAAATAGTTGAGTTTAGATTTTGATTTTGTATTCGTCAAGGCAAGGTTAGGCGCGATTATCTGGTGTAAATTTATTATTATCCATTACGGCCGAAAAATAATAATTGTACTTTTTCATTAGCATCAGTTTGCTTTTAAATGAGGTTCTATGAAGTACAACGCAGTCCACTAGAAGTAAAGAAAACGTACAAAATATTTATAAACATAAATTTCTTGATGCGTATTTTGTCTTGTTAGTGTAAATTTTTACGAGATTGTAAACAATAAAAAAAAAAAAAATGTATTAAACCAATCATAATAACACAATAGCTGATTCGTAAAAAAAAATAAATACTCGTAATTTTGATACCACGTAAAACTGAGTGATCGTGTGACTTTATACTATGTGGTGCTTCAATTTTTGGAATTTATCGTGAAAAACTACACGAACTGATCGATATTTTGAATGTTGAACTTCTTAGACCTTAGAAATAAGATCATGAAATTATAATTCGTAAAACGATTAAATATACTTTTAATCTTAACTATACTTGTGTTTTTAATTATTATAGTTGTTATTCTAAAGAGAAATTCACAATTATTTCAAATCGAATTTTGATCACAACTTTTAGTTTCAGAGACAATACAGAAATTTATAAGTAAATTTGTTAGTTGCTAAAAATATAAATACGTATGTGCGTAAAATTAAAGACAGCACATTTGTTTCTTCGTGTTATTTATTGAGACTTTTTCCTGTACGATACACGCGAGTAAATATAAATACGCATAACGTTTTAGTATTTTTGAAAACTTTTATAATAAAAAATGAAATTATACAAATTAATATAAAAGCAACTGCGAATATGTCCAACAAGAAGTATTGATACCATGTTAAATTGATTTCGTGCGATTCTGAATTAGATACTTTTTTATGTCGAATGGTATATTCGGTCCAATAGTTTACTAATTTACTCGTCGGTTCCGGTCGGTCGTTAAAAATTTTGGATGCAATTTTAGCGTTCTTCGAATACCTATAAAATATATCGTTATACACGATAAGATGATGTGGTAAATGTATTTTAAGGGCGCTGTATGAATTATGAATTCGCTTACTTTTTGTCGGAGATAAGTTCCAAAATGTTATTTAATAATTCTTCTTTGGTAAAAGAAAATAAATCCATTTTAATCGCCATGCCCGATTCAACTAAATTGTCTAAATTTCTATGCTGATCGAAAAATAGATTGAATCCAAGAACTGGCACACCAGCGTCGACTGCTTCGTACAGTCCCGATATTCCGCCGTGACTGATGAATAATTTCACTTTTGGGTGCACTATGAATTAATGAGAACATCAATAGTATCGCGTGTAAAATATATAGTGTGCCTGCGGCTAATTGAACAGCTCACTCAGAATGTTTCGCTGAGGAAACCATTTACTAGTCATCGTGTTGTTCGGTTTATCGTCCATTTCGTCTTCATATTTCATCAGCACTTTCAGTGGGAGTTGAGCGAACGTTTCTTTAAGTGTCGCTTTAATGCGTTCAGGAATTGAAGAAACCGCTACGGTCGAACCGAACGTGAACAAAATAACTCCGTTTGAATCTTCAATGAATTCCAATATGTCCTGTGACCAGTAGAAAGAGAAAAATAAAAAAAAACCCGTATTAATCGTTTGTTTCCCAAGTCATTTATTTACTTGAGTTTTATTTACTACAATTTTCTCTCAGGACCATTTGCATAGTACACATATAAAAAAAAAAAACAAAAATTATCCACTGCGTTTGCCACGGACAAAAATAACGAATGTTATAAATATGTGTAACATTTTGTCGAGTCGATTCGCTTTTTACCAAGCTCGAATCCAAAATAGCGAACGTAAAAAATTCTTTGGTCGAATTTTAGATTCCCGGGTGCAGCGAACAATGTTTTCAAATAAAATTTTTGTATTCTTTACGCTCATGCCGCCCAGCCGTTCGGGTATTACTAAAAACACTGGTTTTTTTTTCCCCCCCGAATGAATAAACTGTAACAAACATACTTTCGGTATTGGTTTTACTGGTTTCAAATGGATACCGCCGATCCTGACGAGGTTCGTCGGAGTTGGACTAGCGCGCTCGCTGATAAAATGATTGTTGATGAACATCAACGACGGATAAACGGGCCGGTGCATCTCGTACACATCCGGGTCCGTTAGTCTCAGATGCGCGTCTAGTATCGCGACGGCAGCGTTGTCGTAGAACTGCGCCACGGCGTTTTGAAATCGTTGAGCGAGCGTTTTGGGCACACCGCAATCGGTGATCAACGGGGTGACAATCACCGGATTCGACTGGTGGCCGGTCACCAAGCGCTCGTGCACCAGATGCGTCGGTGTGGACACGGTGAGTATCAGGGGCAGGCCCGAATCGATAACCGCGCGCGACATACAATCCAGGAAATTGTGCTCGACAATGACCGCGTCGAAGTGGCTGCTTAGCCCGCTCGTGACCAGGTGCCTTAACCGACCGTCCTTCTGGAGGATTTCGCAGTTCTGCTTGTCCATTATCACCTGATTCGTCATCACGTTCCACCGACCGTTGTACGAGGTCGTCTGCAACTCCAAACTCCTCGCCAAAGTTTTCGGGAACATGTTCGATACGACCATTTCCGTGTAGTTCGGCCTGTCGCCGTCCGGGAACGGCGTAAACGCGGTGACCGAATGACCGCTGTCAGTCAACGCTCTGAGCACGCCACTCATAAAGTTCCAACAGCTCGCGTAAGGTATCGTTTCGATGGCCAATATTCGCGAACATCCCGCCGGCGCGACAGCGTTCACCGCGACAAAGGTTAGGACAATTATTTTCGTCGCGGACCATCCGAACACCATTTTAGTGTGATCCGTAGGCATATTGTATGGCTTAGATTTCCTATGACCTGCTTTACTGCATGAAACAACGGTTACTGCAACCGTCCTCTCTCTCTTGCCGATCGAAGTACCGTTGCGTTGGAACCGAACCGTTCATCCGCGAAAAGTCAAATCGACAAGCGTAAAGAAAACGATCTGGTCTCTCCAACAGTCAACGCTCGAATTTCCGATATTTTATTCGCACTAAATATTTTAGCTCAGTAACTGCAGTGTAATAGATCAAAAAAGCGTTTTCGTACAAAACCGCGTATTCCGTTTTTTCAACAACTGTTCGATATCAATAGCTTCGTCCATTAACGAAATCATTACCACACGTACCAAAGTACACACGAATTTTTTTAATGATTGCCACGCTATTATATTATAGAAGTGCAACACTTGTTACTACTGGCTATAAAATGGTGGAACTACGGTAATTTTTTATCTATTTACTTATCTGTAACTACTTGAACTCTAACGCATCATGCGATTTTTCATTACTTGGGACTTAGTAGGTAGTCTCACCTATTGTTGGTATAAACCATATAAATTATGTGTTTTTCGTGTAAACTAGATTTAGTACTACGCATTAATGTGTGTTTAAATTTTCAACGCTACATTTACGATTTCACATTTTTTTCGACAAAATATATATATTTGCTGGATCGAGTTCGCTATTCGATTTTAAAATACTACTCACTGACAAAAACACTTCGCACCGTTTTTTCCAAAGATTGCAAAGTAAACAAAAAAAAAAAAAATTTTCCCAATTTGGAAAAGTTATAATATCGAAAAGCGACTACATAAATTCGTTAGTATATTTATTTAATAGTATTTGAAATTATCGTTTGTCGACTCGAATAAATCGGCGTTTTTCAATTTACCCACTTGTCTTGGCTGCTACAAATATGAAGTTAAATAAACAGCGCAGTGAATAATACTCGTATACTTGAATATTTATTTATACGCTAATATTATAAAATACCAATACTATTTTATAAATTTAAAATGCAATTACAATAAGTAACAACCATAAAAATATATCGCCAATTAATATCATAAGATATATATATATATCTTAGGCGCTACGCAGATTTAGCCTTAACAGTTTTATTCAAATGCAAACATTTAAATACAACATTAACGCTAAATTTAATAAATTTTTTTATAACGAATAACATCGTACAAACAACTATTGACAAAACTCCAATGACGTCCAACAAAAAATACTGATACCACGTCAAATTGAGGCCGTTTGATCTTAAGTGTGGAGCTCCTTTATGTCTAATGACGTACTCTGTCCAGTAGTTGACTAATTTTTCGGACGATACTGAGCGACTATTGAAAATTTCTGAAGCAGCTTTGGCATTTTTAAGGTACCTATAAAATGCACAGTAGGCACATATAACGATAAAATATTTATTCAGTCACAGTGGATAATACTTATTATATTGCTTTTACGTTTCATTTTTAAGAAGTTCTAAAACGTTTGACAAAAATGTGTCTTCAGTTACGGAGAAGAGTTCCATAGATTTTGCCATTCCTGATTCGATTAAATTGTTGATGTTTCTTGGTTGGTCCCAAAATAGAGGGAATCCCAGTACTGGTACACCGGCATCCACTGCTTCGTACATGCCAGACAGACCTCCGTGACTAATGAACAGTTTTACTTTTGGATGCTCTTAGAAAAAATTCGAATTCCATTTGATATATTCGTTTGAATGAATTGTGTTTTTTGAAAATATCTTACTTAGTATATCCCGCTGGGGAAACCATTTTTTCGTCATAATATTATCGGGTTTATCTTTTATTTTACTTTCATATTTTAACAGTACTCTTTGCGGAAGTTTCGCAAGAGCTTCTATAAATGCTTTTTGAATGTTTGGTGGTAACGTTGACATTCTAATGGTCGACCCGAACGTGAACAAAATAACTCCATGCGGTGATTCATCAATGAAATCAAATATGTCCTGAAATCGGAAGAAAATGACGGGATGACATTAATTATGCGACCGTTTTAAACACTGAAAATGGAGTGGACAATTCAACAGGGAAATTAGTATAGACAACAAAAATAAACAACAGATAAATAAAAATTATTTACGATTGTTATTGTACGTAACAAATTCATTTAGGCAGTTTACAAAGTTCTATACATCGTATAGAATAAAAGCTGGGATTCTATGTGTATACTTGATGTAAAATAAAAAGTTTATTCACGTTTTATACGGTGTTGTTCTAAAAAGTGATCGCGGTTAAACGTGAAATAAAACCGAATCGAAATTAACGGTTGACATTGTTATGCGATTTTGATACAGACACATTGTTCAAAAGACAAACGATACGTTTTATTTACAAATACAATCTAATCAAGTCTATAACGCTATCATTGTAATATCTGACTTAACAGTGTAGAAATTTCACAAAAAAAAAAAAAACTTCGAATGCTTTTGTTCGGTTCGGTCTCTTGATTCTCTTCCAAACGATATTGTAAATTTTACTGTAACCATTACAGTTTTGAATATAAAACTAAGTGTAATTGGTTCTACGAGAGTCTATAAAATAATTACCTATTTAACACTATTTTTATCTTTTAAATATTCACGTTTATTAAAATAACTTATACATTTTCAATAATTATAATTGACAATTGTTATTATTGATCGTTATTATTGTTTATATTTTAGCGTAAGCTCTCGGAAAAAAAAAAATTGTTTTGCTTTAGTGGCGGAGAGTAAAGCTAGTTTTTAATTCCAATGTTTTCATTTTATATTGTGATTCAATTGTTTGTTTCTAGCTTAGATACGTATATTATAGTTCATATCATTGTAATTACACTGTAGGAAAAAAACGTGGCTTAGAAAGATTTCAAAGCAGACTTTTATCATGAAACCCGGATGGATGGCGCATCCATAGTCGACTCGTGTTTCAACAATTATAACTGTTGTCGGATCACCTACATACGTGATAGAAAATGTCCGTTTTATTTACTTTCGGGATCGATTTCAACGGTTTCATGTGGATGCCGCCGACGGCGACAACGTTCGCGGGGGTCGGCCTGGCGGCCGGATCGCTTACGAAATGACCGTTGACGAACACCAGCGACGGCGGGACGGTGGGCCGAGCGTCGTAAGCCCTCGGCTCGGTCGTTTTCCACCACAGTTCCAAGCACGCGAGCACGGCGCTCTCGTGCAGCATGCTCGCCGTCTTGGCGAGCCGCTGAGCGAACGTTCTGGAAACGGTGTGGTCGGAGAACAGCGAGTGGATCGCGGCCGGATGCGACACTTCGCCCAGCGCGACGCGCTCGTTTAGGGACAGAGCCGACGCCGGGACCGTGTAGATCAGCGGCAGGTTCGATTCGGCCGCTACGTACGCCAGACAGTCGACGGGACGAAATTCGACGACGATCGCGTCGAACCGCGACGATCCGTCGGGAGCCAGCGCGATCTCTCGGAAGCGGGGATCCGCGTGCAGACCGTCGCAGTTTTTCCGTCCCTCGGCCACCAGGCCGGACAGCGCCGTCCACGCGTCGTTGTACGCCGACGTGACCCGCCCGAGTTCCATGGACCGCAACACCGGGAACGTCCCGGACATGTCCACCACCGTGTAGTTTTCCCGGTCCGCGCCGTCCGGGAACGGCGTGAACACCGTGACTTCGTGCCCGTGGCTCAGCAACGCGTCCAGCACGCCTCTCATGAAGTTCCAGTTGCTGAACGCGCCGAATGGCTCGACGGCCAATATCCTGGCGCCGACCGCTGACCGCCAATACGCGGTCATCGACAGCAAGACTGCGGCTGCGACCGTCGGACCGGTGGCGGACGAGCACCGCATGGTCGACGAATATCTATCTATACACGCATTATGCAAACCGTAGACGTAATAATAGTACGAACATTGAACACGTTGACTGTGCACTGCGTCAGTAGATATTAATTAAACCACCAAAATAAACGTACGGCGATGATCATGGATGAAAATTATTTAACTAGATTGTTCCATGAAAATTACGATTAAAACGATAATGCTGAATCTCGAATGAACCGTTATTTTTCGTGTAAAAAGTATAAATTTCATAAAACATTCTTTTTAATAAGAAAAAAGTATAAAAATTATTTTATCCACGACAAGCAGTTGTGTGTTAAAAGTGAGGTACAGCGCGGCTGCCCGACGTAAATAATTGTAAACTGCCGATTTTTCTTGGTTTTATGAGACAGTTTTATTGTGAACGCGGAGTAGTTACTGTGTCGCATTTAGACGCTTAATGATGTCATTGGGTTGACATTGTAATGTTACAATAGAATTTAATAGTTATTTAATATGTTGTATTGTAAAAAAAAAACTAGATAATTATAATAGCTTTATCGCCTAGGTACTTGGCAACGCGCAGCTCGTCGAAATCATACGTTTCAAAGGATTAACAGACCGTTCAACGTTTTATAGTTGTCGATTTGTGGAAAGTAGTAAGAAAAAACGTTTTGATTTTGTTGTATGGTTTTTTTAAATTTTTTCATCAACCTGAAGTTATTTCAATGTTTTTAAACCACGTAAGTTAAGTATTTCTCTGTTCGAAGAAGAGACTCTCTATTTTTAAATAGTATTAAATTAAAAATAGACATTATAATTTTCATTTTTAAACTGTTTGCAATCAATTCTTTAGTTCGACAGTATGTACGGACAGAAAAAAAACTCTAAATTTGTCAATGGAGGAAAAGTTTTAAAGCATTGCCGGTCGAACTATTGGTCTTTACTTTTTATTGATGTTTCAGCACTTGTAATAGGTAATGTAATGAACAAAATTGTTTTCAGAAGATTTTATTCTTTAAACAAATTCATAGTAAAAATAAATACAAACTATTTTATAATTGGATCAATTTTATTTTCATGGTTTGTGGTCAGACCTACAAAAAGACTACTTAAAATCTACATCAAAACTGTTTTAAAATTAGTATTCCGAGTATAATATTACACTATTCGGATTTTTTTTTCATACTTAAATATAAATGCTTAAACAAGTAATTAAAAATTATTTTAGTTAATTTATTGATTACGAATATAACTATAAAAACAACAGTTAATACAGCAGCCAGCACATCCAATAAGAAGTATTGGTACCACATTAGATTATAGGATTGTGATCTTAAATGTGGCGCTCCTTTGTGTCGAATGACGTATTCGGTCCAATAAACTACGGATTGTCTGGGTGTGATTGGTCTGTCTTTGAAAATATTCGAAACCTTTTTTGCATTTGTCGAATACCTGAAATAAATGTAAAAATTTACGAACATATCGTATCTGGCGTTACAATCACATTACTTTTTGTCGTTAATTAGTTCTAAAATATTGGCCGAAAATCTCTCTCTCGTCACAGAAAATATATCCATAGAAATGGCCATTCCTGATTCTACTAAGTTATCGATATTTCTTTTTTGATCGGTGATTAATGGAAATCCAAGAACGGGAATGCCACCATTTATAGCTTCGTATAATCCAGATATTCCACAGTGACTGATAAATAGTTTTACATTTGGATGTTCTTGAAAAATGTTAAATTTTTATACTTAATATGCTCAGTTTCTCATTCAATTTAAAATAATATTCTCACCAAGAATATCTCTCTGTGGAAACCATTTGCTTATCATCACATTTTTTGGTTTGTTTTTCATTTCTTCTTCGTACTTTAATAATACTCTCTGTGGAAGTTGCGCCAAAACCTCTTTAAATGTTTGCTGAATATTATCCGGTATTGAAGCCATTTTAACTGTGGATCCGAATGTCATTAAAATAACTCCATGGGGCGAGTTTTCTATAAATTCTAATATATCCTGCAATCACACAATGTTTAAGTTATAAACAGTTTTCACGCAAGTTATATTTTGAATTGATAGATTTTCCGTGACTTTTAAAACATTTTGAAATTTGAAGTTATTGTGTAGAAAAAAATGATTGCGATCTTTCATACACATAATATTGCGTTAGGTACTGATGGATTGATGATTAAAAGTACTGTATAGTGTGTAATGATTAATTTGTTTTCGATGTACATAGTAATTGTTGTAGTAATTACTGAAATAGTGTGATTCCAAGGTATTAATTTTGTTTGTTAAATAAATTTTAACAGAATTTCACCCATCTTTTACATATTTTGAAATTTAATTTTGAAAATCAATAATTAAAATGATGTAATCTAATCTGATCAATACAATGATGTGTAAAATATAATGTTGTGTAAATAATCGTATTATCATTTCAATTCTCTTAACTAAAAAATATTTTTTTCAAAACAAAAACTTTAAAAATCGAAAAATTTCCGAAATTGTAAAATGTGAATCGCTCACAAGTTATTTCCGGTTTTACACGTCCCATTGACTTATGACAATTTCACGCTTTTTTGAACAATTTGTGATATTGTGCCATACTGGCTTTTAAATCATAACTTAAAAAAAAGAAAAACTATTTAAAAAAAAGTTTCAACCATCTCGGCTTAGAGGAAATGTATTATGAAAAGATCAATTCTACAACCAAAAAAAAAAAAAAAAAATCAGTCATCAAACAATACATTCGGAATCAACAAGTTTTATTGTAAAATTATTTAATACTACTCACAGAAATTACACGTAACGCAAACTTTTTTATCACAAAAACCTTATTTTTATGTTAAACACTCGTGAAACAATTTTTGGAGATAATCTGAATGAACCGTTCTCGTAACATTGAATGTTTATAGATAAAAAAAATTACCGTGAGTGATAAATATTTTTTAGTTACTTCAACGCAAGGTCAAAGTGCTAATCAACATCTTTGTAATAAATATTTTTATTTATTTAACAAAGTTATTAGGAATTAATTTATACGATTGATAAAATCGTTACCGATTTACTAACTTTTGTGGCCTTAAGTATATTTTCAAAACTAATTAGTAATATTACTACGTTATTTGTTCGATAGTAACGATTACAAAGTACACACAGTGAGAACTGTATTTCACAATATACCTCCTAATGTGATTTCTAGGTAACCCGTTACCGCACTGTACAGTTTAGAGTTATCAATAAATCAATACTCTGCGTAAGACGTAATATGTCTGACGTCTTACACGAAATATTAAACTTTCATAGTTACAGTCGATCAATGTCGTAACTGTCGATTCGTTCTTCAAAGAGAAAACGTGTCGCAAATTATTCCAGTACCAACAGCGAACTTTAATATAATGCATAATTCGCTATTTTAATTTACCTACGGTAGCGGGTTTTCGTGTCGTTTATAAGACGGCGTGTAAACATTTTCGGAAAAAACAATATTGATCTCCTCCAATTTTCAAATTCATCTACTACCGCGGTTATTTTAACCCCGTCTTAACGACGTTTCATTTAATGACTGTACGATAGTTTAAAACTGTATAATCCTCAGCTTAAAGCACGTCGACTTATATGCCGCTCGGGTGTATTCGTTGTGAGACGTACCGGTAAGGCCGTTCTCTACCGCGGTCGGGCCACGGCGTCGCCGGAAAAATCGCCGTTTAAACCGGACCACTTACTCGCGGTATTTTTCCGGCCGGTTTCAAGTGCAACCCGCCGACGTTGACGACGTTCGCCGGCGTCGGTTTGGCCGGATCGCTGACGAAATGCCCGTTGACGAACACCAGCGACGGCGGCGCGGGCGTCCGCGAGTCGTACGGTCTCGGGTCGACCGTTTTCAGCCACCATTCCGTGGACGCGTGGACGCCGGTGACGTACAGCGTGTCCGCCGCGTTGACGAGCCGCTGTCCGAACGTCCTGGGCACCGCGCGGTCGGACAGTAACGACGACACGACCGCGGGGTTCGATACGTCGCCGTGGAAGTGCCGCTCGAAACCGATATAGATGGAAACGGTGGGCACGACGAATATGAACGGTAGAGCCGGCTCGGCTGCGACCAGGTACGAGACGCAGTCCCAGATGCCGGGCTCGACGAGGATCGCGTCGAACCGCGCGCTCAGTCGGCCGGCCACGACGTCGCGGAACCGGCGGTCGTCGTGCAGCCGGTCGCAGATGAAACGGCCCAAGCCCATCAATCGCGACGCCATCGTCCACCGGTCGACGGAGAACATCGAAACGAGATCCGTCAGTCCCACGGCGACTTTGATCGGGAACGCGGCCGACATGTCCACTTCCGTGTAGTTCTCGCGGTCGCCGTCCGGAAACGGCGTGAACGCGGTGACCGAGTGACCGGCGTCCGTGAGCGCGCCGATCGCGGAGCCCACCACGTTCCAGTGGCTCCTGCCGGGCACCGTTTCTATCGCCAAAATGTTGGCTGCCTCCGCGGGCCGGTGCGCGCGTCCACCGATGCACGCGAACGCGAAAGCCGTCCCGAAAACCGCGGTCGCGGGACGCATGATCTCGAAGACGGATCCGGTCGATATTTCCGAACCTTCTCGCTGGCCGCTTATCGTATATTGTAATGACGTTCGGACGAAACGTACGCGTGTCTTTTCGCTTTTTTTTTTTTATAAATTTTCTGTTATCGTACTACTAACAACAGAAAACAATCAGGTGACCTTTGTTGTACACGGGGCTGATAAGCGACCATTTGTTCGGCAGTGTCGAAACAACAGCTCTATATTTCTTTAGAGCGGTAACTAGCGCCTAAGGCTGACTACTGAGACGATTTTACGAGAGGTGGACGTACTCGACGACCACGAATAACCGAACACGGAATCGCTCAGTTCGGAAAGATCGCGATGGGTGACCATTGCCAAAAAAAAAGGAGATAGCCACCAACAGCTGAATTGTACAGCTACTTAGGTTTCGGAGCGACCGCGAATAATCGAGCACGGAACTTAATTTGTAGGCGCCGCGCGATAATATCCACTCGGTCACCAGTAAAATCGGCTTATTTGTACTGAAATAAAAACTCAACGATTATTGAGTACACTATACAAGTTTATTTACTTTATCGCTTATTGTGAACGCACAGCTCGTTGAAGTCATACGTTTCAAAGGGTTAACAGACTGTTTAACGTTACACAATTTGTCGATTTTCTGGGATATAGTATGAAAAAACGTTTTTGTTGTATGGTTTTTTAAATTTTTTGATCAATCTGGTATTGAAGTTGCTGTGTCATTTCAATACGTAATGAATTTAATACCTATCTTTTCGCTTTTTTATATATATATAAATATATATTTTTGTTATCGCGTATTACAACGATGTGTAAAAATAATTCGGGTGACAGAACAGGTTGTATATGATATAACGACAATAACAAAATTAATAAACGATAAAATAGTGATCGTGAATACACGTCGAGCACTCGATCGTAAATTTGAAGATTAAGACTTGTATTCGTTCCGTTTTTTTTTATGAATTTTTATTTTACTATTGAACAAATATTATAATTCGCATGTTCTAACGATCATGTTTGTGCTATTGAAACTAAAACTTGAACACACATCAAGGGTACAACATAAGATCTACTTAGCTTGTACGATATTAACGTAAAAGCCGATTCTCAAACAAAACCAGTAAATTGATTTGGTGTTACAGTAAATGCCAAACAAACACTTTGAATGGCACGTGTTAAAAAATATCAATAAACGTGTTGTGTAGTAGTAATACTCGAATAGAGTTTCATTCAAAACGATGCAAAATCTCATCAAAATACGATAGTAATGCTTTAACGAAATAGGTTCATTTTTCCGGCCCCCGGGCCCAAACGTGTTTGCAAATTTTTTTGTAAATAACAACACAATCGAATGTTTTATTTAAATACATTTAAAAACAAACAAAAAAAAAACATTTAATATATTTTATGCAACAATAAATAAACAAAAATTAACACATTCATATATTTTATATTCTTAAATGAGTAATCTATATATTATATATTCAATTTCTATTTAAATATATAAATATTGAAGTAAAAATATACAATAGAAATATATATTGCTATTAAGTTTTATCAAATAAGTTTTAATAGTTAAAAATAAGTTTTAATTGTTTAATAAATATTTATCAAACTTGCGTGTATAGTTTGTACACAATCTATACTTTGGACATTCGCTTACATTAAAATATAATAATTAATTATGTTATGATTAGGAGACCGATGGTTTGACAATAGTGCCATAATTAAGCGCATTTGTCTTCTCTTCTACTACCTGTGGACCTTCGTCACATACATCTGCACATTTTGAATATTTTCGTTCATTTTTTCGTTCGAAATGCATCCATCTAAAAGAAATTTGGTTCAAATCAATACAAATGTCGAAGATATATATATACAACACAAACAGTTTGTAAGTTTCGATTTACAATTAATCAACTTGTACAGTAAGTACTTTGTGTACCAACACAGCTCCAAGTATTGAAAAATGTAAATTGATAGATATGTGGTTCTAACTCACTTATCATTAAATTAATTTGGTTTTTAAAGAACATGATAAAAATTTTATATTATATAATATATTTAATATATTCCGCCTTACTTTATTATTATCTACATAGACTACCATAGATAAGAATTAATGGTAAAAACAATTTTTAAAAGAATCATTTTGTTACCGCGGTTTCACAATTTTTTCGTAGGCATTCATTTATAAACAAAAATCTTAACACTGTAATAGTTTTGGTAATTTTGTGATGAATTATATATATATATATATCAATTAGTACGATCCATATTTAAAAGATGACCATTTTTTAAAAGAAAACGGAATTATGTTTGAATGTTTTTTTTTATCTTTGATTTAGTCATTTACCACATTGTTGATTACTTATACATTAATTGTACCGATATAATATTTATAATTATTAGAATAAAAATAAAATACTTACAGGAATAAAGCAATAGACAAAGTACTAAATATAAAAGATAACAAATAGTAAGCTCCAGGCACTGTGTTTAAACTAATTTCGTACAAACCATTGTACAGAAGTCCAAAAACCAGAGAAACCAGTAATTCCGCAATACCAAATATAGCTGATACTTGACCTAAAAAAAAATATTAGGTGTATTTTAGTGTAAATATTATACAAATTGTTATGTAGAATTTACTAAGATATTGTAAAATATAATAAGATTATTGGAGTTTTTTTTTTTTTCAATCACTATGTGAACATTGAAAACAATAATTCTTGTTGCGTAATTTGTAAGAATATTTATCAGGTTCGTTTGAAACTTTATTTATGACACGACGACTGAGTCTCACAAAAAAAAAAAAAAAAAAAATTCTCTAAAACACACGTTCTTTGCAGGTCAAAACCTAAAATTTCAATATTACTATTTACTAAAAATTAATTGTTTGTTGTTTATACATTTTCTTTTTTTTTTTTTTTTTGGACTCATTTCAAACAGACGTTGGAAAATGCATGTAAGCTTTAATATAGTGAGTACACCTTTTTTTATAGCAACACTTAAACAATAACCGTGTACCCATACAGTAAAATATTTTAAAAAGATGAACTAGTAAACATTACTACTAGACGTTGAAAGAATTACAATTGCAGTGATACCTATTTCATGTTTATGGTTTTTGTGGGTACTTGAATTTTATACCATTGCTTTATGGTTGCTTGTATTTAGTTTTGCAAACAGTACGAACATAATTGCGTGACCACTAATATTAAAAATTACAATGTAAAAATGTACAAAAAAAAGAAAAAATAATGAACCGAGTTATAGTTTTATACAAGTCCATTCAAATTAATGGTTCGCCCTATGCTGTCTGATGAAAAAAAAAAAAAAAAAAGTAAAATTTTGGAAGTATCGATTCTTACCGATTTCTGTATTTAGCGCTAATTTAGTCATCAACGACTTAATGGACATGTTTTCTGCCGAAACTAAAATGTTCACAAGAGGCCCTGTAAAAAAACGATTACCAATTACCATAAATAATTTAACAGAAAACATAATGAATCATAATTTTCATATATGTTTATGTATATTTACCAAAGTAGAATAGAAGGGCATTTCGTGCGAAAAAGAAGTATAACGCTGCAAACGATTGACTGATTGTCGATAGAGTACCGATTATTTCGTCGGAAATCTTCAATTTCTTACTCAAAACAAAAACCGCGAACAGCAGGCCTAGAGACAAATACAGCGATGAAATTAATTTGGAATAGGCGAAATTTTTTTTCTACAGTGGAAATAAGTTATTTGTGTAGAGAAAAACGTTAATCACGTTAAAAAAAATAATTGTTCGTATGATAACGTTGGTAAGAATACACCGATTCTGTTTGAAAACGTTATGAACGCCACAATAATTCCCCGGCCACAATCGTCTTAAATTTTTTTAATTTTTTTCGCACCAATATTTAGTGCTCCATTCTTGCCAATTCCTGTCACCGGTCTCGAAATTCCTGCTCAGCGCCCACCCCCCAAAAAATAAAATAAAAAACCGTGTTTTTTTTTTCGATTTTCGCTTCATTCCTACCAAAATGAAGCGTTAAATATCGTTGCGAAAAAAATTTAGATGGGTTGGCCCGGAGAAACGGGCGTTTGTGGGGTAGAGAGGTGGAAATCAATTCGGAAATGAATTACCAGAAACAACAAAAACGGAGAGCCGAATGCAAATTTTTATCGTTTTCTAATCGTTTGTTCTTACAGATGTAATCGTACAAATAATGCAATTTTTTTTTTCTTTTTTGCGGTACCCAGTAAACTTAATTTTTATAAATCATTTTAATACTTTAATATTACACGTTTTTTTAAAAAAAAAAAAAAACATTTTGTTGCCGTGTCTCCCCTCATCGTCTGCATAATATTATACGGGTATTGTGTAACTAGTGGGTAAATCATACCAATCATGTTTATCGACAGTTCGTAAGTTGAGTAAATGCTGTATTTGACTTCGTTCCAATTAAACTGAACGCGAGTGTACAAGTAAGACACCGTGCGAACACCTGATAAATCATACATACATATATTAGGTAGGTATTAATATTTATGAGTTTATTGGCTAAAATAATATGTAAAACAAACTATGCGATTATTAATGTATATTTATATATGTTGCTGTAATGATCATTATTTTTTTTTTTTCATCAACACGTACACGTTCCCCTACAACGTTTTAGTTTTAAAAAAAATTGAAGAAAATAAAAAGGTTTTGAAAAATATTATTTTAATTAGAAAAAAAAAATTTTAATTAGTTTTTTGTTCGAATTTTTTGATTTGATTATTACAATCAAGTTACGTGAGAAAACTTATTGAAATATTCTTAACGCATCGTAATTTGTTTAATGAATTTGAAATAAAATTAAAATTTTTATTAGCCAGTTGAGTAGTTTATCGATTCTTTATTACGGCGTTGCAGTGTCCAAAGTTTAATATCCGTGCACTAAATAGAATGCAAATTATGCAATCGATAAACCGTAGAATAAGCGTAACACGTTTGTCCGTGCATAAATAGAAGAAAACAACCGAACTAGAAAAATCAATGACCCCGGTTACGTTTAAAATTCTTGAGCGCGAAACATGGTACGGTTTTTTAACGAACTGGACACAGAAAAGAGTACAAGAGCAATGGATACTTCCATTTCAACGACTCAGTATCTGTACACTTATTCAATCAGGTAGGTCTTATAGAACGAAATAAAATATCACTGATTTAACAATATCTGTATGAAAACAGCATTTTGTTATCCACGTCAAAAACGAATATAACATTTTAAGCTAAAAATAATCAAAATACGTGTAAGTTCTTTAGGCCATAAGACCGGTTTTACAATAAAATTAAAAAGCTATTGAAAACACACCTACTTCCGTTGCTTTATTATGATATGCATATAACTACAGTTGTTATAGTTTTATTTCCAATGAAGAAATAAAATAATACGTAGTTTGATGAATTTCGTACTTTACGGGATGATCATTTAATTTTTGAAATATTACAATTACTAAAATTATTATAATAGACGCTAAATATTCGTTAATTTTTCTTTGGACATAATCATTCCGTCGCGCGTTTTATAACAAATAGTTATTATAAATAATTATTTTTAATAGTCAGGTTCAGGTTTTCCGTTTATCCTTCTTTTCCTTCTACTTTGCCATCCTCCCGACTAATCGGGATCGTCCGCTATTGTTTTATTCACATCCCCTACACACACACAAACACATTTACAACACCCTCTGTTATCTTTATCAATATTGTTTTTATCCATCTTTTCGTCGGTCTTTCGTAGCTCTATTTCTTTTTCTCTCGATACGCTCATTTTTATAACCGCTCGTGTTGCTCCAGTGTCTTCCCTCCTAATGCGTCCAAACCGTCTCGGTCGATTTTCTCTCACGAAAAAAAAAAAAAGGTACCTCTAATTAATAGATACGAAAATCATTTATGCGACGTTCAAACGAGTGTTTTTTGTACACATATATCGGTGGTCAATCTATCTACGTGTGTTACAGATTTTTACTAACCGTAATTCGTGCCAGCGCTAATCATCAAAATTACTATGAGCACGATTATTTTTAGCCGTCGAGTGCCCGGCCGTTTTTTAAACGTCGTGCTCAACGACTGCGTGACGCGGCTCATGTCGAAAAACTCGGTGACGGTTCTCAGGAACGACTGGTCAGACTTGTCCGCCGCAGCTGCGTCCGCGGCGGCCACGTCATCCAGGAACAGCAGCCCGTACGCCAGCCCTATGACGAGCAACAAGGACGATATGCCGTAGGCCCCGTAAAAGCCCAGCCCGCTGTACACCACGCCGGACAGGGACGACCCGACCGCCATGGATATGCCCATGACGGCGTTCACACCGCCGATCCGGAACGTCCGGTGTTTGGCCTGTAAGAAACGATGTTATTACGTTCTGCAGTCGGTTTGAAACGATCGTTGAGACCTGCTGGGCTTCAAGGGTCGCAAATCGGGGCGAAAAAAAGTGAAAAAAAAAACTGCGGACATCCAAAACAATATTTTATTTTCGTTTTTTCCAACGAGAACGTTACAATATCCGCTAATAATATATCTTGTCTTCCGCGAAGGTATCCAACAAGAATATTAATTGACCGCTACGTTGGAATGTCGAAAACGCAGTGTAATAGTCAAACGTGAAACAGAACTATTACGTATAGTATATTTTTCTATTAGGTTTTCGGTCGAATCTCCATAATGCAGCTTAAAAAAATAGTTGTTCTCAAATCACGATTATCGCGGCCGTTCCACAATACTATCGGCAGTGTTATTGTTTTCAACAGCGATGTTGAATTTTTTACAACAACAGAACTATATGCATAAACGAATGAGTTAAAATCGACTGTCGTCGCGGCGTTCGTTACCATAGTGGCGTCGCCGATGTAACTGTACGCGGTCATGGTCATCAAGGACTGGCCGCCGGTCAGCGCGATCGGTATGGTCTCGGCGATGCCGGCCGCCTCCATGGGCAGCTGATCGAAGTAGTAGACGCACACCAGCTGGCCGGCGTTTCGGATCAGCTCGCCGTAGAGTGGGAGCAGCATGCACGGCACGCGCTTTCTGGTCCGGTCGCTCCACGCGCCCACGAGCAGCATGAGCACGCACGGCAGCGCGTTCTGCGCGCAAGTCTGCCACACCATCATGCCGGCCACCAACCGTTGGACGGCCACCTCGTCGTCCGCGTATTCGCCCGTGCTCTTGGACACCAGCGCCCGGCACGTGCTGTCCGCCAGCCGCAGGTTGACCGAGCACGCCTTCTGCAGGTTCAGGTTGGACACGGTCAACGAGATCAGCGAGAACGCGGTCATGTAGCACGCGACCACCGGTTCGATGGTCACGGCGCCCAGTAACCGCCGGAAAGCGGAAGACGGCTCTTCCGGCACCGCCGCGGTCATTGCGCTTCTGCAACCGAATAATAAAAAAAGAAAACGATAAAGAATATTTTTTTTAAAATTTTTTTTGTTTGTTTGTTTGGTCAGTCATTTTATTATACTCTCACTGTATTATTATTGACTGGAACCGGGGGCGGTCACGCGCGAAACGATGATTTATACGAATCCGGTAATGTAATGCGCATTAAACCAAGGCAGCCGGGTAGGAGCCAAACTGAAATCAAATCGGTTCAAGGCTCGCGGCTTTGAACACGTTCGGGAATCTTAGTTTGAAAATAACAATCGAGAACCGGCACACTCGAATTTCGTAGTGATTCGAATTCGCGGCGAAATATGTTATAGTATATGGATTTTAGAAAAATAAAAACGTCGTTTTACGTCGTGTTCTGCTAAAGACTGAAGTGCGTTTTTGTATGGTAATTTGCGATCGACGTGCGACGACGAACGAGACAAAATAAAAAAACCGGTCGGCAATCGGTAGAAATTACGTCGGTGTAATAATATCGTGTCGTGAACACTATAATGCGATTTGGTGGTTCTAGAGTACAACCATTATAATCGTAATATTTAAATCTGTTTATCTCGGGCGTCTGTTACCGTTGTTTACGATGTCTGTTTGGTCGAAAAAATTTACAAACGTACTGACCTGATTACAAAACGATCTGTGGCGTTTTATTCGAGGGCTGTGCGACACATTTACGACGTTGTGTCAGCGGCGTTACTCGAAATCGCGACGTACCACCACCGTGGCACGGCGACGGTGCGCGCTTTTTAGAAAAGTCGATTTGTTTTTCATAGTTTTCGGGGTGTTTTTTTTTTTTTCAATATTCTACACCGGCGAAAAATACGATTATATTTCGAACGCGTTAAAAATGAATTCGAAAAACACCTTCGAAGGACACTATCGTTTTGGCGCACAAGCCGGCCGCGTAAACGCGCGCGCAAAACGTTCGCACACGGCTGGTTTGCGATCTCCCTACCGCGGCCAACAAAGTACTGGTCCACTTGTACGCTGTTGTAACAAAAAAAAACGATGATTTTATACTACACTGGCCGTGCACGTATAACGCGCAGGTACTTAACTTCACACTTTGTACCTGGTTTCAGCAAAAAAAGTTTGAAAAAATAGGGTAAAATTCAAACATCTCGCGCAAAACGCGCGTCGATAAACGGTTGCTGCGGACGCAAACGAATGACGCGTAGTCCGTCGACCGTGGCGACGTGTGTTACGCTGTTAACTGGGTAAAAAGTTTAGTTAAAAAGAAGATTGGTTAGTTTCCAACGCGTTTTCGATAACCCGATAGGAAGGTTAATTATTTATTTTTATTTTTAATTTAACGCGTTTTTAACGTCGAGTAACGGTTAAATTTTCTTTAAATTTTTTTTAAATTGCATCAGTTAGCGGACGATTTGCGAAAACGAATTTTGTGTCGGAACCGGGTACAAAACCGCGCGAATTTCAAATATGAACTTTTCTCTTTATTTTAAGTAATTTTTTTTTCTTGATAGGTCACTTTTAATACGACGAACCTAACTTTTAACTCGACTCGACGTTCCCAAATTGTTTTTACCCAACGAGTCGAAAAAAGTTGTTGTGACAAACACCTCTGACTCAACAGTGCAAAACGAATCTAGATAATATATTAGTGTTCTAAACACTAATAAAAATTCTATAAAACGACTTGTACAATAATTGTTTCGATTCTGTTTAAAGTATAGAAATCACTGTATTGTAAAATATAACATGATAAAATTTTGATTTCGTTAGTAATTTTAACACAAGGAACGTTCAGAGTGTTATACACCGCGACCGATGAAAAAAATGTTTTTTTTTTTCATTATTCAATCACGGGCTCTAATACTTAATATAGTTTGTTTTCGTTATCTGGTCATACAAACATGGTATAAAAGTGGATTTCCTATCCGTGGCGCGTAATAATGCAATAAAAAATGTTGCGATCGTCAGGAACTATTTATACTATCGCAGTGCTAATGCGATTGAACTATAGAGATAAAATGTTCAATTAGAACGAAAACAAAAACAATTTTTATCCGTTTTGTTGACCGATGGTACATTGGTTTTACATCATCGGTTGTAATACATAATTTGCCCTGTTGATGTACGCCCTTTGGATAAATTATTCATTATATTTTTTATTATTGCTTTATCATTCATTTTTTTTTTTTTTCAATAATTTAAAACGAGTTGATTTTTATATCGATTTACGCACGCTTTTTAACTAGTAATGCGCACGTTTATGAGTTATTTTTGGTTTTTCGTGAAAATTGAATTTAATCTAAATGCTTTTATCTATTCGCCGAACGGAATACTATTGCAATGATAACACATCCTCATAATGACCCACATCGTAACATCAAATAAATATCTAAGCAAAGGTGATGAAGAAACGATGGTACACCGAATATAAATATATAGAAAAAAAAGTCGTGTTCATTGTGTATAATTTGTCTTTTACGTGGAGTTAAGGGTTTAAATTAAATTTTTTTTAAATAAAACGCTTTCAAAATAACATATTATATATTTACACGATCATATTATACACATTAAATAACTATCATTAATCATATAATATAGACATCACGTCTATGTAACAAACATTGACACACATAAATATTTAATATTTCTATTACTTATTGTGAGATTTATAAACTGAAAAATGTGTTTCATGACTCATGCAGTTGGTACGGCTATTCAACTGCATCTTTGTTTTCTTGAAATGCATTGTAGTATTTCAAACCAGTCTCATATTATAAATCTATAAAGAATTCAACATCATTCACATTTATGAATTAATTATTATAAGTTGTGTGAAAAAAAAAAAATTATAATATTATAGTCTAATGCTAATACACTGAGCACAAATAAAATCAACGTTTGTTAAAGGCGTCGGAGCCAAAACAATATTACAAACTACGTGTTTATAATCTATTTATAACCTTTTATTAAATTTTTCTTATTGAAAAGCATGTTTTCTTCGTGAAAATAATTAATTTAATCACTTATTACCAAAGAAGTTCATTGCAGCGGTTTTCTTCAATTTTTGGTGCTTCAATCACGCGTTCCTTCGAATTCTTGCTTTCTTTGTACATCCATCTAACATTGCATAATATAATTATGTAAGTCATAGTTCATAAATATTGATAATATGTTATCATCAGCACTCCGATTTGCATGTTTTTAGAGTATAGAAATATTTAATTTAACTTTTATATTATCGTTTATTTACGTAATACAATTTACAAATATGACTGAAACATGAATTTAAAGAACACGCATGATTATGCTGATTTATAAAAAATCTAATAATATACTGTTATATTTAAATTTAAATTTAAAAAAATTGCATTTTTCAACCAAATAAAATACATATTTCATTAGGTTTGTCAAAGTGAAATAATTTTTTTGTAAGTATAAAAAGTCCATTTAATTAACAGCAGTTGTAAGTTATTTATTCAACGGTGTGATCGGACAAAAAAGTCTGGTGTGTGGAGTAATTATTATTACTAGGTACATTTAATTTAGTATTAATGTTATAATTGAAATTATATTATTTAATATAACCGTATAAGTATTTATAAAATGTTGCTTAAAATCGCAAAACACCAAAATGAAAGTAAAAAAGACGAAAATCGACAAATCTCAAAATTTCAAAGTTCTACTCAATAATAATAAAAATATTCAACGTCTGTTTTTAATGTCTCGTTATAATAACGTATGTGAGTAGTTTATATCACGTCGAAACTTTCAAAATAAAAAAAAAATTTTCCAACAAAGTAACATCTATTGTTATATTGGCTATACATAGAATTCTAGAGGTTAGGACAAATAAATACTACACCCGAAAAACAGTGATAACAGAAAGAAAATGAACAACGTTGTAAAATCTAAAAAAGTATAAACATCTAATTTTAAATTTACTTCACATTGAATGTCTAGAGTATAAAAAAATGTGGACGTCAAATATTGCCATACAGTCTTTCGGTGTCATTATTCAACGTTAAGTTTTGAGATAGTTTGAAATCTTATGGACAGAATATAAAATGAAATAACAGTTTATCTATCATACATGGTATACAAAAAAGTGGCGCAAATTATTATATGTTTTATTTAAAAAAAAAAAAAAACAAACCGTTTACCATTTATGTTCGTTTTTTAAAATTTAACGAGTTTAAGTCCGAGTCTTCAAAAAAAAAAAGACGATATTAAGTGCGGTACTTACAAATATATGATTGTCGCTGGCACAGCTAAAGCCGATCCAACTAAACTATACGCGCCGGGAAGCGTATTTACTGTGTATGTGTAAATAACACTGTACATCGGTCCAAACACAGTAGGAACGAGAGATTCAATAATACTGTAAATGGCCGTTACTTGTCCTGTTGTTTTGAACAAAAAGTAAAATAAAAACAAAAACTTAAAACATACTAATGGATAGATACACACCTAGTTCGTCTGGTCCGACAATCTTCGCCATCATTGACCTAGTAGTTATGAAAATCGTATTTCCCATGATGTCAACCAATGGCCCTAAAACAAAACACGTCAATTACAAAATGAAATGTTATTATGACATATACTACGATTTACAGTGTACATAAAGTAAATAAGTAAATCTTACCAACCTACTGTTGTTTATTGAAAATTATCTTTTAGTAATAGTTTTCTCGGAGAAATTCATAAAAGCATATTATATAAGTATTGTAGGCCAGTGAATTATTCGATTTTAATTAGTAAAAAATATTTATGTTTTAAAACGAACATTGAATTATCGATTAAAACCGTATTAAAACATATTTCGTTAAATATTCAATACGTCTTTTTTAATTCTAGCAAATGAAAATAATCGTTTTTTCTTTTTCTAAAATTATATTTTTGTCACCTAAGTAGTACATCCGTTCGCTTGTTGCTAAAGCGTAACACACCCCGGCAAAAATTTTTCCAACGCACGCCATCACACCAATAAGACAATCGTCGATTTTGAGCAAATGGCTAAACAGTCCAATAGAAAGCAATGTACCTATAAAAAAAAAATCATATTTTTATCCAATCGATAAATAAAAAGTTTAAAAAACAATATAAACGTATATGTTTGTAATTTTAGTCCAGAAATCAATTAATTAGCATAGTTTGACAAGCAAATATTATAAGTTTCTAAATACTGTTGGATTGTACGCTACAAATTTCCTTCACTTTTAAACGGATTCAAAAATCAAAATACGTTTTGCGTTTCACAAGAATGTTAACGTTGTTTATATAGGTAGATGAATACGCCTATACTGAAAAGTCCATTTGTTTTGCGTTTAAATAAAGTTACACTTGGTAGCCTACACAAAAAAAAAAACAATTACACCATAAATGATAAAAGAAAGAACGTTGATGATATTTTTGGGCGAACCGTGAGGTCAGATATGAGATTAAATTCGTAAACGTTGAATGTATCAATTTAATTACTGGCACATTGCCGCACAACTGCACTTATCTACATTTTTTCTTTTTATTCAAATAATTTATTCAAGTAAGGTCTATTTTGTAGTAAAAATCATAAATTCTTTAATCGCGTAGATTAGTAGCTATTTTCAAATGCTTAAGTGCATTAACCTCCGGAGTCCGGACCCTCGACTTTATAGTTTTACTATAGAATTTGTAACTGAGAATAAGTAATATGTCACGATACAATTATTATTATTATCGTAACGCGATATTGCTAACAATATTTCAATATTTCTATTACGGTTACTACTTTTAAATTGGAAGACAGACTTTGATTTTTCTCACAACTAAATAATATTTACTCGGTTACGCTAAATTGTATTTTTGAACGCGTTTTTAAATAAAATATTACCATACGCTAATCTAAGTTGTTACATTAAAGACGATTAAAATACCGGTTACACTAGTGACCATGGAGTAGGTAGAAAACACACTGAAGTCCACTTCTTTCCAATTGAAACGGACTCGGGTGTTCAAATACGACACTGACATATCACCTGAATAAATTAAAACGAAAATACATTAAAAAATAAACCACACCAAAATGCGGTACGGCCTTCAAATTTTCGTATATTATATTTATAATATAACGTATTAAATATTCGTATTTATAAACGTATTTAATATTCGTATATTATAATTATATTCTTCCAATATATATATATGTATTGTACTCTCCAAACTGGTCAATCGGAATGCAAAAAAAATGTGTAAACCGTACACTAAACATGCATAAAACATAAAATCGTCTCCTGCTACGTCCTTTATTGACCTCTAAGAACGACCCTGACGACAAATTCGTCCCTAACCGTTGCCAACTCTGTTTGGTTTTCTATTGCTTTTACTCCCATTTTTTTCCCGTCTTCCCATCTCGCCCCATCCATATAAAGGCCTTCTTCCAACCTAACCCTTTTCGTGCATACCCACGAGTTTTCTTTCCTCCACGCGCGTCTTGTCCACATACGTTTCCTCTTTCTAATCTCTCTTATAATTATATCTCGTCTTCGGAATAGGTTCGTAAACAGCCTTTCATCGTTTCCTCGGTTTTACCGTGTCGAAACGAGGCTAAAAGATACCTACACGGCAGTTATATCAAAAAATATAAATATATATATGCAACGAGAAAAGGCGAGATATTGCACAAAACGAGAAAAGTTTCCGAAACAACATGATGGGGACTCTACACAACGACCGAACGGGAAAAGTTAATAAAAAAGTGATCATTCAATCAGTGAGGACGCATTCGAGAGGACGCAGGGAACCCTATTTTTTTCTGTACTTAAATATCGGCCCGAATACTAGATTATCCGCGAGTTCTAGCGTCTCGCGGCATGGTTCGAGGAGGAACGTTAGAGTGAGAAATATTGGAATGGTTTTGTTAAAAAAAAAACGGAAAAACCCCTGCTGACTGCGTGAATTCGTGTTTCGGTTAGTTAGTACCGTCGAACCGTTAAATTCGCTAAAACGTCCACACTCCGTGTCTACCGAAATCCAGCGGAAATACGAAATACTTTCTACTATCGCCGTTGATACGAACCGTTTAGAGGTCCGATGATCAAAAACGCGATCAACATCAGCATGACGATCCGGAGTCTCCGGTTGTGTGGACCGTCTTTGAACGTGACGCCAAAAGCTTCTTTCACGTGTTTGGCGTCGAAAAACCCGTCAAACGTGCCGCCGCTGTCCGTTTTCGATTCGTCCGACGCCGGCACCTCTTTGATGAACACCGAACCGTAGACGATTCCGCCCGCGTATAGGGCCGCGGTCGTCGTGTACACGCCCCAGAAGCCCAACTCGCGGAACGTGATGCCGGACAGGGCCGTGCCGATGGCCATGCCGACGGTGGACAGCAGGTTCACTATGCCGATGCGTAGGGTTTTGCGATCTTCCTAAAACACAACGGTGTTAATTCTTCCGTTTCTGTTTCGTCCACGGCTATAACGCGAAGTCGCACACCAAACAGTACAAAACGCGAGCTCGTGACGTTTTTAGTTTATTAACTTTTTTTTTTTTTTGTCCCACCATTCAAAATAGTCTCCGGACACGGGTCGCCGCGAAGCCGACGATGGCACTGCCCGAACGCCTTTATCGTATTCGGTCGCGCTTTTACTCTTCGTCCTGCATCGTCGTCATAGGTATTACCGCATCGGCTCTCGTCTACCCTACGTCAATTTTATCGCCGACTTAGCAATATACCTCATGCCTATCCTCGCTCATCACTTCGATCGGGTAACAGTATTCAGGACTCGGGTACGCGCAAAAAGATCGTGTGTCAAAACAGACTAACGTTCGTGACGTCGCCGACGTAGCTGAACACGGCGTTGAACAGCACCATGCGGCCGCCCGCCAGGGACGTGGGCAACGCTTCCACAAGGCCCACCGCCTCCATGGGCAGCTCGTAGAAGAAGTAAACGCACGCCAGCAGACCGAACACTCGGACCAGCTCGCTAGCCATGGGCAGCAACATGCACGGTACCCGTTTCCGGTTCCGGTCGCTCCAAGAGCCCACGAACACGGACAGCACGCACGGCACGCTGCTCTGGACGACCAGCTGCCACACGAACATGTTGGCCACGAGCCGCTGCGTGTTCACCTCGTCCGCCGAGTGATCGCTCGAGGCCGCCGCGGACTGGCCGCTACCGGCCCTGGCCTCCGAAGACGAGTCGGCCAGCGCCGCGCAGGTTTGGTTGCTCAAGCCCAGATTCACCCGGCACGCCTTCTGCAGGCTCAGGTTCTGCGTGGCCAGCAGCATCAGCGTCCTCGACACGATGTAACACAGCACGAACGGTTCCACGTGCACGCCGCTCAGGACGCGTTTTATCCGGCCGCACAGCGTCGTCCTCCGGTCCGGCTCTGGCCGCGGTGGTGGCCGATCACCGCCGCTGGTCGTCACCGATTCGCTTTTCACCTCCGCACCAGTGCCGTTGCTGTCTTCTCGGATTTCGGTCATTATGGTGGAAACCGGTTAGGTCACGCTGCTCCCGACATAGTAGTCGTCGGACAAAAATAAAAAAAACAAAAAATATTATTATCGTTTAAACTAGAAGAATCATCGACCAGCGAAAAAAACCTTATGGTTAACGCGTGATTTTTTTAGCGAGTCTTTTTGGCTATTGGAATTTCAAATCGAAAAATTGTAAGTGAACTGTACGTCGTCGGCCTGTTTGTTGAGTAGCGATGAAAATATTATCGTTCAGCAGGTACCAAAAACAACAAAATTAATAACAATATTATGATTATGTTGGCAAAAAAAAGTGTCCGGACACTCAAAACAACTGTTTCTGTTGTATATGCAGCTTACACAAGATTTCGACATATATTTTTTCGATTTTATGTTCAATATAATTTACGCGTGGCTCATACCGTCCAAATCGGTACACAAATTGTAGGGTTTTCGTCGTTTTGAGTCCAGCGACGGGAAATTGAAAAAAAAAGAAGAAAAACTTACAAATTGATCGTGAAAATGTAGTATAATTATATGACGAGAAAAAACACCTGTGCGTATTATTTTATACACGTCATTTAAAGTTACTAGGCTCTTAAAATGCAGGTTACAAACGTGAGAAAATTTTAGTTTTCGGTTGAAAAAAACATATCGAAATTTTCTTGATTGTAAAAAACTATTACTATATTATTTATTAACAATCGCACGCGCGTTGATACACCCCAACAACAATAATTTATTACGCGAGAATTAACTTTGAATTATTGTAATTCACATGTATCATTATTAATTACCATCGTAGCTCACACACTATAACTTATCGATAAAACCGTTGTTTGTTCGCTAAAAAAGAAATAGGTTTATAGATTTTTCTTCGATCATCCAAGACGTAAAGCATATTTCAAGGTAAAAACATATTATGCTAATAATCAAGCAATGTATCAAACGTTTATAGAAATGTCTATAAAATATTTGTTACATTTTATAGTTTACCGTGTGATAATGATTGTTATTTTCAAATCATAACAATATTAACAGTTTTCAGTACAAAATCTTGTACGTGTTTCATGACACAGCTGCATAAATTAATGAATGAAACAATGTTAAAACAAATAATAAAACTGTCCAAAATGTCAAGCGTTGCAAATAATATATGAAGATATAATATAACATTTTCCAAAAAAAAATATTTTTGTTATTCATTAGCAATATCTCTATAACGGAATATTTTATATATACAGTGCGTATGATAAAAAATACTATGCTGTCTTATTAAATTTTTCACAAGCAATTGTACAAAGTATACATTTAAATTATAATTCTTACGAGTACGCAGTATAAAGATAATAATTTTGTAAGAACGCAATTATTATTTTTTCTGGATTTAATTCAACATAACACCGTAGGTACCTAATTTTATCATTTCTGAATTTTTGTAAAGTAATTTTTTGTTTATTTTTTTAAAGTCTTAAACATGCGTATTATGGTTTAATTGAAATCTATTTTGCATAATATTGTACTCATACGATTTGAATGAGGCTTTCACGCTACCATCGGTGTAACTACAAAAACGTTTGAGGAATACTATACTATGAAATATTAGATTTAAACACTTATTTAAGTATTGTTTTTGTTTAAAATTTATATTAGTTACTTTATTATTAGAAAAGGTCTGTAATGTTTCAATTTTATAACCTCGATCTAGTATTATTATCAACTACAACTATGCGTAAAAACTGTTTATAAAAATATAGTTGAATATCTCAAAACTAAGCATAATATATAACCCGTATAATCGCATGACATCGGAAAATCAGGAGGCAAAAATCATATTTTATAAAATATTGGTGTTACTAGGAAATAATATGGCTCTACCACAAAATCCAATGACGTTTTGTTTGGTGAGATATAGTCATATTATGTGTATAATTGATTAAACTTGTAAAATATTTTAGAAAAAAAAAAAAATGTTTAAATGTTTAACTTATTGGTTTTGGTGTAATTTTATTTTAGGTGATACCGACTGATGGACAGTTATATAAAGTCGCAACGAAAAAATGTTAAATTTCACTCGAGACATTTCTCACTGCAAATGGGAAAAACGAACGAGTAGCGATTGTTTTTTTTGACGACGTAAAAAATGAAAATAATGCTTCTGAGCGAGTTAAAAATGCAAATCATAAAAAATTTGAAATTTTTTTTTTTAACTGAACAATAATAATTAATTGAAATATTACCGGCTGTTATAATGACGACCGTCACGTGGAATATACTGTTCGGCACTACGCGCTCGAGCTCATATTGTTGTTTGAATGTGGTGGGAAAAAACAACTTCTTCCGCAGTTTGTTCCGAGGAACAAACTGCAGAAAAACACGTGTTTGGTGCGACGAGTGGGAAGAAAACGTCGGCGCAGCACAAAACTCAAAAG
>CM029362.1:13541479-13571545 GCA_017140985.1 Hormaphis cornu
ATTTTAAAACACACATTACATTAAAATGTATCAGTATTTTAAAAAAATTTTTAGACTCTCAGCGTAGCGATGAATGTATTAAAATTTTAACATCTTTTTGAGTAGAAACAACGCTCCGACTTTTAAAGTCAGTACCTTTTCAGATAGGTCTGTATACTCCGGTCGTATTTTGATTGAAACTATTTATGAAATTTCGCTTACTTTTGAGCACCTCAAAAACCAAAAAAAAAAGTCAAAGTCTGCACTTCAAAAACTTTTTAGCGCTATGACATTTTGCGATAAGACGCATCCCCTCTGACCGTCAAAGCGTTCAATTTTGAAAGGGATCACTGTAAGTCACGTGGGTAGTTTGACGGAGTAACGACTACGTTTTGGCCGGGGCACTGGTTTGAAAGTTGTAGTATTTACGTATTATTTAATATTCTAAAACAACGATAAATAATTGCCTTCGAAAAACGATTCTGAAAGAGCTCAGTTATTTAGTATACGTCCTGGTAAAATGTTCAACAGAAAATATACCTACTTAGAAAATTATAAAAAACTTAAAAAATACTTAGCAAAATTATCTTATAACGTGTTAAATTAGTACATAAAAGTTTTAAACGAAATTGAACAATTTTTTTATAACGATAGTTTAATAATTGGTATAGACGTTCTGGATCCCGATTTGGCGATTTTTGTCAATTTCGGCACATAACTCAGAAAATAAACAAAACGTCGAAAAAATTTAAATAAATTTAAAGCCGAAATCCCAACTTTTATGTGGTATTTAACGTAACAATTTACTCTTTCTACCCGAAAACGTCATTAAAAACCTGAAAATTTCAAATTTTTCACCGTAAAACTCAATGCTTTTTTTGGTTTTTGGGGTATTACTAAAAAGTAAGTTGAATTTCAAAAAAAAAAAAAATTTTAAGTACCATTGGAGTTAAAAGACCTTTCATTTGAGGTACTGACTTGGAAAATCTGAGCATTCCTTCTTTATGAAAACTTCATCACAAACCTTAAAATTTCAAATTTTGAGCCGTAAAATACTTCAAAATTCCCGAATTTTTTAGGTTTTTGGGGTTTAACTCAAAAAGTAGGCAAATTTTAAGAAAAGCTTTTATCAAAGTACCACCGGAGTTCATATACCTATCAATAGAGTTACTAACTTTAAAAATTTGATCATTATTTATACCCGATAAGTTGTTGATAGAAAAAAAAAACATCATTGTAAAAACAATACATTCCACGCTGACGCTCAGAACCTACAGATATGATATCAACACCTTACTGTCTCAAATGCGAATATTAATTGTATTGTGCGTCTATTACACTACATGTCATCATATTATTATGTTATTTTAAAAACAAGCAACTTTTTTTTTCAAAAAACACGTCGAGCATCCAAGTATCAGAAACATTTTTCCAATGATTTGAGTTCTAACTTCCCATTATAATTTACGTACATTCGTATAACTAGAATTTTTCTTGCCTATGGCAAAATAAACATAAGGGATATTTATTTTGTGAATTTGGGGAAAAGGGATATGAAGTGACAAATGTTTCTAACCCGTATCGGCCCACAAAATGTATCTCTTAAGGCTTGATCCATCCCACAGCTTGTAGATTATAATAATAATAATTATATTAAAAAGATGTTTCGTACATATACAATTCAGTTTAAGGTCATTTTTAATAGCTTTACAAAGCACGGACAGACAAATAAATACAATAAAGCAATAGTAAAATTATAAATATTTAATGGCTTGGACCGTTCAATCAAAATGTTTTTTTCTTGCTTTTGCTTCAGCAAACTTATCAATTAAATCGTCAAAATGTATCTCTAAAGCTTATTATCGTTCTATTGAAAGTATTGCCATGCCACATAATCGTAAACGATCTTACGTCAATGTGCTTCTTGTAGTTCCTTTCAATAATTTTTAGCTCGCAGTATTCACAGGAATTGTCAAAAATAATAAAATAATCTTACGACAACTAATATTTCACTTATAATAATTAATATGTGTTTTATATGTCTTTAATGTATCTGTTCACCAACTTTATTACAGCTCTTGATCTTGATGTAAGAAATTATGGCTGCATAAACATGTACGATTTAGGTATTAATTCATAAAATACTAAAAAACTTATATCTTATTATTCTAAATGATAGATTTATTTTATTGTAAAATTATTTAACTTCACGTGAATAAAATTATTTGAAAACATATTCATAGCATGTTTTAATTTTGTTCAATCAATGGATATTTGTAATTTTTTATTTGCCACATTTATTAATGGACCCTACGGAGTCATGGATCCGTGGCTCATTCAACGCTATTGATATAAATATGAATAATATAAAATACGATTTACTTTTCCTACAACAACATTGTACTCGAAATTTATTTGTAATATAATTTTAAATTCAATTTTAACTATTAACTAGGTACAATAATAAATATTAATTATACATAATATATTAATTATCATTAATAATTAATGATAAAATTAATTTGAACATAAGTAATAAATTCGATGATAAAAAAAAAAAATAAATAAAAATAATAATAATAATTCACAAGATCAATTTAGTATCCATAAATAGGATTTAGCGATTTTCATAGGTGTAATACTTATGTAAGTACCACAACCATATGGATACCTTAGTTTAAATATACATACATATATATATATATCGTAATTGCTGAGTTAAAATACAATTACATAGCTTGAAAATAATATTTTCAAATACAAATTGAAAGAGAATTTAAAATTAAATTGATAGGTACCAGTCGTTACTCATACAAACTTAAACATATTTATGAGAATACTATGCAGAAAATAAGAACGATGGCAACATATTTGTTGCACTTTTATAAATTATGATAACTTATACTAACAAATATTAAATAAAATTTATAAAAAAATATATATTTTTTTGTTCAAAAAATTTAGTTCCAGGTATTTATCAATAACCTTATGATCAGAATAATTATATATATATAAATATGTATTGCTACTTTGTATGTATTATTAATTATGGACGTCTGCATTTAAATTTAAATCATCGATCGCAGATCGTTCATTTTCTTCTTTTTTGTTTATTTTCCACATCCACCTGTAAATAAAAGGTAAAGTCGTGTTATAAAAATTACATTATGAGAGAAGTGGCTTATTGGTGAGGTATCAATGATCAATGCTTTGTTGAAGGATTCTCAGTGTTTTTGAACATTATATTTTCCATAACATTTATATGAATTGGACTATGGTGACTCACTCGCGTAAAATTTTTTATATTCTTACATAAAATATTTGTTTAGTGTATAATATGCATTTTTCAACTTAAGCAATAAACAAATGTAACATTTTGCTACTGTTATTTATAGATAGTGATGATTTAAATTTAGTTATTGAAAGAAAAAATATTATCAAAATTTTTTAAAATTTAACTAAAGGGTAGTAGTTGTTTAACTTGCGTTATAGTTTCAAAACTCGTACACGAACATAACAATTATTTTTATGAAACAAAAGTTGCAAAATATTAAAAGCTTTGAAGGTCTTTATCTATTTTCAAAGGAAAAAAAATTTCGAAATTTACAACATCGTTTGAATTTTAATGATTGTAATAATGTGTAAAACTTCAAAATATTCGCCATAACTATGGAAAAATATTAAAAAACAAAAATGATGTAACATGAAAACGTTGACTTAATAAATAATTTTTATACATAATTTGGTTTATTGAAATTCTCGTACACTTTACACTGTACACTGTTACAACAACTGATTTCTCTGTACACTGTACCGAGAAAACAGTTGTTGTAACAGGTACCTACTAAAGTTTCCGGTAAAATACTAATGGTATTGCCTACATAATTTATGGAGCAATAGTTACGAGTATATAACAAGTTTTGATTGTAATAATGTGCAAACACTTTGAAACATTATCGGAAATTTCGACTCACTCAACTCAAAAATTAAGAAAATTAAAAACGCTTCAAGTAAGTGAACTCTATCTTTTGTGGATGTGCGCAAGAGCGTAGTATCTGGTAAATGTAAAAGTGTGAATAATAACAGCGACACAATATCGTACGATCGGAACAATTTTACGATGATAGGATGAACGAAAATCATCGTTGAAATACAATGTTTTACCCTTATTTGCTACTCAATAGGAAAAATTAAAAATACTAAAATGGTAAATGAACTGTACCAATACAAAAACACCGATGGCGTGAACATTATAGAAGCGATTACGTAGAACGCTCCAGGAAACGTGTTTACTGTGGATGTGTATATCGCACTGTACATTGGTTTGAACACGACGGGCAATATTGTTTCGACAACTGACATAACGGCTGATACTTGACCTGTAAAACGATCGAATTATATATTTTTCATCAGATAACGCACGTTTTTTTTATGTTTACGTACCGATTTCAGCGTGTGGTATGATCTTGGATAGGATCGATCTGACGACTATGTACGAAGTACCGCTCAGTATGTCGACTACAGCACCTAAAAATTGATATCTCGTATAAGTACATACACGTATTGTTGCTTTAACGTGATCATTATTTACTATGGAAGAGCAACTTGTAATTGAACTAATCGACTGAATAACTGAATTCGTTCTGAAGGATTGTAAAATTTTCATAAATAATCCGTTGCTTACGGCTAACAAATACAAACGTCTCGCTACAACTTTCACGCCACCTACCTAAACCGAATTCGTTACTCCGGCAAGCTTTCCATCCGATCCCGACTCGTTCCGTTTTTTTTTGGTTTATTATAACTTTTACTATTCAACCGTTTAGTGTTATTTTCGTAATTATTCGATCGTTTTTACGACCTCGCTTCAGATAAAAAAAAATTTACATCGCCTGATTGTCAAAAATTTCTTTGAGGTAACGTCACGGATTAGGGGAAAATTCGATAATACGTTAGAAAAAGTGAAAACGGATGTAGTAGAAAAATGCGTACAAAACTATAATTACCAATATAAAAAACTGTTATCGAGGGTGCGAACGCATATACGATTCCCGAGAGCACTTTACTAATTGAGGCCATCATTCCAATAACCGCGTCGTCGATTTTTAACCAGTGGCTTAACACTCCCGTTGTAAACGCAACACCTGTAACGTGATCATAATAAATGCGTGTTACACAAAACGATTTCTTTTAAATAAAACAACAACACTTACCGATAATGTTAATCAGGAACTGGTACGTAGAAAAAATACTATAATCTACTTCGTTCCAGTTGAAACGCACCCGCGCGAACATGTAAGTAACGGAAACTTCTCCTATAAACATTTATGAAAATCTCGAGTTATCGAAATGAATTTCTTTTATGCAAAACAATTATAGGTTTAAAAAAAAAATTGTTTTTATTTCACGAAAATGGTTTATCACTGACCTTGCATAGGACCTTGAACCATGATGACTGTAAAGAACAGTATATAAAGCCGAATCCATCTTGACCGTGAAGTTCTTTTGAACGTGAGTTGAATCGCGTCTTTGATGTGTTTGAAGTTGAAAAAATCCGTGATGTTGTGCATACAAGAGTTATTTGACTTTCGGACAACATTTTTTTCTTCCTGCGCTTTTGGAAGATCTTTAATACGGATCGAACCGTAAAAGAATGCGATCACGTATAGTGCCGTAGAGATGTAATAAATGCCGTAGAATCCAAGTTTTTGAAACAGAATACCGGAAAGTGCCGCGCCGATAGGCCAAGCGGCACCAAAAAACATGTTCATAAGACCCACTCTGGCAGTTCGATTTCTGATCTATAGACAAACGTTCGAATTTTCAGTACGATTTGAAGTTACACATTATTGTAACAACATCGAATTTAAATGAATCAAATTAAAAACGATCATTACACGTAAGCTTTAAAACACAATTTAATTTTGAAATCACGCTGCAGGTAGCGTTGATTCGATTCGCATCTTATTGTACATAAAGTCCAATCTCGCAGTTATTATATTATATGTTCATGACGAAAAATTAATAAATTTATAGTAATAATAATACTCGCGTTTTTGATTAGATACGTTTTTTTTCCGTAGTTATAGCAGGTCTGACGTGTAACCGAAATCAAAATTGTGTTACTTATTTTTGCATATAAAGACAGTAGAAATAGGAACATTTAATTTGATTTAATGTTAAACAATGAAAATAACGAGTGACAGTAAATATTGTAGGGTCAAAGCACTGAAAGTTAATAGAAGATACTTTCACTATAAAATATTGTTTTTGATATGTTATTTTGTTCAGTATTTTAAAGTTTAAAAATGTCGCCGATCATCAGTCGTTGTTGAATCAGTTAAATATGTCACATAACAGCCATCGGGGGCGTCACACGGGAGGGTATGCGTTCGTTTATCTATAACTCTTAAAAAATCTGGTACCAACCTTTTTTTGAACAGAATTTGATCAAATATTTTGAGAAAAAAAATAGATCAATATGGGCCGGTAGAAACTCAATTTATCGTGCCGGTCATTTTTTTTTTTTTTGCACTGTCTAACAGGATATTTAAACGACACTTCTGACAGTAGAGACAGCGTCACAGTATTGTACATAATAACTTATACATATATATATCATAACTTTTGGGCGATATGTTTTCCTACGTATTTCGGTAACAATAATTTCTTAATTTTTTTTTGTTTTTTGTTTTTTTTTTGTTCCTCTCAAACGATTTGGAATTGTTTTAGCATGCACGCGCGCAGTGATATTTTTTTATAGAACTCACGGAGCTCTTGTCACCGATGTACGAGAAGGCGGCCAAGTAGATAACGTCCATTCCACCGGCCAACGACGTCGGAATCGATTCCACCAGTCCGGCGACCTCCACCCTGAGCTCGTAGAAGTAATACACGCAGAACAAAAGTCCAATGTTCCTCACTAGTTCACCGGCCAACGGTATGAGCATGAACGGTTTTCGCTTTCGGTGTCTGTCGCTCCACGACCCGATGAATATGACCAGGATGCAAGGGACGCTGCTTTGGATCACCGTCTGCCAGATGAGCATGTTCGCCACCACTTGCTGCACCATCACCTCTTGCTCCCGGAAGGAAGTAACATTTTTGTTTTCCAGGGCGTAGCACACCTAAAACACAGGAAGCAGTGAAATGTAACGGTTCAAGAGCATACGGGAGCAGTTTGGGCCGACTAGAGGTGGATCGGACCCCCGCAGATTAGTCTAAAGTGGCCCGTACTTTTTGTAAATTTCACAGAATAATCCATCAAAGGCTACATAAATGTTAGCCCCACAAACATTTTTAAAATTCAGATTTCTAAAATCGCGCCTGTGCTCTAGAGACATTGTGATGTGAGCAAACGTGTATGGACATTTCTTCTGTAATCCCAAGTTCGAAGCGTTAAATACGATCCGTAAACTCCGTATAGCGGCTGAAGTCAGCATCCGGGTGCAAGATAGCTTGTTGGGATATTGCTCTGGCGGGCGACCGGTTTGGAATTTGTAGTTAAATGTTTTAATTGAAAAGCAACGGATCGTTTACGAAAATTACGGTTCCAAGCGAGTACGAATGTGAGTCTGCGATCACATTAGGCAAGTTTTTTTATTTCAAAACTTTACGTTCGGCTCGAATTATTCAAAAATTTGATGACGATAGTTAAATGTATAATTGAGCGGAGCGAAGCGAAGCTCAATCTTAGGCAACTCGTGTCTTTCGTTTGTGACTGTACTCCTCCTAGACGGTTTGATCGATTTTAATCAAACTTGGCACGATGATAGAGTGTAGAATGGTGGTTGTCGTAAGGGGTCGCATGAAAAAATCGGACCTACCACGGAGGAATAATCACCGAAAAAAAAAGTTTTTCAATGATAAATCAGTGGTTCTTGGATCGATGGCCATAAAATTCTAAACGGTGATAGAGTAGCGCGCGCTGAGCAAAACGAATGGTCAATGTCCATGATCGGACGTACCACGGAGGAATAATCACCGAAAAACCTGATCCCCATTGACTTCCATTGTAAAATGTGAAATCACGCGCTATCTCAATGTAAACAATGGAAAATAGAATTTTCGATAGTTCTATGCCGGCGAAGCCCTGTGCAAAATTTACTGTGACACTCACATTTTCAAACTCATTTTATATCGAATATTCCAACTATAATCATTCACGCTACTTACATACGTTGTATGACCTGCAAATATACCGATGTTATTAATTAGTTCCATCAATAAATGTAGACATGTCACTCTGCTCATTTATTACAGGCAGGTATCCGCATGTATTTCCTAGTATTATGTAAGCACACTATTTCTACCCGGCAAGATGTTCGCAGAGAAACTAATGCATAATTTTAAAATCATAACAGCGCTAGAGTTTGAGCTTACAGATGATGTAGGTAGTAATTTTAATTCAAATGAAATTATGAAATCATTAACTTTATACTTGTCAATGTAATGACGAGACAAAAATCATTTCCAATACAATAAGGCCTACGTTTCATTTTCAGTGTAATGCGTATAGGCGAGAGTCGTAAAACAAACAAGTAATAAACAAAACAAATAATACATTGTAATAATATTTGGAATAATTTACAATCATGATGTTGTTGCAAAGATGATATTTTGTCTCTTGGTATTTTTTTTTTCTTCAACTCAAAAAATTTGTCAGGACGAATAATGTAAACTCACCTCTTCGCCCAGTTGTAGGTTTACGCGACACGCTTTTTGCAGATTTAGATTTTGAGTGGTTAGACTCGACAGCACGGATGACACCTGAAACAGCGCCAACAACGGTTCCACGCTGATGTTTTGGAAAACGTATTTTACTTTGGAACAGAACCCCATCTCTTTCCAGTCATCTTCGCTATCATCGTCGCCACCTTTATCGGAATAACAGGCCATCGTTTTTGATTCGGTTTCCATGGTCGTTCTGAAATCGTCACGAATCTGAAATAAAATTGATGGTTTCTGTCAGTACAAACTGTTCGACGCGTAACGTTTTGTTCACTGTTACGCGTAAATGAAATGTAAAAACACAATAGCACCGACGGAAAATGTAAATATGTGATTGATAAAACGTAATTAACAACGTATAATCTAAACTATTTTAAGTAATAACCGACTGCGGTTAATTAGATATTTAAAATAATCGTAAACATTATATGTTACGTATAGGTAATTCTGTTTTTTTTTCATAATAATATTGCGTCTCGTTTGTATTATAAATGAATATTTTTTGTGTCTAAATTTTTTTACATATTTAACGTTTTTTCGAGCAATTATTATAACTTGAATATGTATTATATTGCCAATAACGGTTATTATCATTGGGGTGTTTATAATTTAATAAAATTGTCTTTAGTCGATAAATCGTTAAACAGTTTTATAAAATAAAAAATCCACGAATTACCCACCTGCTTACATATCATTATTATACAAGTCTTATTGTCGTCATGATGATATTATAGTACGATTTTACGTTAAATGCACATTACCGACCGTTCGACACAAAAAATATTCTCATTTAATACACCACAATTCGAACCCGGCCGTGTATGGTACCTTTTATTATTAAAAATTCAGCACACGCGTGCAACTCGTATCGGATAGTATAATAAATATTAACCGTTTATTTTTTTAAATTATTGGTGGTTCATTTCCAAAAGACATAATCATCAAACAACGTTAATGCAGTTTTATGTATTATGACGTCGGCCGAAAGAACGACAATCTTTTACTTTTCGTTTATCGGTTCACCACGTTTTTGAAGACTTTTCGAAATTAGTCGAACCCGATAATATCGCATTCCTAAACTTGTACTCGGTGCTCTCCACACGGATACGAATTAAATGGGGCAAATAAATAAATAGTAAGATTAGTATTGATGTGCCGCCTATGATGTATACTAGACACTGGACCGTTAGGTGTGCCAAATTAAAGAAGAGGCACGTTGAAATATGTTTTTTTAAAAGAAGCAGTTCCCCGCGCCTACTAAGTGAAACACTGCTCGTATTCTAGTCACCATACAATTTCGAAACCGCCGATCGTACATTTTAATTCGTTGCCGAGTGTAATATTATGCAAATATTATCATATTATTATTATTATTATGCCTCCGTTGTAGAGATTTATATTTGAATTATATTTTTTTAAAACTACGTGATTTCTCGACCGTATGGCAATATCATGTTATCATATTACGTAACGTGTTAGCGTCTGACCAAGGACTCCGAGGGAATCACGCGTAAAGCTGTGCCACCTCATCGGTGTAATAAATTCACTGTTCTTTGCATACGTATGTAATACATTCAATTGGCTTCGATGGAATTTTAAAAGCAATATAATATAATAACGTTACAAAATTATATCGTATACGTGTATTTTATACTGTTGTGAAATGTGTGGGTTGTGTGCGTATGTTTTTACACACGTACCTGTAGGAGTATCTATAACTGACGTATACGCGCATTAGATCTTCAACACAACAACGTTATGATATAATATTATTTACGATCATTTGCATTTACTTATGACACTATCGTATACTACGCGTGACGTTCGAAAACCGTAGAGAAAGTCTAACATCGTATTAAATTATTGTTATAATATTATTTATGGACCAGGCATTATGTGTGTGTGTGGAAAAGTGCAGTATCCTTAACGATTGTATTTAAAGTGTATGTTTTGACTCGACGCAAAGTGCGGCGTTGACCGAATCCCGGACAGCTAGAACGAGAATGCCGGAATTCAAAAATCGTTAAATTTTTTCACGCTTGTCATCAGATATAAGAGACAGCAACATAATCCGCCCGTTTTTCGGTTAAGACACAAAATACTCTGACGGTTTTGTTTTCGTAAGTATCTAAATGAAATATATTAATGATGTATGGTGTGAACCGAACCAATGTAATAATGTATGCGCAGGTTTGTGTTTAATATATTCTTTTTATGTTTGAAGATTAAACGTGCGTTGAAAAAGTCGTGACAAATGTCTGTGGTGAATATTTTTTCCACGTTTTCAAAAACTACTGCAGGACAGATATTGTTTAAAATTAATCATTGCAGCGGGTAAATTTAATTTTACTTAGAGTTTTAAAATGTTGTTGGTTTTCCAATTTTACTAAAATGCAAAAAAGCCGGAACCGTTGTAGGTCGTGTGGGTAGTTTGATGCTGTGGGTCACTGTTTTGGAAAGTTTCATTAGAAATTGTATGTTATACTGTAAGCGATTGTACTGGCCGTTGTAATTGTAAGTCGCTTACAAAAATAAATATTCTAAATGAGATCGGTTGATCTGTGAAAATTGAGCCGTAACATTAGATTTTATCGTTTTATTAGGCGCTGTAATTAAAAACGATGAAAACAGCTTAAAATTTTCACAATCGTTTAGAATTTCAATTTTACCATTATGAGATAGTTATTTTAAGACTAAACCGATAAAAAAAAAAAAAAAAAACAATAAAAAAAAAATCAAAAACTAATGAGTAAAAAAAATTTCTATTTTTAGAATATACCTAAAATTGGTCAAAAATTTCAAAATTTGTATCTGTCTCCGTATAAAGAATATTATTTTAAACAACGAGTGGAAATATGTGACGATTATTTGAGAATTTATTACGATTTAAGTATCAATTGCACATTTTCGTTCGTATTTCTCGTGGTAGACGGTGTCGTTTTCTTATTGAAACACAACAAATCATGCGGAATGTAATCGTTCAGCGATTGTGACCCTTTTCACGAACTCGTTTCGTCTTCTTGAACATAACGGTTTGTTCGTTTGCAATATTCAATAATGATTTCGTTGCCAAATTTGTTGGAATTTATTGTAAAAAAAGCATTTTTTAAATTAAAAATTTACATAAACCATCGTGTTCAATGTGTTGAGTCTAATGTTCTGAATATCAAAACATATTAATATGAATTATAATATATTACGTAATTTTACAGCTTGTAGTATTTGAATTTTGGAACTAGTTTTATTATACTTCTGCTTCATCTCTTATAGTTTGGAGTGTAAAATTGTGTAGCATTTTAATTTAGTACTACCAAACGCACCTCAATATGTTAATGATATTTTGTTATTATAAGTGATGTTAATAATCTGAGTTTCGTGGAATTCCTATAAAACGCTGTCGTATTATATTGATTTTTTTTTAATTTAACATAATTTTTTATGTTGTTAACCTAACCGAGTTTTTAGCCCGAATATATAATTTTATACTGTTGAAATTTCGTTATTGGGGCGGAAGGTCAGACAATCGTTTTTACCCCACCCCACGCGCACTGTTCATGCCAAATTTTTATTCTGGGAAAAGTATGTTTTGGAATACTTGACATTATCCGAATTTTCTTGAGTAAACAATTTTGGAATCTTAATAATTTAATCTTGGTGAACAATTAAATTCTAATATTTCACTTCTATTAACCTAACCTAACCATTTAAGCATACAAAGTTTCTAATGTTGTGAAGTTCTAATATTGTAAAAATTTTGAACGTGTTTAAAAAAAAAAAAATAATAAAATTTGTTTGTTCAAGACGCATAAATTAAATTTTAAACAAAACGATTCCAAGGTTGTTTACTTCAAAAAAACTGATTAACCTTAAGTACCACTCTAAAATACTTTCCCCGAAACATAAAGATAGACAGAAGCAGTGCTCGCCGCTCGGGTAAAACAAAAACGTGTGTGACCTCCCACCTTATAATGCTGCAGGTAATCTATACATTCTTTGATTATTTGTTTTTATGCATCAAAAGACTAAAACATTTGGAAAATATAAATCATTGTTATATTTATACATAATGTATTTTATTTTATTTCATTAAGATATACGGGCGAGACCCTTATTTAAATTAAAACAGAGAATATATATATAATATTAAATAAACATTGAATGCGTTTGAAACTCACAGCTTTTTAGTTTCCTAATTTAGTTATCATCATATAATACGTATTTAAAAACTATTATTGTTTATAATTCTTTAGACAGGTACCTACTAAAGTATAAAACATTATGGCTTTCAACTTAGAGTTTGGAAATTACGTTCTACAATGTAAATATAAATGTTTTTGGCAATTCACTTGGGTCTAGACTAAATATTTTCAAACAGCTTGACTACATTTTTTATAATTTGTATTTTGAAAACCATTAACATGATTATTCGTGGAACTATTTTTGGAATCGAAAATCATAGAAAAAAATATAGATTTTTAAGTAGTAAATGACAATTTAAACATAGTATAATATTACTTTAACAATCAAAAATTATTTTTTATGTTGATATGATTTACTAACAAACAAATTTTAGAACGCTATTATAGTTTGAATATAAAACAAAGAAACCAATTTTATTTTACACTCTTATGGTAAAAATTTAGATTGATAATTTATTTACTCTCGTTAATTTTTTTGGTAGTGAAATCGCTCTTATTTTTACATATAATTCCTCTAATGAAAGATGTAACATTACTCTTAGAAACAATTTTGTTTGCAGTATTTATTGAAATTTCGTTGATTTTTTGAGTTATGATTCAAATCGAAAAAATCAAAATTTTTAATAGTGATCACTATTATTACTAAGAAGCTTAGTACACAATGATAATGGAATCGGTGTGAAACATATCTTGTACAGAATAATAGATTTTATCAAGTTCTAGTAAAAAAATAAAACATTGGATTTTTTAATTTGTTAAATTAATAAGTTTCATAAAAACATTTTAAACTATGGTAAACAATATATTATGTTATATTTAGAGGTGAAAAATAATTGGAAAAACTTCAAATACAATTCCGATTTATTTCACCTCATAAATAATTGGTCATTTTTTTTTTTTATAAAACATTTTGAGTCTATAGCAAATGATCTTTTTATGATAAAATAAACCTCATTTCTTTGTTCGTGTTCTTCTGGTATCAATTTTTTAGACGAAATAAATTGTTATTGTTGTACAATAAGCATTAAAATATGCAAAGTACAAACAATTTACATATTTCAAACTATTTTTGACTGTTTTCGAGCTAATTTTATTACTATTTCTCAATATCAATTCGCTAACTTTTTGATTAGCTAAATTCGTTTATTTTCGTTTTTTGCGTTATGTATGATACGTCGTAACTACACAAATAAATGTAAAACGATAAAATTTACCTTCAAATACCGTGGCAAACCCCAACCAGTGACTTACTCCGTCGTGTCTCTTTAATACCTATTTATAATGCTGCAGTAAATTTCCATACGCTTAAACATCGATGATGCGAAGAAAATGAAAATGAAAATGTGTCACATCAACACGAAAAAAAAAAAAAAAGCGTAAATAAATCCAAAGCAAATAATAAATGATACAAAAGCGGTAAAAACACAAATTATTTACTACGTTATAAAGTACCTAAACGTAAAAATACTGATCATAAAAATTATGTGTGATAAAATAGGTGTAATGATTGAACCAGAAAAATAATTAATTTTACTACAGTGAAAATATGTTTTTGTTCTAAATAAATTTGTTTGCGCGACTAAAAACGATTATGTAAGCAATTTAAAAAACGATGCAAAACTGAACAAACTCTTTTAGTATAGGTATTGTCATAAATGTACTCTTACTTTGCCTTTAAGTGTCCTTATTTCGGCATTCGCGATCATTTTGTCTTCCTCGCCCGATTCCATATTGTTGTAAAAAAATAAATAAATAAATAACCACTAATCACTAACACGCAGAACAGACTGAAAGATAAACACAAAATGTAGAAAACTAGTACCGATGGCTATAGTAATATAAACTGCATATATAAAATACCTACCGTCTCGTCCGATTTATACTCGTACCTATATAGGTAGAAGCTACATAAACTACTATAGCGTATAAAAACAGCTGATTGTGGCGGTGGACGGGTTATAGCAGGAAAACCAATCGTTTTCCTATTTTTGTTTTTAATAATAATTATAATAATAATAATTTTATGTTCGTATTCAAGTATTATCATTGATTTTAAATAGACACTATAGCTCACCGGCCGTGTTTTTAACGACGGCGTGAAATAAAAATCTAGATAAAAGATGGCAACGACGTATAACATCATTAATAAAATTAAATTTATTTGACGTACAAGTGGCAGTCTCTCAAAATAAAAATTGATTATGCCAATAATTAGCATGAAATTCGCATGAATAAGCACGTCCATTTTCAAAACTTACACGACTTTCATACTGGAAATATATCAAAAATAAGGAGGAGTGACACGTGTTACCGGCCCACCTCCTCTGAAAACAATTTTTTTGAAAACATTTTTTCGTGATCAGTTAGCACGTAGTTAGCTAAAAATAGATTTAACGCGACCACTCACGAAATTTACGTGACCTTCATATTTTAAATATGTCAAATATTTCCGCCGGAAATAAGTTTTTAATATTTTTGAATCGTAGTATTATAAGACTTGGGTCAGTCTAATATTTATTTTATAAAAAAAGTTGTTAATTTTTGTCAATGTTAGTATAGTAGAAGATGTGGCAAGTTGATAACTTTAATGTTTCAGTAATTTTTTTTGCGACTCTCTTGTCGGACGGAATAATTTTAAACTGTCTTCATACGTTCTTTGGTAATTTGGACTATTATTGAAGTTATTAACATACAAATACCTTTAAAGATAAAGTATTTTACAATTTATCAATTACATTATAAAAATATTGGCTCAGAATCCAAAATTTGATTATTTTAATTTTTAGTTCTAATAGCTCTTACTTGCTACTTGCGTTCTCTACTATACTAATATTGACGAAAATTAACAACAAGCACTTTTTTTTGTAAAATCAGACTGACCTAATACTATTGATATGTATTGTATGTTGTGTTCGCGCTAAGTAACACAAAAAATTTGTACAAAACAACAATTATTAGCTGATACGGTTTAATTTTAGGTACAAAAGACCGACTTACAAAACAATTCTGATCAAATTAAACACGCCTATCAATTTATCGCACTGTATTTCTTCAAATTTACTTCGTTTCGTTTACGAGATATGCGACAGTTTAAAGTATGACTATCTCGAAGGTAGTCAGTTGTTTTGTAACAAGAAAACTTTTTTGTTTTGCCTTTACATTTGCTTTTACATAAAATTACAAATCGCGGTTCTCATTTGAAAATAAAAAAGTTTTATTGCACATTCGACGATTCTTCTATTTTTAATTTTATGTTTCGAACTTGAGGAAGAACGTCTTTTTTTTACAAGAATGTTTTTGACGTTTTTCTGATATTAGCCAAATAGGTACAAGTGCTTTGATTATTACTAAAATGGTAGCAAATATTATTGACGCATTATATACATATTATTGATAACATACGTTGATTGTACACCTAGTATTTTCATTCGAGGTATATTTTACTCGTATATTATATTATTATTCAAAATAGTTTAGATCAATGATTGTGTGGGTAAGTAAAATACATTTTCTACGTCCAAACACGAGTTAACATTTTCATTATTTACAGACTCGGTATTGTAAAGAATATTATTAAATAATATTTGAGTAAATACTCGAACGCTTATTTTTAAAACTAATTGAAGTTCAAATATTTTCAAAATAATTTATACATATTCGGAAAGTCGGTATTTGAAATACTCTCTAAGTAAAACGATAAATGATAAATGATAAAATTAAAAATGATCCAACACTTTCGATTATATATATATATAGTTCTAAACAACGGTTTTCTTATCGCAGAAATATATACTGGATCGATCGTTAAGTTTGAAATAAAAACCGTTGACATTCAAATAACACGTATTTGATTGAATAGCGTTAAATAACGAAAAAATATATATTTAAAATACTGTTTAAATACTTGTATACGATTCGAGTATTTTGAAACACATTCAATACGAACAAAAAAATTCGAACACTTATACCCAAAAACTTGGCGTCTTGTATCGTTTAAGTAAGTATGTTATAACACCCGTTTCGAGAATCGGTTTTTGTCGAAGACGACCGTCTGTAACGCGTCGTAAAACTCGTTTCCTTATGCTCTTTCCAGTTACGTAATCACATTAACTCCACGTCGGCTCACCCGAAGATTTTTTTAACGCTCGCAAACAACTCTACTGCACTACCATAATAATATAACGGCAAAAATAATTTTCAGCGTGATCAATCCCACCATTGTTTTTAAAAAATATTTTAGCGTTCCTACTGTACCTTCTGTTATTCGGCACGCTGAACGGTCTAGTATAAGCACATCAATACAAATACATATTTTTCACTTAATCGCGTCCTCCTATTAATTCAATGTCTCCAATTGAGTCCCTGATGCTAACAGTATTTATCGAAAATGTTATCATATTATATAGAGTACACGTTTTATTGATTGATTTTGTTGCGTTAGTTTTGGTAAATATAATTTGTGGGCGTTCAACCACTAGTATTCTCTGAACGTGATGTCTATTACGCTGTTTGCTTTTTCGTTTCATTGTTCGTCTGTAATGGTTACCTTTTCCAAATTTTTGATTATTAAAAGTAGACGATTACTCATTTGAATCAAATATTTCTAGCAGTGAATTTTAACGCCGTTTAGTGACAACAATGCCAAAACGGTAATCGCCAACATTCTAATTGTATACAGTTATATAATCAAACATTATAAAAAATATTACATAACTCACCTGAAACTAATGGTACGCAAAACGTATAAACTCAGACGTATATTATGGTCAGAAGAATTTTTGTTATAGTGACAATTTTCGGTAAAATTGAACGGCTGTCCATCGTTGTGTTAAAACTGATTCAAAAAAAATCTCATAGTGTAAGTAGAGCTACGTCAAATTTGAGAAGACTGGTAGAAGAAAAGAGATTTTAAAGATAGGAATTTGGCCGAACAAAATAATAAAATACATGTAAGTATGACGGAAAGTTTACAGTAACAGCCTATGTGGTATTAGGTGTGCATTTAGTACATTTTTAGTTTAACCATTTTAGACCAAAATTATTATTTAGTGATCTACCGTTAAATCGATTATAAATTGTTTCTGCTATAAAAAGTTACTACTTATAGTATCATATCAATCAATAAGATTAGTATTTATACCGGTAATATCAATTACTCACTACACATAACGTGACTTTCAGTGGCATATATTGTCAGTTATTATGTACAGCTGTTGTTTGTTGAACGCACTTGTCCACACAAACAAAAATTTGAACATTTATTTACAATTGTACTTTTGTGATTATTTTTCATTAATTGATACCTATAGTACATACATATCGTAGGGAAGAATAATTGAAAAAAAAAAAAACTCACCGAATATGAAACCAGCTCGTCGAATTGTTTCACTTGCGCGGCACGTCTGTTGGTTACAACAACAGGTTTTACTATACATCTTTATACGACGACGGAGTTTCGATTTAGTACGTCAAATACTAGAACCCATTAAGTATGTTACAAATGAGTATAATAATGAGTCATACAAGTAAGATGTTGTTATCTCTCCAAAAACCACTGTTTGCACCAACACAAATTTGTAACTTTTAGATAACTTTGAGAACTTTGAGCCTTTGAAATTGTTACATCTCGCTTTTATAATTTAATAATACCTGAGCGATTTAATGTACGACTGCATAATTAGTTTGTTTTTACGAAGAATACACAATATAATTTTAAACCTATTAAATTATTACATAAACTTCAATAGAGATACGCATTGTTTGTATTTCAACACTGAAAATTACTATCTATACTTTATTTGTGTCTCTTAATCGTCGTTATTTAGACCATTTGGCGAATATCTCTTACAAGGCTAAGTATCCTAAATTGGGTTAAACACTTTACATCCGTTGACGAAATGGTTCATAGACACAATGAACATTTTTCGACGCTATTTGAGTCAGTACCTACAAAAACGGATCTCAAACTTTTTCTAGGCATGTAATTATTTTATACACTCAGTATATTATTTACTTCATTTTGTAGGTTTGGTAAGTTAATATTATCTTGATGCTGTATGCTTGTGTCATTTAGGTATTCAATACTCAAGCTACCGAATAGATACGATTTACGTAACTATTGTGTATGAACGATCCTTAGACGTCCACACAGTTTACAAGCTAATTCTTTTTTTTTTTTTCGAGTCGGGGTTATGACAGGTCATTTTACAGGTAATTAAATATATAGGTAAACATCCTTACATATAAACTATAAATAACAAAACGTAATATCAATTAGTCAATTAGTCAAAAAATCAACTGGTATACGAGTACATAAAATAAAATAACATATGGAATATGGGGTGTACGGAAAGAACCTCTACGCGGTACACCCTAGGCAACGATTTAGTGATTCTATCACTTAACGGCTTATCTTTCCACCGCGGGGTACAGGTCTTATAGACCAAACATGATAAATACAAGCTAATAAAGTGAAACTATACATCCATGTAGACACAGTCAACTGGTAATCTATAGAGTATTGTTTTATTGATTTATATATTTTATTATTTGTACATACGTTTCTTTTTAACTAGGTACTTGTAAAGTATTAGGAGGTACGTAGTAGCAATCGTATTTTTTTCTGCATTAATAATTGTATTTGACTCAAATTAATCAAGATCAACAAATTTTTCAAACAAGTAAAAAGTACAAAGTCAATTAAAATTTCGGCCTGATCAGTTAAGTGAAAAATTAAGTTGATAAAAAAAATTAACTTAATTCAACTTACCATGTATGATTGTTTGTCCATGACTATGCGACAATGCACTGAGTCTTTAATTAAGGACAACTAAGCAAGAAATAATTTAAAAATTTAAAATTAACTTTACTTTAAACTTTTCGTTAATGCCCATTCTTGTTTAATACGGTTACAACGTATTGAAAAAATAGAAGTAAGTATTAAAGTTGTATCAATAATAGAGTAAAATAATTACAAAACTGGTCAACCATTTAATAGTTACTGTAAACTAGTGTTTATTTTCGTTCCAACTGAATAGGTGAACTCTGTAGGAATAACATTTTTTAATGTTGTCGTGATCAATACATTTGCAAGTTACCTTAACTAGGTGTTGAAAATAAATAATGAGTAGAACCGGTTAAGTGTTCACAACAGAGTATTATTTTTTTTAGATCGTGGCCAAATGTAAAAATAGACGTATATAGACGCAATACGTTCGGATACCTCATTTCTAATTTCGTGTTACGAACATTTAAGAATAATTTTGGCGCATATAAAATACCTGCTTAAGATGATTAAAAATATTTTTCTCAAAAAATACAGGCGATATCAAGACCAAGATTTTCATAATTTCAGTAATGTTCTATTCTGTCATGTTCAAAATGTATATGTACATTTAAGTAAGCGTTAATACAAACGTAACAAAACGCAAAAGTACCTTCTGATGAAATATCTATTGGTTTCTCAAAAAATATGTTTTTTTATTTTTTAATATTATAAACTCATAAGATTTATTTTAACTGTTCAACGTTTAATATGTATATATATATAATAATGTTTTAACCAAATAACAATATAAATTTTGCCCAAAACTCATTTGCCGTAAATGTTACCGTTATTTTTCCAAAATTCCACTTTTTGGTCATAACTTTTAGTACATCAAAAGTTTTGAAATTAGTACTTGTAAATTGTTCAAAACTTTCGATGTACTAAAAGTTATTACCAAAAATTGGAATTTTGGAAAAATAATGGTAACATTTATGGCAAATGAGTTTTGGGCAAAATTTTTTTGTTATTTGGTTAAAACATTTAAAATAGTAAATTAAAAAACTGAAACTTTTTACACAGTGTTTATATAAGTAAAAAAGTTACAGGTCTGATTGAAATTTCAATATGTATAAAACAATTTTAAAGTTAAGTTTTTAAAAATTACCATTTCCGTCGTGTTTTTCCAAAAATTTTTTGAAAATTGCATACAAACTGAAGAACGCATGTATTATATCAATTCGTTGGACAAAATAAATAAAAAATCATCATTAACAGTTTATTTTTTATATAACTTTTAATCTGTTTAATCAAAACTAGATACCTTTATTAGATATACTTATAATTTAAATAGATAAAGTTAAATATAAATTAATATTATTTTGTCAATTACATAATATTCATAAAATATAAAACACACAACAATATTGTAATTTTTTCAAAAAAATCGACATTTTCATCTAGATTTACCGTTTATGGTTTTATTCATATCTTTTGGGAAATCCTTCTTGATTATCTTTAGTTTTGTCTAAGCCATTTCATAAACAAAACATCACATTAAAATAAAAGATGACGAGAGTATTGAATAGAATTTTCGTTTTGAATTTAAATTTGTAATATTTTTATCGATCTTTATACAAATTTTGATTTCCAATATACTTAGTTTACAATACAAAATAATATCTTAATATTGATTGTACATTTGTTATTAATAGTAATAAAATTATTGATTTTCATGTCTTGACATTAATAATTTTTATACAATCGTTTTCATAACAATATTTCTACAGACCCTTAGTACTAATTATAAAACAAAATACATTTTAGTAATAAACTGAAACACAACGAATTTTAACGACTAAAATAATTTAATATATCATTATATAAATACAATAAAAATCTAAAACTCAATACCTAACATTTCGACAAGCGAAAAAAGATTTTTAAACACAGTTAAGTTAAATAGTCTTTCATTATTTTTTCGCGTGATCGTCAATTTCAAAAGCTAGATTTTGAAAACCATTTTTTTCTGATATATCATAAAGTTTAAGATTCGTCATGTTCTCGTTCTTCAAATCTAAATTTTTCTGTGACATTTCTGCGTTTTTAATTTCTTGATTCATACGAGCTTCTCGTTCTTTATTTCCTTTGTACATCCATCTTAAAAAAAAGAGGGTTAATTATTATTTAAATAATACATATATATATGTAAACGTTAAATTGAAGGTTAAAAATTAAGTACTTAAATAAACTATATTTGTAACGAAAAATGTGTTTTAAAACATTAAACAGGTTGTATTAATACAAGTTACTATAAATTAGCATACAACCGTACCGTTATATCTTGAACAGAAAATCGTAAAACTATAATCTATGACTATTTGCTCCAACTATTCTTATCGTTAAAGTTTAAAAGCATTTATTTTATTTGTTGCTGTCATAACACATCATATTTTATATTGTGTAGCATAAATTATTACTGAAGTTTTTTTTTAATTCCGACCGATTGGATGAGTTCCTGTCTGAATTCTGAACTAGAATTTTAGAAATGTCCAAGGTACCGTATATGAGAAAAATATTGTAATTTGTAAAATGTTTGTTTATGGTTTCGGAAATCATCAATCTATTTGAACTATGATACGAGTACACAGTCCACAGGTAATGTCCAATACTGTACATTGTTTTACGTCGTTGGGTTATACGTATATATGTATATATTATGTTATTTAATTCCATAGTACTTAAATGTGTTGATTTTTTAAAAAAACAAACGAAAAAACCGAATTAGAGAAATTATTATTTTGCACCACTGCGCCTGATGAAAATAGTATCGTCCATTTAAAAATAACTTCCAGAAACTTTGCATGACTGTGAATATCAGGGAACTTTTAAGGAGCTTATCGTCGTTTCATGACGACAAGTAGAAAAAACACACATCAAGTTAAAACCAATACATTCTTTGCTACGCTCGAAAATGTACAACGAAACGACCAAAAATACGGGCTTAAACTTTAGTCCAATACTAGTAAAATTTGATAAGTCGCTTAAACCTATAATTTCTATTGTTTGTAAAAACATTTATACCGATATTGTACTTACAAAAATATAAATATAGCCGGAATGGTCAATCCGCCACCCAGAAGGAAGTACGCTCCGGGGAAAGTTTTCATCGTCGCCTTGTAAAACGCACTGTACATCGGCGCGTAAATCATCGGAACAAACGCTTCGCAAACACCGATCACGGAGCTCACTTGACCTGAACAACCATCGTAATTTCAATTTTGGTCGAGCGATACATGGACTGGCTAAGTTCTAATAGTACTAATTATGAATTGTATACTCGGAGCAAAAGCAGTTGTTTTCCCAAGAAAATGACCCGTAGTTTTTATACGACAACACGCGTTTCGTTATGACATGTTTGCGACACGAATTCATAAGTATAGGAAACAATAGTGTAAAGTTGTAGTTTATTTATTTTTATCAATCAAATCGAATAAAATCTGTGAGTATGGTAAGAAATCACATGATGATACGCAACTATCACTACCTACCCATTATAAGTGCCGACATTGTTAAAATGGCTACGTTCGTTTTGTAATACGAATATAGCCATTTTCTATATTAGTGTCGATAAGAAATTGCAATCAAATATAAACCGATTACCGAGTTCGTCCGGCGTGACAAGTTTGGTGAATATGGATCTGGTCGCAATGTTTCCGGCACCGTGAATTAATTCAACAATCGGACCTATGAAAATCGTTGTTTGTTACTGTAAATAACTTTCAATCATTAGCTATTAAATGTTCAATACGTTACCCAAAAAGAACACGAATTCGTTGGGCGCGAACGCAAACACAAAACTGCCCACGACTTTACTGAAACACGCCAAGGCTGCAATAAGTGCGTCGTCCATTTGCAGTTTGTGACTAAAAATCCACAGGGAAATTGTGGTACCTAAAACACGTTTAAAGAATTAAATAACACGTGAACACGGACAACATTATTATTATTATTGGTTATTGTTGAAATACCTAGCGAAAGAAGAATATTACAAAGGCAAGAACCATATGATGCATGATAGCTGGTATAAAATCAAATTGAAATAAGCGTGTTTATTTTAATGCTTAACATTTAAGAGCTTTACAATTATTCTCAAGGGTAGTTTTTTTTTTTAAATAATCTACACTTAAAAAAACAAAATAACAATTATCTGTAGTTGGCCACAGTTTTGGACGGGTTTCATCCTGTTTTGTCATACGTTTTTAACCGATTATACGTGTGCTGGCGAAAATAACGATTTTGATTAAACATAAAACAAGTATAAATTCCTTATGGTATAAAAATTTCAAAAATCGTCGAACACAATTAATTTTTCAGTCCTTTAGAGTGGGAAAACTGGCAAATATTTGTCATGGTTGTGACTTCGATCGAAATTCGTCATCAACACAATTTGTTATTATTGTTATTCAAATTTGAAAATTTAATTTTTTCCAACAAAATTTGCTCCCTGCATTCAAAAGTTTCAAGAAATCCTTGCCAATGTTCTAACAAGTTATTAAATAATTACCGGAAATACTTGAAATTCTTACAGAACGATCAATAGGATTCTACATATTGTGTATAAAGAGTAGGCTGACTTTAAATTTTCGGGCGTTGTTTGAACTACTTAAATAAATCTAGATATATTCAAACAATTTTATTCGTGGTCAATTAAACATTAAATTACTCGTTGGTTGCCCTCAATTTTTTACTATTATTTAAAATTTTTTAGATTTTAGAAGTTTGTTATAGCAATAATATTATTACATCTATGGCTTTTGATTTAAAAATTAATTTTTGAGCAGCGTCTACTATGTAATTTGTTTTGTTGTTTATTGACCATACAAACAAAATAACTTACCGATAAAACCAGTGACCATAGTAAACGTTGAAAACATACTGTATTTTACTTCATCCCAATTAAAACGTATTCTGGTAGACATATACATAACGGACATTTCACCTTAAACCAATATACACAACATTCGTTAAAATGGGATTTTTCGTTGAAAAATAAAATTTCTCTTTTTTTTTTTTACGAACCTGTCATTGGGCCCATTATAACCATCAGGACCAGCATCATCATAATAACTCGGAGCCTTCTGTTATCGTTTCCTTTTTTGAAAGTCACTCTAAACGCATTTTTTATGTGCTTTAAATCGAAAAATTCCCTAACGTTTGATATGAAATTTCCCGATTTGTTTGTTTGATGATTGACGGCCACGTCATGTATCGTCCGGTCTTTGATGAAAGCATAACCGTAAAGCAATCCGAGAACGTAAAGCGACGAGCAAATCGAAAAGATCCCGTAGAATCCGAGTTTTTGGAACAGGATCCCGGACAACGCTATACCAAACGATAGTCCTATGGTCAAGGACAAATTTAACACTCCGATTCTGAGAGTCCGCATTTTCACCTGAAACGATAACGTTGTAAACGTGTTTACGGTTTATACTTTTTCGGAGTGATTTTCAAATAACACCACGAGATCGTTCACAAATCGAGACGGAATTTCTATGGACCCCGTTGAAAACGTAACCGAATTGTTCGCGTAAACCGATTTGAGATTCAGCGTAATAAAATACGATAAAAATAGCGTGCAATTATTAACTCGTTGTTTCGATTGTCCTGGAACGTTTTGGAGCGAAAACAACGTTGTGAAAATATCGCGATCAATTTTTTTTTCTATCCGCGAAAAAACAAATCGAAAAGAAACACGGTAGAGAACCGTTAGGACAGCGCGAAACGTTTAAAATTCGAATTAATTTACGACGAGTGTATAATATATATTTGGCGAATGTTAAACTTTTCTTACCGTTTCTCGTCGACCGTTCTCTTACCCGAGAAGGGACGGGGAAATAACCTGTTGCGTGATGATTACTGGGAGGAGGTGGGTGACATAAGTCTATAACACGCTGTTTTTACCCGGACGGTCATTTTTTTTTAGCTTAAAGGATTCGGGAGGTTCAGCCCGATTATTTTTATCGGGGACGGTAATCTAAGACGTTTTTACCCGGGGACAGGTTCTCAAGTGGCCGAGTGTAGCATGGACCATGTTTGCTCACCGTGGTTATGTCGGCCATGTACGTGAACGTGGCCATGAACATGATCATCCAGCCGCCGGTCAGCGACGAGGGCACGGACTCGACCAGGCCGGCCACCTCCATGGGCAGCTCGTAGAAGTAATACACGCAGACGACCAGTCCCAGGACGCGGACCAGCTCGCCGAAGATGGGCAACAGGAGCAGCGGTTTCCTGCGGTGCGTCCGGTCGCTCCACGACCCGATGAATATGGCGAAAACGCTCGGCACGGTGTGCTGGTTGACGGTGAAAAACCGGAAACGATATGTATTAATATAAATAAAGTGCGTTTCGTCGGTTGAATTGGCGAATCGGTCGAATTCGTCGGTGGTTGCGTTTACGGGGTGCAATTAGTAGACGAGGAGAGGACTCGGACCGACGTGGTTCGTGGCGCGCGTGAAAGGGAAAAGTCGGAAAACCGAAGCGGCCGAAGGTGTCATGAGAACGCACGGCGGAGGGAAAAAATGATGGCCGAAAAACAAAAACGGGATGGAGACGGTTGAAAAATATACAAATGCGTAGGGGATGATCGCGACAAGTGGAAGGATCGGACGAGGGTGGACGACCCCGAATAGTCGGTAACGATTCAGGGAAGCGAAGAAAAAATAACAGTTTCGTAAAAACAACTCGATGACGCCCGGTAGTCCGTACGTTTTTGGCAGATACGTGGATTTTACCGGTGAAAAATTTCAAAAAAAAAACGTTAATTGTACTCGATTGTTATTTTTATACATACATTTATAGAAACGTTAGCGCGCATACAGCCCGAAAATTGCTCAGGTTCGCTGAACGCTTAGAGGATCGCGAATATTGCGAAAACGCGTGTGGTAATATTGTGTCTATTCGCGAATCTCACTTTCGAAAAAATTAGGATTTTACGTTTCTTGTTTTTTTCCACAGCCGCCCGTAATACGTGTGTGGCTTTTAAAAATAAGAGGTAACTCGGTTTTGGCAAAAGTAATTTACTACGGACGACACGGCAGAACTCTCACGTTTGAGACGACGAAAGTGCTACAAGTATTTTAAACCGCTGACAAAATCGGTCACTTTTTAACTTTACATTTTGTTATGATAATAGTATGTTCGAGGTAGATCAAACAATTGAATACATTAGATATTATCAGCTGCCGGAAAGAAATCGGCCAAGTTTAAATAAGTTATTTTTCATAAAAATTACGTAACCCGTACACTTATTATTTACATATTTAAATCGATAAGCGAATTCTTTATCGGCACTAAAAACAGTATATATCGACATTGCTCTTACGCATTTTTCCACTAAAGTAAGTTTCATACAAACATAAAAAAAAGAATCCATAATATATAATTTTATTTTAGTATGCTATACGTATGCTATTCACTATCGAATATTTATAAGGAACACATTCTTAGATCTTGAATTTTTGTGTTCATTTTGAAATTTCACACTCGAATATTACAAAATGTGTAAATACATTTCAAAACGATCGGCAAATAATAATTTTTTCAAGAGACGAGCGTTTTAAATTTTTCAATCGCTAATCCTACTTTAGTATTTCGAATTAAAAAAAACATAAAAACCGCGACTCAATAAAATGTAAGTTTGATAACTATTACGGCTATGCGTTTTATCTATTTTTTTTCATAACATTTAGTTAATTATTTAGCTTGGTTGTAACAAAAAAATATCGATGTACATAATATATGTGTGTGTGTGTAATTAAAATACTCAAACAACACTGTGATTAGTTAAAATAGTTAGAAATTCATCATACACGTTAAATATTACAAGTTAGTTACTATCGACGAATGAGAAAACTAAATCCTATAGTGACGTACGCCAATACTATGTTCAATGTTCATTATTTCAGTAATTATGAAAATGATCGATATTACGAGTTATGTCTAGTAAACAAAAGAAACCTAATTAATAGATTAATGAAGATCGTTTATAAATACAATAACGTGTATATACGTATTTTATTGTCTTATGTAATAGCTGTTGTGTACTAACGCTTATACTGTTTTTATTATTTATTCTTCGAGAAAATAATGTGCTCCGCTGAACATAATATACGCATACATAAAAATGCACTTAATGCATTCATTAAATAAATTTGTAAACAATATCGGATAGTTTTTCCTAGAAACGTTGTACGTTGCATACGTACTCGATTGTTCAGAATAATCGTTGAATTACGTAACATTAGTTGAGGAAAACTTTGGATGCATATAAATATTCGCCTCGATTGATGTTTGAGGAGTTATGAATGTATTAAGGTAACGTTGTAACAAATTCGGTTATTGTGTACCAGTGAATTTAAATACAAACACTTACATGTTTGGAAAACATAATTTACCGTATTAAACTGATTTAAAAATAAAAATGTCATAAGGAATTCAAACTCAAAAAAAAACTTTTTTTTTTTTATTTATTTTGTATTTTTAAGCGAAGACGATATATAGACGGAGGTTTGGTTAAATTTTTGGGGGTGCTATTATTTTTTTTATAATTGAGGCCTATTATAAACAGTTTGAAGAGCGATTTTGGAAAGGCTTTTGATTTTTTTTGGGGGCGAAAACCCTCTATACACCCGCCGATCTCCGCTTACGGTAAAGATACACTTTAAGGTAATCAACTCGACTTATGAAACAAACAGTTTCTGGTTTCCTCGCACACAACTCTGTTGATATTATACAAAAGTCAATTATTTTTGTTTTCAAAATTTGATTTGCGTTGATTCAACTTTTTATATCGATAATTATCGTTGTTGAAATGTAAATTTAATTTTGTCCGTTATAAAACGGAACCTGCAACAACCAAAACTGATTTTTTTGTTAAATATTTTCCTAACTACCTTCCTATACATATAAATTAAAAGTACCATATTAATCGGGCGTTTTATGAATAATTCAGCGCAAAAATAAATAAAACAATTCACTTTTTTTTATGGCCAATTCGTTCAACAAACTTAAGTTGACGCAGTCAGTTTTTTTTTTTTTTGATTATACCTGTATGATCGACTGCCACATGGACATCTCCGTGACCAGTGCCTGGACCCGGCTCTCGTCCTCCAGCGTGTAGTCCTTCTTCATCCGCTTCTCCAGCGCCGTGCACGTGAAGTCGCTCATGTTCAGGTTCACCCGGCACGATTTCTGCAGGTTCAGGTTCTGCGTGGTCAGGCTGCCCAGCACGCTGGCCACGATGAAGCACCCGAGCAGCGGTTCCACCGTGATGTTGTTGACCACGTACTTGGCCCGGTCCCGCAGGTTGAGCTTCTGCCATTTCTCGTGCTCTTCGTCGAAGTCTTCGAGTTTTTGCGCGTTCGGTTGGTTGGTCATGGTCTTCTTCTTTGGCTGTGCACTTCCGGACGAACGTGATACGATGTTATGTCATCTCTGTTATCTCACTGCGTGCGCGCGTGTGTGTTTTCCTGCAATTTCACATGACATAAAATTTTAACCATCAGCTTTTGAGTTTGCAAGAAAAATAAAAGCTCAACCGTCTCGTAGAACGAACGTGATTCAATAATTCATTCAGTATGAAATTCATAAAAACAACAACGATCGCGTGAAAACCAAACGTTGTTATATTAGTTGACAAGTACTGTAATACTTTTTAAAAATTATTCTTTGAACATTATCGATTGACTTGTTACGATCGTATAATTACACTATAGATTTTTATCGTAAATGTTGTAAAAATACGTAAAAAAAACTTTGAAATCGGGTGAATTCTAGTCACGTAAGGTGGCGAATGAGACTCGAACGAAAAAATAGTAAAATTACAAAAACGCGTGTTTTAATAAAATCATTAGTTTGATCATATTCAATGAAACGCTGTCGCGCTAATGTATACTGACTGAAACGAATGTAATTGCGGTGATAAAAAGCAAGCAAAGTGTCAAACTGAAACAACACTGAACAATGTTTATCAAATGATTTGTAATTTCATCATGAGTTATTATCACTCGATTTCTATTTTCAGTTTATCCAATTCCATAGGGGCAGCCAGTGGGAAGTATAAAGGGTGCTGTAAGACTGTCATCGACCGTGTTTTTGAACCGTTTTAGAGTATTAAAATACTCTAGTGTTTAATGAAACGTTTAAATAACTATTTCAAAAATGTTGAACTATCGTGTCAATATATCATGGAACGTAGGTATTTTGATTATAGGCGCAATCAGCGTAAGTGGACGTTGCATTGAACTTTTTGTTTTTTATAAGACTCAGTCCCCGCCAAATAAACGCCATTCACCAAGATATAAAACACTAACGTCGACGATGACCTGATAT
>CM029362.1:13586545-13625696 GCA_017140985.1 Hormaphis cornu
ATAGTTTAATGCAACGAGTAACGTTAACCACCAATTGACGGAATATAATAACGCAATGTTATTTAGCACACATACGGTTTATCTTGTCGTGACGAATTAACCGTTATAAGTACGTACCGTACGTATAATATAACATAGCCAATCGAATTGAACAGTTTCTATCCAGCACAATAGGAATACAGTGAATTGTATTCACCTCTATTCACAGTTACAATAGAATGTAATATAATATATAAATGGATAGTATTATTCTTAGTAACCTTGAGTTTGAAACACGTGTGCGTTTGAATTTTGTACGTTTCGTACGTACAGCTTTTTTTTTTCAAATATGCTCTATAATACTATGAATTGTTACTACTGTGATATACACCCATAAGCTAGTAAGCAATTGCCTGTTGTTGTGTAACAATATCATAATATATACCAATACGAATAATCGTGAAACGCTATTATTTCAACACCGTAATATGGTTGCGCGCCAATTGACAAGACATAAAATATGGTTTTGGTCAGATTGTATACTCGAATTGGGTCAACGTAAGCGTGCACCTATGCGTTTGAAAATGCCGCAAATCTTCGAAAGTACCCCGCCGAATCACTATAACGATTTAAATCGATTTTCGCAGTCATTTGGAATTGGTAAAATTAACGTGACTGGAATCGACTTTGATAATATTATTATTATTATTTAGTGATGTACAGAATTTCGAAACGGTATACTTATTTCCACACATTTATGTATAATATTTTCACGTGTTATTGTTTCCTTCAACGTTCAGTTTTACCGTTCGATACAACATCATCTTAACAGCGTACGTTTCTCTTTACACGGTTTATAAACGTTTGTTGTTATTTTTTTAAAAGTGTTTTACTCCTTCAAAAATCAGCAGATGTTATTAGCTAACTCAACGGAATTCCCATAAATCGTTCAGTTAAGTTACACAGCGTATTCTCAAAACTAATGTGATTTATTATTTTACTGTACAGAATTAGGATGTTTTAAACACCACTGAAAACAGTAACCAACATCGTTACATCTACTTTTGTAAAGAAGATTCGTACTTTCCTAGTTTCCTCAATTCCGTTAAACGGATATGAGAACCTAGATCGATTTTCCTGCGGCACATCCTGTAACAAATGTCTACGCACACTATTTGGTCAGCGGTTTTCGTGCGATATAATTATTATCGTTGTTTTAGAAACGAGAGTGAAACGCTTTTATCACCGCGATCGTTTTTTTTTTTTACCAAAAATTTAATCGAACGTTCGTTCTCGATTTCAGCGTCAAAGGGTCGTGTGTTTTTTTTACTGCGAACGGATCGATTTTGAAGACGATTTAACGAGAAAATGGCAAAACTCACCTTTTACGATTGCGTCGATCGATCCTCACGGCACACTTCGGCTGTATTATCTAGGTACTGACCGCTGAACATCACCGTACGATCGCCGACGCGCACTACACATCGGAAGTCACGAACGCAAAACACGATACCGTGAAACCAGCTCTTATGGCCTCGACCGGTTGACGACAGCAGCAGTGTTGTTGTTGTGAAAAATTTGATAACACCGTTGAATTCTTCGGGCCAGCGCGATTTTGAGCGCACAACGGCCGGAACAACCAGCGACCAAACGGTTTTTTTTTTCTCGAAATTTAAAAATTTATTTTCGTCGGTTCGGCCTCGCGAGAGTCGAACGAACGACAGTGTAGGTGTATTAATGCAGTGTATTTGCGACAAAAATCACGGCAAATATAATATTATGTACTCGAAATAATAAATTATTAATATAAAAACTCGTCGATAACGACCGCGATCCTTCGGAGACGTGCAGGACTGTGTTCTCTCCGTCTGCAAAATGACCTCGGTCGTCCTTAATTTTACAGAGAAAACACTGCTCCCCCCCCCCCACTCGAGTCTCCGACACACCTAACAATGCGTTGTCGCGCCCGTGGCAAATCTTCGAGCGACGCGAAACCTGCATTTCTTCCGCGACATCTGCGCAGTAAAAATATAGAAAAGAAAACGGTGGTTAATGAAAATGGAATGGAAATTGATGTCGAGTTTTTATTATGGTACGAATACGTGAAAATAACGATCGAGTTACATAAAACTGGCTACGGATTAAAGTAGATTCGCTATGTAAATTCAAATGCTGTTAGTATTTTTGAACGGATCAAAAAGTCTTACCAAAAAAGGAATGCGCCTTTGCAACCGGATTGATTAAAACACACTGTGTGCATCGCACTGTGCGTATAGTTTTTTGTATGTTTATTAATGAACAACGCCGACGATTGATAAATAATCGACGTGTATCACACGATAATTGTGATCTTTAGGCAAAACAAATGTTATACTCATAGAAAAACGTGATAAAAAGTAATCAAAGGTGACTTGTATTCTGTGCGTAAGTATAATTGCATTTCACCAGTTTCATTTTTGACACACCAACTACAAAACTTGTTCAACTTAACTACGAATACCTATTTTTCGTATCATTAAATTAGAACATTAGATGAAAATCGTGTAAATAATTCCTTGAAACGTCGGTATCAGGGAAAACGAGTCTTTATAAATATCAACCTACACTGTAATAAGTTCATGATTTACACTGAGGGAAAAAAGTGTTGAGAATAGATAACTGTTTTTGTTGAGTTTCTGTTTTGAAACACGTAACTTAACCATATTACATGCAACTTGAAACCAACGATGGTTTCATAAATCGTCGGGTTAAGAAAAAAAAAAACGTAACTATTCAAAGATGGCTCACAAAGTAAAACAACATTTAAATTTTCAAGGGATTTTATTTTGATTAAAAATATCGATGTTTAAATTCGAACGAAAAATGAATTTTATCTGTTGGTCAGTTTTGCAAACGTTTCGAGTTAATCGAATCGTAGCGGCTAGTAAAAACTAATACGTGGTAGGTAGGTACTTGAAAATATCTTTCAAGTAGGTATACGGTGAACTTAAAGTCTTAAAGAGTTATAAAAAAAAAATTACGATAGTACTTTCTGCGTGTATAGAAATGTGTGTTCTTTAACGGAATAACAATCGACGTCTTAAAAAAAATAAACAATCACCAAAAACACATTCCATCTTACAACAATATAATACAGTGCACACAAATTACTAGCTATAAAACTTGAAATTTTCAATATTTATGTAAACACACGACATTGTAGTGTCACACTTATCTCAAACTATAGTCGCATACATACACTTGCGTGTCTCGTAGAAATGTCGATGGTTTGGCAGTAACGAAAATCCTACGCCGTCTTACACCTAGCTACACGGCGATTGACGAGTGAACGAATAATATGGTTATAGTTCTTATGGTAAATAGTAATTAGTTTCTGTTCCAATTCCAAATTATGTTTAACACAATTATATTAAATCATCCATGTCAAGGTATAACAAAATATCAAGACGTTCGGGGACGTTTTTATCAAAGTATTATCAAAACAAATAATTAACAATGCGTTGAACGACTTTACAATAAACAATATAAATATAATATTGTCTTCCTCGCAATAAAAAAAATCACAAATGAAAATGACGACGAATTGATTCTATTAACTATGCGAGACGTTGCAATTGTGTCATCTCGACGTGTAGATGTTATATCCATACGTAGGTGTGTACTTCATGTTGTTAAAGTGTTTGAATAACAGGATGTCAAAAACCGTACGAAAATACTCGTGTGTATAATTATTAGGAAATTAAATTATTCGTATGACTCATTATAGTCGTTATTGGCCAACTACCACGAAAGTACCCTCAATACACATAAAAGTTGATAGGAACCATATACGAGCTGTAACATAAAGTTATGATGCTATAAATCGTCTGTCAAACTACTGCGGTGAATAACGTGAAAAAAGAATAGTAACAAACGTATAATATTTTTTTTGTCGACATTGTTTAATTTTTATTAGGTAAATACGTTTTAAATTATTTCATATATTTTAACTTCGTCTCGAATAGTTAAATGCGTGAAGAGAATTTTTAAAGTTGGTAAGTTCTATAATATTTTCAAGGTAACGGAAAATATCTCACAAAACAAGACGATATTTCGGTTTTATACTGTATGAAGTGTCATAATCGTATTCACAGTTTTTTAAATGGTTTGACTGTTGTACATACAAGCAGGTACAATAAAAAACATTTAGACACAACACGAACTAAAAATACAAAAAAAACATACTGTATAATTTATGCTCGGGAAATCTCAATACACAAATAAATGTAAAAACTAATAAAGGAATAGTAAATTCAACACCAATTGCAAAAATTCATATAATACTACCGAAAAATCAAATTGAATGTCACAGAAATTTATGTTATCGTGTTTAATAATTATTACTTAAATTTGCTAAATCTAACCGGAACGACGAACTTTTTTGGTTTTATCATCTTACGATAAATCCATTGAAATTTATTTCACTTTCATTCATTAAAAATAAATAAGTTGCAGACATAAAACTAATTTAAATACCTCACCTTACGGTCGACGACGTGTTACGTGTTATAGGTATTGCAGATATTGTGGACGCGAATTTGTTGTCAATATAATTGTTAAAATTAATCTCTTTACCTTTTTTGCAATATTTTTGAATTGGGCAAGCGGATTTTCTGTTTATTTTTAGACTTTATTAATTAATGACCCAGGAAGAGATAATGAAGACTTCACGATCGCAGTATAGGTACATAATTGATGGTAAAATAATTATATACAATTACTAACATGACATGGTTTTTATACGTACAATAAAAATAGGAACTCGATAATTATTTTGTTATTATATACGTAAAAGTTACTTATTTGGTATGCAATAAAAACAATTTCGTAAATTTTTACTCGATTGAAATTCAAAGGCAATTACTAATTAGATTCTATACGATGAACCAAATTTTATCAAATTAAAATACCTACAACATAAGTTAGAAGTCTTGTTAAAATATAGGTATTTGTTTCCATATAAAATTTTTAGAATATTGGACTTATTCTAGTTAATATAAAATTATGTCAAAAAAAAAACGTACATATCATTAAAAATATTATGATAATACGTTCTCCCAAATTTAAATATTGAAAATTCATGATGACTACATTAATTGTTTATTTTTATGGAATTAATTCGTACCCAATAATACACATAATAATTATGTATTACAAAATCAATAGGTAGGTAGGTGTTAATTATTAACACCTACCTACCTATTGATTTTGTAGGCTGCTTGAACGAAAAAAAAAATGTTTAATTTTGTCGTTGATATGACTGATATCTTATTGAAATTTCTCAGAAACAATACAAGTTTAATATGCAAATGTAACTTTCACCATGCATAAGTAATCAATAGCTGTCAAAATACGCTTTTTTATGTAAAATTATTATTTTTTTTTTTTTTAGAATACACAACATGTAATACCTGAGCACTTATATATCGTGATTGAGGTGCATGTGTATTGTATATAAAAAACAAGGGATTCGTATAGACAACCTAAACTGCAGTTCATATTTCGTATGTCTGTGTAACGATAAAATAAATTATAAAAAAGAACGGTACCACGGTAAAGACGCAGTAGCGAGTCTTGGGTGGGTCATTGGTTTCAAAATTGCGTTTTATCCTATTATTTAATATTTGAAAGAAACGATAAATTATTACATTCGAAAAAAACGATTTTGAGCGAGCTATAGAATCTAATAGGTCCTAGGTAAGAATAAAAAAAAGATTCCGAATTACTCCAATTACACACACATAAAAAAAAAAAAAAAACAATAATAATAAAAATGTGGGTAAAACAACCTATTATATATGGTACTTCATGAAGATATCACGGATTATTACGTACATAAGGGGAAGAAAAGTGTATTATAACCACCAAAAACTTTTTTTCTATCTTTTATAACGACGTATTAAATTAATTTAGAACTTAAAATTTTGAAAACGACATGGAATTTTTTTTTATAACGATGGTTTTATCCGTTCTGACGTCGAATTTGACGATTTCGCCATTTTTGTCGTTTTCGGCCCATAACTCAGAAAATAATGCAAATATCAAAGAATTCTCTTATTCAAACAAAATTTAAAGCCAAATACCCAACTTGTATGTGGTGGTCTACGTGACGATTGGAGCACTTCTTCTACCCGAAAACGTCATTACAAATCTGAAAATTCAAATTTTTCAAAATTCAAATTCAAATTTTTTAAAATAATTACTTTTTTAAAGGGTTATTGAACCACATTTTTACTAAACCAGTATACTATCAGTATGACTAATCTATCACGTCTGGCGGTAAAAAAAAAAAATATGCTGAAAATTAATTTGGTCAAATCATTGGGCAATACCAATATAATTTTGAAAAACTGAACAAATTGAGAATGAAAATATTTTGTTAAATGTACATAAAGTAATAGTGGTAATAATTTATCAAAATAAAAGAAATTAACAATTGATGAATGAATATAAATACAAAATCACGATAAGAGTTTTAATTTTTAAGTGTGTAGTATTTGATGTACTGCAGGCGTTTAATGAATAGTATAACATATATTACTTCATTGATGATTGAGTGAGGAATAGTTTTTTGTTTTAAAGATAAAACCGTTCATATTTGTTCATATTTGTTGAAATTAATTCAATTTTTACTTGATACGGACATAAAATAGTTTTGATCAAATTCAATTAATGAAGTGAAAAACAACAACTGACAAATTGGATTTTTTGTTTTTCTGTATTTACAATATTTGTACGTAATCAGTATTAGAGTTAGGAGTTAGGCAATGAAATTTTTTCGCTGATATTATGATGATATTGTCCTCAGCAATTTTATAGTCATTTTTTTTTTCCTGAAGGTTGACGTATTACTATAAATTAAAGCATAATTTTGTAACGCTCGGGTGCGCACACAAACAATACGCTTATTATTTGCTATTTCATTCAATCTACAGCCTTAATCACACTTAAACAAACAAGGTTGAAGCGTATTTGGTGTTGGACGAATTTTACGAATTGTATTTTATTTTACATAGTAATAATATAATTCCTTCGATGATAGATAATTGAACAAAAATGGTACATTTTTGGATGATTTGAAATTTTTTTGTTAAATCGCCAATTTTTGAGATCATAAAACATTAATTGAAAATCAACAGTTGTCAAAAAATTTCAAATAACTTCATATTTGCGCACATAACTTTGTATTTCAATCGATTATTTTTGATGAAAAACATGAAACAATTGTTAAATTTGTTAATTTGTTCAGTTATTGTTTCATGACTGACAATTTTAAAACAAACTTTACAAAACGTACCAACTTGCATGTACGTTTTAGTAAAGAAAAATAATGTTTATTAAAGTTTTGGAAATCAGTTTGTCGCATGATATCCGTTATTTTTTTGTATTTTTTTTTTTTAAAAACATTTCATTATTATATAAGAACTTTAATACAATCCAAACATGATGATATTTTCTCAAAATTCATTGAAAAATTTCAAAAATGAGTTTACACCATTTTCGTTTATACATGTTTTTACCTAGTTATTTAGTCGTTTTTATTATTTAGGTATTACATATTTTTGTTTATGATTTCTCTCAAAATTAATTAAATTAGTTCATATTTTTTTAGTTCATTATTTGAACCGATGATGTTTAAACGTCATAAAAATTTAACAATAATTCCAGTCACTGTCGACCAAAACATAGATCTTTTAAGTTTTGATAATTATGCAGGTTTCGTTTTTGTAGATTTTTTAATGTTTGTCATATTGAAGACTCAAAAATTTTATATAAGCCTTAAAACATATTTCGTACATGCGGTTTAGGAAATTTAACGATAAATAAGAAGAAAAATATTTTTAAAAATTGCTATTTATCATAAGTTTATTTATTCAGAATATGACATAGGTTTTGTACTTATACGAATACGGCGTTAACAGTAATTAAAAATATAGTAGAAACTAAAACGTAATATTTCTTATATTAATTATACATTGTTTACTTAAACCAGTAAAATTTCAAAATTGGTTCTATAAACTTCCAGTGAAAGTTTAAATTCGTCGAGTACATTGTACGAATGTCAAAATATATAATGGTAGACGGTTCGAGCGTTAACGAAAAATGAAAAAAAGCTCAACTATCAATAATGAATGAGTTAGGCTTGACTTGTCGCGCGTTTCTTTCTTTAGGTTTTCGAAAATAATTGCGGTTAAACTATAACAGCCAGTGCTAGTTTGTACTGTATTAGTTTTGAAATGATCGGAAGAAAACACTGTCAGATGTGAAATCGTCAACTATATCGAAAACGTCAAAAAATAAACAATTAATCGTAGTTTTAACTAAGAGTGATAATAATCTATAGTTGAACGGTCGTAAAATAATAAAGATTTCTCGCACAGTATCACGGTTCCCTGTAACGCAGTTTCTATATAGTACACGGGTTCAGAGTTTTTCGTGTGGTTTCGTTAGAGGTAATTTAACAATATGACGTTTTGATATTTTACGATATCGTTTTGAAATTCACACGAAATCAAAACACAATACGTACGGACATAAAAAAAGAACCAAAATCGAATTATTATCAACGCACGATATCATATTACAAACTATTCGAGTTGTAATAACGTAGAGCACCTATAATGACAAATTTTACGGACGTATCATATTATGTACAAACGAAAACAGATGATTTTTATGTCCGGACGACATTAGGAATGAGGACTATACACAAAATACTCAATGTGAATCAATATTAAATTGTATGGAATAACGTTTTCACGACTTGATGTTGTTGCTGGTGCCTTCTTCCATTTGAAAAGACCTGTTGTCAAAACCGAACGTGGAGAACTGGCCTGACCCTCGGTGGGTCTGCGTTCGCCGGTCCAGGATGGTTTTCAGATCGAAATCGTGAGACGACAGCCTGAAATCTAGGTTATTCTTTATCTGCGCCGCGCCCGATTTCGTGGCCTCTTCCCACTTTGCCGCCTCTTTTTCTCGGTTTTCCTTTCTGTGTTCGTTGTACATCCACCTGTAAGTAAATCAAATATTTTTGCACAAAAATTCTACGCATAAATTCGCTATAGAATCAATTGATTTTAAAAACGGATTTTTTCACACCCGCCGTTAGTGCAGTCACGAATAACGTTTTCGATTATTTCTGTTTACACTTACGTCGTATCACTAAACGTCATAATGAAAAATATAGAACTTTTGAAGATGATCAGGTACGATATTATTATAATTATTTTTATTTGAATTATCCGCGAGTGTTATCGAATTTTTAATCGCTCAGATTTAAGTGCATAAAAATTGCATATTTTCAAACGGTTTTTACTGCATAATTCGATGGATATTTTGCCGGTTCGTAGTGCACGAGGATTGCTATTAGATTTATCAGTTTGCTCACAGAAAAATGAGCGCTGCGGGTGCGGTCAGCGCGCCTCCCAGCAAGAAGAACGCTCCCGGCACAGTCTTCAGCGTGGCCTTGTACACGGCGCTGTACATCGGACCGTAGATCAATGGCACCAGCGCTTCGCAAACGCCAAACAGCGAGTTCACTTTGCCTACAAACGAACACAACGATCGTTATTATATTATTCGACGATTATTATTTTTTTCACCGTGATTTCTGTCATCGACGATTGAAAAATTCGGACGGAATTCTTTTTTATTCCAAAATTTTTTCTCACGGTTAGGCGCGCACCACTTACCCAGTTCGTCCGGCGGTACGAGCTTCGAGATGATCGATCGCATGGCGATAAACGACGTTCCGTTCACGATGTCTACGAGCGGCGCTGTAACGTGCATTACGAATTATATTTTAATACGTGTTGATTGGTTTTTTTAAGCGTTTGAGGGAGAAAACGAAAATTTAAAAACCGAAACAAATATACCATAAAGCGCTGCTATTAAACTCGGCCGTCCGTCTGTTTATTTCGGGGTAAAAAGTATAAAGTGAATACGACGCGTTATCGTTATTCTGATTGTCAAAAATAATGAATTTATTCGCGCATTTTAAGTTTAAAAATTCTGGTGGCGATCTCGGTATCAGAGAAACGCGCATTGTGTCCGCTTCGGAACACACTATATATCTCTAATTCAGACTATTTCATCAAACACCAATACAACAATTATTGTATAAAGTTAGTAAATTAAAGTTACGTTTAATGCATTTAAATTTGAAGCCTTCGTTAGATTTCATATGATCAACAAGGAAACAACACGAGCACGATGTGAAAAGTTTCAAACAATACTTTCTATGAAAATATTTTAATGTATTATTCAGACGTCTGATCAGTCCAATTGACGACGTAATAAATGTTTTTCAGAAGAAGATCGAATTGTACCCAAGAGAAGGTAAGAAAATAATTTAAGGTTTTGTACCTGTGCTATAATATAATGTGGTAGATCTTGTTCATATCTTATCTTATTTAAATCTAGTTAACTGAAATTCACCTAGATAGAACACAAAGTCGGTGGTGGCGAATGCGTAAACAAATCCGGCTAGTATCTTGCTGACGCAAGACATCACTCCGATCAGGGCGTCGTCGATCTGCAACATGTGGCTGAACACACCGACCGAGAACATTGTACCTGCGGTCGTTCAAAAATGAAAAAAAATCGAAATTATTGCGAGCACGCACGCAGCAAAACAATATAAATAGTTATTTTTCTTTTTTTTGCGTTGTAAAATATTCTGCTATTCTATTTTTTCATACGAACCTACGAGGTTAGTGATCATTGAGTACGTGGAAAACATGCTGTAGTTCACTTCGTCCCAATTGAATCGTACGCGCGTGAACAGGTACATCACCGACATTTCACCTGAAAATATGATTAAAAAGCGTTTTTTTGTTTAAATTTATTCATAGAAATATCCGATCTGTTGTAATAAAGCGTCGCAATATTGTAAAATGTTTATCGGCATAGACGCGCTGTAACACTACGCTTTTTTCGTGAAAAAATATCATTATCGTTTAAATGCGTTTCGTCACGGCCAGTTTTAGAATATTCTTCTCTAACGGCGTTACCGTTTATCATTTCAAGATTTTAATATGCATCGTACGAGCTTTCAGATTAAATATTTTTATATTAGACGCGTGCGAGACAAAACCAATTAGAAAATATAAACATATGCACATATTTGACAGTATGAAAACGGACTTAGTAAGTATTTATATTCATAACATCATGACGTAGGGCATTTAAGCACGACTCGTACATAAGCATAATTTATAATGATTTATACATCGTTATTCAAATTTTATTAACAACAAATAGACGCGTGTATTAGTTCGAATTGTAAGGTATAAACCGCGAAACGAATTTAAAAGCTTTGTTGTCATTTTTATGAAGTTGTAAGGTCATCGTGATTACAGCGATCGTCAAGTTTTAATTTCGCTATTGTTATCTACACTTTCTGCCACCGCTGAGTGTACTCTTTTAGGGAATCACTGTGTTTGTGAATCGTAATACGAAATGATGATGGTTATATTATTCAATTTTAAGCTCCGAGTAAAACATGACGTGTTAAAACATAACCATTCGACTAGTTTTTACGACAGTCGTCAAGTACGAGTAAATCTAATCAAAATGAAAACAATTATAACGCGAATTACGGTGAAAAGTTTAAAAAACCGCTGCAGTCGTGTTCGTCGCCTAACTCGAGCTAAAAAGATCGACCTTTTATACTTCTGTTACCCGAGGAAAAAAGGAAAAATACTCGAAATTTCTTCGATACGGGTAAAATGCTAACACCGATGTCGGATACCTGGATAATGATTTGTTTTTGTTGACAATCTGTTTAGGTAGAATGTAACGAACAAGAGTGATGCACGTCGTTTGAATTCGTGGAACGGAAATCGCAATATTTTTATTGTTAGAGATCAATAAATGGACAGCAAACGCCAAGAGCGGTAAAAAGTTTAAAGTCGAGTCACTATCTACTAGCGAAACGCTGATGTGGAATTTATTTTAGTATTCGGAAAACGATTGATTTTTTTCAATACCCATATAGATACAGCTGTTACGAGTCCCGACAGAATTGTGCGTTTCGTAAACGTAAGGGTTTTTTGGGTTACAGCGCGTAGCTTTGCTGGCAAAACTTGCGCACGGTCTAGCGGCGTGTTACTACAGTTTTCTCAAAACCACCGATAAAAATAATGTAATTTGGTAGCACTCATTTTACGAGTTGACCGCTCGACGTATTTTTTTATTATTGATGAAAATATTTTAACCTCGTTTTACCGATTTTTAAATCATGTTCGGGTACGACTTTGTCTGAAAACGTTACAACTGTTATGAAAACTTCGACCGACCAAATTACGAACGCTACAAAGTCGGAAAAAAAAAAGTGTGGGTGAGAGAGTAAGAGCGAGAGTGGAAAGTTTGGAAAGTGTCGCCGCGTTTCGGCGACACTTTTTTCATACAAACTCTAGACGCACCCTTCGTTTTTTTAATTCGAATCTGTACGAACCGTGCAAAGGACCCATGACGACGATGACGACCACCATCAGCGAGACGATTCGTAGTCTCCTGTTGTGCTGGCCTTCTTTGAACGTCACCCGGACGGCTTCTTTGATGTGGCTCAGACTGAAAAAGTCCTTGATGAACTCCAAACACGACGATGCGTCCTTTGGCGGTTTCTTGCAGTTCTCGACGCTCGTCGCCGGTTTCGTTTCCTTGATGAACACCATGCCGTACACGAAGCCGAACACGTACAGCACCGTGGCTATGGTGTACACGCCGTAGAACCCGAGCTCTCGGAACAGCACGCCGGACAGCGCGGTGCCGATCGGTACGCCCACCGAGCAGAAAACGTTCACTATGCCGATTCGCAGGGTGCGCATTTTTACCTAGAACACGGTGAGAATTGTTCTTTACGCTATAAATTCGTAGCTGAACCTTTCGTTCCTGAACAAACAGCCGTTATGACGGAGACCCGTATGAAATATGTAAGCGGCTGACCGAAACGGACGTGAAACCACCGAACGGATCAGACTGCCGCGGCTGTAGCGCCGGATCGGTACAGGACAAGGGGATCGCCAATCGTTCGAAGCACAGTTTTAGAGTGAGCGGCTGGAAAGAGAGATGCGCGAAAAGAAGCAACGGGACGGGTCGGGTTAGGCGCGGTTTGTACCGCGGTGGAGGATAGCGTGAAAAACAGAAAACGGCCCTGATTTTCACGCTGAATTATTCAAGTTTGTTGGCCGAAGAGACTATTTAGAGGAGTCCGACTTTGCGTTTCAATCTTAGTACCAGCTGTACTACGACGTCGTTTGTAACAGTTTGTCGTTTCGTTAAAAAACCACGACGTGCGAAGGGCGGCAGAAATTGGATACGCCACGCTCTCCCCGTTCACCGTGAACTAAGCTTGGAAAACCAAAAAAAAAGGTCGAGTCGGGCGGAAAAAAATCTGAATTTCACAAACGACGGGCGACATGCCTGGCCCATACGGAGAGAGCGTCAAAGTTCTACGGATAGTCCACAAAAAAGATGTTGGACTAAGAAGAAAAGATTCGAAAAACAAACGGCGTGTATTATTATTATTATGGTAACAGTATTATACCGTGGTCACGTCTCCCACGTAGCTGAACACGGCCATGAACATGGTCATCCAGCCGCCGGTCATGGCGGGCGGCACGGACTCGACCAGGCCGGCCACCTCCATCGGCAGCTCGTAAAAGTAATACGTGCACACGAGCAGCCCGACGCTGGTCAGGAACTCGCCGACGATCGGTATGAGCATGCACGGCTTGCGCCGGTGGTTCCGATCGCTCCACGAGCCGACGAACACGATCAGCGCCGACGGTATGCTGCTCTGCACGATCGTCTTCCATATGATCATGTCGGCCACCAGCTCCTGCACCATCACCTCGTCCTCCCTGGTGTAGTTGTCCGCGCTCCGCGACTCCAGCGCCGCACACGTCGCGTTCTCCAGGCGCAGGTTCACGCGGCACGCCTTCTGCAGGTTCAGGTTCTGCGTGGCCAGCGACGCGAGCACGCTGGACACGATGTAGCAGCCGAGCATGGGCTCGACCGTGCAGTGTTTCAGCATGAACTTGGCCTTGGACACGACGCTCATGTTCTCCCACGACTCGCGGCCGTCGTCCTCGGGCTTCTGCGCCGGCGACAACGACGACGGCTTCCGCTGCAGCTCCGCGCGCTTGGTCGCGCCCGTGTCGTACGTCATGATCTCGCGGCTTCTTATTATCGAGCGGCGGACGGCTGTGCTCACGGGCCACTCGACGACGGGTCAGCAGCGGCGGAAAGACGGCGAACGAAAACCGAGCGTTGTTTCGGTGGTCGGATCACGCTCGTGCGGCATGTCCGATGTTCTGGAAACGAATATCGTTTACGTCGCGATTACATTTACGTCTTTTTGTGCCTATATTGCAACGACTGTCTTAAGTGTTCGTTTTAGAATACAATAAACGAACGAACTCGTAATGTTCGTAATGGAGGGTATTGATAATGACTTCAGACGTCGTAAAAACGCGATCGTGCGTCGCAAGCTGGTCTAACCGAATTACGGTTAAAAAAGACTGCTCCGGATCGCGTATACTCCGTTACTTTGCTCATCGAGTTTGAAAGTGTTTTCGAGCAGGAAAAATTGAAGAAAAAAAATTCACTTTCGATCGCGAAAAATACACACGAGATCGGATACAGAGTGATTCCAACACTAAAGTTGGAATATCGCTTTACACGCGACGTTACATTATGAACGAACGGTGTAAAAACTCGGATAACTCGGTACACGAATTACGTGAATTTCGAGTAAAAGTTTTAGATGATGACGAAATTTCGATGTTTTTTTTTTTTATTAAAACCGAACATTACCTACCGCCCGCAGCTACATTTTAAACGCAAAACGTGTAAATAAATAAAGACGATTGATGTGTGTGTGTGTGTGAATTTTACCAATTTCTTTTTACCACATTTCGTGGAAACCGTTTTGTTTACAATTTACCAAGGAAATCTAATGTGAAACAAAATCGTGTCGAAAACTGCTATTACCCTGGCCGTATTGTCGTCGGGAACAAGACAGTTTAAACAGTGTTGACGCGCAACAAAAAGTTTGCGAGTTGGTCAAACGAAAAAAAAATGTTTGGTGCAAAGTAACCCGGGTTATGTTGTAAAAATAATATTTTATTTTGGTTGATTGAAAATACGAGGTTTCGTTAATCCTGCACATTTGATATATTTTCCTAATTACGGGTCTGATGACACGAGTGAAAAGATGCATGCAAGAACACACAACTGATTTATTGTATAAGAGAGAGTTTCTCGGCGATTATTCTGACCATAACTCATTCAATACGTAACTATAGTTAAGTATCGTACAGTTCTGTAGTGTACCTAACGACATTTTTGCATATTTATAAAATACGCATTTTTACCGTTTACGCCACTAAAATGTACTGAGATTTGTTTCCGTCTTGACTAGACTTCATCCGGTTTTAAACGCGTCGGTCATAAAATTTTGCATTTTTTGAAAAAATAACACTTTTGTTTTATCGAGTTCGGATTACAATGAAACTAATTGCCGACGAACGCAGTTTGAAAAATAAACGATATTATCTGCTTTTTAACCGACTGCGTTAATAGTTTTTATATTTATAATACTTTATCAATAATTGTATACACTTACGAATATAAACTGTTTACACCGAGATGTTTAATGTACGATTTTATCAAACTCGTAAATACCGCGTTGCATAAAAATAAGTGTAAACGCGCAAAAAATAATCTTAACACGTTTTCGAATACAGTCAATAGTATACAAACAAGGTGAATCGTTTTATGAATCTGTATGTGATCGATTTTTTAAAAATATTTTTTTTTTTTTTACTTTAGTAAATTATAAAGTAGAATATTGTTTAAAATTCAAATAAACTATTAATCGTTGTTGTTGGGGTGAAAACCATAATTTATCATCATAGTACCTACTCGTTGTGATTCAAAAAAACCGATTTTAAAGTCCTTCTTTCGCCATTACCATAAGGTGTAAGTACTTTCTTTAAAGTGTCACTAAGTGACAGAATCCTCCTTATAGCATTAGAAACGAATAACTACAAAACGTGAATTGCCGTTTGAAAGAAATTGGGAAATTCTTCCTATATTTATTGCAATTGTGCTTAACGGTCGTATTTAATCATAATTAAAGATAAAAAAAACAACGAATAAACGCAATGTTTTTTTTAATCATTTTGGAGATCGGTTTGTTGTGGCGTTAGATTCATAAAGTGCTTAATCAGCTGGGTCAACGGTCCTGCGCTGTAATAGTAAGAGCTATCTCAATAATAATAATAATAATAACATAAACAATGATCTTGTGACACACTTTTTGCAACATTATTGAGGTAACAATGAATTTTGTCGTACGCAATGGATCATTATTCTGTATTACTTCAAACATAATAATCATAATAATAATATCTTCATGTCTTCCTCTCTCACACACTGCGTCTTCGTCTGCCTATTTATTTATACATTTTATTTTCCATTATAGCACGCGCTATTAGTTTAGTCATCAAATTCAAACGATAAACACTAGAATTGAACTTGAATTAAAAAAAAAAAACGTTACAAACTCAAAACAGTCAAAGATAATTAATACTCGCCTATGGACGGCTCGTAATTAAACGAAAATACTCGTAGTTTAATTTCTAGATTATCTATGTTTTGATAGAGTAAATTTGTATTTGCTTGAAAATAGGATGTATGGATAAAATTAAAATTAGTCCGTGTTAGCGAATAGACCGAGAACAACAAACAAAATATCACTACAAGTTATAGAGGTCATTTCGGTCGGCACGTGCAAAATAAAATTTAAAAAATAAATGTTAACATCATTGGTTTTATGAACCAATTGATTTGCTTGTCTCCGATACTTTTATTAAATAATAATTGAAGAAAGATTTCGAAATGAACAGATTTCACTGAGTGTGCCAGCTTGTAATTATATTAACGCAATTCGTCAACAATTATCTTAATAAATATACTAGTTACAGTTTTTTCATTTTACTATAATAAGTTTTGCCACAGAACAATACTAGAAATTCAGTCGAAATTCACCCAATTGGAATAAATAACCACAATAAAATAAATGGGAAAATCCTTGAGCCGTTTCCGCAAACCCTCAGTTTTATCATCATCATTATTTTTTTGTGTGTATACTCATACCAAATAGGTGCACAATAATTATTATTGTTTAAACAGCATTTATGTACAAAATATATGAATCATTTACTATAATTGGAAAATTACTTTAAGAAATTATTTTTATTTAGTATAAAATATAATAAAAATTCAATAACTCTCCGTGTTGTGCTGAGGTACTCAGTATAAATTTCATATGAAAATATTTATGTTAAATATTAATGCAGTATACATATATAGGTAATAAGAAATAAAAATATAGACATTTTAACAATTATTAGCAACTGATTTTTTGGTTTTCTATAAGGTACTCACAAAAACAATTTTTTTGAAAAATGGCTTTAAATTTGTTCGTAAACACTTCTACATATTTTTTCTACACAATGCGACACTTTTTCATAATATTTTAAGTACATTTTAAGGTACTTTTTTTGTTTACATGCCTAACAATAAATTCTATTTTTTTTGTTTTTTGATAAATTACTAAGTATAGATATTTTTTTAAAAATTAAATAATTAATCGGTCTTTGCGGTTTTTTGAGTACGATTATGATTTTTGAGCCAAGTCTAGTGGAACACTTATAGACGGATTTATTTACGATAGTTTGAAAAAATTGTAAAATATCTGTTACCTATTCTATTATACATAATTGTATCGCTATTACATTTTTAATGATCAGTGCATTTTTTTTAATTCCATTCGAACGTTATTTTCTGGTCGAAAACACAGAAAATCTATATATATATTTTATATTTTTTTCTCTGTTGCAATGCATTCGATTGTAACGGTATCAAGTACCTATATTATAAATATATTGATTAGTACACAAGCAATGAAGATAGTATTATATTATTTGGAAAAAGAAACTTTTGGTTCCAAGGACTCAATTACGTTATATTCATTTGTAAATAATGAGGATTTAATTATTATTTGTTTTGTGATCTTTAATGAATATATATAATATATATATAATATCGTATCGAATAATGTACAAACTTATTAGGCGACAACCAGTTATAAAACTATATTATTAGTAACATCAAACAGAATGGGGTTGCGAGAAATCAACAGTTTTATATTTCTTCACTACACACTAAATCCGGTCACATTTACACATTTCTTTACCTCACATGTTTTAGATGTATCCTTTGTAAAATAATTTTTTCTGTCAACAACTTTTCGTGTAGAAGGAACCGCTCCGATTTTCAAAGTCATTACTTGTATTGAAAGGTCTACAAGATCGGGTGGTACTTAGATTGAAATTTTTTTTTAAATTTTGCTTACTTTTTGAGTTTTACCTCAAAAACCAAAAAATATCGAGAGTTTCACACAGAAATTTTAAAATTTTCAGGTTTGTAATGACGTATTCAGGTAGAGCAAATTCTCTAATCGTTACGTTGAATAAAACATAAAGGTTAGAATTTCGGCGTAAAATTATATTTTACTTGAAGGTTTTTTTGATATTTTGATTATTTTTTGAGTTGTGTACCGAACACTACAAAAATGGTTAAATCACCAAATCCGGTGTCAGACATGTCAATTTCGTTTTTTGACCATTACATCCAAAATAATGATCGGAACAGGCTGAAACTTTTACACAACATTAAATAAATAAATAATTTACAAGTTTGATCGAAGTTTCAAGTGATTTCAAAAATGGTTGAGTTGAGTATAGATCTTAGAAATTCTTTGTAAATGTAATAGGACGCGTACTATAAAACTGAACTCGCTCAGAATCGTATTTTTGAAGACAATGACCTATCATTGCTTACGGATATTGAATAATGCGTTTGAAGCAAAACGAAAATTTTCAGTTTTTCTGTACGAAAAGTTGTCGACAGAAGAAAAAAACATCATTGTGAAAACAATACGTTCCTCGCTGACGCTCAGAATCTAAAATTTAAATGAGACTTGCGTATTCCAATATCGCATTGAAACGGCGTGGAACACAACTTGAATGCTTTCAGGCGTAACACCCATTGTATTTATACAAAAATATTTTATTGTCTTATTTTACGACAGCAATGCGTTTTTATTTTTTTTTTTTGTCACACGTAGATACTTACAGCGTTATTATATAATATTATAACATACCTAATTTTGTTATATCGCATGAATACGTGATCATACGATTTTAATTAACCGCTGTCGTCGGCCCGTTAGAATCGTGATAAATCATCGACCTTCTGGGAAAAAATGCGTAACTCATTTACAAAAGTTCGCACATCGGTCGTGAATATTTATTTACGATACGAAACAGTCATTTTACAACAATTATCTAAACATTGTTCCGATTTAAAAACGGTTCAATAAGGTGCGTTTAATGTGATAACATAAGTGTCAATCCTGTTTTGGAACAAACTATAAAAAAAACAATTTCGTATTGAGATAATAAGCAATAGGTAAATTAAGATTTATTCACACATTACGACGCGTACATTATTATGATTGAAACCTGTAACATACGACAAGTGTTTGGTAAACAGATAAAATACGAAAAAAATGGTTTAAAATAAAATAAGGTGAAAACGTTTACCGCAGCAGAGAAAATTGCCTTTCCAACGTCTTTTTTTGAGTCGTCTCGTGATTTTTAGATTCGAATTTAATACGACGTGGTATGGCTACGTTGAATTTTATGGAAAACTGAACCGGTAAGGCTGCCGAAAGTAAACTTTACGGTGAATTCAAACGTTTTCCTGTAGTGAGTTCTGTATAATGGGTTTTTATTGCGTGCCTTTATAAACACGATTGTAATGTACGATTATCGCTATTTTTGTGTGCAACAGACCGTTAGACGGTGAAAAATAAAACACTTGTAATAAAAAAAAAAAAATTGTTTTTAATAAATGATTAATGGTCATGGTTTTTGAATTTGTACGTAAGCAAAATTGAAAAATTGCACGTGTACGTGGCGAGCGCTTAAAATTTACCAAAAAACAATGCAAATCTACCTGCTAATTGCGCCATTATGTTCAATTTTTAATTCACACAATCATCGTCAAATTTCAAAAACAATAGCCCTGTCGTCGGGTCGAAAGAGTGGCGATTATATTTAAAGCTCAACACTATTACTCGCCGTTAGCAAAATTTGCGTTGTTTTTGGGACCGTACTAAAATTATTATAAAAACGCTATCTTTAATAACGTTATTTTTTTTTAGAAGGCTTACGGTACAATTTTGAAGAGAATAAATGTTTCCAACATGACGATTGAAAAACACCGCATTTTTAAGATGTGCATAAAGAGGATTTTGTATTCCCTTCCCATCAGTACACCTCTCGTTCGTTTTAGCCGCCAATTTATTTTCTTCGTCCTTTTCGGAACGTTTAACGTCAAAAAAAATAACTACTTTAAAGACCAGCGGCGGCCACGGTAACGGTTCGTTTCCTCTGACCACCACGACGGCGGTCCATTGAGTGCGATATTATTATTATTTGGGTGCCCTGAAATAAAATAGGTAACTTTTGTATTGTGCGAAGCAAATGGCGTCCGAATATTTTTAACGAGTCTCCGTCCGGTGCGTCTCAAGGAGATTTCGTTTACGCTGCACAAACAGATCAAATATTGCGCGGCGCTCGGTCGAATTATCGCGTCGGATCCCTGCAGCACGTGTCTTGAATTTAATTCGCTCAAACGGCCAAGGCTGGGCCGGGTTGACAACTTTTTTTTTAACCCGTTACGCTAATTGAAAAACAAAAAGTCAAAAGTTAAAAGTGTACGTTTTTTAATTTAATCAAAAGTCGACTGAAAAAAAAAAATCAACTTGAAACTAAGAAAATAGTTCATATTTTTAATTCGCGCGTGGTTCTGTAGAGTTTCCTCCGATTCAAAAGGTGTTTTTTATATTTTCGTTTGTATTCTATTTGAAAAAAATATTACAGATTAACTTAAAGTCGTTGAATTCAAAAACAATTAACAGTCAACAAAACAAAAAAAACCAAGTCAACGAGTTGATCAACACGATTAAAATTAACTCGATTTTTCAAATTGATTTTTACACTTAACGGTCCAGCCTTGCTGCGACACGTTTATTACAACGATAACACTTTAGCCAGAAGGTTTTAGAAGAATTAAAATTCGAGACGAAAGAAAAATCACTGATCGACGTGTTAGATGCAAAAATAAAAAAAACTTTTTCTTTACGGACGGCAAAAAAAACAAAAAACATAGGATAAGTAACGAGTTGGTCACTGTTATTGGGTGAATTTCTGATGGATGCAGTTTAAATAAAATCAAAAATAATACGATTATTAGCGAGTTTAGTAAGATCGACAGACTGTAAATGAGTTCTTTAGTATCTGTTTAGTTGAAACAAGATTATCATTTTTCGAAATATTTATCACGTTCGTACTTCACCTGTTTTAATGTTGTGGGAAAGTTTCGATTAATTCGAGTTATTTTTAGAAGTGTTCCTGCTAAAAAAAAAAATTTAAAAAAAACAAAATATCGATGCAATAATGATTTATCGGATATGCTTGTTAATTTAAAGTCGTTTGAACACGGGTAGGTCAAACGAAAACCAGAGATCAAAAAATTATATACTATCATAACATAATATTAATAGTGCATATAAATATTTGACGAATCTCGTTTTTGAGTGTTTTAATTTTACGGTTGATTGAATATTATTTTCAAATGATATTAAATTATTTATTTTGAAAATAATCGCTCGTAATTATTTTTCTATGTAGGTACGTAGGTATACTTTTGAAGTATAATCAAACTGTATATGAAAAACAATTAACTCGATATCGAATCTTGGTGATTAAGTGAACCAAGTGAATACACATTTTCCGTAATATATAGTATAACTTTCAACCATTTTATCGTTAAGCTTAAATAATTAATTTATAAATTTAAATCGTACTTAGAAATACCCATAGTATGAATACGCAAACATTAAGTAATTTTACGTACAAATACAAATTTTTTTAAAAAATATTTACCAAATTTTAACTGAAAATAAGTTATGCCGAAACCGCACAACAATTAACAATAATATCTGCCTAATACATCACTCCGGTGTTACTTTTGTGTTAGGCATCTCTATTCAAACGTTTTTGATCCAACCGCTTGATAGCAAACATTATATTATGTTTGTGACTAAAAATGTGTTTAATATGACAATCACATTTGTCCTTGACCCTAATATCAGATTAGTTTTTTCTTCAGTTTTTTTGTGGTCACAATATTACTATTGTAACAATCGATCAATTCATTAACGATTAATTACGCCCTTCTTTTACAATGATAATATCGGTATTCATTTTAATCAAACCTAAACGTATCTTCGGCTTAAATTGTTAATAACTTTCTATCAAATCCACAAACACTATAATTTAGGTAATTTTAACGAAACATAAACAATAAATAATTGCTGCGATGGAAATTTAAATCAAAATCATTTACGTATTATATGTACATAGTCAAACATATTTCAATAAGCTATTGAAAAAGTTATATTACCTACGAAAAAAAAAAAAAAAATTTATTTTTCTCAAACGAATAAGTTATAACATTTTGTTTAACCTTGTAAAAAAAACTATGTAGATTTTGATAGATCTGTGTTTATACTTTATCGATACATTTTCATACAGAAAATAAAACAAATAATAAAATGAATTTTTTTTTTTTCATAAAAATGCATTATAATTTTTTATTTTACGTTAAACAAAAGCGCACAACCAACAGAATCACAATTTGTCAAAAATTACTTATAAACGTAAAATGTGGTTGTCGATGAAAAAAACATTTGAAACACATAATATTTATTTCAAAGTGTTTGCAACATATTAAGTACATAATAACACTGTCAAGTTTAACTAATTTTTTAAACCTTTCAATAATGTTTTTGCAAAAAAATATAATGTATACATATTTAATAATAGTCAATCATATTCTTTTTATTTTATTTATTTATTATTATTTTTAAGTAATATGCTAAACGACCTTGGTACGTCCCTTTAGCCGTTCAGTTGATCGCAACAATAACTGCCCTGCACCGTTAAGTAACTATAAAATAGTTTAATATGAAGTATAACTGCCTAAAAATTTTACACCGCCTTTAGTAATTAAAAAGTATAAGAGAAAACAAAAACAAAAAGTTTATTTCAAATATAACTTTGATGTCAGTAAATATATCAATAAACGAAACAAATGTTTGTAACAATTTTTATTTATCTATGATTCATATAAGTTTTCGTTATTTTTACAATCAGTTATAGTTAGTATTTGTATCAATAATATTCTAGTATTTGTATCAAAATATTTTTAAAAACATTATTAAAACATTTATCGTGTATGAAGAACTTTTCAAATTAAACTTAAATTAGTTTTTATGAAAGATATAAAAAATTGTTTATAGTTTTATAGTGATAAAATAATTACAAATTTGAAACTATAAAATTGACGAAATAGTACAACAATTAGATAGATACCATTTTTGGTATTAAAACGTTTTAACAACAATTAAAATTTTTTGTATTCTTATGATTGTAATATTTAAATTTAAATCTTGTTGATGAAATTCGGCCACAATTGATGAGACAAAACAAAGTTTATTCATAATCACTATAATTATTGATAGACCAATTATTTTTAGCATGTTTGAAATAATTTTTCATTTGATGACTACAAATAGGCACCTATCTTAAGATATAATTGAAAAATTTACAAAAAAAATTTAATACAATTTTATCAGTGCAACAAACAATTTAAGATCATGTATAGTAGTTATTCGAATCATATAATTAAAACAAATCCACAAATCATTTTAATGACGTTTCGGCTCTTGTTTGAATTCAACTGATAAAATGAATTTTACAAACAAACACTTTTTTTTTTTTTTATGCATTATTTTAGTTATATTGACATACTAGTCTGACTATTTCCACCTACATTTCAACAATGTTTACCTACAGTTTTAGTTCAGATCATGATTTTTAACACGCGTTCTCTTTAGGTTTTTCAAATATTTTGAATATCTCTCGGTACGATCAAAGTATGTACATGATTAATATCGTTCGTGCCGAAAAAAAACAATTTCAATGACTGGATCGGATGACTTAATAAAGTTTTTACAGGAAATTTTTGAAGCTTTAACTGTATTTTTAAAATATTTTTCATTTGAATACGTCATTAATATGTACGAGCACATTTCAATCGTTACATGTTAAAAAATACCTATTTTAAGTTACACGAGTCACAAAAAAAGAAAAAAAAGAAGAAAAGTTCAGTTTTTATTGTAATACTTGATGCATTATTACAAGGTGAATGTTTTTTTTTTTTATTACCTATACAGTAACTGTCTACAAAACGTAATAATAACAATATACCTAATAAAAAATAATTGGGCAATATTTGGCATCCAACGATATTATCGCTGTGAGGTAAAACAAAACTACTTGCTTTACAATTCTCATGATATGCCCTTTATCTATCTATTAACACATTAATTAGGAAATAAAATATCTACGGTAAACGTTTAATTGCAAATTTGACCTACAGTTAAACACAAAGTTTACAATTCTTTTTACACTTTTTTATCTCGTTTTTCATTTTGATATTCACCAAACGTACACTATAGGTGTTATATTCCATCCGCCATTAAAATATTTACACAATATACTATTGATTTCTATCGATTTCAGTACACAAAAACTGCGGAGCGCGTATAAAACCTAAACGTTCAGCTGTTCAACTATATACTACCCAAACAAAATATAACTCGTTATGTACACATAAAATATATTGTACCTATCGTGTTAACAAAATAATAATATAATACCTATTAAATATAACGAACGTTCTAAATGATTCGCTGGGTGTTGAATTAATTTAATTATACTACGTTACACAACGGTTCGTAATAAATCGTTTTGATCAGGCCTCATACGATGACGTGGTTTTTTGGCGTTAATCGCTTGGTATCTAACATTGTAAAACATTTTGCATTTTGACGAATCGTAATAACGCGTCCGTGTGCTCGGACTTGGTTCCTTTTAAAACGCTTAAAGATCCGCTTCGGAAAATATCAAATATTTATATACTTTTATCATACGATTTTGGTCAGACAGTGATAACACAAATGTTCCCCGATATCAGGACCGATGCATTTTTTTGCCGCTCTGCCCTTAAGTCGAAACAGCGAAATAAATAGATGGCATTTCGAGAACTTCCAGCTCATTTTGACACGTCTGTCAAGTCCCGAGGCACTTTCAGAGCATTTAGCCTATTATTTTCTATACATATATACCTACGCGACGTCTATAAGCTTTAGTGGTAGAAGAACTATTTAGACCGAATGAGGGGTTAGAACTATATTGGTATTCATAGCAGCAAAATGCCCGCCATTGCTCATTAGTATGTTTGACTGCACGATTTTGTGAGATATAGATTTATGATCGACTTACCCGTCTACAGTGAGAATAAAACACGGTGCAAAAATACTGTTCCAGTATTGCAGATTAACAACAGACAAATAGAAAAAACATCCGTAAAAGCCGCAAAAGGAAAAAAATCTGAACTTACGCGCAATGGGTATACTATATACCTATAGGTACGCGCCGTGCTATATCGGTATGGCTATGGAAAAAAAAAAAGCCGTGGTTTGTACCGTTGCACGATGCGAGAAACTTTTGAACTCGTTTTTACCAATAACAACCGTTTTGACTACTATAAATTAACAGTCATTGTATGCCTACTGTATATATTATATTATATGATATGGAACGTAAAAAAAATGTCTCCCAAAATGTTCTATACCTAACGTTTAACTAAATTATTCCTGTCCAACTATATTATGGGTACCTCATTTGTAACGATTTCAACCCTGTCCCGGAAATTTCAACGTTTCGCTTTAAATTTAATACGCCGATTAAGTAATTGTTTATAACGTTATTTAATTGAGTAGCACTGTAAATTACAATGCGCGAAATTATAAAGTACAACAGACTTCAGTATTATAATACCTGATATTGTGAGAGTGACCATAATAATAGTGATTTAATTGTATGTATTTGATTTTCATCCCTATTGTACGGACATAATTTAAGCAGAAAATATCTGAACGGACTAAATGTTGTCCCAAAACTCGACAATTCACTAGAAACTTCAGATGTATCCTACATTTCAAAAATCTTCAACCGGGAATATCGGAAATCGCGTTCACATTTTCAGACGAATATTAAAAATTTATAAGTACCTACGTACAAAACAAAGAATATAACAATGGAAGTTAACATAGTCCATGCGAATAAATTGAGGTATCAAAGGGTCGAATTCAATATAGGTATAATAGAACATACAAACTCATAAAAATTTTCCACCAAACTAGAAATTTTTTTTGAAAATTGGTAAAAACGATTGACGATAAATGTGTACGATTCATAATAATATTATAATCAGTAATGTACAACCGCGCTGGCAAAAAAATATGTACGGCTACACTTATACGAGGCCTTGAACTTACACACAAAATAGGGCCAATTTTTTAATCTTCTGACCCACTTGCACTCCGTCAATGTTTCTTTTCAATCTTAATCGTTGTTTCCGTTTGTAATTTGTTTTCACGTCAGAGTTGTAAAATTCAACGCACTATAAATCCCCCAGGTTGGTGTTACTAAATAATACAATGTGTATAATATGCGTACGAGATACAGTTGGGAAATAAGAAAAACATATTATGTTTAAGTTTTCTTGGTCATTAGAATTCATATGATATTTTTGAAAAATTATAAACTGAATGAAACATTTTTGTCACGTACGCAGAACATACCACCTATTTGTATTATATTTTGCTTTCCCCAAAAAATAGAAATTACTAGATTTCTGTTCTAAAAAATTTGTCATTTAAAATGGGTAAAATTTGAAGGTTTTTTATAGGTCTTTATATTATATCTTATATATAATATTTATATATATATATATCATTTATACTGTAGCTCTTTTATTCTGTTATCGTGAGTGCGCACAAAATTGAACTTTAAATATTTCGTATTTAAGGAACGAATAATTAGAATCGTAGGTGATAAAAATGCGATTAGTTATGAAATTAAGTGGTCAGTTATAATAATAACAATACGAGTACGAATATTAATAATAATTTATTGAAACGATCTTTAAAACCGTCGGTCCAATACAATATTCGAACGAAAATATGAAAAAAACTGGGCAAACAAAATTAACGTATTTACTTAATGGGTACTGTATTATGTAAACTAGAATGATAAATATTGGATTTTATATCAAAGATAACGGCCGTTTTCGTCAGAGTATTAAAATAAAATATTAATAAACAAATTCACGAAGAATTTTGAAAAAACACTAATATTATATTATACGCGGGTGAATGTCATCAATCACCAGCAGCAGTTGCGGTCATTTATTTTATCACAAAAAGTATTTTATTATGTCATGTATAAATTGTATACCTGTAGCTCTTACAAAAAAAAAAAAAAAAGACCGTAAAACGCAGTATTGGAACAAAATATTAAAATAATATTAAGAGATGTTGTTTTTGGTCGCTATCGTCACATTCCTCTATCCAGCAATAATTTTCGCCAGATATCCGTCATGGGTTTGTCACGACGTTTTTCAACTCGATAACCATACAGCTAAGTGTGATGATAACAATCGACTTATATTCAGGCAGGTACGCGCCGGTTGGCGTCAAAAGAGTAAAAAAAAAAAATTTATGTTGATAGTTAATTTTTCCGTGCTATTTTTAGTCTATTAATAACATTCTATCGGTGTTGAAATTATATTTTTACGATAATGATTTCAGTTTAAACTAAAATAACTTTGAATTCAAACAATTTTCACGCGTTGTACCTACGCTAGTTCAAAAACACAACTGTCTAGAAAACTACATTATGACGTTATTTTAAAATTTGAATAGTTTTTGCAGATTTTTTTTATTGGATCAATAGAAAGTCAATTGAAAAACGTTTCGGCCGATAAGATTGGAGCTATGCCCGAGACGGTAAGCATTACACAAAAAAAAACACACTTTTTTTGTAAAATCAATAGCTTCCTCACTACGCTCAGAATCTGAAAAGAATAGTTTTTCATGTTTGTACGAGCGTTTGTAGGGTGCAAAATACAAAGTGATAATTTTTTTTGCACTCTTTTTGAAAAATTACCCACACCTCCGGATATAAAAATGCGTTAATTTATCGAATTTAATCTTTTAAGGCGAGATGATTTTAGAGTAATAGTGATTGAGAAATAAAGTAGATTTTCAGACACCAGGTATTCAATTGCTTCAAATAGGTAACGCATTATATTATCACAGTTTTCAGTTATAATAGGTAGGTACATATTTTAATGTCTATAGATAACTACTTATCGTGAGCCTTGCGCATATTTCGTTACGGTAAATACGACGATAAAAATTAATTTAAGTTTTATTTTTTAATAAAAATAAATTGTATAAACAACCTTTTCTGTATTGTCCGAGTTCAAAATAAATAAAACTTGTCATTCACTATTTGAAAATTAACCAAATCTCTCCCCCCCGAAAGAACTCCACCCCGTCACTTAGAAATTACTTTGACTTACCGCTAAATTTACCCCAACATATTTTACTGAAAAATTATTGCAAAGTTAATTCATATTATTTTTCAGACGAGTAATCTTTTATGTCCGATCTACTTATCATTATTAGATAATAGTAGCGCTTAATAGATTTTTAATATTTTCCTACCGTACTCGTGTTTCAGATAGTGTTTAGGTTGTTGCGATAAAAAGAAATTAATAACAGTTTGAAACGTATACCGTTTCGCACAATTTTGACTTTTCGATTTTCAAATTATTTAAAATAGTAACACTATAATAATATTGAAGTAGCCAAAAATTAATATTGTGAGAAAAATTATTATATTGAAGAACAATTAAGTAAAGCAAGTAGGAAAACGCCCATATTAAAAATAGTAAAACCATTATTAAAATAATTAAAGGTCTTACACAATGTTTAAATTAAAAAAAAAAAACTCTGCATATTCATTATTATTCTATACTTATTATGGACAAAAAACAAAAAATATACTTGTCGATTTGTTCTTGCACAATCGGAAATCGATCTTCTTATAATATCCAAGTTTTTTTTTTTGGTAACAAGTTTTCTTATTTTGTCGTCTAAAGTTTAGACGACAAAACCCAAGTGGATTACGCACGTAACGCAATAAGTTCAAGGTTAAAATAATTAACTATTTTTAACAACAAATAATCTGAACCAGCTAGTAAAGGACTAAAAGTTATTTGCAAGTACAACGTATTTATTCATTATAATTTTTGCAAACAGAAAAATAGTATACAGACAATGGCACGGGAGGTCACGTACTTTGGAAACAACTATGCCGTGAAAAAGTTATGGTAACACGTTAGAAAATATAAATAACTAAAATGATACAGAGTCGTGAAATTACTCATTCTTAATTGTTGAACATCACAAAGGTTCATTTACGTGAAAATCATTCAATTCTAAATTTTAAAAACCGTACGATTCATTCTATAAATGTGTGATGGTAACACAAAATCCAAACGTGTATATTTTTTATTTCAGTAGTTATATTACGTTGTCTTTAATAAATCGTTTTTTTTCAGTTTTTTCATTTAAATTTTAAAACCCAATTGTGTTATGTCATTATTTTTATTGTGTGTTTAATTGTATTTTACTTTGCGTTTAAACTTATGTTTTCCTAAGTTTTAAATTTTATACCAAAAATCGTGGTTTTAGAATAAAACAAATAACAAGTACGTAACGCTCCGAAAATTCTCCTTAAATTCTCCAATTACAATCAAATCTTTTGTATCTAATTCAAATCATTACACGATCGTGGTGTTACACAAAAATTATTCGAAACTTTTCATACATATATAAATCAACGTCGTATAGTTTAAAGAATGTAGACGCGTTTTGACAGAAAATTATTATTACGTAGTAATTTTAGCTTAGAAAACAGTGATTTTTCGCGAAATGTCCGTTGACAGAGGAATCAAAATGTGTACGTTAATCTATACTAGAAAGTACCTATAGCAAAACAAAATATTTTATTACATTTACCTATTTTCACTCGTAATAACGATAGGTGATGATAAACGCTCTTCGGCAAACGTTTTGTGGTTTTGCCCTTTTTCTATAAAATACTCGGCGTGTAATAAACAATGCGGTGACCAATATGTAAATAAAAAGTTAGTTAAGAGCTCCAACAAAACCCCAGCACACGTTCCACATTAAGATGTTAATTGAGTTTTTCTCAAAAAAAAATAAAAATAGTAAGTTTTAAAAAAAAATCATCATAAAGCTATAATATAGAACAAAACATTTTGTTTACGGATCAAATATTTTGTACGTAAACTCTACAGAATATCTAAATTAATAGAAAGCGGGCGCCATTTCGATACGTGGAAACAATATTTAATTAAATTACGAAGTAGTACGCCTCGAGAAAATTTGTAAACGCCATGTTTAATAAGGAATTTAAAAAGAACAATACCATCCCCGGATTCAATAGTAACTTTCCACGCTATCCGTACCGCGAAAGTAAACAATGATAAAAATGGATTTAGCGCGTTGTCCTATACTACTATCAGTTTTCGATAATCTTATTTTACTTACTGAGTGTACTATACTAAAAATTCTTTCGTTTCACACTTGAAATAGCGCATTTCGGGGTATTTTTTTTGTTTTTCAAATATTATCGCGCTGTTTTAACGTTTCCGAACTTGAAACACGACAGAGTAAAAAAATCTGCCGCGTAAAAATACCGTAGTTATTCAAAAAAAAAATACATCATAATTCCCCGCAGCGCCGGAATACGTACTTAACACAACGTTCGGATACAATATTACACATTTTGAAAACCGTGTTAAACATTTTTATACGCTCGTGTTTTTTTTTTTGAAAATTTTCGTTCGGTAGGCGCGACAAAACGCTTTGACCGCGTGTAACGGATTTTTTCCAAAATAAACGAATCGAGTTTTAAATTAATATCGCGCACATTCGTATTGTGCACACTATCTTAAAAATGTTTCACACGCTCGTGTTTCGTGTTAACCGCCGCGCAATAATAATACCTATATATATATTATTACCGTATTCCGACTGCGTTTTAATAAGTTTTTTTTTCTTGTACTCTTTCGACGGTAAAAACTATTCGTGTATTTTTTTCGTTTTTAATACACTCGGGCGTGTAACACCACCGTGTAACACCACCACCCGGTTTCACATCTTACCTCCAGTCCGAGATCGCCGTACAACCGTGGACTCGTAATGTCGTACAGCATTACGCTATCATCGTCCCGGCGATAAACGTGCTGGAACTGACGATCGGCCATTATCGCGGCGACACTATTGTCCGTACTGTTATCGTTCGATTTCGTAGTGTTTTTAATCCAGGATTCTGAACCGTCGAGGCGAAAGACCCGTTGTTTTTTGTTTTTTTTTTGGACAGGGACTTCCTGTGACGATTTTTTAGCGATCAACACGCCGTGTAACGTGGTGCGCCTATACGACGTTAACGCCGGTGGACCGCGTGGTTCGGACGAGCGAATAAAAAAAAATGTTTCAGAAAAACCGACGAGACGGTGTCGTGGCGAGTGTCGCGAGAAAATGCGATTTTCGTCATAATAACTAACTCTTAGGTGACGCCGGTCGACCGTTCCGCTTGCGACTGTGTAACGTCGATGTGTTACATCGCGCTATATACTAATAAAAACGATCTGCACGAGCCGCGGAAGGCCGCTAATTCGTTACTAAACGCTGCCTCTCTTCGCTCTCCGTCCCCTACTTTCGCGCCGTCGATTTTTGCCCCGTTCTGACGATTTTATTACGCGCGGTATTACGGTGTTATTTCGACGAAGAGGAAAAAGAACGCGAAAAAAAATTTTCAAAAAACAGCGAACCGCATTAATTGAAACGTCAAAATGTTTGCTTTTTTTTTTGGCTGATCAGTGCTAAACGCGTATTTTTGAAGGGGCTCGACCAGACTCGCCGGGGGGCTCCAGCCCCGAATCGCACCTATACATTATGCTTACGAAACAGTCGCGTTTGAAAACTATGACGATTACTAATTCGGATAAGCGTGGAAAAAACACTATCGGAACACTCGGAAGTTTAACGGCCTCGTACAACGGATTCGAACGACTTCGGTACAACAATGAGTTGAAATCATAACTAAAAAGACTCTTTTTCGCTCTTAAATGTTCTTTCAAAATGTACCGTCCGCGCTCTGTACGAAAAATACAAATATGAACCGAACGTTCGCTGTGAAAATCGAGCCGTGACGTATTGTTAGAAATAATTTTAACGAAAAGGCATAATGATCGAAAAATTTTTTTTTTTAAATGAAAATATTATTTAGATGATCAAATAACAAAAACACATGATTGAAAACAGCCAAATGAAGTTTTTGAATGATAAATTGTATTCGACGAAAAAAATTAACGGAAACATTTTTCATCGGTATTCAGAACCGTCAATTTTTTGAATTCTAACCGGGAGAGTAGTTAAAAAGCTTTTTATAGTATTTTCTAAAAACTATAAAACGCGGATGTAGTAACAAATAGTACATACTCTACTTTTTTTTGTAATTTTTCTTTGTATCCGATCCATAATCCAAAAACTGTTAGTTAATTTAAAAAAAAATACGGTGAATCGTTAATACTTTTTTTTATATTTTAAATATAATTTTTTTTCACAACAACTCCTCCTCGTCATTGCTTTTGAACGCAATTTAATATGTTTTTACTTATTGCACTGTCGTTTGTAAGTACCCGTAGTTTTTTGCAGCTACCTATGTACTCAACTACTATAAAAGTGGTGTAAAAATTAATAAACACAATATTTAAGTGTCAATTTATAAAAATTAGAGCGTTTATTAACTTTCTTTTGGGTTTACCAATTACCATAAAGAAATTACAAACAATTCCCTAAACAACAATAAATTTTCGGTTATGTTTTAAAATATTTTACATGTATATTATTAGTATGCTTAAATTCTGCTGGTTTTTGACATTTTCAACAGTATCAGATTAAAACAGTGGATTGACGTAAATTTAAAAACAACTCTCTGTAATTTGAAAATATTTAATGCGTCTAAGTCAAAAACATATTATTAGCCCAAAACAAAGCACGTAATGATGTCGTTGCACAAATGGCGTATTTTCGGGTTGTGACGGTAATGTTTTTCTCGTTCTCCGATTAGTATATGGTCTTGAAATTTAAAACCACGTCGTATTAATAATGGTATGTGCTGTCGCTGTGGCACAGCTTAAGTTTTTTTAATTCTACCAACAGCTTTCTTACCAAAAGAAAAAACATCACTGGTTTGAGTTTCTTTTTTGAGCATAATCGTATAACTCATAAGTATTTATCAATTTTAGTGTTGCACCTTACCTAAGTCCCTTATAATAATAGGTAGGTGTGACACAGTTATTACATTTACAAACGTTTATACTACTACATATTACATCGCATGGTATATTATAGTAAATGATTTGAAGTTATTATTTATAAAACAGCAAATAAACAAAGTATTAATAGTTTTTTAATTTTTATCGAAACAAAACAAATCGTTTCCGGCATAGTTTTCTTGGAATATCCAACTCGTTTCTTTTGTTTTTCGTTTTCTTTGTACCAAGACTAGAATAATGGTTTTCATTTAACCCTAAGTTATCATCATATTATAATTGCATACTCGTACCAAAGTCAAACTTTTTGTATGTTATAGTATATTGTAATCACCTTTGTAAATCTTTTTTTTTTTTTTTTTACAATAATACAAGTAGTGATATATGAATTATGGATAGTTTTGTTAAAAAAAATATAAAATAATTTATAAACGTACAAAAATATAAATATTTTTAAACGTATATGTGTACACATAATGTAGAAATTAACCGATAATTTACGAAAAAACTTATTATTTGTTCTAAACAGGTAAGTACAGCGTAAGTAGGTACTATAGAAAATACCTAGGTACCTAAGACCCTAGGTACATAAAGTCAAAAAAGCTATGCGGTATCTATTGAATAGAAACAATCATACGCTTTACTATTATAATAAAGAAAAAATGACAAGAAAGACGTTGAACAACAAAAATACATTCTACTTTGAAATTAAACATCCAGTTGTTTTTCTACAAATATTGAATTTTCACCCTATCAGATTAACCACTTAAATTATTTGAGTTATTCGAGTGGAGTCGTACACAATACACAAACTACAATTGACATTGAATATTATGATGCTGACCTTGTTCAAATCGATTTATCAATAACTTAATAAAATCGATGATTAAAACTATGATTATCGTACCATCTACGTTTTATCGTGATTACAATATTGTTTGTAATAATCGTCGAATGCGTGTCAATAATTGTAAAAATTCACCGATATAGTAAACTAAAACAATATGTTCGAACGGACATTGGTTTCGATATCGCTCGTTTTTATTCCACGTCTGCGTTATACTTACGTACTAGCATTACTCGCAATATTTTGATTCAAATAATTTCTACGCAGTACGGGTTTCCGGACAAAACGTATAAAAGTCTCACTCGCAATATGGGTAATGCTTAATTTAGGTCAAATTAAAACTAACCGCACGGGGTGAACCACTATTGTGCATCACTTTCTACAAATTCAAATTTGAATACAGCTAAGATTTTTCATTGTTCACATCAGAAATTGTAGGTACCTTATACATTTTTCATTTCGATGCCTTGTACTTAAAAAATCGTATACGATTTCAGATAGTAAAATGCGAATTGTAAAAAACCTTATTATCCACAACAAAACCGCACAAACGTAGGATTAATCGAAAATTCTAAAAACTGTATACATACACCGTACAATATTGCTCGATCGGCTGTGGTAAACTCAATGCGAGAATTCCTTATGGGTAACAATAGTAATCAGTTTGCAGAAACACGTGAAATTTACTTTTGAATAACCAAGAACAACGAAAAAGTTGTAAATGGACAGCTGCAGGTTTCATATTTATAATACGTACAACAAATATTTGAAAAATTATTTTTCTACAACCAACTACGGGACGTACCAATCATCGTGATATTTTTTGAAAAATTCAAAATATGCGATTATGTCAACCATAAAGTACAATGTACAAAATAAATTATTTATTAACTATAAACAAATGGTAAAAGAAAAGTATTTTGCAATGTTTTTTGTTCGAGTCACTAAATAAAAAAAAAAAAAAAAAAATTTACATAATCACCATAAAATGTACCAACAAAAAAAATTTGTTTGATAATTCACATTAAATATTTTCAAACAGCAACCAATTGTAACAAGGATTTAGTTTACAAAATTCTGACCATCACATTTATACCATATTTCATTGTGTTATTGCTAAGTAATTTTACTCTATCAACCGCAAATGTGCAACCATTTTATCTCAAAATACAGCCGCAAGCTTTGAAAATCTAACTTGTAAAAAATGTGACTTTCTATCTAGCTGAGTGTTTCATCTTGTCTTCAAATTTTAAGAATCGACTTTAATTTTTTTTTTTTTTTTTTTAGTAGCTATCAGTTATTGATTTTAAATTGATAATATATATCTCGTATTATATTCGAAAAAAAAAATGGATCTAAAAAAAAATCGATGGATATAAAGTAGTATTAATTCCTAATATAAAAATAATTTCGAAAAATGTTGACGATAAATTTTGGAAGTTTAAGTTTAGTTGATAATGGCATTTAATTTTGAGTTACATACCAAATGTAAAAACCTGTAATGTACAATATGAACGTTTAATAATTCGAAAATTTCACTTTTTAGTTTATCCACTCTTTTAATCCATTTTGCTTTTCCTGGTAAACTATATAACTAAAAAAAAAAAACAAATTTTTCGTAGATTTTTTTTTTACTCTTTTTTAATTTTAAAACGTGTTACTAAATAACTAAATCTGGTCCTCCGTAATATTCGGAATTGGTATAAAAGTAATTAAAACAAATTACTGCGGTATATTCTTAAAATTTAATCAACACAAAAGTATTAAAACGATTATAAAAAAAAAAATGATGAAAATATTCAAGAAGTGCGTTAAATTCAACCACGAGTTTATTGTTAATATTTCGAAAACGGCTACATTTTTTAAACTTATCTCGAAAGTAAGCCTATTCGAAACTGACGAATACACTACGGACATGTTTTGGCATAAAAAAAATATCACGTTTTACAAAAAATAATAAAAATTTAAATGCAAATGTAGTTGACAGCTGTGATCCCGTTACATGCGTGGCTGATTGAAGTGGTATGAAATTGTATATTCGTATAATATTACGTTATCTGGCCAGACTAGTTATAAAAATCAACAGTTCCGCACAGGCGTGTTTCACCCGAAAAGTGCGTTTGTGGCTATTATATTACTATTTCGACACGTCGAACACAAAACGTTATACGGAAAAAAAAATAATCGGATAGGCCGAGAACAAGTTTTCGGAGACTTAAACAACTTGGGAAAAGTCGTAGCGGCCACCGTCGGTTTTTTCGAGCGCTGCTGCCAGTGGGAAGTGATAGATGGGTAGTACACGTCGATTTGGCTGATAGAGGTAAAAAAAAAAAAAAACAGGTTTTCGAAAATAAATACTTAGCCTTCATTATATAATACTGGAATTGTTTATCTAACTTCAAAAATTTGTGGTCGTGTTGGTGGTGCTGGTGCTGGTGACCACTATTACAACGTCTGCAAGAACGCACGTTATTATTTACAAATTTTACGCGAGAGACCAAAACGTTCAAAAAGTAAGAGATGAACTGCGGTGAGAATTCAAATATTTCGATCATTATTACAGGTGTGCTGTTCTATGATGAAAAATAAAAACCGTTTGGTAAAATGTCCCTTTCGTTTGATGCGTTCGCACAATGTGTCAAATAGTCAAATAGTATTCGACTACAATATTAATGTAACGTAATAATATTAACTATTTTTCTATCTACGTCAAATATAACAAAGCATACAGCTATTTTTTTAAAAAATAATTTCATTTTTGTAAGTTACGATGATAAAATAAAAATATAGCTGATGACGTTTACCTGCATGTATACTTTGCTTTTCTCGAATACCTAATCTTAAAACGAAAAATAATCAACGCATACGGTTTAAAAAAATTTTTGTCGATAGTAAATTATAAAACAAATCAACTTGTGTAACAAAAAAAAAGGCGTTACAACCCCGTCTCATAAACCATGTTAAAACGGGAGAAAATACTTACTAGTTTTTTTTTTATTGATTTATTGTTGTTTTTTCTTTACTTTGCTAACTTCTCGTCCGCTAATATACATATATATTTCTGACCACACAATAATCGTTTTGAAAGTAGACCATAAGCGGCAATCTGCAACAACTTGTTTATAAATTATAGTGAAATTATTCGCATTAATTTTATCAACTTTGAATTGCGTACTAAACAATGAGTCAGCTTTGAAAATATTGGTTTTGTGTTTTGTTTACCGTGCAATCCTATAAATTATAGATTAACATTTTAATAACACGGGAAATATTATGTCACGCGATGTTAAATTTTAAAATAGTCATCGTTCTAACATTCGATTAACATTTACTCAGACACTCGGGTAACATTTGATTACCTACAATTTTGTTCAAACAAATCGTTCGGACTTGCAGAACAAAATTGCTTTCTGAGGTGCAACAACAAAAACTAAGTATGACATTTTATTAATATTGTCTTACAACTCACTGACATTTAATCAATATTTAACTAAAAATAAAAATCATTGTTCTATAATTATATACCTATTACAATAGTTTTTTCCTAAAAACAGTTTTTACTTAAAATCATCGATATAAAAAGTGTATTCAACTGTTTTCAAAAAATTGTTGACTATAATATAATATAGTATGTACAGTTCTGAACTCGATAAAATGTCTACTGTGTTTTTACAAGATAATGTTTGATAATATTTATTTTTAAAGAAATAAATAATAATTGAAATATTGAGATTATGACAATATTTGATAAATTTTAAACGGCCATGAAAACTTATTTGTTTACAAAATCATCTTGTGAAAACAGTGTTTAGAGTTTTTGTCTTTAATTCAACTTATCAGTGTCGGCTCTACCAAAAAAATCACAATAATAGAAATACGAAATAATGTTTCTAAAAATAAAATGTATTGGCATTATTAAAAATCCATTTATATTATTAAAATGATAATTAAGTGCTCCCAAATGTCCAAATACGCGACGTTTTTTAATATAATCACAAGTTCAAAACCATTTTCAGAATGAAAATTGAAAAAATACAAACTTAGTTGTATTAGAAAATCCATAAAAGACGAAGACGAGTTTACGCTTTTATCTCAAAAAAAAAAGTATTACGTATAACTACTTATCCTATAGTTAGAATAATGATTTATTGTTTTGAAGATGACTGCAGGTTTATTGTGAACCTCGAAAACAAATATCTAAAAAAAATTTCGTATCATCCAAATTCGTGTTAAGTTTAAAAACTATTGGCGATAAAATCGCTTTGTGTACCACAGCTAATCGACTACTAAGGTACTGAGCTATACGGAAAAAATTTGATGAAAATAATGTATGAAAATATATATTCCTGTTTTAAAAATACGAGTGCATAGTTTTGCGTCGCACTATCGTACCTAACCGCCTGGTCACGTAAAAATGATTAAAAAAACAAAGCCAGACAAAAATAATATATGTAGGCACCAGCTACACGAGATTTGTGAGAAAAACGATGAATTTGGTGTATGTTTAATACCTGATAGTAATAGGTACATCGAAAAACGATGAAAAGTTAAAAAAAAGTAGTAAATATGACATTTAAATTTTGTTATGTACATATTATTATTCAAACGACAGAGGCGAGACATAAAATGACGCGTAAAAAACACTCAAAATAATAAAAATCAGATATTTTGGTTTCTCCGCGGGGTAAAAACTTCAAATTAATATTTATCCAAGTTCCTGAAGCAAATTCAAAA
>CM029362.1:13635696-13673076 GCA_017140985.1 Hormaphis cornu
TAATATCTACATAACATAATGCATGTTTAATAAATTAGACACGTTTTAAAACGTATTTGTTTAAAAAAATATACTTTATAGGTACTCACAGACTAACAAAAATTGTATAAAATAAATACCTAACTATTTTAACAACAGTAGGTACCTCCATTAACATTTTATTGAATCGAATGCATTTACAGCCACGTTTGATTATAATACACATTGGCCATTATAGACGTTTGAATTGAAAAAGAAAAAGCTACAAAAATATAATTCCGTTTTCAATTCGTTGAACAATAATAAGCACAGTCGGTAAATTATATACACTAAGATGACATTGCTTTGGATCTTTTTAAAATTTTCGTAAACATTGCAATGTTACAACAAAGGAACAAGTAATATTGTTAACACAACAGTACAATGTACAAAGTATAAATTAAAACTTGCACATTAATAATACAAATTAAGAATACATAAATTATTTTGATATTAGTTAATTATTACACTTCGACTTAACAGGAACTATAAAAATAAACTTATGTTTTTTCTTACTGACAAAAAAAAAATCCAACAAAAACAATAATTCAATTAAATACTCACATAAGAACTAGAAGAGCTCAAGTGACACATTTTCTTAAAATATGTAAAAAACATAATTAATCTGTAACAAATTTAACGATTACAAAAATAGTAAATACTGAAAAATAATCGATACTAATTTTGCACTATTATCCTTTAGCATTCGCAGCTACAGGCCTAGTCCTTTGTACCAGTCTTTTGCGTAAGGATTCGGTGGGCGCATGCTGTGTAGGTCTCAATAATTGTCTAAAATCGAATCCTTCGGGCAGTCTGTTAATGTCAGGAGGTGTTAATCTATTGGCAAATAAAAAATAAAAACAATTTAACTTTGTTAAAATTATTTATTTTAACTATATTTATTTTTTACCAATACTGACCTGAGCGGAGATACCCATTTAGATTTATTAGTTGGTTGAATATTATTCCCATTTGCAGTTATTCCTCCCAATCTAAAAATAATATATATATATATAAATAATACAGTTCAATACCAGCATTATATTTTAAGTTAATTAAAACATCAACTATAGTTTGATTTATGAAAATAAAAATACAAACATATTGATAATATTTACAAGTCACATAAGTAGCTAGTAGCTACATTTTATAATTTGAACTACTTCTCACCTGTTGTCAGAGTCGAATTTACAGTAATTTTCAGTTACAAGTTTTTTAATAGCATTGTGCACTAAACCTTTCTGTAAAACAAAAAAAAAATATTTGGTTGATTTTAAGAATTGTACGAAACAATAAAATAATTAGAGTTATAAGAAATATATATTATACATATATTTTGCTCTTATATAAATAAGAGTTCATAAGCAATCTGAAAAAATCTAAAAAAACAATTAATTAGTATAAAAAATATGTTTGTTACAGGATTCTAGGTAGAAAACTGAGACATTCAATTGTAAAATGTATATTACATAATGTACAAAACCAACATAGCATACTTTAAAGACAGAAAAAACATTTGACAACTAAATAGCAAATTATTTAATACGATGCAAAAAAAAAAATGTGTGTATTATTTTACAAAACAATTTTATTGGATTTAAATGTAAAAAAAATTAAAATTAAAAAATTTATTTGACAACATTAGGTATAACTTAAATAAAATTCTAATAAAAACATGTTAACACAATAGTGGTCAACAATGAACAAATTTATAGAATACTAATCACAAACTATAACAAATTAAATGAATTTGAATTAAAAATTAAAGAAGTTTTATCTATAAGAAATAAAAATTTATACATATATTGTATAGTTCCAGCTAAAAATTCATCGCGTGTTTTGTAATACTATAATACTAGTACAAAAGTGAGCATCAATGAGGTGTTAAAAATGGTCACTCTATAATTTGTTCTTTAAAATCTCAAAAATTGAGCATTTTTAAAATGTAATAACTAATAATGTAGTGGTAGTATAGTAGGTACTTTGATATTTTGTTCTAATTATTATATTTTTATATCTACTAGGTTTTGAGTTAACACTTTTCATGCTTGTTGATTTATGTCGGTACCTACATATTGGAAAAAAAAAATCATATTACTTCAACTAACATTCAACCCAACTGTTTGTTCATTGATTTTAAAATATAATAAACACTATTTTTAGAGGATATTTGTTTTCCTGCAGTCTATAATGAGTAATAGTAAAATAGTGGGTGAACAAATTTGCATAAACGACATAAGCCCTGCTTTTTTAGTGCATGATCTAATGATAATTAGTGTATTAGAAATTTTACCTACACATTATTTAAAGTAATAAAAATTATACAAAATAAAAATTCATTTCAAAACAAATAATCGAAATTCGAAATAAGTACATTATAAAACAGCCAAAGTTCTACTTTCCTTACAACGTGCATACTACATGCATCGTCTAGACTAATGCAGGAATTATCAAATGTGTACATGTGCGTACCTGACCAGTTGTTTTAATGTCTTTCAAATTTTTCAAGCAAACAGTAATGTTTGTTTTCTTAATGACCTTGTAGAACTCTTTGTTGCGATCGTGAACCTTTTTATATTATATTTTTACGATATGTATTATGTATACAAAATAAAAAATACAAATGTAACTTAACGGCTAACACTTACGTTCTTGGAGAAATCCATTAAATTCTTTTCTCTGTCTGCTTTTTGTTGTACTTTACACGGCAACACCTTAACACCATTTTGCTATAATAAACACATACCATACATATAACTTTTGAGTAATGAGTACACTTGAATATTAGAAGTTGTTAAAAAAAAAAACACAAGTCACCCAATCAGTAATAGTAATCAGAACACTAGTTGACTAGTTAAGGAGAAAAAAAAATGGAAATAATGCATAATGCAGGTACAAATTTTCACCAACATTTTCTTTTTGTCAGAAATATGAGAAAAAAAATTACCAACCTAACAAAGGTAAATTACAACATAAATCTTAGTATTATCTGTGTAATACTATGAAGACATATTTCATTTTTGAATGATTGTTCTTGTTGTCTATTACCTTTCATACTATACAAAATTTAGAAACTTAGAAGAGTTCAACAATAGATAATTATTAAAAACGTAAGAGGTAAAGGTTACTGACTTTCGTAAAAATTAAGCCTTAACTCACAATAAATACACAACTATTTTTTCTTAAAAATTGTTTTTTATAGAAATGAAATTTAGTTTATGGACATAGTAAGGTCTACTTAGTCAACAAATAACCAAATTCTCATTTTAAACAAATAAGTTGTACTGACACATTAAAAAAAAGTGTATGTTTTTTTCATTTGCCTTTTACCCAAATATTTTGGGTCGGACCGTTCTAGTTACAATCTTCCATATCCCTTGGCTTATTTCTCTAATATAAAGGGTGATAATTATGCCACATAACCTGATAAACAAAACTTACTTGAATGTAGGATTTTTTGTTTTCCGCCACAACAAAAGGACTGACTTTGGTTTGATTTTTAATCGAAGAATTGTTTTCTTTTGGTTCTTGCCTGTATATTGGGGCTACTTCTCCAACAGGTATTTCCCCTTTTGACTTTTTCTTTTTTTGCCTAGCAAGCCACCCTCTTGCGTGTTTCTGCAACGTTAATGCTCCCCACGACATTTGTCTGGCCAACAAAGCTTCTCTGTAATGTTTTATGGCCAACCATCTTCGAACACAACTCTGCACAACAACTATGTGACGTAACTAAAAACAACAATCACACACAATTGTGTAATCAGAACAAAAAACCAGATAAACTTCTACACCTCTTACTTGTTTTTCATGTAATTTGGTCAAGTGTTCTATGTGATAATATTTTAAAAATACTTTTGTCTTCCCAATCGCCCAACCATCCAGTTTTAGCTTAACCAACAAGTGTCTACAGTTATCTCTGGTTGGCGGAACTTTTTCATACAACCGGAATCCCAAGATTGCATAGCTAGAAATAAAAAATAAATGCAACAATAACTATGCATTAATTAACAGTTTGTAAAATATAATTAAAATGAACAAACAATTTTTGTAGTTTTAAAGCATACAAAAAATTTATATATCTAAGAAATTAACTTCATAAGGTAGAATTTACACACTGACAATATTTCATAAGTGTTGAAATAAAAATTTTAATTAAACTTGTAATAGGTACTCTAATTATTGTAATGAAGTGTTAGGTGAGTGGTGAGTTATTACATTTGTTCCATACAATTTTCAACTATTGATTTTGTGTTTTTTAAATTTTCTACAACTCACTGGTTATATGAGTTTGTAAGAGCAGTGAGCTTATTATATATTAATCACAAAAAAAACATAATTACACATTTTAATCAATACACTTGAAAACTAAAAAAAATAATTGTTTATCAATACTTAACTTTTTTATGGTTCATTAAAATATTAACCCCAATTGAAATAGGAAACGTTTGAAGATAAAAAGGATAATTCTCATCAATAATTTACTTACTGGAACTATATTAAGTACTAGGCATATTAAATATTTAAAATAACTTTTAGACAATAGTCTTAAAACTCAAAAATTGCACTCTGAATAATTTTTAAAATAGCAAATTTTACCGATTTATGAAATCTTTAAATAATAATCTATGGGAATATCCGTTTCGTCTAATTCTGATAGTTTCCATGACTCCGCTGCAGCGTAGTTGCGCAACGACTTTAAGAGGATCAAACTGCTTCGGTTGACGTTGATCATTTGGTTTAATGCAACGAACAAACCTGGGTAGACTAACGCCTGTATTGTTACAACCCATACGATGTAACAATTCGGCTAGAGAATGCCTAAAGTATGTTGCTGCGGTTTGTTGGCCTCTTGACTGTGAAGCAAGTCCAACTAATCCAGTCGAGGAGTCCTGAAATTAAACAAAAACAATATTAATTTTTATGATTTATTTCTTGCTCAAAAGCAAAATGTACCTAGGTGTTAAGCATAGACATAACATAAACCTATTGAGTATGGAATATGTGTTCTTATTTTTAACACACAAATACTAGTGACAAATATGATTAAAGAGCAGTCCTGGATGAAATAATTTATGATCTATAACTGCCCTACGTTTATTTTGGCGATTCGATTTTATATCTAAACACGGTCCATAGGTTTATACTATTATATCTATAGTACTTAGATTATTTACCTGAGAGAAGAGATTTCCCGTTTTTGTCACAGGACATTGGAATAACGCTCTAACAGTTTTGTTGCTGGATTTTCTTAATACTTGGATAGCTTCAATAGCTAACAAGTGTCTGTTCTTTTCTAGCATTCCAGTAGCTTGATACACAACGTTTCCAGCAAAATGTTTAACTTCAAACTGTAAGGCGTTTGATTTAGGCCGAACATAGTAACTACACTTAATGTTGCAATGAAATTTTTCTGTGCACACAACAAAAATAAGTTTTTTACACAGAAACCCTAACGCAGACAACATTCAAACTTACCGACGAGTGATCTATCAGTAGCTCTGGGAAAACGACTTTCCTCATCAAGTAACGCCAAAAGGCCCATTGGCCTACTCACAAGCATATCCAACACAGGCCTGTTGTCACAGAAGCCGACATGTTGAACAGGAACGCCTTCTGATTCATACTCCTATTAAATAACATACATACATTGGTGTTAGCAAATCAATGACAAATTTTGTTCGTCCGATTTTCACTTACAGCTTGTTCTAAAGCAAAAACATGCTGATTGAAAAAGTATTGAAGCTGCTCGTTAGCAATATTTATGCATAGTTGTTCAAAGGAATTGTACATGAAATTTTCAAAACCAAAAATATCAAGTATCCCAATAACATTGTATTCTCCTCTAAAAATATAAACAATTTATGTATTTTATTAACTCGACAAAAGCCAAACCGGATATAGATACTTATAGACATTTTTAATTTTTAGAGTTTTTTTTAACTTTATATTATTATTATCATTGTCAATTATCAACAATCCACTGTGTTATATAATAAAGTGCGTAAATTATAATATACGATAATAAATTATTAAAGAAACAGATAGTAATATCAAATTCAAGGAAGGCATGACAAGCAAAAGAGCTGTGATACACGATTGATTAAATCAAATTGACAATGTGTTAAATTTTGACGAAATAATTGACTACCTTGTATTATGAAATGACAATAACGTATTGATAGAGTTAACCAGCCAATCAAACAACCGGCTGTACAAAGCTCGTGCGATAGCATCTCTGGTGGCAATAGCTTCTGACACAGAATTATTTCTTTGAATGATCTCACCCCTTGTCACAACACTGTTGACACACAAACATTCTAAAAGGTCAGAACTTTCAATGTCTAACAAACACGAAGCTGAAAATAAATACATTACGAGTAAATAGGTAGGTACACGTTATATTAATATTATAATACGTATGAATTCATAATAATGATTACTTCTATGAATCGGAGTTAAATCTATAACTGTACTCTTATTGTCAGTATTGTTGTCTGTAATTATTTCTCCAAATTCTATATCTCCTAGGTGTAAAATGGCTGCTAAAATACAGTATATTGAATTGACTTCATCATCTTTGAATCCGACTTGTTCAAAGGCGTTTTTTAACTGAGCAAACTTATCAACATTATTCTAAAAAAAAACCCAACAAATTATGATTTTAAATCATACAAATAAACCAGATCTGCATTACACATGGAAAAATATACATATAGGTATTAAATGTTTACTTGTTTTGTTTTGCTATCTTGCCGATCGGATGGAAGATAGCTATGTCTCAAGCGCAACTCTCTATCCAAGTGAAACTCTTTAAGCCTTTTATCGTGCTCTAATCCATCGTAAATATAGTAAAATGCGTGGAAATTACTCTCTCCGCTAAAAGAGAGACACAGGACAAAATTAGTTTCGAAGAGTGTCAATTTTGTATAAGAATTCAGTATTTACTTTGCTTGTTGAATGACTCGCGATTGTTCCAACAAATAAACCGATACTCTGGCTCCTGTCAGCTGTCCACTTTTGGACATGCTCAGTTCTAAAAACTTTCCAAACCTAGAAGAATTATTGTTAATGCCCGTTCTTGCGTTCCCGAAAGCTTCCATAATTGGGTTCATCTGAAGTATTCTTTGTTCTAGATTTCTATTGGGTGCCTAAAAAGCCATGAAACGTTTAAAAATAGAGAATAATTTTAATTTTATTATTTCATCATAAGTAATGACCATGTTGAGTTTAAGTCTTAAAAAGCACTGGAAGTTAATGTTTCATTAAAAAATTAACTGATCAAAAATTAATATCTCATAAATAACAGCTAAACATTGTCTATATTAAAAAAATTCTACGCTTAAGGACTAAGTTTTAAAAATCACATTTGAATAATTCAATACACAATTAATTTTTTTACAACTCAAGCCTAATAAATGTTTAGCAGACTATTTTAGAGGTCCGTGTTGTTAAGCTTCTCTTATCCCTGAATTATTACAGACATAGACTATTTTAGGAAAAATTTTACAATACAAAACGTAAATCTTTGTTTTTTTTTTTAATTAGTTGTGTCTTATTTTTTAAAAAAAGAAATCTAATACATCATAAAAAATTATAAATGCAAAATTCATCAGCATCTATCATATTTTTATACAATTAACATTACAATAAAACATAAAAATGCATTTTAAATCGGTAAATAATTTTAACTTTTAAATACTGAAATAGTAAGAGTATACTAAAACTTGAATTTTTTTTCAAATACAAAAATATTTCACATTTTTTCAAAATACGTTTTGTTTGTCAACATCACAGTTAAAATCGAGCAATCTCTGTCATTTATGAAAAAAAAAAAAAATGCTAACTTACATCACGTCTTATTAAACTCACCTTGCCAAGATATACCAATTGTTTCAGTAACAGATTGCCTGATTCGGTTTTACCAGCACCACTTTCACCGCTGATGACAATAGATTGGTTGGCTTTTTCGTGAAGCATAAACTGATACGCAGAATCTGCAATAGCGAAAATGTGTGGCGGAAGAGAAGCCCTCATTTGATTGCAGTACTTTGTTTGTTCCTGCAAAGCAAACGCAATTAGTAAGGGACATACACTTGCAAAACCACCAGTATAATTTTAAATTTAAGCAACAACCGACCGCTGATGTATACAAAGAAAGCGTCGTAAATGGATTTATGGCCAACAGAATGTCTCCTATGTAGGTGTATATTAAATTCATTTGATATCTTTTTTTTAGTTGGCTGACTATTCTTTCCTACAAAACATAAAAATGAACAGTGTTTTTAATTGTTCTATACAACAAAATTTTGTAAACTTAATTTGTAGTCCAATAGTACAGTCAAATACCTCCGACAAACTGTCTAGTGCGGCTAAGTCATCAACGTAAATAGTGGTGGGAGGATTTTTACGTTTACTTTTGAGCTTGCCGTGCTTGGTGGTCACGTCAGGGTGTTTTTGAACTCGGCCGCTCACTTCTCTCTGGTATTTTATTTCAGCTCTAAGTTCTTCTCGAACCTATAAAACATCAGAAAAAGTCATGTTTTAGTAATAGTTATTACCTACTTAAATTGTTTGAAAACAGTTTAAACAGTTGAAAAAAACATAAGAGTATAAATTTACAATTTGTAACCTCTTACACTTTCGAATCCCCACACAATTTTATGATTCCCAATAATATTTTTTTAAAAACATTTATAAAGTATATTTATGAAACTATCTTTCTTGTATCGGGCACTAGATATAATTTTATGCACTAATTATAAATATTTATTATTATTATTATGACGCATCGGTGCCCATTTGTTTCAACCAAAGAACACCTACCAAAACAAGTTCTGCCCGTTTCACATAGATCAAATGTTTGCCAAATTTAGTTTTTATAGTAGTTCGGAGTAGTGACATGGCCATTTTGAAAAAGTTTGAAACAAAGTTAATACTTTGAATAACAAAATTGCACGTAATGTGCTATCTATAATTGTTATTCTAAGTAATACTACTGTTCGTATGATTTAGTTTTAAAAAAAAATAACTGACCAAGTAGGTGGTTTTGTAGCGTTGTGTATTGTTATTATTGGTAATAATTATCAGTCTGTGCTCTACCCAATAAAAATCTATTCAAATTTCTCGGGACATCCGTTAAGTAACTCTCATTCTATTTTATTAAATATTATAAAAGCGTTTTAAACAGGTTAAGCGCCATGTCCCATTTGACCTATTGAGTAATTAAGACATTAAAATTTTGTCCGTTTCCAATATCTTGTGCCTATTCTCTGGTTTTGACAAAATTTAGAAAACAGAAAAAAATTAACCATAGTATGCTGGCTGTACAGGTTTGACACAACCCACAGACTATATTTCAGAAACTAGTTCTGCAGACCACGTTGTATACTTCCATAAGACGATACAGTGTTTGACGGTGTTTTGACGCTAAAGACAAGACGCATTTAAAAATCCCACGCGGCGCTATTGGCAAGCCGTACCGTACGATCTAGAGATCCCTCGTGGCCGTAATAGCAAAGTTCACTGTCCTCTTCTCAACCGGAAATTTTGACAAACAACTGACTCGGCGGGCACCTTAGGGAACAGGTGCAGACCTCCTGGACATCCCCCCGCCCACCATCTCCCCGGGGATGACACGCTCGTACCTAACGGCGGGTGGGCACGTACCCTGTGTATGCACTTGGACCCGTGCACGATGAACGGGTCGTGGATGAGTATCGCGGTGGTCGGCCGCTGTTCGAAGTCCTTGATCAGACATCTGGCGACAAAGTGCGTGAGCTTTGGCGCGTCCGGCCGCGCGGACAGCGGCAGTACGGGCGGCGGCTCCCGCGGTATCTGGAACAGGGCCCGCATCGGGTGCAGACCGCTCAGGGGTGGGTCGCCGGTGGCTAGTTCGATGGCCGTTATGCCCAGCGACCAGACATCGCACCGGCTGTCGTACGACGAGTCCCGCTGCTGTTCGCAGGCGATCACCTGCGATTTAAAGGAGAAAGAAAAATATTATAAAATAATCGCTTTACCGAGCACGTTTACAAGAGCAATTTACACAGTATAAAATTTGTAGAGTAGAATAGAAAACGTTTCGATTGTAGCGCGAATTATTTTCTGTGAACACTTTTTAGGGTACAAGAAGAAATGCTCCGAAGTCCGTCATCGTACCTTTTCTGAAAGGTACTCTTTGGACTGGTCTGGGGACTACTTCAAAGGAATATGAAGAAAAAGTTACAATCACGATAAACTAAGGGAGAAACATTAACTACGACAAACTCGTGTTTGACATGCGTCGATCTAGTTTTTCGGCCATAACAACATCGAAAACAATTATAATCGGAACAAGCTCGTTAAAATATAGACGAGATACTGCGGGTTTTTAACACATTTTGAGCCAAGTGTAGAACTTCTCGAAAAATTTACCAAGACCGCGTATACTAGACAAACGAGCTCGCTCAGAACCGTTTTTTCGGAGACAATGATTCTTCATATTGCTTTCGAATATTGAACAACACGTTTGAACCACAACTTTCAAACCAGTGACCCACCACCCAAAGCGTAGTCGTTACTCGTGACGAACTACACACGCGATCTAGTGATCCCGGTTTTTTTTTTTAATTCTTCCACAAAATAGATATCTGTTTGTTATAATTATAACTTTTTTGTCAGAAATGTTTATGATTTTACACATTCGTCTACGCAGTTAAACGGTAGTGAAATATCTTTACGATTCATTTATTTTGCATAAAATAGCATATTTTAGGGGTCAGAGAATGATTCGAGAACGATAAACAGTAAGAAATTTTTTTTTAAATAATTTTTTCGAGAAAACAATTCTGTAATAACCATTCTCGGTATCGCCACTATTTAAAACATTTCGTTTTTACAGAATATGTCGCATATTTTTAATGACATATCATACTGTCGGTATTTTAAAAGAATATAAATCCGACCTCTAATAGTTACGATACATCGCGTAGGTATACAAAATGATTAGGAACGCACACGGTTGTGATGTTACTTTTGTATGAGAAAACATCGGTTGATCAATCTATAAGACGTACGTATGATTATTATAAATTTATGAAGAATTCGATTCGCATCAATGAGCGTCTTTTTACGTTTCTAAATCGAACAAGTCTTTAGCAACCGCCTTTTGAATATTTTCTCGAGCCCAGACAACGAGCGGCCGACTAATCACGACGCGTTCGATGATAAATAATAGGTAAATAAAAATTGGGAATTTAATTAATAAATATTTATACGTGTTGTCTGTATAATCGTCGTTTACAGTAATCAATATTTTTTATATACAAACGGTAGGTACAACAGTTGAACACACCGTTAAAAGCTATCACATAACATTATCGTTATCTTCATCATTTCGTAATCAAGCAATGGTGTATGTTAATAGCTGTTTACTTATATTTTTTAATACGTTAATTGGTAGGTACGTCTTTTCTACGGTAATTAATATAAATGGTATATTTACAAAAACGTATAATATAATAATCACGTGTGTGAGCGAGACGAGAGGGTAACAACAAAGTGAAATTCGGCGATTAAAACTGACGAATATCTCTTTCGATATATATACAGTCATTGGCGATATTAAAGTGTACAAAATAATATTTTCTAATTTCTCTCGTGAGCAGCACATACAACACCGCGCTCGATCGAACGCCGATGCAACGATTTGCATAATAACTAACGCGGTCCGAGGGCCGTTAAGACGCTAAACTGGTATTGCAATTAATAATTAGTATACTACAGCGAGAAACAGTTTAAACGCGACTAAATCGATACGGGCGGGCAGAGGTATAATTTAAGTATAATAATATAGCCACGGAATCGTCGACGCGAAAACAATTTGCTTTCTTTTTTATTTTTTTTAATTCACGGCAAATAAATACGTATATTGATAGGCAGTTGATCGAAAATTCGGTACAATCGATTAGTATATTTACCGTATTATTATATTTTTACGTGTACGATAGCTCGTAAATTGTACAAGTACTGCCGTCGTCGCAGAGATCAGCGACTCTAGAAAAATCGATTTTTATATTACACGTATGTGCTTCACTGCCTATTTTTTATTTTATGGATTTCACGGTGAAATCAAAGTCGTTAAAGCATTCAAAAAGCATAATGATTGAGGACGATTTAATCTCGACCGCAGTTCAAAAGTATCATCATGAGTATGACGTATATTTTCACTGTAAAAAAAATAATATCGATAAGAATCGAACAGGTTCGATCTGAGTGATTCCGATGGATTTGTTTTATTTTATACTAAAAAAATGGTATACCACTGTAAAGGCGCAGTAGCGCTTTGGGTGATTTTGGTTTCAAAGTTGCGGTCTATCCGTATTATTTAATATCCGAAAGCAGCGATAAATCTTCGAAAAAAACGATCCTGAGCGAGCTATCTAATAATCTAATAAGTCCCGGGTAAAAATAAAATTTAAAGTTCAACGACAAAAATTTCGTTTAAAACATTTTTTAATCTTTTACAATACGTATTAAATTAATTAAGTACATGCAACAAGTTTGAAAACGACCTGGAATAATTTTTTAAAACGACAGTTTAATACCGTTCGGAAGCCTGAATTTGGCGATTTCGCTATTTTCATCGTTTTCGGCACACAACTCAGAAAACAATCAAAATATCGAAAAATGCTTCAAACAGAATAAAATTTAAAGCCCAACTTTTATATGTGGTAATCAACGTAACGATTGGAGCACGGCTTCTTCTGCTGGAAAACGTCGTTACAAACCAGAAACCTTCAAATTTTTCGCCGTATAATTCTCGATTTTTTTTTTTTTTTAAAGGTTTAGGGGTAAAATTCAAAAAGTAAGCAAAATTTCGACCAAAGTACCATTCGGAGTGTATAAACCTATAATAAAAGTAACTGACTTTGAAAATCGGATCATTCCTTCTATAAGCGAAAAGTTGTTGACGGAAAAAAAAAACCAATACATTTCTCGCTCGTCGCTCAGAATCTAAAAAATGTACACCTATATAAATAAGTACAACATACATAAGTAAGGTACTTATTAATACCTATACAAACAAACCCTTCATCATATTTTTATCTATACAATATAAGCATAATATACCTATTTTTAGTTTTTTAAGAGAAATTTTTTTCCCTCGTACCGACTTTAATATATTATAAGTTATAACGTACGTGACACACACAAAAGTAAACTATTTTTCAATTAAGTTTGAAAAGTTATAATCCATATAACCTCTCGCGTCGCACGCTATATATCGTAGAATGTTGTATTAAATTTAAGCGATGCCGCTGTTGTATAATATACTACATAAGAATGGCACCATTTTGGATAACCTGCATTCTATAATGAAATTAATAATAAATTTAATTCTCTGCAACACAAATGCCGAATAAAGTTAACATGATTTATTCGTGCAAAAAAAAAATTACTGTTTTTTTAAGGAATCGCATATATATACCGACTGCACTATTACAAATTATAGGTACTATATTATACTGCAGTACGAATTAATTTAATAACATATTTTTTTTTTTAATAATTAAAAACGATATCGTGTGAAAATAAGATGAAAAGTTTATGCGACGGTTCAGTTATTTTTTTTTTTTTAACAAAAAATTACGATTACCCAACAATCAGTACACGACGGTTTTCCAATCATAATACCTACTTTAAGGCGGTTGGAAATGTCGATTTTCTTTCCCTGTCCGTCACACGTAATTCATAGGATTTAAGACGGTTTTTACTTCAAACATGTCGATCGATCCATTAATGCGATAAGGCATCTGTATACTGCTTTGCGTCCGTCGAGCTACACTTTTTATATTTTTTTTTAAGATTAAAAATTTTAAAAAACTCGTATTGGTTTTTTAAAATTTAATTTGTAAACATTTAGAAGACAAAATCGAAAACGTGCCTCGGCGGATTCGAAGCATAAAGACGTCTTGAAGAATTCAAATCGGTTTACAGACTTCTTAGCGCGTTAATACGTTGATCGCGGTGTGTTAGAAGTAAAAACCGTCTAAAGTCCTTCTATATTTACGTCTGACATACAGAGAAAAAAAATCGACGTTTCCTCCGACAGCCATAATAAAAATCTTTTATTATTGCGTATTATGACGTGTTTATATACGAGTATAGAGACGCGACTCGCGTCGGATCATTATAACCGATTAATACGTGACGGCGTCGTACAAGGCGCATTTAATTAAGAAAAAATAATATCGATCGCTCAAACGCGCGCACAGTTTTTTTTATACTTTATACACTTGGAAACCGGTCGGTAAAAGTGCAGTTTCTCTTTAAGTCAATGTCAAACCTCGGCGTAAGCACACATTTGACAATATACCTACCGATATGTCTTGCCCGACCGCTTTTGTCGCAATAAAACTGTGAGAAATATTTTATCTCCACGAATGCCTTTCCACAGCGATCACATCTGCAAGAGTGTTCAACGATTTAACGATATAGAAGATCACCACGACTGGCGACATTAAAAACAAACATAATATAATATTTTTTGAAAAGTGATACGATTTAGAATGGACCACGTGCAAAGTATTTGCGCAGCAGCACCATTAACTTGTGCGTTTTGATGTCAGAGCCGAAAAACGAAACACCTATCTATATTTACGAACGTAAGATTAAAAAAAAATTAAACGTGCAACGCAAATGTCCAAAATCACTGTGACGATACATTCGTATTGCTCGCTATGACTATAACGGCTAATATTTTATAACATTACACATAACAAAAACATACTTCGTTCACATAGTTAAACGCGATATCTTTACATCTAGAATTTTACTTTGAAATTTCTTAAATCATTTGGTTTTTTTTCATTTACAAAGTAAATGTACGTACGATTTTATACGACCAACACCTATCCCGAGTAGATTGTATAATGACGTGTGATGTGATTCTATATATTATTTTGAATGATTTCTCATCAGTCGTCAACCACGATAATTACTATAACGGTTCGGTGTGTTTTCAATAATATATTATACAGTTTACGTCAATAAAACCAAGCACTTACACATATTATATTATATATTTTCTGGTAGGTTCAAAGATAGAAAACAGGTAGAAGAATAGTACCCGTCTCCACCGCGTAGTGAATCTAGGTCGAATATAATTTGAATGTACCTACGGCCAAAACTAGTATCAATTTATGATATATAATAATATGACTCGAGCTTACGATACCGAACAGTAATATTCCATTTTACACTTTTATTGCAGCTCATAACGCTCATGAGAAAAAAAAAACGAGATCAGTGATAAACTGTTGTATTTTAGAAGTATAGAGTTGGAACGACAAATTCATAATTACTTCAAGTGCTTCGTTAATTATTTGGAATTTTCACATTGTTAGAAAGGGTAGAACGCATTTTCTATTATAATTTTAAGATTTCGACAATTTTCGAGCGAGATATCTAAGACATTCTACAATTTGTTGTTAAAAAACTTCTTCAAAAATGTTTCAAATGAATTTACATTTTTCCACAGTATTAAACGATTGTTGACGAACTATAAAAACAATTTAAAACAATTTCGATCATTTTGGAGTTGAAAGGGTACATATAATACTTTAAATTTTTTGATGTTTAATAAAACATCTATTGTTATTACATCTTTCAAAATAGTTACCCGCGCCCAAAAGAGTATACATTTACTTATTATATACTCTTCCCATACTTATTTTCCATTAAACGTATACTATTATAGTAAACCGGTTAGTATAGTGGCATCTGTGGATTTAAATTGCGGATGTGTACGGTATTTTAACGTTGTAGGTACCAATTATTTTGGGGAAACTGATTTTTTTCACGTATAATTATAGTTATAATCTATGACTAGACAGATACATCATTGTTTTTATTAGTTGTTAATGTCTGTAACGTTTTCGTGTTTCAGACTGATATTTGTACATAAAAAGTTTCGAAAACCTTGACTAACGAGTTTTTAGTTCCGTTTAGATATATTTTGAACAAAACACAGCATTTTTGATGACGTTTCTTTGAATTATTTAATAATAATGATTGTTTATTTTTGCAATTGATTTCTCTCTTGTTCATAAATGATATCTTACAATATATATAGACATATTGTGTCGTTTAGTACAATAAAAAATTCAGCCAATATTAAAGCTTGTTAAATTAAGATCTCGTTTCGGTAAAAATTTTACAAAAAAAAAAATAGTGCCAACTCAGAGTTTGATACATTTTGTCCGTTTGTGCAGCGGTTCTTTCCTATATATATATACGATATATCGTATATATGATATTTGTACCGTGAAAAACAAACATAGTGATCCGCGGTAAAATTTTATGATTGAAATGGATATAAAATATAGAGACGTAGTGGCAGACAGAGTTAAGGAGAAGTTCCAATTGAGTTACACTATCGGGTTCCACCAGACTATATATCTTAGTAGGGAATCTCGGTTCCTTCACAATTGAACGATGGGATAATCCCCTGGATAAAAACACGTGATACCCTCAAAAAAAAACACTTCAAGAAAAACTGTCGCCACAATCGTAATGATAAAACGACCTACGGTTTTGTCGTACGGATGTAGCACACGACAAAATGCGTCGTCTCCGGTTCGCCAACAAACAGCGCATAATAAAATCGTTCTGCTCCGGTGTGACGTTTTCGAAACGTCGAAAAACCCGTCAAGGGCGAGGCGAAATCGGCTATAAGATGGCGGTCGCAAGAGCACATAATATACATATATTAGTAAGTTCACGGTCGATTACATTAACAGATTCCGTTGTTAAATGTAACGCGCGAATATAAATAGGATTATAATTTATAGATCACACACACACGCACTGCAAATATGCAGCACAAATCGATCTGCAGCGGAGTGAAAGTGATGATGAATTTTCACTCGGATCATTCAACATGTATATTCAAATTAAACATTTTTGAAGCAAGTTCATTAGTGCGCGTGTTTTATAAAAATGATTTAATCGAATTTTTTTTTATACACAAATTCGCATTTTTACACGTTATTTTTCTACCGAGTAGTACAGCGAAACACAATACACCAAAAATCGGTATCGATCCACGTAGAAAATTTGTCGTACAAATCTGCACGGCGTATTTATTGGTACAGCGAAAATTCCTTACCACAGCTATATAATTTTTGTTCGTTATAAGTGGCGGAACCTATTATTGGAGGAGAGACCGCGCGCGCGGCAAATATTGTCCGCGAAAGTGCAGAATATGAACCGGAGGAATAAAAAAAAAGTTACTGGAAACCACCGGCAGCACGACCGTAGCAGGACACTAGCAAAACTGGTCATATTACAATTTTAATATATACATACAGATGTGATGACATGTATAGACGAAGTATAGGTTCACGAACAAAAAAAACTACACATTCATATACGAGAAGCTGTATTGAAGGTACTTTTCATTTATTTTCACCGAAACCTATAATACTGTTTGGCCACACTCGTTAACCTCGTTCAAAACAAACATCGCGTCCGAGTTTAATGGAAACGGTTTCGACGCGTTTCGTCTTGTTTTACGTCGATTGTTTTAATTATTAAATTGTTATTGTCGTAATAGCTGTATCCGGGGGGCAAAAAAAAAAAAGAAGGCGTCGTATCTATTCGTACGTACTTTTGGACTCTTGTTGAACAGGTCAAATTTGGTTTCAGAATAAGTATAAAAAAAAATTGGTCTTAGAGCAACAAGTCTGCAAGCATTTATATAAACGTTTCCGTATCACGGCCCGTAAAAATATCGTAAAACAATCGATAGAGATTATGTCAATCACTTCATTTTACTGAAACAATCGAGAAATGTTTACAACAATAATGGCCCAAATCCAAATTTTGTTTTTTAGGAAAACAAAATATTTTTCTGGATACGTTTTTTTTATTTTTTTAGCCAAAGGGATTTTTCGAAAGTTTATTACATAAAAAAACACTTGTTTTGTGTATGACAACAGCTGGGGGGCATTATATCATCAGGATGGATCTCTGCCATCCACAAATAGCTTTTAATTGAATACACAATATGTAATGTGACATAATATTATATTAAATATAAAATGAAACGTGCGAAAAAATGCAATTTTTTAAAAAACCCGGGTCCTATTGTTTAGTTATGTTAGGTTGGATTTATGATTTGAATTTAGGTAGTTGGGAATCATATGCTCTCGTACTATCTATCTGTAAGATAAAAAAAAAATCGACGGAAACATAATATGAGGTTACAGTTGTAACATTGTGATACTCGCAGATACAACGGGAGTACAAAACAAAAAAGTGAAAAATTCGCTGTTCGTGGATTTTGAAAAAACTAACAATATGTTCTACTCGATCGCACCGAGTCACAGGCAAGACGTATTATGTCGGTGTAATTACTAACAATTATGCGGTAGACACCTAGACACGTTTCGAAGTGTATAATATTATTGACCACATAAATACGTAATTTGATGAGAACGCTAATGATTTTTCATACGTCCTCCTAAATGGTCGAGAGGTTTATAATAGTAAGCCCGTTGAGATTGCCTCTCTTGTTGTTTTAATCGTTGTTATCGTTCCCCATCCGGAAGGGTCAGCGTCGTCGAACCTCGACGCTTGTGCCAAACAACGGGGAAAAATAATAATTGCGTTGTTGTTATAGGGAACTTGATCGCAAGTCGAGCAAATAAAAAATACGCAATTAAAGAACGAACGGGAATAAATTATGAAATAAGACCAGGCTGCGCGCGTTTGTTCTATTTTTTTTTCGTTTTTTGAGTAATTTACAACTAATTGGTAATTACAATAAATTATTACCTATAGGAGGTAATGTCTGCACAATGGGCTGCTGCACGTACCGTGTTTACAGATCGCATCCGACGACTATATATTATACTGGAAAACCGTTTCCGGATATAACTGTACATCAAACTGCACAGGAAATAAAATCTCGCACGTACTATCGCGTTTGAACGATGCAATTATATATTATGTTTACCAACTAGATAAAATGGAACTCTCAGTTTTTTATAACGACTGTTAATTTTCTTTCAATATACCCCGGGGGTATTTGAAGGTTTACAAATGCGTTTTGTCAAGTAAATTGTAGCGATTTTTCATCTTCGGTATTGTGTGGAAATTTGTAAGCATATTATAATCTAAGGGTCGGGGTGCAGCCGAGAGAGATAAAAAACAAGAACGTGTCTTCACGGTTTATTTTTTTTTTCAGGGTATTAATATATGTATATTGCGGGTGTTTAGATTATAGAAATTCTCCGAAAAAAAAACAAAAGTATAGGAAACGAATACTAGGTACAAAATTAAGAATTGACGATTTTAGAAAAACTAAGTAGTTTTCAAGTATATAGTAAAATCAAACAGAAACAGACGAGACCTATAAAAATGTAACGTGAAAATCGTCACAAAGATACAATAGAACTGTAAACAATAAACGTTTGCGCGATTTCGCATAAAATATGCGGGGGGTTTAGAGTTATGATTTTATAACAATTGTAACCACGATACGCAGGTTTCAGTTACGCAGCAAATATATATAGATGACATTTTAAAGGAAAAACTATATTTACCTGGTATTTACAGGCTTCAGAATTTATATCCAATTCATATTAATGATAATTAAAATAATTTCTGAGGTTACATCCGTATGTGAAAAAAAATAAAATGACGTGTTGGGAATGTGTGAGACGTTATTGTATAATTTACTTGGCAAACAAAAAATTCTTAACGAGTTTTACGCGTCTTCTTGGCAGCAGTCAGCAGGGTCGTCAGACTTTCACAGTTCCAATAATGTTTCGAGAAATCACGGACGTTTGAAAAAAACAAACAAACAGCGATATTATATTACTACCAGGGCTCGGGAATTTCGCAGCGGAGAAATAAAGTGCTGACAAATGACAGTAGGAAACAAACGGTGAAATTAGAGGACGACAAACCCAAAACACGTGAAATTTTTCACTGGTTTTCTACCGCGTTCTATAAGAAAGACGTCGAATTTTTTAACAATCAAAAACTCTAGTCATCGTGTTATGAAATATATTTTATTTTGAAAAGCCCTTTAGAGAGTAGTACATATTATAATCAACAAGCATTTTAATTCGTAAATATATTCGGTTTCAGGACTCAAAAACATTAGAGACTTGTATGGTTCACTCGGTAAAAAAATATCGGCAACTAAGTTCACCTTAGTATTTCTGTCACTAGATATTCAACTATGAAAAATAATTACCCACCATAAATTGTAAAAAAAAAAAAACTCATTAGATAAATTCAAAATATTTGTATTCGTTTTGCAAGACATTCTATTGTATGAATAAAAATAACTTTAAAAAATCCAAAAACAATCCAACCAAACACAGAAGCTCGTTGTATACAAACAACAAAATATAAGTCAAAATTACAGAACGTCGCCACTCGCGGTTAAAAATATTTTAGATTCATTCGTCAAAGACATAATAGACCGTTATAAAATAATTTACCAATTTTTTTTTTTCTCCACTTAAACGTCGATAAGTGCTTTTTGAATATTATTCGACAGTCGAATTTGTCACACATCAAACTATTTTTATTGTTCTCTGAAGTAGTCTTATATATATAGGTACGTATACTTGGACGAGAAAATTAGTGTTGTTCGAGAGGAATCGCGCAGACGTATTCATTTCACTGAATTACTAAAATATAGTTCGACACCAATCGTATATATATAAAAAACAAAGATATTTTCATTTAATGACTGTATTTATCGACACTCGTGTATACAGTGTTATTTACAGTCCAATTGAGCTCAATAATTTTTACACGAATTCGACGTGATTCCGAATAATCGCGTTTTTTTTTTTTTTTTTAATAGGTAGGTAATACCTATATTTCATGATTATTCGCAGTAGCACGAATTTGAGTGACGGTAGATCGATAGTATAAATATTATTAACCGCGAGTTTTTTTTATCAATACGTCAAACGCCGTTTTTAAAATAAAAAATAAAAATAATAATAATCTTACACGTTTTTTTACGCACGATAATAGTAATTATTGATGTATAAATTTATGTGTTATTATTATTTGCTTTCTTTATAAATGATTTATTGACGTACAAACGACGCTCGAAACCTAATTATTGTAAGTAGTCGTATTGTGAAGGTCAAAAGTCACGTGCGCGTGCACAATTTCTCTCATAATTGCGGGAACATAGTTTTAACGGACTTATTAGACAACTTATACGACGTGAAGAATTTGAAAAGAATTTCAGTAAATTTTTGTCCCAAAACGTTTTTTTCCCGTAATTCGTTTTATTTTACTATTATATCATATGATTATCGTAAAATACAAACAAAATGACTAAAACAATTGTTGCTAATATTTTTTTTTTTACTTTATTTACACCACAAACTCATTTAATTAAAATAACCAAACTACAATACGACGGTAGATAAGATTGAAAACAATTAATGAAAAAAAAAAAACACAAATGGTATTAAGATAAAATTATGCATTTCAGTAAGGTGGCTATTTGTAATCGTTTAAATTTAATCGATACAACTATTTTGTTATTTACTCAAATTATAATGATTCATAATTGTTTTTTGTTTTTCCACCATAATTACCTACTCTTGTCTACCGTTTGGGCGTAAGTTACCATTCAATATAACATTTTCGATAATATTAAAATTTAGTGAATTCCGAAAATGCATTGCGATTTCCATCAATTTTTTTTCTATCAAAAATAATTTTTATGTATAAACAATTCGTTTTTAGAACGCTCGTCCAATTTCGATAAAACAATATTTTATTCTTTACAATATTATAGCTTATAATTCGAAACAATATAAATTGCAAAAAAAAAAAAAAAAATTATAATTTAGGGCTCTGGGACCAAAGGAATTAGGTACTTGTATACAAAAGTATGATAAAACACAGTTATTAAAATTAAGATAGAAACATTTTTATAGTTAAATAGCTATTTTGCAATCATTTTAATTGATTTTGTTGTTTATTCAAATCGTTATAATTTACAATTTGATAGAAAATCATCTTGTTTCCAACAAAAGAGTCAAAAAATCGTATTTATCCGGCAGTCGGATTCTGAAAACGGTAAATCGTGCGCAAGTACGCATAACCCCATTACTCCGATTATAGTAATTTATTCGTTTTAGTACTAATAGTTGGTTGTACGCATATTTAAGTGCATGCTTAACACATTTAGGTTTATATTAATATTTATGATGGCCTCAGGTATGTTCCTATACATGTTAAGAAAATGTAAATAACACTTTTTACAGTTATAACGTTCAAACAATTTATAATAGGTATACATAGGGTGATCTGTATAATATTACACATGTATATTGTTTTTATAAAAAAAATTGTATACTATTAACTCGGTTATGGAATTGAACGCACAGTAATCAGAGAAAGTCGAAATGATTACTATATAGTTAATACCTTATTTACCGGCAAATTTTATCATAAATACGTCAATAAACTGGTCTGCGGTTAACCGTAGGTACACAAATTCTACAAAAATTATTATTGCAAAATGTTTTCAACTAGTTAGATTTAATCATTTTTCAGTAGTTTACAGTTAACGTAAAAAAAAATAAAAATTGCGGTTTGACGACACGACTACTGGACTATATTTTATTTGATCAAACAATTTAAGACTAACTTACATAATAAAAACCGATGAGCCTATACATAATCTTTTCAACGAAACACACAAATATCATTTACCCAGTGTAGAGCTCATGACGTCCTTACAATTATAGTAAACGCGATTGATTTTAGCGTGTTTTTCAATTTATATTAGTTTTTTATACACAGGATATAATAATTGACATTATTAACGGAGACTAGCATAAAGGGTCTCGTACTGACTCGTTTGGAAACATAGTTCTCTACGACCTAAATGAATACGGCCCATTTTCCAAATACAAACACTAAGTATTATCCTAGACGCATATTGTTTACTGCCAGATTGAAAACAATTGATTTTCCTTTTGCAGTGGATTTTCGGCGGAAAAAGTTTAATTTTCACTCAAAAATTGAAAGTCTCATTAATTTCGATAAGTTTTACGCACATACCGCATTTTGCTTACAATTGTTTTAGAGATATTTACGTTTTTCATTCACACGGTGTTTTGCTCTAAAACTTTTTTTGACGCAAAATTCACAGTTCGAAAAATTGCAACAACACAAAGTTTAGACATAACTCGCCGCGTTAAATTGTTGAAGAATCAGGCATTTGTCTATACAGGAGATGCGTTTCTCAAACACTGCAGTACCCGTCACTTTATAAAATTTAAAGGACAATTTAGTAGTTAGTTTACGCCCGAACTTTTGCGTCTAAACTTATAAGTATGTAACACTTAACTGCACTAGGGAAATTTATCAGGGAAATACTTTTAAGAAAACAGCAAACGTGTACAAAATTGTTTTGGTCTTAAAGCAAAAATACAACTTTTTAAGTTTCAAAACAACGACGAAAATATGTGAGCCTACACAAAGCCTAACACGGTTTGTTTACATGATATATTACGTTATAAGAACATTGTTTAATAAAACTATTTTTTTTTACACAAAATCGCTGTTCGCAGATTTGAATTAAGTCGTTGCGAGAGTTACAGTTTTGCAGCGGGCGCAGCTCTCTGAAAGTGACAAACAACTGCACTCGGGAGTGATCAACGTCCTCTATTGTTAAAGGGCCCGTAATAAAAGAATTCAAACTACTGTTTTGTTCCACATAAAAAACGTGTGTCAAACAGTTATCGGTACCGTGTAATGCATAATATTATTATTACACGGTCGTCACGGCCAAATTGCTCACTAATTTTTGCAGTGTGCTCCGATTACTTTTCTACTTTTTTCCTCGCCGAACGGTACCTGTTACATTGTAACAGAGCACGAAACGATACGTTTAAAGCGTTCCAAAAGCATAATTTTTACTAATAGGAGACGATTTTTTTAAATCGTATACAACGTAAACTCTATACGTGTAACAATTGAACAGCAAAACATCATGACGGTCGGTTAGGTGGCGGGTCGTAACTTATAAATCGCTTTTGGGACCGCGCAGAGTTCGAAGAAAAACGAAAAAAAGCAAACGGCCGGAACGCGCGCGGCCGTCAATACGCAAACTAAATATTATGACAAACACACGCGCGACTCGACTGAAATTGCCGTTTCCTTGTCTTCGCCGGCACAGGGAACTTAATATCGGAGTGAAAAAATACGAAAAAAAAGAAATTTTAATACTGTACCTATTGTTGTAATTGATGCAGAACCCGGACGAACAGCACCACGGCGTGCGGCGGATGTGCCGTCAATAATCCAATGTGCGCGTGTCCGACGGAAAAAACGCACTCGACGACGAAAAGCGTAAAATTTTTCAGTAAAAAATACGATCGTCTATCTAACTGGTTGCGACTACGTTATTGAAGATCTCGACCTTGTTGCGGGACACGAAAGAATCGAATGAAACGATATCGGGATGAAAAAAATATTCAAACGGATCGGACGAGCGCGCGCGACGGACGATGGCGCGATAGTAACACTATTAGTATTTGTAGAAGACGCGAAATCGTCGAGCCGAAGGAATGGCAGCGCGAGAAAAGAAACCGTTCGGCGGAAAACCAGTCGAGGGGCAAATACCGATTTCTCGGTAAAACCGAACAAAACTCGGCGAACGCGGTTTATCTTATTCCGTATCGTTATTATTATTATTGTTTATTTCCCTTCGCGATCAGACGATCTGTCGCGACGATCATATTCTGAACCGAATTCGTTTTAACCCAATCTTTTCGTAATTTAGAGGATGCAAGATTAACAGTGCGACGGCCGCCACTGATTCTGCGACACCAGCGTGCAGGCAGTGGCGTACGTTGAAGTCGGCTCTTGGGCTTAGTAAAAAATATATAATCAATATTCTGTTAAAAAATAATCATCAAACGTGCAAAGTTCTTGGGTCAAAATATATTACATTTTTTTTTTTTTTTACTTTTAAAAACATTCAACATTCAAACTTAACATATTATTAATTCAACATATTATTGTATAAAAACAGAAAATATGTATTTTAAATTAGGAAATCCCACTAAGAAGCGTATTGTGTACAATCGACGAGATAATTTCGTACGAAATTTTACATAAATTTTTTACCAAACCGTGTCAACATGTGAATAGAAACCAAAACCAAAAATCTGAAGAAACGTTTTTAAAGTAGGCACCTAGGGTATAACTAATAAGTATACTTAGCGTCTATTTTCAAGTATTGGCTGGGATCAATTTATATTAAGAGGTACTTGCTTTTTTATTCTTAAATACCGTAGCATAAATTTACTTTTAACAGAACCGTCGTAAAAAATACTTAGTTACGACTGTTACGAGAAAATTTAGGGTAGGTCTGAGTGGGTTACTATTTTGAATGGTGTAGTATTACACAATGTAGTAAACTTAGTATTGCACAAATAAAAAGAAAAGGCGGAGATTTAAAGCATATTAAAAAAGTGCTGAGAATTCCTTCCAAGACTATAATCAATTTAACTATAACTTTATTAGTAGGTAATAACATAATGAAAAAATAAAATATTTGAAACGCATTCAAAAAACAAAAACTAACTCAACATTTAGAAACAAAACGTGTCTATAATGTTTAGCATACGCTCTACTTACACAATCTACACGTGATCAATCATCAAGCAATGATTAAACAAAATAAAATCAAAAATGGGTTTTCACTATGCAGGATGGTTTTTTCACTAAAAATTTCATTCGGTATGTTAGAAAATCCAAACTGTTAAAATTTTTTTCCCCGAATTTAAGCTTGCCGTTTAAAATAAAAAATTCATTTAGAAACTATACAGTAATATTTTTATTTTTATTTATTTGCAATGCGGGTACGTGAAATAGAAAACCATTAGATAGTAGTAACTAAAATTTGCTTTAAGATGTTAGATGATAATCGATAACTCGTTCAGATAAGAGATCCTATGATTACAATTTGTATTTGATCTTATAACAAAATGTTAAATTCAATTTATTTTTTAGAAGCATAATAATATAGGAAGTCAATAGAGAACTATATAAATTATGGCTAATGTGGAAAAAGTTAAATACCTACTTAATTACCTAGTAACTAACATTTTAATTGCTTTTAAAAACAATGAAAAATTGAGAATATATAACAAAGAATTAAATTGGTAAAAACTATCTTCTACCATTATAAAAACAATTTTTAATTGTAAAATTAATAGGAATCGTATGCATATTACAGCTGTATTTGATTTCTAAATTCAAATTGTTAACCTTACCTAACCTATTTAACAAAATTATTTCTTTGTTAAAAATACTACAGCAAAAACTAAAATGTGCAAAAACGTAATTCGTAGATCAAAAGTGCGGAACACTTGCGTTGTTCACATTAATTGCAATTTCACAACTACTATTCCAAATAAAAAGGTTTTCAACAAAACAATTTAATTTTGTATAAACTTAATATAACTATATAACTTTCTTACCTAATATTGTTTAAATATTTTATAAATATATATTTTACATTGTTGTTATTTGGTTATTTACAGTACTTTTTTTTTTTTTTTTATTAGACTTTCAAAACTGTTTAAATTAAATTAAATTTTTACACATTATTAGAATAAGTAAAGTACAAAACAAATTCCAAACAATTTTGACTATTTTTTTTAGCTAAATATAGAAATTAGAAGTACTCAAAGTATTTGATTCACTGAGTTTGCTCAACAATGTTGTTTTAGTTTGTTAAAATTGCTTTAAAATTGTATACAACAGCACATTTGAAACCGGCACCCACAAACAACATTGACGTAGTCTGTACTTTTTAGTTTTACATAATTTTTAAAACTATGCCTATGTTTTGAACAACTGCGGTTTGGTTAGTAGTTATGGCAAGGTAAAAATAAAAATTGAAGCTACTATAATTTAGAAACTCCTAAACATATACTTATATCAAGTATAAAACAATTCATGTACCTATGTTTAATGTTCAGTTAAAATAATGTACAAATTTGAAAATGTAAGTTGAAATGAACTACAACTGTTGTAACACTGTGTTAAATTTTTATAGCCAGAAATAAATGTCAAAATTATGTTTGACCTAGTACCTACATACCTGTTTTAAATAATTGTACAAAACAAGAAACTAATAAAAATTTAAATTAATGTATACAAGATATAGTATAATTTAATATTCTTTGTATTTAAAATTTATTGTATGAAACTTCTATAAACAATATAACTTTTTTTTTTTTATTACAATTCTGTAGGAAGTAGAGAGCAAAAGAAAGTTGTTATAATAAAGTAAATAATGGTGGAACTAAATAAACTTTAACATTTTTGTGTTGTGATACTACTTGTGACTACACGTTAATCTAAAACTAAAATAAATAAAAAGTGTTTTTAAATATCAATGTACTGTTTAAAAAAAATAATATATACATATATATCCATTTTGAAGAGTAGAATTTAAAATAATAAGTATTACATGACAGAAAAAGTAATACTTATAAAAGTATTAATTTTAATTTTTAGAGCATTAATGCATTTTTCAAATGACATGTTCTTGATCTAAATAGGACATAAAATTACAAACTCCAAAATAACTACTTACTTCTGGTGCCATCCAATAAGGTGTTCCAACTGATGTATCACGCCTTGCCATCGTATCTCCTAAATGTGAAGAAACTCCAAAATCAACTAACTTTACATGTCCGCCATCCGTTAGTAGTATATTATGTCCTTTTACGTCACGATGCATACAATGATTACGATGTAAGAATGCTAAAGCCTAATATATAACACATACAATTACACAAACTGTATTATAAGTAAAGATAATTTTAAATAGATAATATATTTCAGATAAGTAATATTACCTGTAATGTTTCATGTAAAATGTATGCAATCTGATCTTCTGTTAATTGTTTTCCCTGAGTTTTTAATCCGTGCACTAAATCAGTCACTGATCCTCCTTGACATAACTAACAACATTTTAAAAATAAACGTTACCACAAACATGTTATTTAAGCAATTTTGTACATAAAATTAGTTATAAAAGAGTAAAAAACTATACAAATATTAACAACTTTAGACTTCTGCATGCATACTCATTGATATATTATATGTATATCGGTAGGTTCGAAACAATATTGCATTATACATATATATATAGCAGTTTCTTGTATCTAATAGTTATTTATAGAAAATGTTTTATTTCAGTTACTATAATCTTTTAAATTTTAGATGAAATCATTAGATTACATGTTTAGATTTCAGTCAGTTTTATTTATATGGATAGTTGGAATTAGTGTGATACAGTGTATAGAAGAAACAATATTTGAATAGTTTAACTAACATTGTGATAACGGTATTTTAAGTTAAGCAGCAATTTTTTTTTCTAAAATACTTAGAACGTTGGAATGTTCATTTAACTGCGGGCCTAACCTAGACCAATAACTATAAAAAAATGTGAATTAGCATAGTTCTAAAAAAAAGGAGCTTTCAATATACAACTGGGGTACCTAGGTGTGTAGCTGCAACAATGCACTTACTGTTTTCTATACTGTTAGCTAACAACCAAAGAACGAGTTAGCATTTCAGGATTAATGTATTATTGATGATCAGTAACGACAGAACGTTGATAACGACTATAATCCTATTGTGTGAATCACACATTCAAGAAGAAGTGTACATTTTAAAGAAAAATACAAGAACAGAGTGATGTGGTTTGACATCTTCTTTTTAGCTGCCTCAATACCAAAGATTTTAAATAATCAAATTGATCACTAACATTTATAAATTAATCTTTATGGCAAAATTTTTAAATAACAATTAAATGTAATCATTTTTCAATTTTTCTATTGTTTTATTTTATTGTGTTTTTCAATTATTTTACAAACGGCGATAAATAAAACAAACAACTAATATTCAATAATTTTTTCTATTTCAACATCACTTTTGTAATAAACAGTTTTATTCAGAATATCGATTTCATTTATTTGTCAACATTGTTATATTTTTTAATGAAGTCAACAATTAGTTTAACTATTTCACAAATTTAGTAGGACATAACAACAAAAGATATAAAATACACATATTATGTTTATTTATTAATCTTACAAATTTACAAGTAGGTAATTTTTATATAAATACACAAAAAACCACAAGTCAAATGAAAATTATACGCCAGAACTATTAGCCATGGGAACATTACGGATATAAATTATTTTTGCTTTTGAATTCAATTGAGAAAATTAAACAAACAAAAGATTTTTTAATGAATAAATAGTGTTCACAGTTTCTTTTATTATTATTAATAAATGTAGTGTTTATAAAAAAAAAGGTAATCAAAAATAACAAAAGTTTCCAGATAATTTATTTTTAATGTAAAAGATTCGAGTAAATCAGGTTTGTTAAAAGGTTTAATTGGTATGCAGTTTTAATGCGGGCAAATAGCTTAATCTTGTAAAACAAAAAAGCCTCTTTTAGCTGATGACATTAAACATATTTAAAGAAAACTTGAGGTAAGGTAATATATGGTAAATGTTGACTACATTAATTAGTAAATGGTAAAACGGTCTTTTGCCAAATACTTTTCTCATAATAAATGTTGAATGAACATCCTAGAACCAGTTTTTTAATGATTTACATAAATTTGATTACCACCTAAACACAACAGCTCCTTGGGTACGAAACAAAACAATTATTTTTGCTTTTTTAAATTACATTGTTTATGACAAAAAATAAAAATATATCACTTATTATCAGATTATATTAATTGTGCCATGTGGTTTTATTAAATTTTATATAAAAGGCTGGACCAGTAAACAATTTTTTTTAACTTGTTATATTAAGTCAATTTTTTTAAGTTGGTTAGGTAAAAAATTAATTTAACTTAAATATTAGTGACTTAGATTCATTATAGAATTCCAGAGGATTAAGTCAACTTTATGATTATCATTAACTTTTTTTATGTAGGTAATAACCAATAACTAATAACGAATACTTTAAAACAACAATACCGGAAGGCTAATGTTAATGCGCGGTGGACAATTCTGCGCCTAATTTCAGTGTGACTATACTTACAAACTTAACATGAGACCTATTTGGACCTGCAGTTTTGATACAATAATTCTTGGTCACACAGTTAACTTATTAAGTTAAAAGTTAACAAAAACAAATAGTAACAAAGTTAAATTAGTTAATTAATTCAACATTTGAACTTAATGCCAACTTTTTATGTTAATTTTTTAACATATTATTTTGTAAAAGAAAAATGACGGTTTGTACATGAAATTCAAAAATTAAAGTAGAAGAAAAATGTACATTTATAGAAACTGCATTATTTTTCTTATGTGTTTTAAGTCATACTATAAGTTCATTGTGATACAAAAAATCAATGAGTATTTAAGAAAAAAAATTCACCTCCATAACAAACCATAATTGGTCATTGAGTTGTTTAGAACCTTTAACAAAATAAATTCCATGAAATGAAGGAATGTTTGGATGCAAACTGAGATCTCTTAATGCTAAGTATTCATCTTCAATTTCTTCTTCGTTTCCGGCAATATCTTCTAATATTTTGATGGCAACATATTCTCCTAAAATGAAATATTAACAATAAATGAGTACACAAGCACACAAAACTATGAAATAAATTTAAAAATCTAGATTTTATGTTAATGTTGTATTCTAAACAATGACCACTAAACATTATACTAAACATATGTCAGAGGAAAATATTGAGGGAATCAGGAATAATTTTACCTATTTACTAGGGTAAAATTTTTTTAATGCTATTTCCGATAAGTGATGCGCATTGCCTTTAATATTATGAATACATTTTCAAAGTCCAACAAAAAACCCGTAAATATCATTTAAATATTCTTCATTAATTTCGTACAACTAAGTGTGTACATTTGATGCGTGTTCACAAATAATTAATCCATAGTGGATAAAACATTGATTTTGTGTTGAGAATTGTTACGTCTAATCAACAAACAATTCACATCTACTATATTGATTGTAAATAATTATTAATTATGAAACATTTTGCCAAATGTATGTGGATTCGATGGATATAACGTGTTATTCAACAATCAACAATGATAGATAAATATTAAGTCAGTATGTGTTAACAAATTTGAATCTGGGAGCACAGTCCTTTATTATTACCTTACAAAATTAATTGGGTACGTTATTTAATTAAAAATCTTAACTTACACTTTTATTATTGTTTTTAAGGGAATTGCAAAACAATGTACCTGTCCTCAACAATAACAAAACAAAATTTTTTTTTAGTAATAATTATTAAGATAAACTATGGATGTATGAAATTAATGAAGGTCACTAATTTACTTTACAATATTTTATTTATGATTTACTTCAACAGTGTAATAACAGTTTAAGCAACATTAAGTTATAAGGGTATAACATAAAATTCCAAAAGTGATTTAATGTCAAATTTTAACTTGAATTACCAAGGCGGATCTATTCATACGTCTACAGATTTAATTTAAAATTCAAAACTAAAACCTACCTCCGTAAAAATTTAAAAAAAAATTAAATCTCAATTTATAAGTACCTCCTGATTGACTATGGGTATGTATTATGCTTAAGTTAGCCATTCGATAGGTAAATGAGAAAACTTTGTTCTCATTTATAATATGAATGGTACTTTATAGTCACCAATATATAATAAAATGAAAAGTTGACATTCATTGTGCTACTTTCTAATCTTTTAAATATTATATTAATTAGTTGATATAGTAGGGGTACTGTAACGCGTTGTTAAGTAAGTAGGCACTTGTCCCGATGACAAATTTTAAAATTCAAATAACTCAACACCCATAGCAGTTGATAACATTTGTAATTACGCACAACATATATAACGCATTTTTTCAAAATTTTCTAATGTCACAATAAAATAAAGCGTATGCACCTGCCTAATTACCAGCTATCTGAGAAGTCGATAAATCAAAACATTTTATATAATAGCTGTTTGACTGCAAATAGAATATTATAAGTTATTAAACGAGAGAAAATGAAAAACCGAGACAGTTTGGGCTTGTGATTAGAGAAAACGGAAGCAGTGAGATCGGCTATTGAAGGAAAAAGGTAATGGTTTTGAAATAATTGAGAATGGGCTGCTGGTGTGTGTGTGTGTGGTGTGCAGAGTATATGAAAGATCGAATCGCGCAGAAGTCTAGGGCGAAGGTACCCCACAAACAGTAGTAGTGAGGAAATCTAAAGGAAAAAAATTAACTAACCTAACCTATTTGGCGCCATCAGTAATGATTAATAAACATAACTTTATCTCAACAAAATGTAGGTAGGTACAACTTGCCGTTTTTATTCGATCAAAACTCTGCCTATAGGTAAACAGCCTAGATAGGTATCTTGCCATTATTAGTTTATACATCCGAGACGGTGATGCACACTCAAATTTTAAAAGGGGTAACAAGAAGCAAGTCGAGACACACTTAAAAGACTTCCTCGTTCCAAGTTAAAAACCTGTGTCGGTCACACTTTGGGGTGTGTGACATTGCAACCATCTCGGTGCGTTCCGGGGTAGAGTGTAAACGGCAATATTAATAACGACGTATAGTCACCGGTGGTCGTGTCTTTGGCTCGAAACACCTCGCCGTACGTGCCCTCTCCGATCAGTTCGTCGATGGTGAACCGACCGTCCGGGCTGGGCACCGACTTCAAACCGAACCGCTGACACATCTTGTGATACTCCATAGCGGCGTCTGCTGCGATTGTCCGGACGTTAATAATAATAACAGTAGTAGTATATTAATAAATTACACTTTTCGTTTACGGAAAGGGGCGAAAAAAAAAGGGTGGTCGTCGCACGGCCGGCGTGGACGACTCGCTGGAAACGCCGCTCGGCATGACTGCGAACAACGCGAGCCGAAATGCGATCCACTGTTGGGCGCGGGGGAAAACAAACAAAATTAAAGCATTTTCGAAATTTCAAATTTGACAATGTAAACTATAACATAATATTGTTTATCATTAATCGTTGTTAAAAAAAAATATAATTTTTGGTCTACTATTATTATCACACAAAGAGCCGCGCGCAACAGGAGGTTGGTGGGAAAATATCTGTTGTAAACAAAAGTCATCTGATCGCTCGCGTCGGCTGGCCGGCGACGTGTGCGCGCAATTCTATATCGACTTTTTTGTTATACGGCAGAGCGGCGCAATCACAATATTATAATATAGGTGGACTGGCGGGTTAGCCGTATATACAGAGCGAACAAAATAAGAAACCGGACAATACAATATTATAAATATTACATACACCGCAGTTGAATGTTTGGAAAAACGACTGAAAAATTTATGGTCAAGGATACGTGGGAGTTACCTATAAGCGGTGAAAAATCGATCGCCCTATAGGTAAAAAATGTTGCGCTTTTAATTATAAAAAAAAACTGATTTCAAAAAAGAACGGTACCTATACGTACTGCGATTAGGTTGGTCTTTGGTAACCAAGTCACGTATTATTTAATATCTAAAAGCAACGATTGCACTCGAAAAAAAAAACGGGCGAGCTAACTTTTATCTAATTTCCTGGGTAAAAAAATATTGACAGATTTTCACGAACTACTTTTATTACACGTAGAAAATAAAAAAAAATTGTGCCTACCCAAGCAAAAACTTTTTTCGATTTTTTTTACTTATCAGATCAGTTTAGCGCATGAAAACGACAAGGAATAACGCTAATAACACCGGACGATTTGACGATTTCGCCATTTTCGGCGCATAACTCAGAAAATGATTGAAATATCAAAAAAATGTTTTAAATAAAATTTAAAGCCGAAACGCCAACTTTTATGCGGTATTCAACACTTAACGATTTGAAGCGCTACTTCTACCCCACCAAATGGTCATTACAAACCCGAAACTTTTCGTTGTAAAATTCTCTATTTTTCGTTTTTGGGATAAAAAGTAAGCAAAATTTAAAAAACCACCAGAGTCCATAAACCGTTTAGAAGAGTTTCTGTCGTTGAAAATTGGAGCATTGATTCCGTACGAAAAATAGTTGGCGGAAAAAAAACACAAGTACATCATTAAATCGCTCGTCGCTCAGAATAAGGAAACAACAGAGCACGCTATGGTGACCGTAATATTATATCGTTCGCCTAATATTTTACTTTATCGCACAAAGGCGCATAAAAATGTGTGGATGCGATCAGATTTGCCTGTACAAAACTAATAACAGCCCGTGTACGGCCACTGTGTACAACCATTTTTATAATAATTGTATTAATTTTGAATTCGATACAACATGACGACGTATCATTTATACTATTGTTGTTTAACGTGTAAAATTATCGGTAATCGAGAAGTATTCTTTGGCGAATTACTGCTAACATTACCCGACGAGCAGAGCCGTCTTCAGGTTTTATGGGGCCCTGGGCCAAACATATTTCGGGGGGCCTTATAATACTAAATTATAATACATACATTTTTTAACACATAACGTATTATTATTTATTAAATATTACACTTTATTAGTAAAAAGTGAATTTTTGTTTAAATCTCTGTTACTTTATTCTTTATTTTACTTTCAAAATAAACGATCAAAAAATACTTTCCTATTAATTATAACGTCAAGATATTAATTATTCATACATCAATATGTTTTATAGTTAAAAAATAAATGTAATTCATTAAACAAAAACTAATATAATTAAAAAAAAAACATGATATAAATTTGTCAATTATTAAATACTCTTTAATGGTTTCTTCCTAGCTTTTTCATTCGCAAAGTCAATTAATTCCAAAAAAAATCAAATTATTTTGATACAAAGCTAATTTAAATATTTTTTCGTTTGAGATTTATATTAAAAACATTCAAAAAAATGTAAAATTATGATATTCGGTAAATAATGTAATCTATGTGAATTTGGGGCCCTTAAAACTTCGGGGCCCCGGGCCCGGGCCCTACGGGCCCATGCCTTAAGACGGCACTGCCGACGAGTGTATAATAACTGCAGTGTTCGAGTAATTTATACATTTACAACCGTATCAATCCGGATCAAAACCGTAAGAATTAAACGGTTCCCAAAGAGAAATGGATCTTATTAATTTGTAACGCTGAATTTACGGATTATTATTACGAAAGTAAAACAAAATTCTCCAACGCTCTGTACGAGATGCATTCAGGTGATCACATTATTACGAAGGGCGATGTATTTGTCGATCATTACAGTAATTATAATAGCGGGTATTGTTGTGCAGATGCCAAAACGCGATTCGACGGAAGTGCTTTGTACACACACGTCATAATAGCTTCGTGAATTTCATTTCTCGTGTTTTTTATACATAGATACTACCTACTTTTTTTTTTTACAATTATTTCACCCGTACACGGTATTTATAACGATCGACGCGATTTCCAGTCGAAATTAAATTCTCGCGGCGTACGTAGTTCAAAAAAAAATAAAAAACCTATACGACGACAATTAATGTATTCGTGTGCGGATGTTCCCGTCCGGGCCGCCGTCCGATTTGTGCGACGTAGGCTCGTTTCAACGACGCGTGATCGGCGGAATCGCGTTTTGTTATTTTTTTTTTTTAATCGTTTCGCCGACCTACATAACGTAAACACAATAATTACGCGCAGTCCTCCACGTTTGAATAATTTACCGATTTATCGGAGCTGTCGGTTTTATTTCGGGCGATTTCGCACGAGAGTTTACGGCAATATTATTATAACTACTATATATACACCACGATTAATACTTTAATATCTTTAATCGCGACCCGTACCGAAATGTGTTGTCGGTGATAAAAATATGATTTTATAATCGATAACGTATTTTATTTTATAGATAAAACAAAACGTAATAAATACTGAACGATATTTTACGTTTTTTTAAACTAACTCTATACTACCGTTGATTATTATAGTATTTATAATCAATGATACTATTCTATCGGCACGGTCTTGTACGATGGTGACAACGTCACGTCGGGTAGATAACAGTTGCACGTTGTGATGATGATACGTTTGTAAGGCCATTAATTATTTGATAAATGTATTTAAAACTTGAATTTTCAATTCTTTATGTCGATTAGTTTGTGACTTTTGTGTGGTGTTTTCGTTTAAAATAATATTTATTAGTTATCATTATAGTATTGTTTATTTACCGTGGCTGTTTACAATTAGTAACTTGTGATACACGTCGTGCGCGGTGACGGTCAGATTTGAAAATAGTGGATATGATGGATTCAAAAAAGGTGTGTACTACGTATACTATGCAGTTATTAAGGTACTCCTAATGTATTATATACCGTTATACGGTTGGGATCCTAGGGATACGGTTCACCACTGGTAAAAATGTAAAAAGAAACGTTGTAAAAAGAACAAAAGGCAAACAACAGGATTGTTTCAATGGTGTTTTCTTTGAAGCATCCGATAAAAATTGAATAATTGAAAGTGAAGATGGCGGTGAAGAGACCTTTTCCCGAAGAGAAAAAAAAAGCGTTTTAATGCTTGTACTTTATACGAGTAAAAAATAAATAATGCCTATAAATTACTAGTTGTTAATCATGTTGTATTTGTATCGTTAATCTTCCTAAATACTGGTCGCTAGGCAATTTTTTTATCCGTTTGTACAAAAATATTTTGGGTAGTTCTTAAAGTTCCTTAGCACAAGCTCCGCGCCGACCTGATAAAAATAAACTGCTGTGTGTGTGTGTGTTCCACTCGAACGGTAACCGTAACACTATTTAATATTGATGTCACTGTTAGTTTCGAATTGGAATGATTTTCAAATGTCGGGAAGAATTTGGATCGATTTTTGAAATCGTTGGATAGCCAACGATTCTAAGGAGTTATCATACAGGCAACTTATTGTACACGTTTTATTTTTGTTTAGTAGCAATGGACAAACGCCAGTACCCTACTGGTAAAAATATGTAGAGCATTTGTAATTTCCAAAAAAAACAATTAGTCGTACATACGCGAATGCACAATTATGCACCATACATAGATATTGACATTTTTTTTCGGTCATCGATTCCGTGGAAAATAAAAACAATTTTCTCCATACTTCTACACTTGGTATGATTTTAATTTTGAAAATGGGGTTACGTATATTATTATACATTATTAGGTTATGTAGGAATTATGTTTTGTTACTAATTATATGAGAAATAGAAAAACTTTTTTTAAAAACTAAAATTCTTATGCGGGTACCCCTACATACATACACGAATTATAAAATGTGTATAAATATATTTGCGTTGTAACCAATGAGTAGCTGTCGTTTGACTAAAAAAAATAGGACGCCTTCAGACGCG
>CM029362.1:13691711-13704811 GCA_017140985.1 Hormaphis cornu
TATAGAGCAAAATTGTATTAGTGTTTATCATTTGAAAAAGTTATTGAAGTATTCAGGCGAAAGAGAAATGTATGTGGTAGGTACACTTAAGAATTTATTTTCACTTAATAATAATTTAAGAGTTGCTTTTAACAAATCATGACCATTGTGGAAGTATTCATAAAAAGTTGATAAAACAAATTTACATCAATTACTGCGGACAAAAATTAAAAAGTATTATAAAGTATAAAATGTTGGTCAAATTTTTAATTCTTTTGACACAATATGTGGTTTCTATTGATTTATATTGTAATAAATTCAGTGTTACTGGTGAATTTTACTAGTTTTTTTTTTTTTTTTTTCAAACTAATACATAATATGATACATTTTTAACTTAACATTTGATGCATCATAAACCAAAAAAAATTTCTAAAACTGAACATTTTAGGTAATTGTCTTATAAAGTCTCTTTGATCATTGTGAGTTATTACATAGTGAAATATTATTTAAAACATACTTTAAAATCGTAATTTTTGTTGAAACTTGAATTTATGGATCAAGTAATTTTATCATTTAATTTGATATAAATAATACTTTGTTTATCGACTATATCGTAAACGAAGTTTTAAATACGGTTCAATTACAATTTATAAAACAATTATTTTTATTTACCTTTGGGAAACCTTAACATACCGTCATTATAGTAGTACATAGTCAATATTGTATTAAATTTGTATTTTTTAAATCAACCAAAACTATAAAAAACAACACTTAAAATAAATGTAAACGGTATATTATTTTCTAGAAAATACTGTTGATTAAATTCAGTAAATTGGTGAGAACTCAAATCGTTGAATTTCCCAATTCTTTTGCTCCTGGTAACTTATAGATATCTATATCACTAATTTATAGTAATTTTAAATATGTAACATTCTTTTATTTAACAAAAAATGTTATTGATGATGTGTTTGTTTTATAGCTTTTTTTTTTTTTTTTGGTATATTTTTTACACAATTAGTAATGAAAAATCGTGATGTGTATACCATATGTTAATATGTTATAACGAATAATTGGATTTGTAGCGTCAATCACATTGTGATAACCGTGCTATGTAAATCGGATCAATAATAATGTTATAATCGATTTGAATTAAATATTTGTGTCTATAATGACAAATTAGCAACTGAATGTGTAACGTCACAAATGTTACTGATTTTATCATCTGATACATTTCATAAACAAGAATAGAACAATATCTGCTGTAGAAAAAAAAATCAAAATTTTTAAAATATTTGTAAATTACACTCACAAAAATTAATGTGTAACAATGACAAAATTTAATTTCTAATAGTAATAAATGTGTAACATGTCATAATCCGATCGAATATTTTGATAGCACTCCTGTTGATAATTTTTTTCCAACCACTTCAGATGTACCTACAACATGCCCAATTGTTTTCTATTTTTAACAAATTTGTTACCGTAAACGTTTGTTTTATTCTATTCATACGTGAATATATATATATATATATATTTGTTTTAAGAAAAGGTTTTTATATTTTTGCATCAATCAAAAAAATTATTTTTCCAATACATTTATGTTTAACTAACTTATTTCAATCGATTATTTATGATTAACTGGCGACTAAACATTTTCCTTTGGTACGCCGGCTGTTTGTGTATACGACTATTTTGTATTTAGTGATTACTTAAAATGTAGTGTAAAAAATAAATCGCAGCAATGCGGAAGAAACCAAAAGAGTTAACTTAACTTTTTATATAATAAAACGTATAACTGTTGTGATCTGTGCCGCAACTTATGTAAACGTATAATTTAGGTAGGTTAATTAAGGCCAATCATAAACTTATCGTATGAACTTTAGTTTTAAATATGGTCTATTACAACGTAGGTACTGTTATAGCACGGCTCTAACGAGAATAACAAAAATATCGTTTTAAAAAGAATTTGATTAGTCGGGTCGGAGGTATTATGTATTTTTTTTACATGTTTTATTCGAGTTTGAAATGTAAAGGAAAAAAAAAAATTATTCACTTGAAAACCGACAAAAATCGTTATTAACTATTAAAATGTAATTTATAACGATTTAAGTACCTATACGAAAATGATCATTTATGTTGTGTAGTACGTACTACCCGATTTTCGTTAATTTGAATATTATTGTAATACGCACCTCAGAATAATTCGTGAAAAACATACTTCTTTAGTTCACATAGGATTGATTTTTCATCGCACGTTAACGAAATCGCTTCATTTTATTTCACCGATTTCACACTATGAATGAAAACTGTTTTTTTTTTTTTTTTAAATATGTTACGGACTTTTATATAGGTACTGTTACTACAAACGACTGTTCGCAATCACTCTGGTTTTAATGCTGCACTCGCACTGAACGGTAATACTTCTAAAATACATTTTTATCAGCGTACGACTAATTAGTTTCCGATGTGAATAATGTTCTCTATAGATTACATTACTATAATAATATATACCTCAATTAATTTCGCGTCGATAATGAATCATACGAGCATACGGCCGTTATAGAAGGAAACGGCATAATATTGCAGCGTTACGGGCGTTTAAAAAAAAAATAAAAAACGGTTTTTTTTCGTCATTCATTGTCAGCTGATTGTTACTGAACGTATTAAAAAACGAATAGGTCTTCAAAATGTTGTTTTCTACAATATTTATAAAAGGTTTTTCGCTTTAAAAGTCAATTAATCAGCCGTATTTTTGAATCTAAAAAACTAAGTTTTACGCAAAATGAGGTTCAATTACGGCCGTCGCGTGCTGCTCTAGTTTCTAGCGGCAGCGTTTGTAACCTTCTATAAAAGCTACGACGATTTCCACCCCACTTGCGTGTACCTATTTTGTGTTTTTTCGACACACATTTTGGATAAAATCATTTAATTTGGCGTATCGAAATAAATAATTGCGTATGGCTTAAGAGATTGATGAAATTTTATTCGCAAACGCAAAAATCTTTATACATTTAGAGTAGGTATATATAAAAACTATGGATGTATTTTGCGGAATATTAATATAAGATTTTAATTTTTTACTAAAAAAAAAAAAACACGTAGGTACGCTTTTCTCGCAGTACCAAGTTCACTCTTGTGGGTGTTATCACGTACAATTTGGAAAACAAAAACTTCATACTACAATTTATATTCTTATGGTTGCAAAATTGTTAGCGGTCGTATCTTTTTCTTCCCCAAAAACTCATGTAAAAAATATATGGATTTACCAACATGCAAAATAAATTGGATTTAAATTCACAATTTTTTTTCTAAAACAGTGACCCACCCCCTCAATACAGTGGACTTCTCCTCCTATGACTCGTGAATACTTTTATTTTTTTTTTTAGAATTTTATTTCCTTTACTAAATTATACCAGAGAACTTGTGACTTTATATCAAAAATAAACTACCCGATTCCCAAAATAATACGTTTTTTTATTTGCGTATACGTATTTCGACAACCATGTAGTCATCTTCAGTTTATTTCCTTTGTTAAAAATAAAGTTTGTAAATTCGACCAGTAGAAGGCATTTCTGCGGTGCGTACAAGAACGTTAACATGCATGCTTTAATCCATGAAATGATACTTTGTCATTTGCTTTAACTATTTTTTAATTTTCTTTTTTGGAGTTCTTCGCAAAGCAGAAACATTTACCAAAAACATATTTATAAAGAAAAAAAGAGAAAATCACTATATATCGGATAACCTGTTTTAGTCAATTTATTTATATTCCACATAATTATTTCCAACCGAATCATCATCTTCCTGAACAAATTTAAATACAATACGCATTGTATATTAAACATACCGTTATGTACAATATTAATATGTTTTTTAAAAACCCATTGTTTAGTATAGACTTTGATGCTGAAGCTTTAAATCTACATAAATAATAAAACAAACATTGTTGAATCTAATTCTTTTAATTGCTCTCATTTAGAATCCATAGATACCATTTAATCGGCAAACCAAACATCACTATTATTTAATCATTTTTTGTTCATGTTAATTTTTCGCGCATGACAATTAACAACTTATAACAAGTTTTTTTTTATTAGATTAGTCATCCAGGATTGGTTAAAATGAGTAAAAAAGAACATAAAGCATTAGCGGCGTTGGAAAAACAAACAAAAATGCACTTGGTAATATATTATAATAATTTGCACAAAATTACGATTAAAATGTCGTTTTTACACCCCGAATCTCTTGTGTCAATGTAATAACTGTAACTAAGAAACGTACAGGATCAACTGTCACAAAATAAATCATTGTTAGCATTAAACAACTTAACACAGTACTGGAAAAGATAAAATTTAATGAGTTAAAAAAAAACTGTTAACTTTTCCAGCTTTGCTTAAAATGTAAAAAAACAGTGATAAAAATAACATATTATTTGCCTCAAATATAATGGGCAATGATGTTTTTTTTTCATGAAACAGTATTGGTTAAAAACTTAAATTTAATTTTATATATAAAATTCTTTAGTACGTAATATAAATATTAGTGGATAGTCGATTAATTTAACTTTTAAATTGAGAAATCAACACCATCTTTTTTCGAATTTAATATTTTTAACTGTCTGAAAAATTAAGTTTTACAGATCTTTGTCTAATAAACTATTGTATCAATATGTTCTCTATTTATATTTTGGTTTAGAGCGCATTGATGTATTTTTTTTATTTTTTTTTGACAGGATTCGTTGACCAGAGAAACAAGCATGAACGAAGCGAGCACAAAAATTCTGTCCAAACTTTGGAAAGATAAATTGCTCGACTTTAAAGGAACTATGGTGCACAATCAATTATTGGTAAATTTAAAATATTTCCTTTAAAAAAGATATAACGACTTATATCGAAAACAACGTATTGATAATTTCTGAGACCTTATTATACCAGGAAGGCAATGTGTATCAAAAGTGGTAAAAAGAAAAGACAATATGCAAATAACTATTATAGAATATTCAACTCACATAATTTTAATTTTAAATAGCTTCTCTGTAGTTAATAATATGTATTAAATAGTTTTATTTGGTTACTCAAATTACGGCGATATGATTATTAAATTAACTCAATTAAAATATACAACGTAACGATCTACCGATGTAGTCATGCTTTTCAATGAAATTCTTATGGACATTAAACCTTTTTGAATTAAACGTAAGAATAAACATTTGTGCATTTTGTTCATTTGGCATAGTAATATTAAATAAATTACATTGAAACTATTTTATCTTGTTATTACCGATTAGAAAAAAAAAAAAACGCAGTTTTTCGTTACACCGTGAATCAATGAATTATTATAAAAACATTATATAACTCTTTAATAGAACATTGGATAGTTATTTCAGGTAACTTCTTACAGTTTTAAAAAATGTGAGAGATCAGTTTAAAAAGTAAATATCGTTTGTTAACACTACCGTCTTATTTTTAGACATTCATACTTGGAATATTTCAACAATTTTAATAGTACCATTAATTAAAATAAAATATTTTAGTCAAAATGTAAAAATAACAATAATTTTAAACTATAAATTTGTAATATTGTTTGTAGAACTTATCAATTTACTAATTTTATGAATTTCGCAATTTGGTGTTAAAAATATACATTACAAATCTCACATCTTTGAGAAATTATTTGAAAAAAAAAAAAATAAATAAATTCAGCATATTTTTATTTAAACTTACCCAAAAATTATCTGGTTAGGTACGTAAAAAAATAGTAACCGTCATTTTAAATTTTCAGTCCTATCAAAGGTCTTTGACGAGGCAAATGGATTTCAAAGATAAACTAATTGAGAAACTACTTAACGAATTAAAAGAGTTTGAAGTGCGCCGTGAAAGGGCTAGTCTAGATAACTTAGAGCTGGTTGACAGAACTCTAAGTGAGCTACTCCAGAATTTTTAAATATAATAATATTATTACTATGGTTTTTATAACAATTATTGTTAATTAACCATGAGTATACAATTTCTTTCATATATTGAATGAATAATTATGTAACATTTAATGTTTTACTTCATTTTTTATTGGGTCATGTACAGTGATCAAAATATTTAAAAAATTATTAAAAAAAAAAAAAAAAAAAATAGGTTCGTTTAAAAAAGAAATTGAAGAAATACACGACCATTACCAAGTCGAGGTAAAAAATGCGTTACCAGACGATTTGGCTGAAATCGAACTGAGGATAAATGAGAACGATAACTACTGGAAAATAATAAAATATGATGACAAAGCAATTGATATTCAGACGCAAAACAAAAATATAGAAATCAAAAATACATATTTAGAAAAGATGAACCTTGCAAATGGAAGAGTACGCGAGTATTCAATAATACAAAATACTTATAAAAATATAATTCCTAAACGTATCTACATATTTTTAAGTACCTACTAGCAAAAAATATTATACTTATTGTTTATAAAGACTGGGTAGTTTATTTTTATATAAACTTAAGACATTGGCTCAACATTTAATACTAGAAAAAATCGTTAAAAATGTATTTATAATCTAATTGCACTCTTGTACACAAACGCAACAAATAATAAACAATACCTACTTTTTTACAATATATTAATTATAGTTTATCACTAATTCAATTTTGTAAAAATTATTTTTTATTTGTAGTTATTGAACATTGTTTGCAAATCTATATAATTTGTTTCTTTTCAAATACGATATAGGTACACTACTTTATATTAATGACATACGTATTTACTTTTTTTTGTACTATTTGCCAACGGTTGTATTAAAGTAGCCTACTTCAGCTACGGAATTCTAACAAATAATTTACGACCAACGTATATTATTTTAGGTATACTGTCTTTTGTTAATCACGGACACGTAATATCCTTTGGTGTTTTAGTTTGAATCTATCATCGAGAAATTTCGGGATATGTTTAATTATAAGTCGATGAAGGAGAGTTACGTTTCTGTCGTGTCCGAGTACAAAAAAAAGACCGAACAGCTGAGAGCTGATTACTCAAAATTTTTTGAACAGGATGAAAATCTTATCATCACGCAGAAACAAATAAACGACCGAATCAAAGATTTATCCGTGAGTTAGAAAATAAAAATGTCTATGTAACGTTTATCAATATATTTTATATTATATATACATTTATATATGTACATATATATATATTTTTTTTTTCTTTTAGAAAAAAATAAGTGAATTGGAGACAAAAATTAACAACCCCGAGTCAGCGGACAGAATGAACATTTTGACGGAAGAACGGGACGAGCTTCATAAATCGTTGATTAAATTTATTAAAAAAGTTAAAAATCACTCCGAGCGTGGTGAAAAACAACTATCTCTTCTCTGCGCGGTTACTAAACCTATACAAACCGTAAGAAAACGCGATTGTAGTTTTCATTCCTTGAAATAGTACGGTATCTATGCTATGGTATCTAATTATCTATGCAATTCTCAAATTCATAAACAAATTGAATTTGTCATTTTAGAAGGCGTGGTATTCGCAGTTTTTGTTTGATTTCCAAAACAGTAATACAAGCTTAACTACATGTTTTTCTCTATAATACGGTATTTAAAAATCTGTTTACAAAAATTTCGGCTGTAATTTCAACAAAAAATGTTCTTTTAAATTACAATTTGTAGGTACACATTAAAATAAGACACAAACGTTATAAAAACCGCAAACACTTTTGACCAGGTTTAGGCTTCACGTAGACATGCTTGATTTTTTTTTTAATGCGATTTAGAGTTGTTCTCTTCAATATATGAAACATGACAAATAGCATTTTTTACGCCAAATAAACGAGTTTTTAAATTGTACAGCGTTAAAAAAAAACCATAACATATTTTCGCTTTTTCAATAACAACAAAATATAAATTTAAGAATTCTACATAAATTATTATGACGTATTCACCTGTATTACGTAAGAAACTAAATGTATTCATGTTGGTACTTTAGTCGTTTATCGCGCGTTATCGCCGCTATAAACATAGAAAATGAGACGTGTTTTTTAATCTTTATTTTTTTTTTTAATAAGGAATGCATAGTCGTTTTTGATCGCTATCAGCCTGTTATAGCTGCAACGAGAATTACTGTTAAAGTGCTATTGCATAATAATATTTCAGTTAAGACTACAAAGACAAATATATTTTTGGTTCAACAATTTCCGGTTGGGTTTTTATTCAAAAAATTTGTTTTCCACCAGGATTCGGTTTAAACTTTCGTACCGAACGTTTTAAACGATTCTGTTTGTAAATCGCGGTTCTATACCGTCGCGTTTCCGAAAATCGTACATAAACATACGATATCAAAACTTCCGGTTTGGTTTCGGTTTATCTTTTTATTTTTAATAAATAATTTGGGTGAGCGGGTTTCTGATTTGCGAACTCGCGTCTGATATTTGCAACACACGTCCTAGTTTTTGGCTGACTGCGACGTGTCCCTCAATAGTTATGCTATTAAATAAATGGTTGTAAAAAACAGAAATTATTCTTGTACAGGAAATGAAAACCGTGTTGGATAAAGGTAACGATTTGATGCGATGTATACGCCTGTGTCAGAAACTAGAAACTCCCGAAGACAGAGCTAACGGTTTTGTAGCTAGCGATGAACCCGAAGACCACGGCCAGGTAAAATTGGAGATCACACTTCGAAAAAAATTTTTTTATATAACGGCAAAAGTCATTCAGAAAAATGTTTACGGTTTTGGAATTTTTACATTCCACAGTTTAAAAGCGTTTGTTGTTTATGGTAAATGAATGTTCATAGTGTAGAATACAAAACACGTGTGTTTAACGGTTCAAAAAACTATTTTTATTCAGTTGGTACTGAAGCTGATTAGTGATTTGATTGAAAAGAAAAATCGATACAATTTTTAATTCGATTTAATTCTTCAGTATTTGTGTTCAGTATATGTTTACTAATTTTTAAAATAAAAAATATAAATATTTTTAGACTTTGATGTTGTTCTGTGTTACAACTTACTAGATATAATATACAAAACTGATCTTTGTTTACAACCGTTTTTATTTGTTTAAGGAATTAACTTATTGTTTTATTTGTAATTTATTACGTTTATCCTTCATATTTTCCCGTCCAAACCAATGTTTCGGTTTAAATACGAAATAGTCCATCCAAACCAGTTTTTAACTTAAATCATTGAAATAATTTTTGTTTTCAGGCAGAATTCGATGCGGTTCTAGGTATACCACCAGAATTCTTCAGTCGTGTGGCCTATGTTATTCAGTGTTCTAAATTGATAGACGAAGAAAACAAAAAATTACAACGTGATAACGAAATACTGAAAAAAAAAATGACTACACACTTGTCAAGCCTTAAGAACGAAGTTTATTTATAGTGAATTGTTTTAAATAACAGCTATAGTAAACAACTGGAAATTGTGTTTCACAATGACATTTGTTTGTTATATAGAAAGGCCTATAATAATTATGAACATATTAACGTTTTATGTTTCGCAACTATATTAAAATTTCTGAAAAGAACAGTTGTTTACATATATAACGTCTGGCCAAAAACAATTGAATTTAATTGATTTTATTAAGTTAAATATTACAGTATTAAGCGTTTAAATTATTTTAAGTAATCGCATGCAGGATTTTTATTTGATACAAATTTAAATTTTTGGTTATTGATTAAAATAGGATTTTCTTTAGCCGAAGTCTATAGATTGAAAATATGACAAGTTTAATAAATAAATTGTGGCTAGTATTTTTTTTTTTGTGTAAATTAATATTCAAGTCAATCCAAATTCGGCAAATCATTGAATTTTTTAATAATAATTATTGTTTATAACGCAAAACACGAAATTCAATAACTCGACAGTAAAGCTCAAATAAACTAATCAAATTTATTACTTTATATTATTTTTTATTAATAAAATCACTTTAAGAGACCGTAAAATTGAAATTTTTACTAGAACATTGTGTATGAGTTTTTTTTTTCAACCACGCATGATTATATCGAACGTAAAATATTAACTATTTAACGCGTATTAACTTAATTATTTGTTAGATACAATTCAATTATTGTTCACTTCTTTTGGTCAAATATTTTGATCGGGTTATTTTGATTATTTATGTATTTTGTATATCTTGTCGAATAGATATTTTTACAATTATTTTTAACAATACACATATAAACAATTATATTTTTAAAGTAATATTTTAATATTTTTGATGTCCAACTAACATTTTCTTTTTGAATTTTATGAAAATCAAAAAATATCTTTGAACACACCGAGTTGGTGACATTAATTAATATTTAACTGGACACAAAACACACTGCGTTTTACACCGCGTTAAATAAGTGTACAAGTAATCGAGAATAGTAAACTATAAAATTTTGTATTTTTTATATGACGTGCTACTACTATTATAAAAAATAAAAAGTCTCTCTAGTAAATAAAATTCAAATTTTTTTATAATTTGTAAAGGTAAGTTTTGTTTTAACTAGAAATATTAAAATATAAGGTGCAAACACAAATCATCATATTAAATCGAATATCTTTGAAAACAATTTTCAAATACATTTTTTTTTTTGAGATCGACCCGAACCAAACAACATTTATAACTTTTATTAGTCATATAAATATTTAACAATGCGTCAGACCATTTGTTATGAAAATGTTATTTTATAACTGCAACTATTATTCCTATAATCGTCTAATATAGAACAATAATAAAAATAATGTATAAAATAAAACCTTTGTGACTCATTGAAAATTTGAAGAAATACTACTCATTTATTTTTGCCATAAATGTTGTGTTAAAAGGTTTTTATCTCTTTGGGCTTCAATACTGAGACGGAATTTTTTTTTCACTGTTCTTAAACTATATATTACTATATATTTTTTAACTGTATGGTGTATTTTTATATTTCATTACATTAGGTAGGTACCGAATTAGAAAAGGTTACAAAAGGATAACGACCTGTGATATAAAGGAGATAACTGCTTTTATTGGGTCATTATTTTGGACAGTGTATATTAGATTTGAATTTAATGATAAATATTATTGATTGGAAAAATAACGATTCTGAATACCTACTTTCATACATTCAAATAATAGAAAATCGATAACTTCAAAGCTCTTTATATTTAAAACGATTGAATTTGTATATAATTTCGCATCGCGTCTGTACAACACTAACTATATTAGAATCGTCAGAAATCAATTCAAATAGATTTTCAAAAAGTTATTGCGAAAAAAACAAGGACGAGCATAACATAATTGTATCGTTTTTATAGAACTGTTTTGTAAATATTTTTTAATTTAAACTGATAGAAACAGCAACATAAATATTGTTCAAAGCTTTCACGGACTTCAATATTATATAATATGTAGTTCTTTTGCTAATTTATGCGGGAAACGTGCAGATAAATCCGTGAAATAACAAAAAAACTCGCACCATTTAAAAAAAATGCGTCGTAAAAAGTACGATCTTTCTAATTTGTTGATAGTATTCAAACCCGAAACGTGAAAATCGATTAACAGATGTATAAAATAAAACAATTATGTTTGATATGTTTGTGTTTTATAAGTTTGTACCAGGTCTGTTGTGTACCTATAATAGGTAATAGCTGCCAACAGGTATGGTTCATATATAAAAATGTAATTAAATTGTTTTCAACAAATAACATTCGTTGTGCATTTCGGTTTTTTTGCACGTGAATATATCGTACAGTATAAAAAAAAAAAATCACATAACCGATAAACAATTCGAAATCGTCATTAGTAAGTACATTGGTACATGGAGTTCAACTATTTAAACTCTTGGATTATGACCTTGCAATATTAAAAACAATACAACGCAGAAACATTAAACATAAGATATTCTCATACACATACAATTAAATAGAAGCATTTTAAGAGATATGTTTGTAAAAAAATAAATATTGTATTGAACGATAATCGACGCATCATTTTAATCAGAGTGGGTACTTTTTCATAAATGAACGTATCCTTGAGCTTTTTTTTTCTAGCCAAGTAAATTTGCGGTGTAGTTCATAGAAACGAATCATTAAAACAAAAATGTCTTCAGCATATGCTATAATTGTGATGATTAAAATAAATTGAACCAAACGTTAAATTATTATATAAATTTATTTTATAAATATATAAGCTGAGAATTTTCTGGAGTATCTTTTTAAATTTTTTTTTTTTGTCGTTTTTATTCAATTAAAATTTTGATTTTCCAAATATCGTTTTGAAAATCTATTAAAAAGGCTGGCGACATAATAATATTATTATATTATATTTACGATTTTGACTAAAAAAATTCAAAATTTTATTCAGTCGTATAAAGTTGGAAAATCTGTTATACGTTATGTGAAACGATGTTTGTTATCTGCATCCTGATATGTCGAAAAAATTTGCCCAGTAGGTAGTGTTCAAAAGCTTTCAAAAAGGTCTTGATGAAATTATGTTATTTTGATACGCATGATGATTTCGTTAAAATTTTACAACCGCATAATAATAGTCTAACAATAATACGAATGTTTCAATAAATTTTCATATAATCGTACATAAAATTTCGACAAAATCGTCAAATATTTTCATTATGAGTAGAATCTTCATAAAGAATTAATAATTTCTAACAAATTTTATACAACTCCATACTAGATAAACTATCCAAAACAGTGACCTAACACTGACCAAGCCACAACGGCTATTCCAACAAGGTCTGGAATTAGTATGGTCGCCGTACACCATGATGATCGAGTGACCATGAAAGTTAGTGGGATAAGTTGATAAGGGCGAAGTACTGGGACATCATAAAAATTTTATTTTTGTTTATTTCTACAACTTTATTGTTGACGATTAAGAAATCTCTGCTCATGATACAATTTTCTTTGGGTAACACCTAAGTTGAAATCCTTAGAATTATTACAAAAAAAATATCGCGTTTATTTTTATGTATACATGTGTGAATATGTTTCATTACATAGTTCAGGGAAAATACGCATTACAATAATGATAGCAAGAAACGGAAGTTATCGCCGAATAGAGACGTAGACTTTAGAGTCAGAGGTTAAGGTTAAAATGTGTTGCACCATGTTATGAACTTAAAATAGCTATATTTACACATAC
>CM029362.1:13760039-13775387 GCA_017140985.1 Hormaphis cornu
AGAGAGAGAGAGAAGTTGGCGAACGTATTATTTTATAAAAATAAACTTTTTTTTTAAACTGCAAAATCAAATTATTACTCTGCTATTTCACTTTAAGCTGAACGAGTTCAACGATATTGCTCTTAACCGAAGACACTTTTGGCGAATCGGCTTAAATGGCTAAAGTTCATAGTTTTCATTAGAGTTTCCGAAAAAAATATAAAAAACAACAAACGTTCGCGCAACAATGTTTTTCGTGTAAGTCGGAAATCGTCTGTGTGAAATGTGATCTGCGTTAATATTGTGAAAGTACGCGACCAGCGTTAACCCTACGCGAAAAAGTTACTAGATCGCCTTCATTTGTACTACTTTTATGTCGGCGTATATTTAATGTAAAAGTTTAAATTTTTGAAAAACTATGCGTCCTATTATTATAAATTCACTACACGCCGTTCACGAAACATTACATAATTTTTCACTCTGCTTATAGAATATCGTCCAAGTTTAAAAATGGTGTTTTCGTTTTGGTATAATATTCGTGTGTAGTGAGTGATTTGCGGACACTTCTGTCTCGAAATCGAATTTTGAACTACGATGCGGTTCCAAAATCACTCAAAAGTTTCAGATACATACGGGTGGTCAAAAATAAAAAAATATTGTATGCTTTGAAACCGAATACCGATTCAACGTATGCAAATGTTGGACTTTATAATGCCTATATGAAGATTATTTTTTTTTTTTACCTAACAGAAATTTCTCATTTAATTAACGTTGGTAACTGAAGATAGCGTTTTATAGAGGTATTGATCTGCGTCACTTAGTGTTATGGGTTTTGCTCTGTGAGTAACTCGCAACGTGGAAGTGTAAAAAATTATAATTTTTCCGAACGGTCACCGGTTTTTGTACGTACAAGCCTTAAGGTCGACCACCGCCATAAGATCGATATAGTACCCGTTACGTATGACTAATGGAGAAATATTTAAATCGTCCGTATACGAATGCGTGAACGAAATTCGTTCAAAACTCACACATCCGCGTCACCGCGATAGAGGGGTCTTTAACCTGCAGGTTGTTAATTTATTCGATGTAAAATTACGTTTAACAGCACGTAGGACGCGTATGGGTTACTACAAGCCAATTATATTTTGATGAGAATGTTCTAAGAATTTTATCGATTGATAACACGATAAAATACATCTGTGGTCACGTTAAAAAGTCGAACGTGCGAATTAAAATAGTAATAATTATACGTTGTCGAAAACTGTCCGGGAACATAAGAAAATACCCGTGTAAAGTTAAAAAAAAAAACTCTTCTATAGTACTTATACCGTAGTAACACTCTTCTACAGGAATACTTATGACGAAAATTATACTATATGACGAAAACGTATTTGGGAGCTTAACGAAATCCACTAATAAATAACCCGGCAAATCTTTTTTCCTTATTGCGAATGTAGAAACACAATATTACAATTTTATTACGGGTTGGTTGAGGAAAACTGTGCCCTGATAAATAAAACTTTGTTAAGTGCTGTTATACTCACGGTATAATATCTCAGCATTCCCAAATTGGGCCGTTTAAAAACCGAATTATTTAAAAATAATACCCGGTGTCACAATATGACACCTATTGTCCATTCATGTATATAACGTTTTTATACACACATTAAGCCACAACGAAAAACAAAAATTTTTTAGGCTGAGCAATATTCAGTTAAAATTTCAAAAGCCGAGTCTGTTTAAATGTAACGGAACGCTTTTAGTTTTTAATATGACTTGACCTTACATTTGTTCAAATCAACTTAAAACTAGCGCAATATTTTCAATCCGGAATGACTTTAATTAAATCAGTTAGGATTCTTACGATTTCTGATGTTGGAAACTCGAAACATCCAGTCTTTCCACGATGGTTTAATCTTGATATTATAAGTATTGTATTTTGTTGAACGAAAATTATTGGGTTAACCGAATCAAATGTGTAGTTCACAAAAAAAAAAAAACTAAAAAACTATCAACTTTGGACAACAGCTTCAAAAAAACATAAATTTCGCCGTTACGATATTGTTATAACGTTACACGGCCGTTTATTTGTTTTTTAACACTCGTCTTCGATACTAGAAAAACGTCAAATAATTATTAATTTTTATTAATTTTTTTCTGCGCCCGACCGTCGTCTCGTTTTTATCGGCTGATTACCGACGCTGTTTGTCTAATAAAAATACTGACATTAGTATGCGGACAAACGTAGTAAAACGTGGCGCGTTATAACCGTTTTGTTGTCATCCACGACGATTCAAAGACGGTCGTATATTATTGTTATGTGACCACCGGCGAGGGAAATTTTTCCAAGTAAAACGGTCAACTAAAATAATAATTCTTATAAAATATTACACGTATAAACTCATTTTTAACCGTAAAATAGCGTGCCGGACGAATCGCGAAATGTCGGCTTTACGACAGGCCAAACGCATTTTGCGGCATGAACATTTTTCTAGATTAAATATGCGATTTTTAAAAAAAACGTCATGAAATATATTCGTTTACGGACAAAGCGATCTTAAGAGAAAAATGCGATAATTCGCTTTTCTTCGCGCTCGTGATTAATTGCGCCGTCATCGCGCGAGGCACGGTTGTGTACGTTGGACGTTTTCCAATCGATATCGCGAACGGGTTTTCCGCGTAAATTTTTTCCAAACATTTTTTTATCCTGCGTTTTATTAGTATAAGGCGTTCGTAAATTTTCTAGCGTACCCACGATCTGTATTCTTCATTTCACACGTACTTATTTTCGTTATACCCTGGATTTTTATTCAACGCGTGCATTTGTTTACTTACTTACACGTCAACGTAGAATACACTTTGGAAATTTTCAGCGGTTCGTAAGTCGATATTTTTGACTCTCGCAATCTCTCGCCGCGATTTCGCAATACCGTGTTATGTAGTTATTCACTCCGGGACAATACGAACGATGTATCACTCGAGAAATAAATGGGTTTCCGTTTTAATCCGATTGTTTGTTTGCGTGTCACTACGACTGTGCCAGTAAATTATTTTTTCGTTTAAAATAATAAATTATATCGATAACATTGAATTGTGGTTCGTGCACAGGGTTCTGTCGTACGGATAGATGTTATGCAATACAAATTTTGCAGACATGCGAAGCGTTTTTCCAACGATTAAAAAAAAAAAAAAATTAATAAATTATCGTTTTCATCTTCTTCTTGTTCACCTTCCTCCCGACCGTTTGGGGTCGGTCACCCTTGTCCTTTGCTTCCGCTCGCCTCGATCATTCACACCCCGGCCTCGTATAGTTTTAAATTATTACATCTCTCTTCTTTTTGGTCTTCCTTCCTCCACTCCTTATTCCCAAAAAGTTCATTTTCATCACCACGTTTTTACATTTCAGTAAAATCGATGAAATTAAAACCTTAAATAGATTTCAATCCATTGAAAATATATTTCACCTAAACGTAGAAAGCATTTCTCGCTCAGAACCGCGACTTTTGTAAACAACGATGATGGTTCTTTTCGTTGGTGATTAATTTTTAATGAAAACTTGAAATAATAATTGGATCGCGTCTGGAGAAACCACGATGTCGTTTTTTGTTTTTGTCGAGTACATCTTGATTGTGTGGGAACTTTGTACGTTTTTTTCCGGTCCCGTTGAAATTTCTGTCGCGCGTTTGACTATAGTGATCGTGTGGTGCTAATCGGACGCACGCCGTTTCCGCCACGAATAATTTGTTGAAAACTTTCCTTTTTCCCGACCGCTTATTATACATCTTTAACGCGCCAATCGTAATATCGTTTCTGACAATTATTATTTTCGTCTCGAATACGTACGCGAATCGTTATTACGCTTTTGTTTGTTTTTCGCAAAACAATGAAAGACAAGTGTTGAAAGTGTACCGTACTTTACGCGTGCTTACTATAGAAAAAACTACATTTTGTTCGTTAGAACTCCCTAGAGTGGTTCTTTTACGGAAACAAACAAACAAGCGTAAAAAATTCTAACGTATTTTACTGAGAATGTTTCGTTCGTATAACGGTGTTGCTGCAGGATGTACACGCGGTTGTGAAAAGGATATTTCTTTTTCGATCTGAGGTCAATATCGTATCGAAATTATATATTGTTCACACATGTGTGATATAGGTCGTTAACACGGTGTAATATATGACGGTTCATTATTTTCTCGATGTAATCTCTATAGTGGTCTGAGGTTTCGAACCGTTTTCTGCGGGTAAAATGAAAATCGATAATAATACGATTTCGTCGGTAATACGTGATCGGGATTTTTTTTTTTTTTTTATCATAACTCATAGTTTGAACTACAGTTATTTCAACGTTGAAATCGATTCAATCCGTAGCTCGGTACTTTGTGGATCGAACCACGAGAGAACTGTAATTTTGAGAGAGAAAAAAATCTTAAATTATGTACACAAGGTGTTATTTATTTGCACGAGCAAAAACATGAAATGGCTGCGCCCCGAATGTAGCTTATCAAGTTTCTTTTCAGTCGTTTTGATGTTGGTTTTTTTCAAATCGTTCGAATATCATGCGGGGGAGTCGCTTGAAAAGGGAACCTAACCTAACCTCTAAAATCTTTTTCACGCTAAGCGTTTAGAGATGACGGTCGTCTTACCTAGCCGTTCTGTGGCAAAACCGACTCCACACGTTTCAAAATCAACGCATTACGGTGTTCTCACAGTGAAAAAAATAATAATATTTTAGTTCGCCGTTTATTCACAATTTAAGGGCCGTATATCGTTTTATAATTTAAGTATTTTGTGTTGTTTTACGCTCCATCAGAATAGTTTCGTCGTTTAACTTTTGTTTCATACTTGTAAAGTTGTACCACGTTAAGTATAGAAATAAAGAATGGCGACACAAGTGTTAGTGATTGTTCTTTAGAATTTACGAGTGTTTGGAAATAAAATAGGAATTCAAAATTTCATTTGTATTCCATATTCGTTTGTAAAACTCGTTTGTTCCCGATTCCTCGGTACAGACGGGCGGGGGAGCCTATTTTTCGACTAGCACTCAAAGTCTATCAGTAAAGTTGCTGTCACGTTCTATAGCCGTACGTCGAGTACAAAATAAATCGTTTGAAGTTTCGTAAAAACTGGCTCGACAACACGGAGTAGGTACCTACCGCCTGGTTGTCCGACGAAAGTTATATTGTTCATCGCGAGACACCGGTCGCCGCGACTCGAGGGCGCTCGTTATACCCGTGGAGACATTATTTTTTTTACATACTACACGTCATTGTTTTCGCCATCGATTACAATACGCGTTGTTAAGTACTATTATACTATTAGGTACGTTGTGTTTTATTTACCGGCGACCGGTCTCGTGTCATCCCTAACTATACGACGACTGCCGCACGTGTCTGGGGACAAAGAAGTCGCTGGTTTCGACACACGTCAACGGCACGCGATTAAACTCGCCCGAAGAATCCGCGGAACGTCTCCGCGCGCTAATAATAACGACTCGGAGGAAATATCGTCGAGCGATCTCATCTCGTTTTTTTTTCCCCCCCGATAACGTCGAGCCCAAGTACGTAACGATCGAGCACGTACCGCTCTCGCGAACGCGCAGTCGTGGAACGAGTTCGCAGTTGTGCAAGAAAAATTGAAAAAAAAAAGAATACGCAATGCACGTGGTGACGTGTGGAACACGATATTTTCGTTTTTCTTCCATCAAATTTCTACCGAAAAAACACGACGGCCGTGTATTTTTCTTACGCGCGTTCGATAAACGGCGGGTCATTCGGTCGGTTAGTTTCCGTCGCCCGATTTTCGATGATCTAAGTATAGATTATGTTCTAACTTGAGTAAAAATTATCATTTTGCGATATCGATTCGCGCAGTCGCGGGAAACGTAAAAAAAAAAGCTGTACAAACGTTGTCCAAAATAAATGACCCCGCGAGAAGTGGATGATGATCGGTCACCCGCGAATTTCTCGGTTCGGCCGAGACGCCAACCTGCGACGTAGTAGTAACGTGTCGCCGCAGCCGATCTCCTCGGATGATTCTCGACCGCGGATAGATTTCGACCGCCGCGAACCGCGACATTTCGCTTTTTTCGCCGGATTTTTTCCGTCTGCGACTTTTCGTACGAAGAGCACCCGTCAAAATCTCGTCGCAAGTCCGTATCGTCGTCCGCTCATCATTCTGTTTTATAACACGACGTCGAGACACGGATACCAAAACAACGCGTATTCGCGTATTTGCGCCGCGTTTTCCTTTGTGCGCGCTCTCAACGACACCCGTCCTCGACGGTACCCGCAGCTGTCGTAAGCAGGCATCCTCCCGTCGACGGTGATCGGACGCCGCGTTTCCAGATTTTCCGCTCAGATTATTGCCCACGCGGTCTTTTCGTTTGTTTGCACGATTTTTCCCGAGGTCCGTTAAAACGCAAGAGGGTTCACTGTTGCTGTGGCGAGGACCGACGTGGATATCCGCTGATTTCCATCGAGCGGAGTGCGCCGAGCGAGCACGGAGGGTTGTAAGTGTTGATACATCTGTGCGGTTTTCGCGTTACACCGAGAAACGCCCGTCAAAACGAACTTCCAGAATTGTTCGCGTGAAATCGAGAAACGCTCCTTTTCTCTCCGGACACGCCTAGCGAAACCAAATTCACGCGGCCAAATCACATTGTTCGGTCCTCGAAAATACTTTTGAAACGGAAGAGTAAACGCGGTCTGTTTCTAAAGAAAGAAAAACCATTCTTTGTTTCGATTGCTGTTTATCTTTTACGCGGCGATAAAACGAGGTGGTACAGGTATGACTAAATTTCGTACATCAATCGAAATTTGCGTTTAGCACAACGCAATGACGGTTGGTTCGTGTATAAATTTCCGAACAAAGACGATGGAAATTTTAACCGTTAGTGTATATAAAAGGTCGTATTAAATTTTAACACAAATATTTTAAACGTGATTAGAGCGCGCACTTGCGTACTCGAATATTATGTTTTCGTTTGAATACTGATTGTTATTTTGACGAGCGCGTAATTCACGTTTCAATAACTTTTAAAACGTGATTTTTTCCTCGCGGCGTACTCTCTAAAATTCCAAATATATATTTTCGAGGCGTTTTATTGTGTTCTCGACGTGTTTTTCCTCATCATTTTATAAAATGATATAAATGAAGAGTAGGTATCGTTGTTTCGTCGACACAACGTTTGAATAGTATAATTTGTCCGGAATCGATTTCATTACGCGATAAATAAAATTTCCGTATTGCTAAGGTGGTATCTATAAGTATCTATAAGTAGACGAAATGAAAAACTAGAATTTATTTTCCGTGCAACAACGATAAAAGTGTTTTATTTTTTAAATTATATTCGTGTGTCGACACCGGGTTTCAACATTTCGAGCCTGCAGTAACTCGAACAACAATTTTATAAACAACGATATTTAATGAAGTAAAATAAAAAAAATTTTAACGATTTTTCGTGGGGATGACACACCTCCGATGTCCGATTTCGTTATGAACTAAAATTTGTTTTGTGCCTACTAACAATATCGTTACATTAATTTAACATTATATTTCGTTTACGGCAGTGTTTTTTTGTTTACGCGTCGATTTCTAATAATTTCGCTTACCTAAAATAAAATGATCGACTGTTTGAAGTTCTCTACACACACACACACACCATTAACAGTCACTGCCCCGAGGAAATGCATTGTATTTTAATATAATGTTTTTGAAAAAAAAAAAAAAAAAAACAACAAAAATACAACGCCTACGGTATATTTGATAAAAGTCGTCGGACCCGTCAAGGCTGCGCGAGCCGTTGTCGTCGCATTTCACCACCGTAATAACGATATATAAATGCTAGCGGACACGTCGGTTTTCGTCCGTTTCTGCTCGCACAAAACGACAAAATCGTTATATAATAACGTTATTATTATTACCACCGCGATCGTAGTTTACCGAAGACGTTCTCACAGTTTTCCCAGAGGCGCTCTTAAAAACCGATTTTTGAAGAACATTACCCGCACAGTGTGCACAACAATGGGTACAGAGTGTTGTTATTTTTTTTTTGTATCTGCAGATCTATACAGCGCTCGTTGTGTTCACTGCTCGGTTTTATTCGTTTCGACTTATTTCGAATTAAAAATTATCCACCGCAAAGTAGTACGTAGGTATACTGCTACGAAAAGTTACGAATTAAAAACGAAAAAAATCACCTATTCGTTACGACACGTTTCAAACAAATATTAATGATTGTCCGTTACAAAAAAAAAACCGATTCGTAATACGAATCTTACTCGTATTTACCGAATGAGCGGTGTAGAAAAATCAAGTTAAATTATTTTTTATCGTTGTAACTGTTACTGGCAAAAGTACCAAATATTATACAATGTAACTATAATCGTATATTGTTGTGTGTCTAGACGTTTCGTATTTTATAACATTAACAAATATAAAACGTTTAAAAAACGTAGTAAAATTTATTTTAAACTACCTCGAATTATTCGAGTACAAAGACGAACGGCTGCAGCAAATATAAAAACGTGTAAAGCGTGTTCACTGTAAAACTCTCTTCCAAAAACTTCCCAACACGTTTGATTCCCCAAAGATATTTTCCAATTGATTAGGCTTTCCAAAAAAAAATACTTTCTCCATAAAATCCACTTTTCTTCTTTTTTTCAATCTTCTCGAAACGTTAAACGTTTTCACAACAATTAGTCCGACCGTAAGATTATACCGAGAGAATATGGTAAAACCGAATGCGATTTTCAACCGAAATCATGGAAACCTTGAAATATTTTTAGCAGCTGGATTTGCTCGCTGCGTTCTCGCCGTAAATAATAGGGTTATATTTTAATGTTTTTCGAGCACTTTTATGTCTCTCTTTTTCGGTCTTTGATAGAAACACGCGTTTTTCAGCGCGATGTACCTACCTATTATAATAATGTATCCTCTCGGAACCCACGAACACGATCGTGTTTTTATATTTAAGGTAAGTAGGTATGATATACGAGGAAAATAATAACCGTTGCCGCGGGTCAAAAATCGCGCCGCCGACTGTCACGGCAAAAAACGTTTCGATAATTAATAGACTCCTCAACAACGTTTAATTTTATAATGTGACGTGTGATTATTTTTGTAATATAGTCCAAGGTGAATCGCGAGCATGGACGCGATACATTAATAAGACAGGTATATTACGTTATAATGGTACACGTATAGGTCGTTTTACCGACTTTTCTCGGCCAAAAACTTACGGAAAGAAGGCCGCGAAAACGATTTTTTCCATAAATTAAACGCGTGTAAAACGATCCGCCGTTTGTGTTTTTGCCTTTTCTGTTCGTTTTTCCGCCGCAGTACCGCCAATCTTCGTCGTACCGCAGCTGTTGTCCACGACGCGCGAAGCCTAGATAATCATCGCGCTCCTATTTAATGTCCCCACAATTTTACGGACAATACGATGTTTAAAAACGAAATAATAAAGATTACACTTAAACTCGGGTACCAGCTAGTACCCGCAGCTCTCAAGCAGGATCGATACGATAACGGATAGATTTTTATTTGTTTCTCGTCTGGTTGAAAAAAAAAAAATACGATTCGTCTAGAAATCGAATCAATCGTATATTATACTTTTCGCAATTGTGCGTCGATCGAACTGGTTGTGTGTGTACAATAACGCGAGTCTGATACGCTAAAATTATATACTTTCCGACGGTTGGTCTCTCGTCCGAATTTCGCGGTATTATACGTTCTTGAAGCTGTTATTATATTTTAGACGTTATTTCATATTTCACACGGTCGATGTCTGTCTTCCGAGACGAGCGAAACGTACAGTTCTTTTCACCACTTGATCTCTAAAAGCTGTTGAGAGACATCGCGAAACCCACCATCACGCACTGTACAAAATAAAAATTACAGGAAACGCGAAACGAATGGTTATTTCGATCGAAAAAATCATTTTTGGTGACGTAACACTACCAATTGTTTGAACGTAGGAAAACATTTTTTTCCGTATAATAATAATACTTAACAACGAAAAATTTAAGATAACGTAATTGTTTGTTGCGGACGTTATGCTACGATATTTACTATGAACAACATCTTATTCAAAATTTATTAATTTTCAATCGCGAGATAAAACACGTTTAATCAAGTGACGATGCGAACGTGTAGTACTTTTGTATAAAAACATTACTGAACAAAATTTTCTTTTCGCGACCGAGTCTTTGTGGTTTGTTTTATTATAGTACGAGTTATTTTCCGTTTTTTTCTGTTCCTTCGAATGAATCGTCGCATCAGCACATTACAACAACACAACTACGCGATTAAATCCTAAATCATGTACAAACTGGCGATCAGTTTTGGAAATTGCTGCTCGAACGAAATGCGCACGTCATTTTACGTCGTATCGGCAGCTTGATTTAAAAAAAAAAACCGTATTGAATGCACCACACATTGATAAAAAATATTATATTAACAGGAGTGTTTTGTCCCGATCCTTCATAGCGATACGCCGGAATTATGATGTTGCGAGTAAAAAATACGAACTCGTAAACACCAAAAATCACTCGCAATTAATTATGATGTTTTTTCTCTCGAAAGATTCAAGGACTCGCAATTGTGTCTGCAGTTAAGTTTTTGTTATATTGCTGTTATTGCGCACGAGGGTATCGCTTTGTTGCGCCAAGTGCAAATTTTATAATTTTTTTTTTTTTACTATCGCTTATAAAATGGTTGTTTCGTTTGTACGCCGGTGTAATATTTTCGTCGAGTTCTTCAGCCAGACGCGTACTTACGAAAGATACGAACAGAGACGTTGTTGGCGCTAAAACGATTTATTCGATCCGACTATACCTATTATAATATTACTACGTATAATAGTCGCCAGACAAATGTTCAATTTGCTCGTTTCAAACCCGTAATTATATATGAAACGTATTGCCGGAACTCGCTCCGGGTGCGGTTGGAATTGTCGTGGTATTAACGACGCTAATAACAATTCATCATACACCCAGTGGCATTGTAATAGCGTACAAGAGCTTATAAAATGCGTTTTAATACTCGTAACCGCCATCCATCACGGTATAATATTAAAATAGTTATTAAAAACGTTTTAATCCGAAATGTCGCCCGTTCGGGTAATACGGAAGATCGGCTATGTCGGACAAGCTTATGAAAACGATTGACTGTGATATCGAGTTAAGTCGATTCAGTTTAACAAAGACAAAAATAACAACACACTAAGTAAATAGTTGGGATCAAAAATGTTTTGAAAACCAGTTGTGAACGGTTCACAGTTGTCTGTAAGTGTAGTGGCACGCTTCACGGTAGGTATTATGTTTTTTTGTACAAATAAACAAAATGCAACTAAAATAGTGATTACATCCATAATATGCATCTTTTAAAGAATGATTTTATTCTGTTTTTTTGCCTATTCAAACGTACGAACAAATTATTTAGAACAAGATGTGTTCTTATATTAAATAATCCTATTTATGTCGCATAAAGTATTTAATTTTTTTTATTTTAAAAGCCATTTTTAGCCGAGATAAAAATTATAGTGACAAACAAAAAGAGTTTAAAATGAATTTGATCAAAAAAAAATATTAAATAAAATGTGTTCAAATACACAAACAAAAAAGTTATGAACAATACGTTTCGATTATGTTTATAAAAATCAGCGTTATCGAGTTTTTCGTTAATTTAATTTTCATCGTACAAAACATTTTTCGTTTTTTCGCAGATATGATGGTCTCCGTTTTCTGTCAACAAAGTGCATACTAACCAATACTCGCTATTTTTTTACCTATATCGTATTATATCGTAGTTCAATAGTTTGAGTTGAACGGAATCGTATGATGGTTGATTTTATTTAAACAATGAATACAGTTGTCGAATTTTTGCTTTACGTAACGATCGAGTTAAAATGTCTAGCAGCGTTTTTATACCGATAGTATATCTGTTATTTTCTCGAACTCGTCGTTTCGAACGCGTTTTTACGGAAAACTATATTATAATAGTTCCACCGTTTAAAAAACACTTATTCCGCCGCTCTCCGACAAATCGTCATTTGTTTTTTTTCACACGTTTAAATTGAATTCTGGCCTACCTTAAGTGAAACTGAAACAACGACTGGTGTAAAAAGGAAGTAATAAAAGAGTCTCGTCCAAATTATATCCACAGAATGATCTTCAGATGTTATATCGTACTGTAGGCGCGAAGTCAACATCTCAGTAAGCAAAGTACTAACGATCGCACTAGATATTAGGCAATAGATAAGTGGTCCGTTTCATTCCGACTTTGAGCGAAACGAATTCCAGTCGCGTGCCATCGCGGGGTCGACGGATCAAATTACGTACATTCGGACGAGATAATTTAACGACCGTCAAAACACAAACGATGTTTGGTCGTCGTCGTACACTTTACGAACGGTATTAGGCGATTTCCTGGAAGTAGGATAACTCTGCTCGCCACAGAATTCACATCGTCGAAAACTCAAGACCACAGCCGCAGTGGCCGTTATAAGTGTTCGGAATAACGCGTGTGGGGCATTCGTTCGGATTGTGTACGTACTTATTATTATTGTAGTTAGTTATCACACTCATTAGACTCGTTCGATCCGAATGGATTCGTGTACACGTGAACGATAAAATTGCATATTTTTCATTTTTTTTAATGTAAACGAGGATATTTTCAACCGAGGATTTTAGATCAAAAACCACTTTCAGTTGATCTGCAGGTTTAGTGAAACGAAAATCAGAACGCTTAGACGAATTCAGCAAACAGTCATGTACATTTTGGTCTTGCGATTGTGCGCGTGGTCCGGCCGTTTGTCCGAAAACGAATCCTTGTCGGAGTGAAACGATTCAAGAATGATTACCGTCATTGTTTTTGGTAGGAAGAGGAGTAAATTAAATACTGTAGACGTTAAACGAAAAATCGTTTATTTATGACCGAACCGTCTAAACTTCTGTTTTCGTTTGTGCTTGGGGATTTGAAAACAACGAATCGTCGTAGATGCGACAAGTAAGGCGTTGTCGATGTTGAACCGAGAAAAATACCAGCAGTTTTTAATGTCGGTTTTTCGACAATCGTGTACTAGCTGCGTTCTCCGTGAGGTTTTACGGTAATTTTTCGTACTCGGATGCCGGTAACAATCAAGTTTCCGGCGTTTGCGGTCAGTACGCGACGTGTAACGTTAATACGTATCGCCGATACTTAATAATATAGTTACACATAGCTTTTCTATCGGCCCCATTCCGCCTTTATCTCGTTTGAAAAACCTCAACGAATGTAGACGATTTTTCGTGCGAAATTTTCCAAAACCCTGCTGCTGCGTGGTACGTTATTCACCGTTAGCCCGGATTATTGTATTCGATCATTTCCGTCCGTTCGTCCGCGGTGTCGTAGCCACGCTGACCGCGATGAGCAACCGCCGGGTTCCGAGGACTCACTCTGGGCGGCGCCAACACGAAATCATTCGTGATTGTATTTTACAGGCGTGCCGCGACGTTTATGGCGGTGATCTCGTCGGCGAAACAGGCTGCAGGCGCAAAACGATAATTATATTATTTACAATCGCTGATGAACGTACGAAAAGTAACGAAACGAGACAAAAAACACACGCCGTCTTTGCCACACGCACTAAAGGCGGTTACATTGCGGAAAGTCATCGAGCGAAACGTCTGTTTTGTTATTGTGGCCGAATTTCGAACCAATCGGTGTGTATAAAACATACGTTGGTTTCGTCAATTTGTGGACACGTTCGTTACGCGTTGGCACTTCTGAGGAGAAGATCGTCGCGTCAAGGACGCACAACCGTTCGAAACTGTTTGGACAGCAAACTCGCGTGGATATCGTTATACCCCGTCAAGTTGGAATTTCGGTTTTTCGATGGTTATCCGAACGTCCATTTGAACGCCGCGCAGTGTTACGTTTACTCAATTTTTTCCAAACCTAAAACCGATAAACGTCTTTTGATTCGTTAAGAACCGCACGAAATGATCCGTCGAATAATGCGCCAAAATCCATCTTGTTTGACGAGTAATTTCGAAAATTTCCGTTTTCCTCTACAGTTTTAAATGAGTACAACTGCGAAGTACGATTATGAGAATTGAGAATGTCTGCAAAGGTGTTTCAAACGTTACAAGTGCCGTTATAGTCAATAGTTCACCGCCGCCGCGCAACCTTCAGAATCGAACGACACGGCCTCGAGACTCCAAAATACACGCTCCGATCGGTCACGTTCCTAACCTTCATGCCGAAATCCTCGTATTATTCTTCGTGACGTAATGCGATGGTTTTAGTACAGTTAGAACGACAGAGATTCAAACGCGATTTTTCACATTTACTATAATACACGACGCCCAATATCGTACGGATGATCGATCGGATGTAATAATGTTTATAAATTTTCGTTCCAAAATATTGTGGGGAACGACTTTTTTTTTTTTTAACGATTTCTTACTGTATTTATCACTTCAAACTAACATTTGTATTATCACCTACTTCGATTTTAGTAAATTTTTCGAACGAATTTTAAACTTGACTATAAATATCTTCTGTGAACAATTTTTCTTTGATAGGTACTACTACTACTCTTTCAGTCCGTGACTCCGCGCAACGTTGTTTAACAACACAAAATGTTATAAAGTCGTACCTAAATATTTTTGATCATATAATATAGGAGACAATTTTTTTTTTTCACGATAGAAGGAGGGAAAATATTACGGATATTTTTTTTTTAAAACTTCAAAAAAAAAAGCGCGAATAGTGTGTGTCTGATTACGGTTGGGCTGGCCACGTGGAATTCACTGTGACAAATCACCGTAAAACGAACGGTCGAATTTTGTCGCGTAAACACCGACGGCCGTTATTACCGCACTCTCAAATTTTAGTTATTATTTTTTTTAATATTTTAAACGTCACTCAATCTACAAACAAATATTTAAATACCACTTATTATATTATAATCGTACCGAAGACAGTTTTGTAAAATGTAAGTACATAAGGGGTACGCATAAGAGAAATCACAGGAAATTCAAATAAGGCTGGTCAAAAACCGTTTCTTTTTTTTTTTTTTTTAATACATCTTACCGCATTCGGAATAGTTGAATAATCCATTGTATTTTCGGTTTAATCATATTCGATCGACATTTATTGTGACGGTGCATTTTTGCGGAGATTTACTCGGTTTATGTTTTTATTATTATTATTATAATTTTTTTTTTTTTTTTAGCAGCTGCTGTCATAAAAACAGTGGCGTAACTGGTGGCTAGGGGTAATGCGGTCGTTATATCACTCCCAGAGACCAGAATTCTTTTTCGCTGATTTTGCCCACAAAAAAAAAAAAAATGAAAAATAGTAAAAAAAAACAAAAGTAATCAT
>CM029362.1:13815431-13839919 GCA_017140985.1 Hormaphis cornu
CGTGATGGACCCATGTCAAAAACATAATATTAACACAACAGAGTTTTTGGTAATCATTGGATTATTATTTACTACGATATCATAAGCAAACATAAAAAAATAATCATATAAAAAATTCGTAAAAACATCAAGTTTTTGGAGGAATCTGCCGTTAAGATACCAATTTTCAACTTAATAAAACTTGAATAAAAAAAAATTATATGACTGCAAGATTAATAATGACGACCACAAATACTAGTACCTACATTGTATATTGTTAAACGTTCATTATTTTCATTTGTGTTTGAAAAAAACGCAAATATAAATAAATATCACGTAGGCGGTAGGACTTTAATGTAGGCCTAAATCGAAAAAAAGTCGACTTATATTTCTTGGTAAGAGAAAATATGGTCAATCTTTGTCGGTAATGCGATGGCGTTTATGTAAGCCCGGCGATCGTATTTGAATTGGAAAGAGATATTGTTTGACCATATTAATAAATAAATTCATGCAAAAATTAATCGTCGGTTGAATTATCAATTTCTTAAAAGAGTAAACTAACAATTTAAATACGTCGTTTAGAACAAATTCAAATAGCAGCTAAGTTGCGTAATGACTCCTGTATGTTAGATGATAATCATTTCTACAATAATTTGTTCATTCTTGTTCTTGAAATCACATTATGTTCTGTAAAAAAATTCTATAGATAATTTTAAACACTATGATGCCATTACTCGATTTTAATTGAAACCATGCAAATAACAAAGTATAGTTTTCCTACAATTTACAGAAACACGTTATAATTCATATTGTGTGTTCGCCATACAAGGTCAAAGACTTAATCCTATAAAACGTTCGAGAGGGGTCAGAGAAATGCTGGTCCCCAGGCTCTGTTCGCAATGATTAATTTTTGATATTTCAATCATTCCATATGATTGTCGTTTCTTCAGAAATGAGCCTCATTTTTCATGTTCGATTCGTATGTTTAATTTACGACCGACTAGAAAAACTCGCTTAATGTTTACCACTGCGAAACGTCAAAAACAAAAATTACTTTTACTCGCGTTTGCGTTTATTATTATTATTTATCAAGAATCTTGTTTATAGTACACGTGTTGACAATTGTAATATTGCCTCGTTCAGGAAACTTCACAAAACATTCGTTCCCTGCTTTCTATCGGGAAGATTTAAAAGGGAATTTGGAGTACAGCTCCTGGAAACTATTATATTTTAAATGACATTGCACTCACATACCATTGAACGAAAAAATGTCTTGTTATCCCTGTCGAAATGTTCGTTTTAAGGACTAAGAGCAATGAGAGTACGTCCAAAAAAAAAAAAAAAAATTGTTTCGCATGTTCCGAATAAAAACAACTATAATGGATCTGGATTGATATTTGTATATAGTGACAATACACACGGATACTAAAAACGCAAGCTCTGAACATATTAAACTCGTGAATATTGCAACAGTCAGCACTTTTAAATTATAATTTCTTGCCTCTCGGTGAAGTTTTTCTTCTAAACTCAGCAGAGTGCGAAAAAGAAAAAGCAAACAGTTAAAGTGTACGTTGTGCACAGCTGTATGAGTTTTTGATCGATCGTTTTTGCGATGTATTGGACGAATATGTCGGTTAAACGTGGTATAAACGATGAGGTGAATATATTGATTTATTACGATGGACGGTTTTCTTAAACTTTTTATTTGAATTTTAAATTTTAACGAGGTAATCATAATAACTTTTCTGTCAAACGAGAAAAAATTAACCTTGGTTTTACAAATTAAATTAAACAATTATTATACTTGGATAGAACTGCAACACGCCAAAGCCTATACTTATATTGACATTGCTTTACTGTAATTTTACCATATTGTATGATTTTACATTGAAATTTCATCAATCATTTTATAGTGAAATACGTCCTAGAATAAGCTCAATTAATTGAACTACTGTTTTACCGTATTTTGTTTAGAACTGACTACTCTTTGCTATTTAACCGCAATCATTTCATTACACAAATCCAATTACCAAAATAAATAAATGCGTATCACACTTATTACATTTTTGTGTGATATACAATAAAGTTGGCAGCAAACATAATTTTTATTATAAAATAGTAAATAGTTAATATGGAATTTTAGAACAAAAAAGTTTTTAATATTGTCAGTTTCTTGACTTGTGGGTAGGGCTAAGCGCTGGGACAACGGAGTTACCCTTCTTTCTTTAGTAATACATTACCCTTCACACAACCCTTCTAATTTAGGCCGTCAATGGTTCACCACAGGCACATCAACAAAATAATCATTATTTTTTGTTTTTAGGCTCCTTCCCTTCTCTATTGTTTTCCTAAATCAATCACTGCATACGCGTGGTTGAGAGAACGCATTGATTTGACTTTTGATGCATGATACGAATACTATATAAAAGCGTAAAATATTGTTTTTATGTGTTTAAGATTTTGGTATTTCGTTATTAGGTATATAAGTAATGAAAATGTGTCGAATGTTTGAGTTGCTGGTAAGTTTCTGACATGAGGCTGCTCAAACTCGAGAATTTTCGCTTTGAACTTTACGAGTTTAAGAGACTTAAAATTGAATTCTCAAAATGTAATAGCGTTGAGCCCAACTGATAGTTTGAAGCCTGCCGAGTACACCTAAGTCTCACAAGTTTATGACGATCGAATACCGTGAATTTTTGACGTGATTCCATAAAGTTCCATAAGTTTGTTTTCATTGCCCCGGCTGCAAAGAAAATAATAAATGTGAATTTTTTATTTTATTTCATAATCAGTAGTATTGATGAACAAGCCGCCAGTAAAAAAATAATTTACCAAGTACTACTCGCTAGACGATTTACAAATTATTAGGTAAAGACAACACGGAAAAAAAAAAAAATATTTTTACACGCATATTATATATATATATATATATATGTATATATATTTTTACGTTAGTACATTTGTTGTCATCCATAATAATTTTAACTTAAATTATAATTTATAATACCTACCATTTTGTTCTAATTACTTAAATTTTTCTAGATAGGTATCTCGTAATATTATTACAATATGTTGTTCGTACAAATAAGCTAACTGTTTTTAACTTACACCATGTTAGGCGTAATACCACCGATTCGAAAACATGATTGATCCTGTAAAGGTTTAGCTATGTCACCCGTCACGTTTGTTTTTCATAATTTATCTCTTTAAAGCTTACTTATACATACTCCTAATTCAAGAATCTATAAAATCATGTTTTAATAGTACTATTAAAACCACATTCATTATAGTTGAAGAAACCCATTTATTTTGGACACCATTAATTAAACAAAACGTTTACTCCGTTTAAATATAAAAAAAATTCCGAAATTGACTCAATCGAAAGAAATAGTTTTTATAATAGGTTTAAGTACCTATATACATTTATATTATATTAGTAGAAAATCACAACCCTAAACAAAATGTTGCCTCCATTGCATTATACACTTTCAAAAACTTTAAGTACATTGATAGTCGTTGAGTACAAATCAGCAAATCTTTACTTCTGTCGAAATAAATAGAAAATATATTTTATTATGAAACTTGTTTTTGAGTTTTATACAATTTTATGATAAACGGGCATTAGATTGCTAACAAAAATAGTTAAATTACACATTTTTAAAAGAATATTTTTAATGGAGCTCTGCAATAGCGTGCATAATATAATAAACCCATATAATTTATTGCTTTGCTTTAGTTTAAAACTTACTTTATAAACCAATGTGAAGTAACGTATGCATGCGTGTATAGTAAAATGTATCCAATCAATATACTTTTTATAGATTATTACGAGATCCAATTTAGAGAACGTAACACCATAGATCAACAACTATCAAAACATTGTCGGTATAATATTATTCCCTCTCATAGAAACTTTATAACGTCCAAAATACTAAGTATAAACTGCAATAAAAAGTATGCTGATGATTGTTCAACATTTAAATTTAAAGTTGTTGAATTACTCACATGAAACGTAGGTACTGTACTCGTATTATACACCGTAATAATTCAATTACGTAAGTTTTTGAACACCAACGAACAACCATTTAAATGTATTTGTGTAATTTATATAAAGTTCAGATTAATTTAGTCTGGAAAACAAATTAAACACAAACCGACAAGTAAAGACTTTATACGCGTATAAACAGTTATTTGCCATATTTCAAGGCCTTTTGTGAATAAGTATTTCACAATTCTGGTTAATTTTGTTTTTACAGCATTTATTACATTAATGTAGTATAGTTCTGATGTAAATATAAAAATACTTCGTTTCCGGAATCGCAAACAAATCCAACAATGAAAGTTAAAACATTTACATTATTTAGGTAACACAAATATATTTATTTTAATGTATATAATATACTGTTAAAAGTGTTCGTAATTTTAAATAAATATCAAACTTACGGTGTTCATTTCTTTTTGTACAACTAAAAACAACCTTGGTTTTGAAATTACTATTGTGTATGTACGCTTCAAAGTTCAATAACATAACGTTACGTTTGAATATTTGAATACTTACTTACAGTCTATTTAAAAAGTGTGAGAATAACAAGTTTTTGGTGTAAAATTATACATTTTATATTTTCAATACCAATGAAAAGTATGTACTTGTTAGTTTTTTGAAAATTTATTTACAAAATATTACAGTTGTAAAGTAAAAATATATTATATTTTTAAAAGTAAATAGATAATCTAATTTTTCATGATTTCAAATGTTTGTACTTTTTATTCATCGCTCATTAAATTCCGAGAAACGAACATTCGATTTTACTAAGCAGTAAATCAAATAATGAAGATTCTTTAGCATCTGATTCATTTGTTTATGTCTAAAACAAAAAGTAGCAGAAAAAAAAAAATACAAAAACATTTGAAATCGTATTCATTGAATGGATTATGAAAATTAATTTTATACAAATATAAAAATTAATATATTTGGTTGCAAACTCATCATATTTTTTTGTTCAATAGATTTCAAGGTAGGTTAATTAATCAAACTCGTTTTCTTTTAATCATTACCTATTCATTTTTTTTAATATTGGTTATTATATTTACAACACATTTCAGTACCACCATATGAAAACAATTTCGTAACTTATTTCAAGCTCTATAATTATATTTGTGGTACATTATAAAATCTATTAGTGGTGAAAATAAAGTAATAAATCGATTTTAAATACAAAACTGAGTATTATTTTCTTTATTTCTTCAATCAAATTGAAATATCAAGATAGAATTGTATTATATTTAAATATAATTTTAAAAAAAACGCAACTTTCAGTTATGTTACAAATTTGACCATTGTCATATAGACATAATTTCCTTTTTCAAATATTTAAATTAAATGTTTCAACAAAATTAACAGGAACGATATTTTTGGCGTAAATATATAATCCATACTTATAACACAGAATCGGTATCCATTAACCATATGAGTTAGGCTTTGTAGAATGTAACAAAAAGCCATAAAATAACGTTTATGCGACGGGTAAACTCTATTATCAGTAAATACTTTGGTTCACAAAAACGTTAAAAAACCAAAAACAACTGCGGTCTGTTTTATAATTTATATTTAGATCGTAATCAAAAACAAATTGTACTCGATGTATGCTTAATTATATTTGAACACTTTTTGTTTTAAGTCTGCTCTGTTTGTGCAAAGGTTTTGACAGCGAATCACGTAAATAGGCTCAATCATATTTCGAATTTTTAAACTCGAAGGGGTGATGACTTGACAAATTTAAGCGTAAAAGACACCTCCCCTTAATCTTAGGTCTATTAGGTATGCTTTACAAGATTAAATTTTATCAGTACATTCAAATTTTATGAAGTACAAATTTCCTTTTTTCGGTGCTATTGCAAAGTTTGGGAGCTCAACTCGGACCCAGACAATGTCGCACAGACATAATTATTACACCGTTTATGACAAAGTGCTGCATGGTGCGTGAATGCGCGTCCGACTTCAAAATTTAATATACTTAAAGCGAATAAAATGGTCCCAAATACCGGAGATTTTTCTGCGCATTCCTCGCAAAACGTAGATACTGCAATACATTTTATGATTTTATATGGTCACTGGCAGCACTGTACATTATATTTTACTGTGGACGATTTGATTGTAAATTGCCATTTTGGCTGTTTCACAAAACATTTTCCTCCGTACTCGCATCCGACAACATGGACCATGGCGTGGTTATGGGTAACGTTGTCGGAAAATATTTTAAATAATCTCGAACCGAGTGGTTAAAACCCGTAGAAATATGCAGAATGTATATTGTTTATAGGAATCTAAAGTTTTAGGCAAAAGATGCATCAAAAACGAAAGTTTTGATGAACGATTTTCCTCTGATAAATGAAAATCGGTCATATTTTTCAGCGCAATATAGAAATATGAACAACACACATAAGAAACAATCCGCGTGAATGCTATGTTCTTTTAGATTTGACGTAATCATCTTAACTTTGACCAACTAGTTTGACACGATAAGTGCATAATGGGATTCTTAAATACATTCAAACTGGGAAACTTGCCAACACACTGTGGTATATTAATACAGTACAAGAAATTTATGTCTTACGTTTTCAAAAATATAACACTGTTATATTATTAGGTACAACGTTAAGAGAAAATTATAAAAATTGTATTAATAATATTATTTGTTATGTAAGGTTAGTTCTTTGAAAGTTTGTTAAATTCTATTCTTGTTAGACTGTTTTGAAAATCGGTTTGGAAAGTCACTAAGTTTAGTGGGCCAATATTTTTGGAAGGTATAGGAAAGTGAGAGGTTGCAGTCGAAACATATTATTCTCTACAATTCGGAGGCAAGGTAAAATATTGCTCACAAATAAAACAATAATACTTACTTTTTGAATTTGTGCACGAGTCGAAAACGTCGACAATGTGAAAAACCAAATTTTTAGCAGCAACCGCTAATTTGTACGAAAATCACATCAGATAGAAAATTTTGTTTGAGTAAATACAAATTATAATAGTTGCCAAACATTCACCATGGTTGTTTGATATCAAAATTTTAGAAAACATGTTTTGGAGTCACAGTCAAACGTAGATACTGTTTTACATGATCAGCTGAAATCCGTATAGTAATGATTGACTGACGAGCGCAATAAAAAAAAAATAAATAAATAAGTTAAAAGTGTTTGCGATAATTTTTTTTCACTGAAAACGATTGAATTTGTTCGTTTGATTTTGCGGTGTTCAAAAACTTAAAAAGAGAACGGCCAAATAAATAGCGAATAAAATAAATAACAATGATGGTGCTATTAAAATTATTATTTTACACTGTATTGATGATTTCAGACGCAAGACAAAAATTTTATACAAATCAAACGCGAAATCAAATAAAACGTAGGTATAAAAAAAAAAAAAAAAATACGAAACGAAAGCGACACTTTTTATAGACAGTTTTCTTGGCATTAATTAAATTGTTATTTGAGAAAACCAATTAGCAATTCGCAAAAACGTACACCGATCACTGCAGGGCATTTGACTGATGATAGGCAGGCACATTTGGGTACGTTTTCGAACAATTTTTTAAACATTCAATTTGTCTTGTTTTCATAATCACGCGAATCTGGCTAAAGGTCCGAACAAAATTAGTTTTCCAAACTAAATAACCTGCAGATCTCGTGATAGGGCAACTGCAGTTTATGTTGATGAGCTTCCGGTTACAATGACAATGACTTATACGTACTGCGAGCAGCTGCACGAAAAGGTGCACACGCAGCTCTCAGGTTTTAATAACAATATGTATTGTCGTTTACAATAGGATTGGAAATTATCACCATGCGTAAAACAACAAGGCACTACAAATTCTAAGCTTTTAAATACTCGTGATTTTCATCAAGAGTTCTGTAGGACAGGTTAAAACTTTGGCTGCTTAACTGTACATGCGTATACAAATCATCCACGCGGAATCTTTATAATTACAATGTTTTAAAAAAGATCACTTCGCATTGAAAATGCCATTTCATTTAGACTCCAGTGGATATGCACTTTTGTGTATACTATAGTGTTACAATAACAATGTACAAAGCGATGCGTGCTGCAGTGTCATCAACACCGCGAATCCGCCGAAACGTGAAAAAATTTTTAGCTTCCGAGCAGTACATATTGTTTTTAAAATGACGGTTTTTTTTTTTTTTTTCTATAAACACTTTTTAGTGGTAAAGTATTGTGGTGCATTCGTTAATTAATATATCATGTATCACGAAAAAAAATTCCGGATGTGAACCAATATATTTTATTTGAAACGTTTTTTGAATATTTGATTTTTTTAGTTATGAATGTACCATACGACATGAAATTTTTACATCTTTGATCATATTTTCGGGTGTGGAAGGAGCTGTGCCCCGACCGTTTGATACTGCGACAAAATTATAGGAATTCGGCTAGAATTTAATTTATTTTTAACTAAGGTTGAGTTTTCTATTATTTTTTCTGTGTTACGATGCAAAAACGACAAAAATATCAAAGTCGAACAAATTATATTTCTCAATAAAATAACAGAATCAAAATGCATTCGTATAAGTGGTCGTTAGAGGTAACCAATTTGAAGAAACGATAGTAAAAAATAGGTACTCATAAAAGTTAATTTGACTAAAAAGATCAGAAGAGTTAGTTGATCTTATATAAGCACAAAGACGAAACAAAGGAATGGCTTCTGATCTGCTACAAAACATACGCCACGCATAACAAGAACGGGTCGATATAGATATAAGAGGACTAACTGGTATAGGTTTTAAGAGTAATATTAGCGAAACTGAGCAATTTTCGTGATAATCTTTTAATCTGTTTTATGTCACATACGTTGCAGCATCCCAAATAACGGTATTAAAGGAAAGTCAGACAAATAATAATTAGGCTTTTGCTTCGTAATTTATGGAGAGTTAGTCATTTGAAAATTTAACTAACGAAATATCAATATAATTTCAATTAAGGCTGTGTTTGCATGTCAAATGTAAGTGCAATAAACATGGAAAATAAACAATTTAGTTTTATATTTTCCTTTTTTTTTTTAAATTTAACCTTCGAATTTGGTAACTTAATAATTAATATATTTGTATACAAACTACGGACTTTGGCACAGGTAATTTAATCATTTAAGTAATACTGCCATTACTGACTTTTATTCATTGATAGATATTGTAACATTTTTGGAGGCCTACATTTTAAGATATTCCTCTGAATTCCTCAAAATATGTATAAGATACTCATTATTTTAGATTTAGAGTAGAGCCAATCCAAATGTTGGATAATAAAAAAAGAACATATGACCATTTACCTAAATATTACTAACTGCTTAAAATGGTTGAGCATTAATTTCAATTGGTAAATTTTTAACATTTAAATCATAATTTTATACCATTTAGAAAAAATAGTTATAAGGTCATTTTCACCATGGATTTTTCTCTTTTAGTTCTAGTTAACATCAACACTGTCGATTAAGTAAAAAATATTTTTACTGTTGAACACAAAACAATATTTATAAGTACACTTTTTGAGATAGGTAGTTAAATAGTATAATTTAAAATATAACTGATTTTTAAATTTATCGCGTTGTTCAATTTTTTGTTTTTGGAAAATTAACACAAAAAATGTTGTCCGGAGCTATTTATTTGTTGACTTGTTAGTTGCATAACGTACTTATGCATAATTTTCTATACAGTGTCATTTTGAATATAAAATTTCATAAGAAAAATGAAAACACATAATGCTATATTCTTCTGTTAGACATTTTTCAAAAGAATGCAAGAGCATGAATTAAATTTAAATTTTGAAATTGTATAAAAACAAATGGCGAATCTTTTTAAGTTTTTAAACTTATTTTTATTGAATGTAGGTGTATATAAATATAAAACATCTATTAAATGTAAATATTTACATATGTTAAAAAATATAATACACATTGTGTATACCTATACCATATATGTACTATATACAGAATAACATACAGCAGAAACTTAAACACAAAATAATTCACCTGTTGTACTTATAACAAAAAGTGTCATTATTTAATATTAAGGGGTCTGCACATGACTTGTTTTTCTTTCAAAAACCCGCCTTACTGGAAAACTCTCACGCCCCGCATATTGGTTCGATTTTTAGTATTGTTTTTTTTTTTTTTTGTTGAAAATATCAAGACTTTTTACGCTTTTTACGCTTCTCATTGAATTTCGATTTTTTTAAATTTATAATAACAGTTTCAACAAGGCCTGTTTTCATAAGTTTTAACTAATATTTTTTTTTGCAGTCTTAGCAATAAAATCAAAATCTCGAAATCTAATGCAGCTTGTAGAAAGTGTTCTTATTTCCTATAAAAGAAAAAAAAAAAAACTATTCAAATACGTCGATTCTATGAGACAGAAGAACATTTTTCACAACGTCAATTTTATCCATTCTAATGCATTAAGTGGTAGAAACTGCCTACATTTTGCCCCTTAAAAATAGGCACGAGAAGGTCTCTTAATATCATTTTTTTCCATACACATCATTGTTTTTTAAATTTTATTTTTATTAGACCTAATTGTTATTAATATTTTTTGAACGTATTGTTCTTGACATTAACTACTATATAGTCATAAAATACACTATTCATTTTATTTCTCTTCGATTTTTGATATGACTGATTTCTAACAAGAGTTAATATTATGTAAACTAATATTGTGGTATATTTTACATTTCGTGCTTTTTGTTGGCAGTTGGACAGCATCGTTGACTTTTTTTCCATATGATTAATAATTGTAACAGCTATTGGAAAATATCCAATTTTAATGTAAACGTGTTGAATACGTTTTGTAAAACGGCACATAAATCGATACTGAAATCATTTATAGATTAAACATTTAATTTTTGTATACGTATAGTAAACTGTATAAAAATTACTTTTATTTGCATTTTAAAACAATTTAAAAGGATCGATTGTTTTCCGGAGATTACGTTAATCTTCATTTAATTATCATGAATCTTTTTTACACATATATAGTCATACATAATTGATACTTAAATTTTTACAACGACTTGAGTAAAAATGTAATGGTTGATAAACGAAGAACGATATTTTCTAAAAATAAACACTGCAACACTGCAAATACTTTTTTTAAAACTATTTTCGTAAATTATTTAGGGCTTTCACGCAATATTTGACACTATATTAGTTAACAATTAGTTAGTAGGTGATATGTTAGTTTTGAATTCTTCAACTTTCAGGACTGTTTAGCTTCCTGTTTACTCAACGTAGTTTAATTTACTTCTAAATTTATTGGAAAGTTATGTTAATATTATTGTTTTATCCGGCAGTATTTTGAATGCAAATTAACATATTAAACAAATACATTATACAATATTATGCATACTAAACACATTTTACAAATCGACACGAATCGACGTTAGTGAGTACCAAAATTATAAGTTGAAATTAAAATTTCCTGTCGCGCAGATGGTATTCATATAATTAATCGGGTTATAATATAGTGCGCTAAATACAGGGTGGGGCGTGGTTACTTCCTTATCTGAAACTCTCGCAACTTAGCGGCTATTAATAGTAGAGCGTTGGTTTATGGCTTGTTCGAAAGCACGTTATCTAAGGTTTTTGTTATGACTAGTTAAGTGTCAACAATGCAGTGGACAAAGCAAGAGCGCGCGTTCGCCGTGGAGGCCTACTTTTCTTTCAGCCGTTCGATCATCGCAACTCAGCGTGCTTTCAGAAACCATTTCAATATCGCACCTGCAGGTCGTGTGCCTGATCGGAAATCGATTTGTTTGTGGGTGGACACATTCAGGGTTACCGGTAGTGTGCAGAAAAAACATAATGGACCTTCCAGAACCGTCAGGACGCCAGAAAACATTGAAAGGGTAAGGGCGGCGATTTTGAAATCTCCTAGGCGATCTGCACACAAACATTCGGCTGCTTTAGGGATTTCTAGTCGCACAGTGAGACGAATTCTTCACGAGGAACTTAATTTTCACCCATACAAATTGGCAGTGGTGCAACAACTTAATCCACGCGATTATGTTGCGCGAAAAAATGCCCGAACGGCTCATCTCTCTTAGAGGCGATCTTCAGTGGCCAGCACGATCGCCAGATTTAGCCCCATGTGATTTTTTCCTGTGGGGCTACCTTAAATCGTTGGTATACACTGGTCGTCCAAAGACCCTTCGTCATCTCAAAAACAATATTCGTACTGCTATCGCTGACATAAGCACAGATATGCTGGAAAAAGTAGACAACAATTTCAAACTCCGACTATCTCAATGCATTGATGAGAACGGTGGCCACCTTCGAGATGTCGTTTTTAAAACCAAATAAAATAAAACTTTAAATGTACTTCTATACACAGAAAAAATAATTAAATAAATATTGCCAATACTTTTCGTGTTATGATTTTTTTAAATAAGGAAGTAACCACGCCCCACCCTGTACTTATCTATTTATCGCATAATATTTTGGTCATATTTCTATTATGATTTTTGCTAACTTAATAAAATTCAAAATTTAAAATTTGCTTTTAATAAAATCCTTGTTTGTATAAATTGTGCCTACCCTTCTACAAAATATACAAAACTTTAGTAACAATAGTATACTCTGTTATTTATCTACCTACTTAATATTGCCTCTAAATGTACAATTTTAGCTCTAAAATTAACATGAACGAATAGGTATTATTATAATCATTTAAACATTTAAAAAATGTATGATCAAAAGTCAAAGCATTCTAGCAGTTATCGATTTTACATTGCAACGTGCGTTATATTGTTTTTTGATGAACATAATTTTTTATTCAATATATAGCATAAATTATCAACATCTCTATACTTTTTTTTTTTTTTTTTTTGGTTATTTTACTATACAAACGAAAATATTGGTGACAAAAAAAAACCGAATTCTCACATTAATTACTAATTTACATTGGTTACAAACAGTAACGTCGGTTATCTATGTTAATATGACACGATGCAAAGATATTTTAAAACCTAATATTACAAAACGTGTAATCTCCATAACACTTGCAAATCTTAAAATTATATAAAATGTATAAACGCAGATAATTTACATAATGCTTAAAACAAACTTCTGGATTATAATATAATCTCGGTCAAAACTTTAAGGAATAATAATGGTACACCTTTTTTTTGTTTAATTATGGTATTTTTATGTACTGTTAAAATAAATTCATTTAAACAATTTATATTATTTTAATGAAATACGTATCGATACATACATGATTATTAAACTTCAAGTACAGTTTTTCTGTTGAGTTAGAAATATATTATGATATTATTTACTATTGATTTAATTCTGAGTAGAAAGTTATTTTAAACATAGCCACAACCGCGTTTCACGTAGTCAAAGAAATACGAATTCATCGTACTTGATTATTAAGTTCATCTCAAACTCAAATAAAAAAAACTACCTGAACAAATCGGTATGTAAGATAAATTTATATTCGAACTCCTGATATTCGCTCGTATCTAAAAGTGGTTTTGTGTTTGATGTGCATTGTGTAAAAAAAAAAAAAAAAATTGAAACATAATAGAACCGTGTATTGCACAAAAGAAATTTTGTACGATTTGTGGCGTTCAAAAGGATATAAAGAACGACGTTTATTTTTCGTTATCGAAATATAATTTTTATTTATAAAATAAAATAAACACCCAAATTGTAATTTGTATAGTATACAGTAACAATAAATGTTACAAAAACGTAATAGGAACTATCGATTTACTTTTCCCAAACCATTGGGCAGTGACTTCTCCAAAACAGTGACCCGTTTACTGCTGTGACCTTATATACTCTGAAGCAAAGCTACTATACACTTGTTTATATTTCGTTTACGATTTGATCGAATAAAGTTTAAACCATTTTTTGTATTTATGCGAGTAAAAAAATTTTATCGGAAATATTTAAGTTGAATAATTAATTTTATAATTTTTTTTTTCTCAGAAATATTATTATTTAAATTATCATTTTACATAATTTATAAAGTTTTAAATCAATTTTCATCAAACATTTTCTATAGAAATATGTAAATTATAACTTCGCTTTGCAATGACTAATATAAAACGAGATCAGAAGGCATGAAATTAATACTAATGGTTTACCAACACAAAAATTTAGAAATAAATCGAAAAATGTGTTACATTGTGTAAAAAAACTATTATTAAAATGTAGTGTCTCTCGTTACTTACGAGAATCTGGAAGCTTTGAAATTAACATATTTTTCCGATGGAACAATAATAAATAATGGCTCTCCACGAGCGAATAATTACTTACAGTGGTTGTTGAACACTCCTCTTTATTCATAAACTAAAAAATTTAAAAAACGCGTAGGTATAGTTAACAGTGCACAATAATAATGTAGAGTTAAAAAATTTAAAAATAACTCTAAGAAAAATACATTTCAAGTTTAATATTTATTATTTTAGACTTAAGTCAAGTGGACATTGTAATGAATCTATACTAAAACTGTATACTAAAACTAAACATTTTGCTCTGCTCAAAATGTCTCTGAGAAATATGTTTTTTTCGTCTTATTCTCATAACAAAATTTTTCTAAAAAGTCTACATATGGACACAGCTGGTTTTTTTGTGGTTAGAATTTTTGTTTAAAATGTATTATTGAAGTGTGCGGTTATGATCAATCCTGACATACTAACCAATTATTTCACAATCGAGACTCAACGATATTGCTTGTATGATAGGAAGAATTTTTGAAATGAATGAGTCTGAAGGGTAGCTATCGTGGGACGACAGGGGGGACAGTTGCCACAGGGTGAAACACTTTTTTTTTGGCGTGTGCAACAATTCCTGAGGATTCCAAAAAGTTTTTAGCAGCTGAAAATAGTGCGCGAACATTAATTTGCCCTAGGCGCCTCGGGGGTTGCGAGATTGAGCTTTATTTTAAATATAAGTACAAGAGCAAATATTACAAGCGAGTTAATACATTATAAGATGAGTGTCGGAATTTATGTGCAGTATATTATGATGTTTGACCGACGAATAAATCGAGAAAATCCATTATGATTTAGAACAAAAATAATAAATTATGTATTGATTATTGTTCATTTCGTTAATCCTAAAACGGTCAGTATTCTAACATTGTTCTGTTAGTTAACACATGGTTGGCGTGGTGCAAATGTTTTTAAATTATTATTGTTACGATTATCGTAAACGTTTTAACGTTAGTTATTAAAATTATTTTAATTCAGTAGCTACTTATTTTTAATTCTCGTACAAAAATATGTTTTTTATTTGGCAACAAGTATTTTTATTTTAAGAAGTGCCTACCTATAGGTATAAGCGATGAAGAATTCGTATATTACGTTCCAGTTATCTACAAAATAATATAATATATATTACCTATACATTGTAAGTAATTAAACATGTGCGGAAGAAACCAACAACACAATAGTATGTACCTTTAAAAATACTGGAGATCAACTATTATTTAACTATAATTACCGGTTTTTACTTTGAGCACCGGATAATTCCGACGATTTTCACCACCGAAACAGAAAATCATATTACGACTTTTCGATTATTTAACGGGCCAAAACGGTTCGTATTCGAACGAAAATCCGAGCCCAGAGAGTCGGAAGGAATATCGGCAACTGAATAGCGGATATTATAGACGGTCAGACTTCCAGTATCCTAGGGTTTTAAAGATCGAAATAGTTGTAAAAAAAAAAAGTGTCGTCTCCGAAACCACTTATCCGATTTTCATACGGTTTTCTTTTTTAGCTAAAAGAAGACATCACGTAGCGGGTTCGAGGCGTTAAATTTTTCCGTAATTCCACCATCAAGAGCGACCTCAAACACAAAATTTTGTCGAAAACTCGATATTATTTTTCGTTTTATCGCTACGGGTTACACGGAATAAATTTTTAGTTGCTTATTTGGCTAAAAAAATAATAGCTGACAACAACACAGAATAATATAAATCAATCGGGTTTACGAGTCGCGGGATTGGCAGCACCGTAGAAGAAAACGTTTACTGTATGTTTAAAAACACCTATCGTTTTCTTCGTTATTGGAATATCACCGTCTGTACGCTAGTCGATTGTACAGTTAACTTAGGTATATGTTTTAAGGTGCAGAGAGTACGATTTATCGTTTGTTTATTCGTTTTTCGAGATTCCACCCTAAAAAAGCAAGAACACAAAATTTTGTCGAAAATTCGACAGCTACACACTGTACACGCTGAAAATGATCTTAAAAACGCGTTATCGCACTTACCTGTGCGACATTTTTAACGGGACGCCGTGCACCTCGTCACGTCCGGCGGTCGACCGGAACGGGGAAACGGGACGTCGACGACCGCGGACGACGCGGGGGAACGCCGGGACGGCCGGTTTTATCGGGCCGAAAGTCCGCGGCGAAAATTCCCGGCGGGCAAAATCTCGCGACCGGGGTTCAACCGACGGGCGAAAAACCGAAATGACGTTTTATTTCAATTTTATTTCAACGCGTTGAGGAGGTGACCAAAGCACCGCGTGTCGTCGGCTCGGGCAGCGGACGCACGAGTGTCGGCGGTCGCGTGCGTATTAAAATAATACGCCGAGGCGGCTGGCGTCGCTGTCGGTGCTGGCGGGACGGCGGCGCGCGGGACGCGATGAACGGCGAAATCGTCTTCGCCTCGGCGGCGGCGGCGGCGTGCGAATGACGGGAGCGCGCGTCAAAGGGCCGTCGGAGAATTGGGGGGACGCGCGCACAGCTCGCGGCCCTTCTGCAGCCTCCGTGCGGGGGGGATTCGGGGGACCCGGGGACGGGTTTTATTGCTCGAAAGGGGCGACCGGCGAAGGGGCAACAAGGGGAGGTGAGGGACGGAAATTTTCAACAAAAAAAAAAGCTAAGAGTAGTACACAGGCCAAGAGGGCAGCCCCGTCAACTTGGGACCAGTCCGTGTAACAAAAATCATATTCTGAATGTGGGGGTATTTTATCATATATTTTTTTTTCTCATTAATCTAGAAAAAAAAAAAAACGACCGTTCGATATCCGCTTAAAGGATGATAACTGGGCGAGTTTTGTCGGTGCATAATAAAATATAATATTACGGTTACAAAAAATAAAATCGTTATACGAGCGGAGACAAAATGGAAAAACGCGGTTTTACGCGGGAATTTTCGTATAATATGTCGCGCGATTTTGCGTCTCATATGTAATACGCGTAAGTACTTGAAAAAAACCTCGTCACTTTTGTGTACCTACCTAACGATCGCACTTACCTAAGTCCGGTGTTGGAAAACACCAAGACTATATCGGTACATTATCTAGACAAATCATTATCCGAGTAAAAAATATAATGTAGGTATTGGTTATCTTCAATTCGATAAAGTTTAAATTTCGTCTTGGACGGATTTTTCAGTAATCCGGATGAACGTTGTAGACGATTTGTACGATACCTATAATGTATGTCGGGTTGTTGTAACAAATTATTGAAAAACGAGTATTATATAATATTGAAAGATGTACTTGTCGTACTCGCCTATATTATAGCTGGTTGTGTAGAAAAAATGCGTGATGGTAAAATAATTCTGACGATTGAAAACTACAGTCAACACGTAAATGAGCAGGTTAATAAAAACATTTTATTACCTAACGCATTTTTTTCATAATCGCCTATCCTAAAATCTAGTTAAACGTACCCGAGCGCTCGTATGTTCGAATGATATTTCTGCAAATTATACAATTTATTTATGATACGCACGAAGTCTAAACCAATATGGTTTCAAATTTACTGCGGGCGATAATCGTGAAATTGTGTCGAAACTGTGTCTAAATAAAAAGTTTTTATACAAGTCTTTTCCGTTTTTATATTTATTCGGACAAATATAACGACGATATCATCTTTTCCCCCAACACTGCTCGTAACCGAAACTTCCTGCAGAGGCGTTTCGAACAATTCGGTCAGATAACTCGGTTATCGGTAGGTGTTCGCCGAAAATCTACACATCCGTACGGGCTTAAATAATAGTAGCCACTTTAATAAACGCGATCCATCACATTGACGGATAAACGTCGAACGTGACCGACTGCCGGGGCATTGTTCGTGTGCCGGGAAAACGATATCGAGTTACACAACCTCTCTGCAGATCTCGTCAATCGGCGGCGACCGCCAAGCCTCGGCAACGGTATACGAAGACGGAAACCACCGAAGTCGTGTTTTTCGACGAGATCACGTCAACGTCGGTCGCATTCGTGCAGTGACCGGCCGGGGTTAACGGGAAAATCAATTGAGATAAAAAACAAATAGTTTAGGAAATGTTTTCCCGGAAAACGAGTTCACGGGATAAATAGTAATTGTACGTTTGTACTACCCCCGCGGTCGGTTTTGCGCCAGAGTGAAGTCGGGCAGTAAGAAAATCAGTTTGATTGAAAAGTCTGTAACTGTTACACGTTAAAAAAAATTCTTTGGTGATCCGTTCGTTTTTGTACAATAACAATACTGGCAGTGATAAATCACTGAAATTATGCGGAGGGATTGATTTGGAATATTTATTTATATTTATACGAGTTTACCAACTCATTTGTACCCAATAAGTTAGTTAAAGAGAAAAGTCTGTGCCCTTAATAGGTAAGTCGACCTAATAATATTGCGCGGGATTAAGCTTGCAAACGCGTAGAATTTTAAAGTAGAAAATTTACTGACATAATATAGAACAGCGGGTACAAAAATATTGAAGAATAAGCCAAACGGTCCCTAAATAAGATCCTGGAGCCGCGCGACTGAGTGAAATCTGTAAGTACGGAACGATCGTTCGTATTTTGAACATTGTCTTGTTTTTATTATTATTATAACGTTCATTGATGTTTTGGCATAAATTTATTGTACATCGACCGTTAAATTAAAAAAAAAAAAAAATAAATAATAAAAATAATTAAATTAAGTATATACTATTGAATACATTTAAAATGTCAGAAAAACATCAGACACTCGTTCAATTTGAAGAATAACACAAACAAGTAGGTACTTATTAACTACCTGCGTAAAAAAAAATACAAAACGTATAGTTAGAAATGTACTAAAAAAAAATAAATACATTACACATTTTTAATGATGTTTACGAATTCGTAACGATGTTTATACTGTAAACACAAACGTTTTCTTTTTATTATTGTTCTTGTAATTAAAACATTTGAAAACTCTTCAGAATAATAGGAACTATTAATTTATTTTTTTAGATTTTGCATAGCTCATTTTGTGCTTATTTCTAACATCCTCCAATCAACAGCCGGATCTATTTCGGAAATTATTTCGTTTTCCACGACAAAAATTAATTTTTTAAAATTTAAAAGATCAACGAAAGTGTAATCTAAATGTCTCTTCACACGTTATCCGCATAACTTAGGGATTTCGACGTGCGCGGGATACGCCTTCTGCCACCAACTTATATTTTGTGTTCATGCCTTGCAGATTAATCGCAGAAATTACTCAACTGATTAAAGTGATTATGATTGGGTTTTCACTGTTAAATGGAAAATGTATCCCTTTAGGTTTAAGGTATTAAATACAAATATTGGCTCCGTTGTTCTGAATTTATGATTTATTCATCATGACGTATAAATTATCAGTACATATCGATTGGTTTTGATTTACATTCATTGTTCGACTCGGCTGTCTAATGGTTTGTCAATTCCCTCATCATTTTGTTTAGCATCGCGGAGAGAACTGATCGGACTCCGATCAATACTCTAAAATTTAAACTTTCTAGAAATTGTTCTGGTTAGTCTTCTGGTGGTCCTCTCGTTTGTTTTTAATTTGGTTTATCCGCCCAACCAAAAAAAAAACAAGTACGCAAAATATACAATTCAAAAACACGTCAATACCTCTTCCGACCATGCAAAATATGACCAACTGCGCTTTAAAATAAACTCTAAAAACAATATTATAATATATATATTCTTGTCACTTGCGCTGCGTGTGATCCCACCGAAAAGTCCGGAAAGGGTGGGTGCGGTCGGTAAAAAATCCCTTCGAAAATCGTTCTGCGAAACCGCACCTCGAAAGATTTCGTCCGTCGGCTGTAGGTACATAATATATAGAAAAGCGAAAACGATAAACAAATAGACAATGCGGGTTTGTAAATTAGGTTCGTGTCCGCGTATTCCAGAATAATGTACCTGAGCTCTGATGTATAATACAGCGGAATCTATATACTCACAGCTCTTGCACTTTTCTCATCCCGTCACGATTTACTATCATACGAATTCATCCCCTCGAAAGCGAAAACAGTAAGGTGAAAATGTACATAATGATATAAACCTAAATATTTGTTTTTATTTCTTCTTGTTTGTTTTCTTTCGTTAGAATCTTTTCTATATTTCAACCTGCACTCAGCGATCCGAATAACCGCACTTGAATCTCGTATTAAAACGTTTCATAATTATAATTTATAACATATAACTATTCAAGTATTGATACATTATTATCAAGCTGTGAAATACTGCAAACGCCGGAAGAAGAACGATGCATCTGTTCGATCTCTTATAGTAATTCTACCATTATAACTGTCGTTGTTATACAGAATACCAAACAAACACACCGAACAAATAATGCGTTTATTATATGATAGCTGTTAAATTTTGTTCGATAGGTATTTATACGTATATGTGTGCAAATGGAATACGATTAAAAATATTTTTATAAAAGAATACAGTAAATACTTATGACATCATTTTATAACTATATACACGCAAATTTATATTGTATTAATAATATTACAGTTGTTTGCTGAATGCGATAACCGTGTATAAAACAATGCGTGTTTTAATTGTCAAATACTATAGTATACAAAAACGAGTATCCCTTGGGAAATTTCAACTCGGAAAATGGGTCGTCCAACGTTTTGATGTAGTTTTATTGTTAGTCTTTTTTCATCGTTCATCTCCATCATTTTCAATTATGATCAATATTGAAAACGATAATTATATATAATACTATACTCTTTTTGACATGTTCGCAGACGACAACCGCCACTAATAACCAATAAATATAAATCATGAATTTGTCCGCAAAACTCTGCTTTACGTTTGCATAATTTATACGAGTGATTTTTTTTTTTTTTTTAAACATCTCTAACACACGAGTCATATTAAATAAGTTCAAATGCTCGTATAGATAAAGACATCAAGAATGGATCGTTTTTTAAGTTATCGGCGGTCCCGTCTTCTTTGACGATAATATAAAAACAAAATATTGGTATAATCAAATGATTTATCATGAGACAGTAAAACAAGAAACAGTTTACAAACAAGATTGGATAATAGATTGGAGTTGGTAGACAGTTCAGGCATTGTAATGTTTTAAAATAGAAAACCTTTATGAAAGATCTCAGGTCATTGTGATTGAACAGCAGTCAGGTTAAGTTAATTTTTTATTTAAGGGGAACGGCTATTTATTAAGGCGCTAAATTTGGCAAAATATGCACACGATTCGAATTCAAAAAGCTTAAAAAATTAATGATAACAGTATATTATGAATTATGATACATGATTACGTGACTACGGGGAAAAACGATAAAAGTAAAAAAAAACATAGGATAGTTATAATTTCATCTTGTCATTTGTTTTTGACTAAATTGATATTTGAATCGAGTTGGGGATACAATTATTTTTTTATTTAAATATGAATATGGATTAAATATGTACTTATGAAGACAATTGCTTTTTTCAAATTTTTTTTTTAAGTACTAAATCTTTAAACCTGCAATACTAAACATTTTAGGAATATTGACTACTATCCTTTATCCACGTAGTAATAATCAGGGCCGTATTGGGGGAGGAGCACTTGGGTGGTGATATTGGGATTCGTGAAGGAAGATTGGTAAGTTTGTCACGATAATTTTTTTATTTTGAAGAATAGTGCGATCAAAATATTTTTTAAAATATATTTTTGTTGTCCAAGGGCAGAAAAATCCTGAATAAATACCTGTACCTATGAATATTATAGTATCATTTTATAGGTAAATAATATGTAATGTATACGGTTCGATTAAGCAAAACTAAAAGCATATACAGCATCAATATATTATAATATTACTCATAACTCATTAAAGTTAAGTTCTTGCGCAATTTCGGTATAAGACGCATCAAAACGAGCTTCATAAACACGCGCGACGTGTTTACAAACACTCAGTTTTACGTATAATGACGAACGGTCGTATATCGTTTATATATTCACCGAAAACGGCAAACTGTTTGCTACGTGGAAATCAAATGGGTAAATAAACCAAATGATGTGAATTTATTTGGCAGATCCAATATTGGTTTGAAATACGCACGAAACAAAATATGCAGTAAGATTTTCCGGTGCAAACACGTCAACTATAACGTAATTATTATCAGTGGCGTAATTATGGGGGTTTAGGGGCTGAACTCCCTCTCCCATTTGTACGTAATTAAAATTTTACAATATAAACATTATTATAATATATAAGTATAAATTTGTTATATTGTAGACAAATATCTATAAAAAAATTCTGAGTACGTCGCTGGTTATTATAGATTATTATACCTGGATGAAGTAAGTAAATATTAGTTATAACTCTTCTATTATAATATATACATATTCGTGTAGCAAAAACACGACAGTAAAGTATAAAAAACAAAATACGTTTCTTTGAAAAACAAACAATATGTTTAAAACAATCTATTCCGCTTTAAGCCTTGTAATAACTGCAGAATGAACAGGGAACCAACTTGATTGTTAGGTATATACTCGTACAGCAAAATATATTGTTTACACAATTTTTTGGTCCAATTTTAAAAGCGAATGTTGTTATACAAAAACGTATTTGTTATATGGATGTTCAAGAATTTTATGGTTTTTTTTTTTTTTTTTTTTTTATCGTCTTCCCAACAAATCGAATCACTACGATATACCTAATGTTTGCATAAACTCGAAGCAAAACGAAAAACAACAACACACAACCAAAAAACAATAATATAGATTATTTTGCGTCTCAGTGAAGAAATATTATTTATGAAATAAATGCTGAAACGTATTTGTTTATTGTGTTCAGTATAATTATAAACAACTGCTATATTCTATAATACATAATAGAAATTGGTTTAAAGTTTTCATTCACCGCAAATAGTTATAAGATAGAAAATCTGTATCCTCGAAAAATATCCCACAAGTTCACGTGAAATAAACAATTGAAATAATTATTAGAGTGAAAAAAATAATAAAAAACATTTTTTTGAAAATAATAACAACTCGATCCATGTCATACAAATGTAACAACTCTTTGTGTTATTTTTACTAACTGCACGTATAAATTATACAAACATTTGTTCCCAAACCGTTATTTTGTAAAAATAAATGGGCAGACAACGATCGATTAATATGGCTTAAAAGTCCATTTGTTGAAAATTGTTTGTGGACGAAACGAATCTAAAAATATCTTATTGCTACATATATATATATACATATAGGAGGTTTCAAAAATTATAATACTATTGTTATTATTCTTTATAGCTATAATTTGCAATTTATATTGAACTATTAAAATTAAAATGTATATCACTCGCAGAAGCTACAAAACGAATTCCAGTCAAAATAATATAACGCGTAGGTATTGAGTTTCTTATTTTGATTAAATTTTCGTTCGCTGCAATCCGAATTGTTCAAATTTAATTTGAGACCGTATTGTGTGGGTTTTATATATTTTAATTTAGAACTTTGAAGGGATTTACTGGTGTTGATATAGTAAAATATGATTTGAATTGATTGTAGCTTAAAATTTTAATTAATATACAACGGTTTTTAAACGATACATTATCCAAAATATTTTGCAGTTTCGGTTTAATGCCACATAATAATATTATCGAACTGTCAATATTATTCGTCGAATACACACAAATATTATAAACTAATACGATACAGCATGCGCATGATTGTCGTTTATAATAAAGACATTTTCGATCAAAAGTTTGTCTTTTGTTTGAATTTCAAACTCAAAAGATAGAGAGATTAGTATAAAATATGTTATATTTTATAACAAAAGTACTCTCGAAATGGAGCTTTATGAAAGTTATAATTTTATGTAGGTAGGTGGTACTATATAATTCGGAAAGTATATGTTCTGCATTTTAATTATAGTGTGTGATTGTTGTACATATAGGATTCTCTAAATTTTTTCTCTGAATAAAGCATTTTATTTACATGTAATTTACATTATGTCACTGTATGAATGGTGACCGCATTTTTTTTGTAACAAATTGTTTATGTTATTTTTTTTTTATTAACTACATATGCTTATGTAACAAAGAAAAGAGAAGGCGTGGAAAATCAATAATTTTTTTTCTAATTGCAACTCATTTTCTAATCATTGAATTTCGCATATTACAAAAATAATAGGTACCGATTGGTCTAAACTTGAATGACGTTACAAAATAATAAAAAAATTAATTTACAAATAATGTATACTTATGTCTAAATACCATCTGCAGC
>CM029362.1:13952173-13990915 GCA_017140985.1 Hormaphis cornu
ACCTATAACCAAACTTAAAAATTATATCTTTTGTTTATATTATGGTGTTTGAACAACTTAATTTCTTATTAATTTTAAAACCAAGTGTAGTATAACTAATAAAACTTACGATGAATCATGGCTAAAATATGAGCATTTAGATAAAAAAAAAAATCCATTTACTAATATAAAATGTTATAATTAAGTACAAGTATATAATATTGTAATCTAATTTTAAATTGTTTGCCCAGCGTTTATAAAAAAACAAATAGGTACATAAGTAAATTTAAAACTACTTAAACTTACCGTGCATTCGTTCTAAAATTTGAAATTTTAATTAATAATACTAAGGTAATTAATTACAATTTTAAAGTGATGCAATTGAGTAAAATTAGAAATTTCATATTGTAATTATAATTATAAAATGTTTGCACTCAACATATAATAAAATCATCAAATAATTCAAAAATTGCATATTAGTCCATAATAAACAGTAGTAGCAATAGTCAAATAATGTATAAATTAGGTATTTAATTTTTTACGTTTTTTTTAATATTCCTTGTTTTGAAATTGAAATTTAATGCACAATTTTAATAAAATACCTTTATGTACCGAATAATTAAAAAAAAATTTTTTTTTTATTTTTGGGTGTTTTACAAAAAAAGACACTTATTTCAAATTATACCTACCACTTCACATCACTGAAAGTCAAGAACATCAAATTTTGATAATAGCGTGTAATTCAATACTATTTTTAGTGTTTATTGGTTTTCTAAACTTTGACAAATCGTTTAAAAAAAACATCTGTATGAGTTAATCTAGTGATTAAAAATTAATTGACCTTCATTTTTCGTATTTAGCTGAAAGTTCTAAAGTAACGTAAGTAAATATTTCGTTGTTAAGATTTGTTCCAAAACCTCTCTAATCAATTTGGGAAAATATGTAGTTATGAACCAGTTAGAGTGACCATTTTAGATACAGCTCAAAAAAAAAAAAAAAAACTAAATTCAGTATGACACGTTGTTTGTTCCATAAATCTATCTAAATAAAGGTATGTATCTAAGTAAATATTTTTAAAATATTTTGATTAGATTAAAATATTATCGTATTTGACTTTAGAAACTTTACAAACGTGATGTATATGTTTGGCAGTACTGTACTGGGTTGGGCATAATATTTGGCTCTGCGTGAAAAATAATATTGTGTTATGATCAATCAAACATTTTGTCATAAATAACATATTATTCACTATTTAATTCGTACGTACGTATTTAAAATATTTAAATTGGAATACATTGGAAGTGTATGGTTGTAAATTTACACATATTTGTTTACGTAATTTATACGTAAACTTAATTATTTTAACAACTTTTATTTTGTTTTGTTGCTGAACACTTTGATGAATGTATTTATAGTTATAAAAGCTATTTTATCTAGGTACGTTTTTACAATATTATTAAGTAGGTACGTAACATTTTGAAAACTCCAAATTTATACGATTGGCTAAATATGGTTACAATCTACACCAGATAGATAGCACACCAATAATAACAGATTTTATACCATGCGCCTTGACATATTGCTTACGACTACAAAGATAAGAACCAAACCATGACAACATTGATTCATCAAAGCCTGAATCCAACAACACTCTGATCAACAACCTATGAACAACGCGATCAAAGTCCTCGGTGAAATCGTTATGTACCTGTTACATCAACGTGTTTATAGTTAATAAAAAAGCATCAAATACATTTTGTAATAAGAAAAAACTAGACAGCTAGTAATTTTTGAATGGCCAGAGTGATAACCGCATGTATTTCATCGCTTAAAATTGAATTGATAGCCGGTTTAATTAAACGTAAGACTAATAAGTCGAAAAGTTCAACTGATAAAAAAATGGGCCTGTAGATTAAAAAGTTGGAACTTTCAATAGACGTTTGTCTCTTGAATCTTAAATAAATCCAGATGGATTCACATTCTGCATCCAATGACTTACAATAAATAAGACATAGGTAAATAGTGTGTACATGGCGTTAGTCATTACTAAAAACAACTGTTCTATACGGCTTGGAAACGGGGGCGCTGAGGAAAACAGAATCATCGAGACTAATGATGTTTGAAAGTAAAGTTCTACGAACAACTTACGGCTCAGTCTTTGATAGCCAAACCAATGAATAGAGAAAACTACATAGATATGTACTCAGAAACTCCAAAGACTTTTTCAGAAGCCGAATGGCAGGTCATGCTTGGCGCGAACAGGGAACATTAGTTAAACGCACGATTAAAGAAGACCCTATGGGACAAAAGTACTCACCTGTCCGTTACGACGTCAAAATGTAGGAAAGAGTGGAGTAAGTTTACGCATGGATGGACATGAAAGATGACAAATCTAAATTTAAATATCAATAATGGCGTTTATGTGATCCTAAACCAATTTAGTTATATCATTTAACATATGATCGTACAATTTTTTGACGTTTGGATGTATTTTTTTTATTTGCAAGTTGACGTTGTTAATATTTAACTGACTATAACTCTTCAAGTATTTGTCTAACATCACTAAAATTGTGTATAGAAATCCTCCTAAGTCGTGTAGAACGTTTTATGTTAGTTTATGAGTATAATTAACAGTTGTTGTCAGTTTACAGCTGCAAATAATTAACTTTCCCCGGGTATAGCGTAAGTTGACAAATTTCTCAAAAAAAATTAAACTTAAATAATTTTTTATTCACTAAGAATTAAATGTTTAAAATATAAACGTAAAATATTTCAATGACATTAAAAAACGTCGGTAGTAAATTTGAATAACTACAATCCCACACTTTAAAAGTTACAAGCGGTTAACTTAAGCATCGTCAACATGCCCCACTCAACATTACTACCATTACCTTCATCGCAGCATATGCAATATTTAAATAACTATGAAGACATATCTTGCAATAAAAAATAAATTTTCCTATTACATTTAATCGTGCGTTAGGTACTTCATTTTTGACACTCCACAACCTAATGTATAAGACTCACCTTGGTCTTTGGCTAAAATTTAAATAAAATAAGAGTAAAAGTGTTTTTATTAGAAAATAAAATTGAATTTTATAATATGATGCTAATCATCTAAAACGTTGCTTAATTTTATGTAGGTTCATCGAATAAAAACGTACAGAATAATTTTGATTTGTATAGTTATCTGTACAATAACTAAATTTGTTTTTATTGGTTATAATATAATTGAGTCGGCTGATTATTCCAAGTAATATATACTAACTGTTTGTAAAATTTTAATATTTGTATACTCATACGTGAAAAAAGTAGAACATACTTTTTTACCACGGAACAATGTCATAAAGCTTTTTTTAAAGTTTCACTATTTCCGGAAAAATTAAATTTTTATAGAACCATGATTACACACATAATACTGTGTTTTATAATATGTGAAATTTTCAAGGTGCTTTGTTAAATATTAATAGGAAAATAGCATGGAGAAAAATTGAAATTTGGTAAACACTAGTTTTCCGTAAACAACACAGATTTTAGGAATTTTTCTGGTAATTTTTCGTTTATAACTTATCAAGTTTTGACAATTTTGAAAACATATGCTCAAAGTGCCGTGTAACAAACAAAAGCTACCAGAAATTGAGTATAAATTTGAAAATTGGAGCTTTTTTGACAAAGTTACAGTGGTTTCTGTGCGATATAAAGAAGAAAATGTGAAAACCAATACATTATGCATTAGTGCACTATATATTAATGCATTATCCACTATACGAATCTAAAAAACAGTGTAAACGCCGACTACACGAGCGTTTGATAGTTAATACATTATTAATGATTCAATGTATTTGTTAACATATTATTAAATATGTGTTACCTACATATTGTTTTGTAAAAATGAACTAATGAAAGACAAGTAACTGAGAGTTGCAAAAAAAAAAAATTTTTTTTAATGGATTTTGAGTTAAATACACTGTACTTAACATATACTGACCATATTTTCATATTTAAAAATTAAGACCGATTTTTGTTTAATAAATACAAGTACATTCTCGTATTTTTAAATTTACATTCGTTTCGTATTATGAAATATTACAATAACAAATTTCTGTTTAATCAAATTGTTAGTTTTACTTAAGTTTTGTTGGATAAAAATATTATTATATTATTAATAGTTAGTAGTTTTTATAATATACATAAAATAATGTAATAAAAGCAATCCCAATACAATACAAATACAATGCATTCTTATTGAAACATTAAGAATATAAAGTAAAACGAAATATTTTAAATTGCATACTTAAGGGTATGATTTTATCATGCATATGCTTAAAATATTGTCGTGTTTCACCTAAAAAATATTTATATATAATATACTAGTATGTAATTTATTTAATTAAATATTAATAAAAAATTAAAAAATTAATATTTTTACAGAAAAACAACTCACGACTTTTTAAATCATTCACCTCTTTAAAATAAAAACATACATATTTACGATGTTGTAATGCTGTAATTATGATTAAATATAAGAAATTCATAGACAAATTTTATAAATAAAGTGCAATTACCAAAACGTCCAATACTAATACTAACATAATTTACTGTAAAATAAACTTAAAACAAAAGAAAAAGAAAGAAGTAAAGAAAAAAAATTAGACGTATAGGTAATTCTTTACTAGGAAAGAAAGATGGAGTTTATTTTTAGAAAAGAAGCAAAAAAAGAAGTAAATTTGAAGAAAGCCGGAAATTTCTAAGTCGCGTGTGTAACCTGATGCGTGATTACTGTTTACGAAGCTGTAGTTAAAAGTTTAGTAGGTACTAAATTTGTAAGTAATTGAAAATTTCATACGAAAATAAGAATTCTGAACGGAGCTCAGTTTACGTATTATTTATATTTTGGTCATTTACAAAAATACCATGTAATGAATTAATTTTTATGCAAAGTTTTATGACTTCAGAAAAAATGAACTAATCAATTGAAAATAGGTAGATCTCACAAACAACTAAGTGTATACAAATTATAAATGATTAACAGTTATAGATATTAGTAATTGTTTAACTTAAAACATTTTATTTTAAACATCGTGAGAAAATTATTTAAAACTTTTTTCTAAAATTATGTTACATGTTTATTATATTGCGTATGTATGACATGCAAATTTTTTTGAAATTTTTACGCATGGACTATCATGTATCAAGTGCACTCCAAACTCTGCTCAAAATCTTCATTTTTGGAAACAACTTTTTATTGCTTACAAATTAACTACAGAACACGACGACCAACATAATATTATAATAAAGTAATATGTTGGATATTGTGAAAGCATTAATTATAATAATTTTAATAATTTTCATAAGTTTTAATTGTATGTGTTTATTTTAATAATTACTTATGGTACCAAACACCTGTCTGGGTATGTCATAACGAGTATTTGCTGGTCTTTCACCTAAAAATGTTTGCAATTGATTAAATTTCTTATGACTAACAATTTGAGGATGATACTTATATAGATATGAATTATATATTAGATAATTATATGTATAAAATTTACCATGATGTTTTAATGATACTTACAATTGAGTTCTCTATATATAATTTCTGTAAAATAGAGGATATAATAAATTTATCATTTAAATTTCAGAATTATTAATGATTCTGAGTGAAACTAGGAAAATATTGATTTTCACGGAGTATTTTTTTATAGTTTAGGTACAAATAACTTCTGGGAAAATGAGCCATTTTTTAATATTCTAACAAAGAAAAATTAAAATTTTATGTTAATAATAAACTTGTTAACCGTTAAAAAAAAAAAATAGATAAATTTTACAAAAAAAAAAGTGTAATAACACATGTAACACAACTCACCAATACATCTTTCTCTTTCTAGAACAAAAAAAAAAAAAAAAAATCATTACATAATGGGAAACAGATACTATTAAATATAACGTGTAGGCACTTTTATTCAGTTTTCACTACCATAAATATTAAATTATCATCAAACATATAATTTAAATTTGTACTTTTTATTTGTACATAAGGAGTATAAAATTTTAAAATTATAAAGTACTCATTCATAATCATTTCAATTATTTCGTGAGAAGTACCTAAAATTCGTCATTATTGAAGAACGTCTCAAAATAAATGTAATAAAATACAATAAATCTATATAAGATATGATGTGTAAGAATATTATTATGGTACATATTAATTTGAAAACAATCCAGTAAGGTAAACTAACAAAATGAGATTAAGTGAATCGAATCACAAATGTTTTCCTAATTGTACTGAGAACTATAATCATTTAAAAATTCTTTGGTTGTGCTGTTATGACTAAATTATTAAACTTATATAATTTAGTTATTCTACTTTTTATTTTTATTGTCAACTAAAAATAATAGTGTACTAGGTGTTTTTTCATTTTCAACAACAAAATCAATAGAATTATTGATAAGTAACACTCTTTTGTGTCGACCTTTGGCGTCTAGCGCCAATTTAATGGTGAAAATGAGATAAAGAAAGGACTGAAACAAATGACTCGTGACTTTAATCCATAATGCATGTATCGAGAAATGAGGAATTTATTAACTCTATGTTAGTTTTGTGATTGTAGGTAGAACTAACGAATTCAGTGAATTTTAATAGTATTCATATGAAATTTTAATAATTTCCAAGTTTATCAGATTTTGCACCAAAAAAGTTATGTATTTATATAGGTATAAAAACCTATTCGAGCGTAAAAGAAACATACAAATTTAAAAAAAAACCATTTTCTTTATTTTTCATCATTTTCTCTACGTCTTCGTGGCCGAAAACAAAGAATCAAGGATATGTGTTTGCATTTATAAACCATTAACATATTATGATGTAGGTAATACGTTGTTTAATGAAACAAATGCCAATGTATCTAAATTCTGAAGACATGTCAATGATATTCGGGCACACTTTGACTACCATGGTTACCATTACAGTTAATTATAATGCTCTGTTTGTGCTATTATGGACTAAGGTATATGGGTATGTATGGGACAAGCACCCGTAAAAATGGGCCAATAAGTTGATATGTACGTAAGTTCATAATTTCATACATAACTATGTCCATACAACCTTGCACACATGTGTATGTATATACGTATGTCGATATACATACTACTGTGCATATTATGTAGGCCCATACAATCCTTTCACAATGTAAGCAAGTTACCATGGTTACTATGGTTACCTGAACGTTACACTTTTTGCGTAACGCATTTTCAGATTAACCCACAGTTTTAAAACATATTAAGCACGTTTAAACCAAATATTGGTGAACGGCGTCTGTCGGCTGTTGAACGTACCAAGGCATTACACAACTTATGCCCTTTTTGTTTTCATAATTCTCCCTATCCTTGCAGAGTACCGTACTGTTCTTTTGCATACTATCGCCACTTTTGCTTGGAAAATGATCTTAAGAGTATGAAAATTCCAGCATCTTGATGCACACCTGTACATATCGTATAGGTACCTTTTATTAATCACTACTATATTCATTAGTGATAAACGCTCACCAATCTTAGGCAACATAAGCCAGAGAACAGAACAGCGTATGAATGTTTTGGAAATGATCCATCTAAGATGAGTGGTTTGACAAAGCATGATAGAATAATGGGAGCGATTTAGTATAAGTGTAGACAAGCATAGATTAAGATGGTTTTGGACATGTCTTAAGATGAGAGAAAAAAGAAGCAATAAGAGTAGTTGTGTTAAATTATACTTGAAGTATATCGAGTTAGAGGATTTTCGAAGATTTATGTTGGATACGATTGAAAATAAAACGAGCACTACTGATCATGACGTGGAAGAGCTGTAAAAAATTGAGACACGTGGAGCTCTTGGACCAATGTCACTCTGACCTCGATTAGTCAGTATAAATGCCATGAAGAAGGAAAATATGATAGGAAAAATATCACCTTTATCATTATTAGGTATATTTAAACAGAAATTATTTTTAGAAAAGAAACATTTAAATAAAAACAAATTTACTATTTTAATGTTAATCTGTAAAATATGTATTATATAAAACCAGAAAGGATAGACACTAAATTTTATTTAAATTTCTAAGGTATTTTCACACAGATCACACTATGCAATTTTTATTTATTCTTACCTCTTTTTGCTTCAGGTGTAACCTCGTTCAGGTTAGGTAAAAATGGTAAAGCATCTTTTAAAAAAATTATTAAAAATTAAAAATTAATTTAATTTTTTGTCATTTTACAAGTTAGTATTAGCTATACGTATATACGAGTATACGAATCATTTATAACCGTCAACATAACACACGTTGTATAAGATTTTTTAATAATATAATGTTCAAAGTACTTGAGTATTTAACCAAATCTTTACATTTTATCTACTTTAAATATAACTAGTAGATGCAGAAATCAAAATTTGTTAGCAATGATTTATCGTACGATGAATTATTTAAGTAGTGCAAAAATGTTTGGTCCTCACTCCATCTCGGTAGCCTCCTAATCGCTGCTAGTCACCTTTTCTCTTTGTAGATTGTTTATTTATTTATTTTTTTTTCTTACTTTTAGGAGGAGCATTGACGCTTTTTTGAAATAAATACGTAATTAACAAAATTATTTTGAAAAAAAATTTTAAAGTTTCCATGTTGAAAAAAAATTATTTTTACTGAACTGAAAATACTAATTAAAACACAAAACTGAACAATCGTATCTCTTTATCGCAATTTTTTAAATAAGTGACGGGTTAGGTTGGTATGTTTACATACATATGAAAATGTACGTAAGTAAATATCACTATTGCGAATTGTCTAAAATTATTTACACAGGTTAGTACCAGTTGAAAATATGGCTTCATGTCAATTATGGATTTAAAAAAAAATTAACTTTAAGCATGTCTGCCCTTAAAACGTACAAAACCTCGACGACGCTTCTACTTTTGAATTTTGATTCGATTGGTAACTGAACAATTCCTTTTTACTATAAGAAATATAATTCTAAGCGTTTGGTTGATATTTACATTTTTGCAGATGTATGCGAATATAATGAACACATGTATACTTTATAGCTTAAAACTTTGCACATAAGTACCAGTTGATAATGGTACAAAAAAATATGTTTTAAACGAACATTAAATTTTTAACGAATAATAAAAAATAAGTACCTAACGTATTTGATAGATTTATATTTATGGAGATATACAATTTTTATGTTCAGATTAGAGTACAATATTTGTTGTTATAATAATATTGATATTTTATAAACTTATTGTTGTTGTATCACAAAACTCTTTTGGGTGCAACAATGTCCGGGGTTCTGCCTCAACAATAAATTGTGTTAAGGTAAATTATATCCACATTTTGTTATGAATTACTCCATAATATTAGTTGCACATACTTAAATGTATAATGTATACATAACCTAACCTAACATGTATAGTATAACTACAATATCATTTTATTTCATTATAGTTGAATTTTAACAAATCCATTCCAAAGAATATTTCTGTATAAATTAAAACAAATTCTACATAGAAAACATTTTTACACTTCATTGCCTTGTTATAGTTTATTACCCTTTTTAGGAGCTATTAACTATTGAAAAACCATTTTGCGTGAATTTTACTTTATTTTACATTTTTATACTCTAATTTAACAAAGAATTGCATTTTATTTATTTAATGAATTGTAATTAAAGCCCATAAATATTCTTGTCAAAGCTGTACATATCTAATGTTGTCATATTAGTTATTTTAATAGAAGTTATAACAATAATACTGGTTTCAAAATAAAGAAGAAATTTGCTATTTCCATACATTCCCCCTTTTTGGATTCGTTCATTTTTTTTTTTACCGTTCTATGTCTGTTTCAATTCTTTAGTTTTTTAGTTATCACTCAAAACTCAAAAGTGATCGCTATAATAATAAATAAATAAATAAATAAATAAATAAATAAATAAATAATTTGTATTTTACTAATCGTGATAATATTATGTAAACAATTCAAAACCGTTTGAACAACTTTTATACCAGCTCTTGCAGACTATTACGGCAAAAAAAAAAAATTAAAACCATATTTGCAGTGTATTGTACCAGTTAAAATATTAATACATTATATTATATTATTCATTATATACATTATATTGATACATTTTTGCAGATGTATGCGAGTATAATGAACACATGTATACTTTATAGCTTAAAACTTTGCACATAAGTACCAGTTGATAATGGTACAAAAAAATATGTTTTACACAAACAATAAATCTTTAACGCATCATAATAAGTAACGTATTCCATAGATTTACATTTATGGAGATGTACAATATTATATAAATATCGTATAACTTTGTACAAGTAAAGCTATGTAAAATCGTTATGAAGTAGTTATTTTTTTTTTTTTTTTTGGAATATGTATCGCAATGAGTATGATCAATTTTCGTCATTTCCCAGAATTATTTAACAAAAAAAAAAAAAAAAATTTACGACTTATAATTTTCAATATTATTTCTTTAAAACTGAAAAATAGTTGTTGCCAACCTTCAATTCAATTTTTATCTTTTTCTGGACATTTAGTTATCCTTCATTGAGCAATACTAACAATAATAAAATTAAAAAAACTATTTTAAAAATTTTAATGATTATATACAACATTTTTTTTATATTTAGATGGAAAGTACCGAAACGTTTTGTATTTTTAACAGTTTATAGCAACAATTAAGGGAGAGCTTGGGTGTACTTAGACCTTTCAGATTTGTGGGTAACGAACTTAATTAAAAAAAAACTCAACGAATTTCAGATTCTAAGCGGAGCGGTGTATTTATACATGCATTTATTTTAAGATGAAATTTGTTTTTTTTTTTAGTTTTCTTAAAAACACTTTTGTGTAGAAACGCGCTGCATTAACTAAGAATAGCACAAAAATAGATAGGTTTCCAGCGTTTATAGATGGTAAGAACCTACATTGAGATTTTTTTTAAATTTTGACTTTTTGTGTTATGATCAAAAAATAAAAGTCAAATTTTTTAAAGGGCTTCGAATGACATTTTTATACAACGTAAAGAAGGATAATTAGCATTTGTGTAACGCGGGATATTTATATAGAACTGAGGTGGTCAAATTTAATGAATATTGTAAATTTGAAATTTGTAGACTTTTGCAGTAACGTTTCATAAAACCGTTAATTTCTATACATCAAGGTACCTATATAGGAAATACGAATGTATAATAAAATCTAATTAATGTTTACATGTAAGTGGTGGAAAGCTTACAATAGTATGTGCACACAAATTTGATTTTGTGTAAATACGTTTTCAAATAACGATTGTGAAAAGATAAAATCTCGTTTTTTTTTGTCAAAATTTCCTTTTTTGCATATTGTTGCACGCGACATAACTATCGATTGATACAATTAAATGATATTTTATGAACAATTAATTAATTTATGACAACTTTTAGTGTTTCATATAATGTTTCAACACAATACGCATTTTATTTGATTTTGTTCTAAAGTTATAACAAGGTTTATATCGTACCTACATCATGTTTTTGGCTGTTCTGTGTAATTTTAAAAATGGCGCTTACACCCATTTACCTTGTAACCATTTTTATGCTTTTGCCATAACAAGTTTTTGTTGTTGTACTTACAGCCAAATTCACGTTTCGTTCGCCGATAGTGAAACGTTCCCTCCCAGCCGCCCTTTCCGTGCACTCGTATATTATATTATACTAGCTGTTCCGACCCGGCCCTGCTTCTGTATAATAGTATGCTGAATTCTATGTATACGTTTAAAATTTATACCTAGTAGGTTATGCCCTAAACTTTATTAAAATAGTTTTTCACCCCTACCCAGACCCCCCGTAATCCGACCAGGCTGAAATTCGGTAAGGGTTTACTAGATGGTGTCTCTTATGTCATGGATGAGTCTTAGCAGTGCACTTCCGTTTCCTCCTTCTAGGGATAGAGAACCGTCATTATAATAGTTTTTAACCCTTACCCGAGCCCCCCCCCCCCCCGTTACCTGACTAGACTAAGATTTGGTAGTGGACTAAAAGAGGGTGTGATATATGAACCGTAAGAGGTTCCACCCTCTACCACCGTTTATTCCCCACTAGGGGTGGAGAAACGAACAAATTATAATAGTTTTTTACCCTTACCCGGACCCCCCGTTACCAAACCGTGCTTGAGTTCGAGGCTCTCGGTGTTACGCTAAGATTACCAGGGTGGGAATCTCTTTTGAGATACCTTAAGGATTGTCCATACAAGACCTGGTGCTAATCTGACGTTTCCATCATGGGTATCCTTTTTAGAACAATAGAAGCATAGCACCAGGGACTCCCGGTGTTATTAAGATGTGTATTACAATATGGAATACATACCAAGCCTGGGCAAGCTAACAATTTTGTAATTTTATTTTAAAAACAATAAGTTGATTTAAGTTGAAAGTTTATTTTTTAATTGGATTATGTAAATGTTAATTTACCAAAAAATTGTATATATATATCAATTAATGTTAATAACTTATAGATTCAATATAACTTAACTTTGTTTTAAAGAAAGAACTTTACACAAGATTAATCATCAATTATAGATTAATAATATACGAAACAGTTAAGACTTATCAGAGACACCCTGCTATAGATTAATATAAGATGAATATTGTTGATCTAAACCTAGACGTTGTATTGACATATTTTGTATGAAAGAAAATACCACTCTCTCTTATTTATAATAAAAATATATATATATCTAAATGTTTACTTCATTATTTTTCTTGATAAATTTGATAAATTTCTCAGAACAACTGATATCAACACGCAGATATCAAACAAATAGTTTGACGGACAAAAAAGCCAGATGGCATTCAACTGTAGGTAGCTGGAAAGCAGCGGGCCACCGCACCACATAAAGGTAAACAATTTATACATATTTTATTTTGATTATTAACTTTATTGGACTAAATTCACACCTATGACATTTGCGTGATCATAAGGAAAACATTAAAAAAATCCGGTCAGAATTGAACAGTTAATTATCAAGTTCAATTTACATTAAAAATGCGCATACAGCCTTATATATAAGTATAGATTATAGTGTTATAATTGCAATACGGTTTAAGGATTCGATAGGAATTCCCATCTTTGACTAAAAGTACCAGCTTTTATCGGTTGTCTTGATGAAGAACTTTCTTCAGTATCGTATGATCTCCGTTTTCTAGAAAAAAGACAATTTTAACAAAAAAAAAAAGCCATTGCTACCTGAGTAGCTCAAACGTGCACAATGGTCTCATATACTGACAATCATATTATACTAATTAATACAATTTTATTCTTAAGTAAAAAAAAATTAATAATAATAAAAATTTTCTAATTTTTTATGGAATGAATCGTAATGTTTTAGAATTGTTATAAATGCAGACATCTATTAGTTTCTAATTGATTGTTTACAATCAAAAAAAATTTAATTGAACCAAATAATAACAAAGTAACTTTTTAAAAACTGTCATTGAAAAATGTATTTAAATACTGACTGCGATATATATGAGTCAAGTGTCAATATTTTATAAACAATTATTTACATCCTAACTTATATTACTACATACAGCGACTTGAATTAGTCATAAGCCGAGCCCGATATTCGTTTACAAAATAATTGAAACTACCACAGTAGTGCTATCCTGTGTAAATCTTTGAAATAATCCAAAATACATAATGGAAAAATCACCTATTTATGTATTTAATGACGGTTGACAGTGTACCTACACTACATTAAACTTGAGAACTTGTGACTGTTTATATAAAAAATAAAATACCCGAATCACAAAATAATACACTTTTTTATTTGCGTATACGTATTTTGACAACTGTGTTTGACAACTAATCTACGACTAGATCTGAAGATTCGAACTGAAAATGACAAAATGGTTGTCGAAGTAAACATACGCAAATAAAAAAGATACCTAAATTGAAATATTTTTTGAAAATAATTACGATGACAATTTTTTGATTTTCAATAACACACAGAACTTTGAAATCCTAGAATTAAAAAGTATTTGACACTCATTTTGTTTATTTTAAAACATTATGACAACTGGTATTCAATATTAATATTACTATGTACTTGGTGTAAAAATTTTAGTGGGTATTTTGGTGGAGTTCTGACTATAAATTTGTAGTGGTCACTGAGTAATTTTATTGGATAAATCATAATATTAATTGTAGTTGTACGTTTTTTATATCCATATTTATAGGAGTAAAAATTAAGTATTAGTAGTATAAGTAGTAGTATTTTACTTAGTTAGGTTTATTTCTGGGCTTATTACGTGGTCTTCTGTTAAGCTTTTACAATATTCAAAAGGTGTCATCAGATCTATAAATTTAAAAACCGTATATCACACTTTTTACTTTTCTAATTATTCTAAAAATATTTTGAATGTTAAATAATTTGATGTTTATAGTGTTACATAAATAATAAACTTAAATTAGAAATTTACTCGGAATTTTATCATCAACAACAAAAAATTGAAGTAAAAACCAAATCGTTGATAAAAATCCAAAAAATGTATCCAATTGTTCAATCGTACAATTGTATGTACCTACATAGTTGTTGCATAAAATTTAAAATCTAAAAGAGGGAAAAACTTTACATATTCCTCTCAAGTATTCAAAAATTTCAAATGTAGTATCAAACGACCGTTAATTTTCGAGAATTCGCAAACGCCTTAATAAGAATTTGTAAGTAATTTGTACGTTCACCATTACATTGAGATTTTTCAGTTGTGTTGTTAACCCAATTATCCACTTTTAAAATCCCTACAGTAAATCAAAGTCTGCAAAATCGAACATTTGCTAGTGATTTATGAAAATTTGCAAGTCTACTTAAGAATCTGCAAGCCATTTTTTACATGTTATATGTAATTTTAAAATTGTGAAATTAGCCCAACTATTTCAAAATTTTTATCAAACCATTGCGGTTAGAATAGATATTTATAATGAAAGACTGAAAGAGTAAACATGTTTTAGAAAAACATTGGTGTAGGTACGTTACAACTTGAGATAACATAAAAAATTGTTTTAACTAAAGAGTTTTTAAATTTTTTTGTCACAAATAAAACTATATACCTAATTTTATGTTACAATGTAAAATATTATCAAAACTTTTTTCGAAAACTAAAGTATTTTTATACAAAAAATTGCTCATTAATGGTCCAGCGTTATATTGAGTTCATTTTCCGGTCTTTTAAAAATTATTTCTAAATTATAACCAAAAAAATCATCGAGTCGTAAAAAAAAAACATTGTTATAATTTTTTTTCTTAGATATATTTTTTATATTATTTTTGGGGAGTATATAAATTTATCGGGATTCAAAATTGTGAAAAATCTGGTAGTATAAAGTAATATAATTATAAGTTAAAAAACCAAGAACGTGGTGCACATGTAAAAAGTACAGTTTTAATTTGTTTAATACATTATACATCTCTTCGAAGATGACTTAAAAGTCATGACATTTATACTATAAACTAAATTAATAACGATGGTAATTAATCAAAATAGGTACTTACCATCATGGAAACCCAAATAAAGAAATATTTTATTGTAATAATGCAATACATAATCTACAAAACAAAATAATTAATATTTGATTGTAGATAGTATATTATAATCAAACACTCAACAGTATTTAAATTGGTAATACCCATACTGAAACAAAACGCATACAAAAATTATTTTTTAAATTAATTAGTAACTAATAAAGAAAATTTTGTACGGAACTATTAAATTATACATTAAAGAAAACTATTTTCTTTTAATAGTACAACATTAAAAAAAATGTGTAGGCAAATATTTAAGAAATAACTATTGCTTACCATTATCATGTAAAAATTCTGATGCAACTGTTAAGCATATTACATTTAAACTAAATAGATTGTACGTAACTACTAATTTATGTACAAATCTAACATAATTTATATTATAATTTAATCTATTTTAAACAACGAACAAACAATGAATAGATAGCGAAAGTAACAAAAAGAAAGATAGAAGGAAAATCTGATCAAAGTAGAACAAGAACACCATTTATGAAAAGGATCATAGAAGACATAGAAAAATCGATTAACAAAGAACAGAAAGTAGGTGTGATGAATAGTGAAGAGTAGAGTTTCGTTGAACCAATCTACAGATTTGAAAAAAAAATTTTTTTTCTTATAATTATCGACAAAAACTTAGGTATTTTATTTACAATCGTACACACCGAAGGTATTGAATGTGTGTTGTAGAATTTGTTTGAGGTCTTCTATACAACATAAAAACAATAAACTAAGATTACAAAAAAATAATTTTAACAAAAACCCAGTTATGAAAAATAAATTCATTTACTTTCTTTGCGGAAAATATACGGTAAATACAAATTATTATCATTTTATTAAGAAATATCATTTGATAATTTGACTTAATATAATTACTCAATGGATTTTCATGAATTTTGTAGTATCTATATCATACATTCTTTTAGAATCTGAGCGGTACTAGGAATATGACTATGCGCTCACATCATATTACTTTGGTAAGCATTTAAAGTTTATGAATTTCAATAATTTCCGGCTATATTTTTCTTAGATCCAAGAATAATAAGATTGTGTATGTGGTTAATACAACGAATTAGGTATTCTATAGAATTCCTAGGCATTCTATTGAGTATTTTAACAAACTTTAGGATAATTATGTATTTTAGCAAGCCGTTTGATTATCGGGTTCAGCGAGATATTAGGTCATAATGGCCGATTGGTTAGACTCGGTTAGTTAGAAACACGCTTTACCTGCAATACTCATCTTAGGTAATGCCGTAATGGTAAAAGGTACCTATGACCTGGATACCTTAAAGTGAAAAATCCTGAACGTCAATTGGAACGTATTGAACTAAGGAAGAAAAATTGTTGTCCTTAAGGAAAAAAATTAACTAACCCAATCTATCTTTCTAACCAGCTACTGCAGGAATAGTTCTACCTAATTTCAACAAACCTCAAGGTGAACCATGTAAATCACATGCTTTACCAAAATTACCTACTTTGCCCAAGGTTATTTGGTCATTCAATTATCTAAAGAATGCCTAGGAATACTATAAAAACAAATCAAAATTTTATACTTTGTCTGAATAGAATATGCATTCAATAAAATTCATATAGAATTTCTATGGATTGATGATGTTTTAAACAATATTACCGCCATTAACGGTAACTACTTAGGTATATTATACAAATAACATGTGTATTTTTTTTAGTAATTTTACAATAAATGATAATAACATTTTGTTATAGAACACTTTGTGTCTTTTCTAAAGTCATATCATATCGTTATTTGAGTGGACTTTTTATAACTGAACTTACCTACTATAGGGAACTTTTCACGCAATCGTTCTGATACAACAAATGTTTATTTATTTAGAGTTTAGGCGATATATTCCGGGTTCACAGCATTTAAAACAAACATATTATTAAATCAAAATCGACAACTATTATCTTGAATTTTTATTTTAGAGTTATTTAATTTTACGAGATAGGATATTAATGAAAAAAAAATTATATGTATAAAATTATAACGTAAAAAAATTGTATGTATAGAATCAAATTGTTATATTGGCTAAAATTGGGTTCATATTTTGATTTTATATATTCCTTTTATCACTGAACACGTAAATTTTTATTACAGTATATTTTTATGATAAAAAAATCTTACCTATGCAGCCTAAAAAGCGTCGGACAAATTTAAAATTTGTTAAACCAACAGAATATTTAGTTTAAAGCATATACATCAAGAGGTGTTGTGTTTGAAATAAACTTTAAAAGATTTAACTTCATTAAATATTATCAATTCGTCATCAATTACAAGTGGCATTTAATAGACTTAGATTTACAATGCCCATAAATATTTTACTATACATATATATTCATAATTTATCAATTAATTCCATGCCCATATCATCTCTTAAAGGAATTTCAGAATTGTTATTTCTTCGTGTTGTTAAAATTTAGTTGTATTGTCGGAGTGAAGATCCAGAAAGATACGCCTATTGATGTATATCATGGAAAACTGAAAGAGTTGTTTGGGAAAACATTGTTATAGATACGTTATAACTTGATACGGCAAAAAAAATTGTTTTAACTAAGGAGTTTTAGAATTTTTTAGTCACAAATAAAACTTTATACTTAATATTATGTTACAATGTTTGTAATAAATTTTCAAAATTTGTTTTCGAAAAATAAAGCATAAATTGGACAAAAAATAACTCAAAAAAGGTTGAAATCCAACCTTTAATAAGTTTCGGGTCTTTTAAATAATCATTAAAAAAGTTATCACTTTTAATCAATTTGTTTAAAAATACGTTTGTTGTAACTTTTTTTTTTAGATAAATTTTTGTTTTTGGGGTAAGAACTTTTTTGAGATTGAAAACTGGGAAATAGATAGTATAATGAAATATGATTATAATTTGAGCTACCAAAAACTGGGTTTACATGTTCATTGTACATAAAATCATTGAATTCTTCGCTTCATTCAGAATTTAAAACGTTTTCTATGCATAATTTTTAAGGTAATATAATAATTTTCATTTATAAATGTTTCACTATCAAAATTCAATAATTACTTCGATCCTTTAAGGTAGCTAAAATAGTAATTATAATCATTATCACTAGAATAATAATTAAGTATATATTATGTATAATTTATAACTGTTTGTTTGTTTTATTATCATGGTTAGCCAAAAATCACTTAGTACTTAATTATTTGTGTTTATAGCTCTATGCCTATTATTCTTATGAAAAGCTTTATCATTATTAAAGTATTTCTTAGAAATAACAGTAAATAAAAATAAATAAATTGTATTTTTTTATTTCTAAAACATAAACCTTTTTGTTTTTATAATTTGTTTAAAAATAATTTAACGATTCAAACATAAAATACATTTTCTTAACCATTGGTTATACCTATAACCAAACTTAAAAATTATATCTTTTGTTTATATTATGGTGTTTGAAGAACTTAATTTCTTATTAATTTTAAAACCAAGTGTAGTATAACTAATAAAACTTACGATGAATCTTGGCTAAAATATGAGCATTTAGATAAAAAAAAAATCAATTTACAAATTTTAAAATGTTATAATTCAGTACAAGTATATAGTATTGTAATCTAATTATAATTGCACAGCGTTCATAAAAATTATAAAAATCTGAAACTGATTAAACTTACTGTGAATTAATCCTAAAATTTGAAATTTTATTTATAAAGACTAATGTGGTTTATTACAATTTTAAAGTGATGCGATTGAGTAAAATTACAAATTTTATATTGTAATTTTAATTTTAAAATGATTGCACTCAATATATTATAAAAACATAGAAAAATTTAAAAATTCAATATTAGTTTGACTTAAAGCGTAGTAGCCATATAATCAAAATAATGTACAAATTAGGTACATTTTTAACGTAACATTTTCACGTTTTTGTTAATTTCTCCTGTTACGAAATTACAATTTTCTGCACAATTTTAATAAAAATTCAATCATATTTCATTTTTTTTTTTTTTTTTATAATTATTGGCTCGTTTTTAAAAAATTACAAGCTTTAAATTAAATCCACCATCTCACATTACTGAAAACCAAGAACATCAAATTTGATAATAGTTATTGTACTTCAGTACGCTTTTTTGTGTTCATTGGTTTTCTAAACTTTGAAAAATCGTCTAAAAAAAAAAAATCTGTATAAGTTGAATCTAGTAATTTAAAATTAATTCACCTCCTATAATCGTATTGAGTCGAAAATTCTACAATGACGTAAGTCAATATTCCATTGTTAAAATAGGTTCGAAACCCTCTCTAATCAATTTGGATAAATATGTTATTCCTGTGAGTTTGAACTTAGAGTGACCATTTTTGTACATTTAGATACGGCTCAAATTAAAAAAAAAAAACTAAGTTTAGCATGACGTGTTGTTTGTTCAATAAATCTATCTAAATATTTATCTAAGTAAAGATTTTTAAAATACTTTGATTAGATTAAAATATTATCGTATTTGACTTTAGTCTTTACAAACGTTTTTCAACTACTCGGCAAAACTGTTCTGGGTTTGGCATAATTTTTGGTTCTATGAGAAAAAAAAAATTATTTTAAGATGAATTATACATTTTGACATAAATAACATCTTATCCACTATTTAATTCGTACGTACGTATTTAAAATATTTAAATTTACGTTGGAACTGTATGGTTGTAAATTTACACATATTTATTCATGTAATTTATGCAAAAACTTAACTGTTTTACAACTTTTGATTTGTTTTATTGCTAAACACTTTGATTAATTAATTTATAATTATTTATTAAATTTTATCCAGGTACGTTTTTACAATATCATTAAATACTTAACATTTTGAAAACTCCGTATTTGAACGATTAGCTAAAAATGGTTATAAGCTATGACTTCTTGATACTAACCTCAACGGAACACCAGATATCACTTCAATATAATGTCAGATTTTACCTTGAGCACCTTAAAACATTGCTAACGACCACAAAGATAAGAGCAAAGCCATCACAACAGCGATTCACCAATGCCTGGATCCAACAGCACTCTCATCAACAACTTATGAACAACGCGATCAAAGTCCCCGGTGAAATCGCTATGTACTTGTTACGTCAACGTGTGTATGGTTAGTAAAAAAAGTTCAAATTCATTATGTAATGGAAAAAAACTAGACAGCTAGTAGGTAGTTGTTGAATTACCAGAGTGAAAACCGCATGTTTTTCTTCGATTAAAATAGAATTTATAGCTGGTTTAATTGAACGTAAAACTAATAAGTCAAAAAGTTCGAAAAAAAAAAAATGGGTCTGCAGATTAAAACGTTGGATCTCTCAACAGACTTAGGTACCCGTGTATCTTGAATCTTAAATAAATCAAGATGTATTCACATTATTCATACAATGCGGTTTGCAAAAAATAAGACATAAAGAATACGTATGTATGTAAGTATGTACATGACATTACTAAGATCAAGCGTTCCAAACGGTTCGAAAACGTGGGTGCTGAGAAAAAAAAACAGAATACTCGAGACTAGTAATATTCGAAAGCGAAGTCCGACGAACAATTTACGGCCCAGTCTTTGATAGCCAAACCAACAAATGGAGGAAACTACATGCTGAGGACATCCAAAGACTTTTTCAAAAGTCGAATATAGTTAGGGACATTGTCGAACGAAGACGAACATGGGCTGGTCTTGCTTGGCGCAAACAGGGAATTTAGTTAAACGAGTGATTGAAGAATGGGATTGTTAAGTAGAACTAAGTTAAGAAGGGAGGATAGTGTAAAGAAAAAAATTAAAAAGATAGAACCTGTTACTAAATAAAGAAAAGCAGCGGAAGACAGGGATAGGTGACAAATTTTGTGTTTATTAGTATATGACTGTAAAGGCCAAACTAAGAAAGAAGAAGAAGAAGAAGATAACATAAAGGACAATGCTGAACGTATTGTGTATAAAAATTCACCAGCGAGACCATCAGGTCCCACTGATTTGTTCCCACGCAATATACTATTAGTTCCGATTTATTATCACTCAATCACTGACTAAAATTATTATCATTTTAGAAGAATTAATATTATGTAGGTTAATGTTTTCTCAGATAAAAAAACTTAGGGTGAACTATATTCACTAACCATACTCGCAATCGTACACGATTAATATTATATTATTATACAATGAAATTCTCATAATAACCACTAAGTCTCATGAATAGTTGTTGTCAATTAACAGCTGCCAATTGTCAACTTTCCCCGGGTGTAGGGTATGTTGATTAATTTCTCAAAAAAAAAATTAAACTTAAATAGTTTTTTATTGACTAAGAATTAAATGTTTAAAATTTTAACATAAAATGTTTGAATGTCTTAAAAAAACGTCCGTAAAAAATTTCAATAATTTTATCCGACACTTTCAGATTTACAAGTGGTTAACTTAAACATCGTTATATTGCCTCCATTGCCACCATTACTTTCATCGCAGCATAATATATAATATTTAAACAACTGTTCAGACATCTCTTGCAATAAAAACTAAATTTTCTATTACATTTAATCGTGCGTTATAGGTAAGTACTTCATTTTCAGCACGCTCCAAATATTAAACATAATGTTTAAGACTCACCTAGGTTTTTGGCTATAATTTAAAAATTTAATTAAAATAAGCGTGAAAGTGTTTTATATTAGAATAAAAAATTTAATTTTATAATATGATGCCGATCTTCAAAAACGTTGATTATATTTATGTAGGTACACCGAATAAAATCGTACAGAATAATTTTAATTTGTATAGTTATCTGTACCATAACTAAATTTGTATCTATTGAATATAATATAATTGAAGCGGCTGGTTGTTCTAAATATTATACTTACTGTTTGTAAAATTTTGATGTTTATATAAAAAGTAGGATCTACTTTTCTACCACGAAACAATGACCTTAAGCTTTTTTTTTTTAATTTCACTATTTTTGGAAATTTGAAATATGTACCTATCGAACTAAGACTACACACATTTCGATTATTTTAAAATAATTAAAAAAGAAAAATTGAAATATGGTAAATATTAGTTGCCCGGAAACAACACCGATTTTACGAATTTTTCTGACAGTTTTTCGGCTATAAACTATCAAATTTTGACAATTTTTAAAACGGATGCTCAAAGTACCGTGTAAAAAACAACAGCTACCAGAAATTGAGTATTAGTTTAATATTTGGAGTTTTTTTGAAGAAGTCACCGTGGTTTCTGTACGATAAATTGTTATTTTTACTTCGGTTAAATTTTGTCGGATAAAAATATATTAGTAAAGATATTATTAATAGTTAGTAGTTTTTATAATATAATAATATAATAATAATATAATAATAATAATATAATAAAAGTACATCCAGTTCAATACAAAAAAATGCATTCTTATTGCTACATTAAAGATCTAAAGTAAAAACGAAACAATTAAAATTGCATACCTATAGGTATGATTTTATCATGCATATGCTCAAAATATCTTCGTGTTACATCTTAAAAATATATTTAAACATAATACACATATAATATTTGAATTTGTTTTTATTCTAATTGTTTATTTTATTTAACTTAACAAATTAATTTATTAAACAATTGTTAAATTAAAATTTCCACTCAAAAATAACTCACGATTTTTCAAACTATTCACATCTTTATAATTAAAACATAAATATAAATATTTACGATGTTTATTGTTCTTAAAAAAATATTTTTGTCTTTGAACATCTTTATTACATGTAGATAAATGTGATAGATTTGGAAAACAAATCCAAACATTCGTTATAGTCGGTATAGTTTTTAATGGTGTAATAATGTTTATATACAAGAAATCCATAGACAAATTCTAAAAATAAAGTGAATTTATCGAAACGTCTAATATACTAATACTGACACAATTTACTGTAAAATAAACTTAAAACAAAAGAAAAAGAAAGAAATAAAGAAAAAAAATTATTAGAATGATAGGAATCATTCTTTACTAGGAAAGGAAGATGGAGTATATTTTAAGAAACGAAGCAAAAAAAGGAATGAATTTGAAAAAATCCGGAAATTTCTAAATTGCGTGTGTAACCTGATGCGTGGTTACTGTTTGTGAAGTTGTAGTTAAAAGTTTAGTAGATACTAAGTTTGAGGGCAATTAAAAATTCCATACGAAAATAACAATTCTGAACGGAGCTCGGTTAATGCATTAATTATATTTTTTTGTAATATACACACGTTACAAAAATACCTTGTAATGAATTTCTTTTAATGAAAATTTTATAACTTCAGAAAAAATAAACTAATCAATTCAATAGGTAGATCTCACAAACAACTAAGTGTATACAAAATAAAAATGATTAACAGATGTAGATAGTGGTAGATAATAGTTTCACTTTCAACATTTTAATTTTAACATCATTAGAAAATTATTTCAAATTTATTTTTCAAGTCATGTTACATATTTATTATATTGTGTTTGTATAACATATGCACATTTTTTTGAAATTTTTATGCATAAACTATGTATCACGTACACACCGAACTCTGCTCAGAATCTTCATTTTTGGAAGCATATTTTTTTTGCTTACAAATTAACTACAGAACACGACGGCCAACATAATATTATAATAAAGTAATATGTTGGGTATTGTGAAAGCATTAATTATAATAATTTTAATAATTTTTATAAGTTTTAATTGTATGTGTTTATTTTAATAATTACTTATTGTACCAAACACCTGTTTGGGTATTTCATAACGAGAATTTGCTGGTCTATGACCTTAAAATGTTTCACAATTACTTAAATTTCTTATGACTAAATATTCGAAAAAGATATTTATGTATATAATAATGTAATAATATATACATTATATGTATATATGTATTATATATTAGATAAATTCATGTATAACATTTACCATGATATTTCAATAATACTTACACTTTAGATCTGTATATATATTTTCTGTAAATTAGAGTATACAATAAATTTGTCATTTAAATTTCAGAAATATTCAAAGATTCTGAGTGGACCAAGGATAATATTGATTTTAATATTCTTACAAGGAAAATTCATATTCCATGTTAATAAAGAACTCTTTAACAGTTTAAAAAAAAAGATAAATTATACAAAAAAAAACAAAAGTCTTTTCACAATAAACATAACACATAAAACATAACTTACGTATACATCTTTCTCGTTCTAGAATAAAAAAAAAAAAAAATTATTACATAGTGGGAAACAGATACCATTAAATAAAATGTGTGTATGCATGTCGAATATAACTACTTCCATACATATGTATACCCATACAATCTTGTCTCAACGTAAGCAAGTTAAGAAGTTTTTCATAATTCCCCCTATCCTTGAGTACCGCACTGTCCTTTTGCAAAATATCGTCACATTTGCTTGGCGAATCTGAAGAGTATGATGATGACCTGATGATCTGAAGAGTATAATATTTCTAGAATCTCAATGCACACCTATACATATTGTATACCTTTTATTCATCGCTACTATATTTATTAGTGACAAAAGCTCACCAGACGTAAGAGACATAAGCTAGAGAATAGAACAGCGCATGAATGTTTTGGAAATGATCCATCCATCGTAGTTTGACGAGACGTGATAGAATATAGGGAGAGATTTAGTACAATTCTAGACAGGCGCAGATTAAGACGGTTTGGGCATTTTTTAAGAAGATGAGAAAAGGAAGCAATAAGAGTTATTGTGTTAAATTATATTTTAAGTGTATAGAGTTAAAGGATTGTCGAAGATGATTTTGTTGGATACGATTGAAAATAACACGAGTACTTCTGATCGTGACGTGTAGGGAATGTAAATTATCGAGACAAGGAGAGTACTTGGACCAAAGTTACTGTGACCTCAATTAGTCGGGAGAAATACCATGAAGAAGGAAAATATGATAAGAAAATAATGTCCTTCAACATTATTAAGTATATTTAAATAGAAACTATTGTTAGAAAATTAAAAATTAAATAAAAACAAATTTACTAGCTTAATGTTAATCATTTGTTCTATGATATGAATAAGGATAGAAACTTAAATTTTATTTAAATTTCTAAGGTGCTTTCACATAGATAACACTATAAATAATTTTATTCTTCCTTACCTTTTCTTGCTTCATCTGTAACCTCGTTCAGGTCAGGTAAAAATTGTAAATCACCTTTTAAAAATATTTAAAATTAATTATATTTTTTAACATTTTACAAATTATTAGTATTAGTAATACGTATAAATACGAGTTATTATAACTGTCAACATAACACATGTCGTTTCAGATCTTTTAATAATATTATGTTCAAAATACTTGAGTATTTAACCAAACTTTTACAAATTATCTACATTAAATATAATTAATACATGCAGAAATAGATTATTTTCTACATCTATACGTCTAATATAGCTCACAGACAATGATCTGCGTATAGAATCGTTATTTTTTTTAGCAATTATTTATCGTACGGTGAATTATTTAAGTACTGCAAAGTTGTGGTGTTCCCTCATTCCAACTTGGTAGCCTCCAAATTGCTGCTATAGCTGCTTCTTTTCTATTACATTGTTTAATTTTTTTTTTTTTTTTTACTTACTTTTAGGAGGAGCATTGACGCTTTTTTGAAATAAATACGTAAGTAACAAAATTATTTTTAAAATGTTTTTTAAAGTACCCATGTTGAACGAAAATTATTTTTACTGAACTGTGGATACTAATTAAAATACAAAACTGAACAATCGTATGTTTTCATTGCATTCAATTAAATAAGTGATGTGTTAGGTCGGTATGTTTACATAATGTAAATGTACGTATTTAAATATCACTATTGCAAATAGTCTAAAATTATTTACATAGGTACCAGTAGATAATATGATTTCATGACAATTATAGATGTAAAAAAAAATTAACTTTAAGCTGCATATCGGCACTTAAAACGTACAAGTCCTCCACGCTTCTACTTTGGAATTTTGATTTGATTGGTAATCGAACAATTCTTTTTTACTATAACAAACATAATTATAAGCGTTTGGTTGATATTTACATTTTTGCAGATGTATGCGAATATAATGAACACATGTATACTTTATAGCTTAAAACTTTGCACATAAGTACCAGTTGATAATGGTACAAAAAAATATGTTTTAAACGAACATTAAATTTTTAACGAATAATAAAAAATAAATACCTAACGTATTTGATAGATTTATATTTATGGAGATATACAATTTTTATGTTCAGATTAGAGTACAATATTTGTTGTTATAATAATATTGATATTTTATAAACTTATTGTTGTTGTATCACAAAACTCTTTTGGGTGCAACATTGTCCGGGGTTCTGCCTCAACAATAAATTGTGTTAAGGTAAATTATATCCACATTTTGTTATGAATTACTCCATAATATTAGTTGCACATACTTAAATGTATAATGTATACATAACCTAACCTAACATGTATAGTATAACTACAATATCATTTTATTTCATTATAGTTGAATTTTAACAAATCCATTCCAAAGAATATTTCTGTATAAATTAAAACAAATTCTACATAGAAAACATTTTTACATTTCATTGCCTTGTTATAGTTTATTACCCTTTTTAGGAACTATTAACTATTGAAAAACCATTTTGCGCGAATTTTACTTTATTTTACATATTTATACTCTAATTTAACTAAGAATTGCATTTTATTTATTTAATGAATTGTAATTACAGCCCATAAATATTCTTGTCAAAGCTATAAAGATCTAATGTTGTCATATTAGTTGTTTTAATAAAAGTTATAACAATAATGCTGGATTCAAAATAAAGAAGAAATTTGCTATTTCCATACTTTCCCCCTTTTTGGATTCGTTCATTTGTTCATTTACCGTTCTATGTCTGTTTCAATTCTTTAGTTTTTTAATTATCACTCAAAATTCAAAAGTGATCGCTATAATAATCTGTATTTTACTAATCGTAATAATATTATGTAAACAATTCAAAACCGTTTGAACAACTTTTATACCAGCTCTTGCAGACTATTGCGGCAAAAAAAAAAAAAAAATTAAAATCATATTTGCTGTGTATTGTACCAGTTAAAATATTTTAAAAGTTTTGGTTAATTTTTTTTTAAAACTTAAGAACTAAGAAACTTGAAAAATCAGTAAAATATTGTCGGTATCAATTTTTTTCTCTTTTGTCGTTATTTCATCAAATTCGATACGATTTTAAAACATTTTTAACCACCAACTGCTGTAGAACAAACCAAAAATAATAAAAAACAATCGTTATATCAAGAAATTCCTTGTTACGATTAAAATTTAAATCACAGTAAATATAATTTTGATATCAACATGCATTTGTTTTTATAACGATATGACTCTACTTATAAATGATTTTTTATAGTTTATTAGAGTATACTAACTATTAATTTTGTTACATATTAAACAAACATTCTTTTTTTATTAAACATTATACTTTTTCAAAGCCCCTTTTCAATAAATGCGAAATCAACATTGTTATTTGAGAAATGTTCTTTAAAGTGTCCATGGTGAAAAAGATTATTTGTACTGTATTGTGAACTAATGAAAAGATGAACGATATCTGAACAGTATGTCTTCATTGCATCATACAAAATATGTGACGTGTTAGGTAGTCATTTGCATTTATACAGATGTTTGTAGCACATAAAGCCTATAACTGCAGTGTATACAATTGATATCAGTTTACTTTATATTTGCATGCACACTAAGTTTTAAAAAAAAATTAGGTACCTGCACTTAAAACGTACCAACCCAGCATTTTAACTCGAGAATTATTTTTATTTTAATCACTCAAAAATCGATTTTAAAACACAAATCGCAAATATTATAAATGTAATTTGATTTTACGAATCAAACGATAAAAAAAAAATGGAGTGGCGACTACTCTTTGGGTGGGTCACTGGTTTGAAATTTGTAGTTTAAACGTATTATTTAATTATTAAAAAAAAAAAACTATTCTGAGCTCAGTTGTCTAGTTGGACCTATACGTCCTGGTAAATTTTTCGTAAATATGACGGACAATATTAGTAAAATCAGATTCATTGTTTATTTATTGTACGCATATTTAATATTTTACAACAATCATTAGAATGCCTACAGTTAAGTTTAAATTATAACTTTTACACAAACCGCAATTTACACGATTGAATACATTACGTCTATTTGTTAAAACGACTTATGCAAATAAATATACAATATTATCTATCTATAGATGTTATGCTTGTTGGTTAGACGAAGAAGGTAAATTTCGTCTGGCGCTCGCAGAATCATATTTTCTTGATTTCGGTTGATTTTTTTTCTCACCAGTGGGTGTACGTTTCCTAGAAAAATTACGTTTTAAGTATATATATATTTAAAAAAACCTGATATATGGCATGAATAATTGTAACTATTGTACTATTAAAAATATCGGAACATAAACAAATGAAGTGATTTATTTTTAAACAAAATCTCTGCAAAAATAAATAAATATTTTGTTGCATTACTATGATATTATACATACTTATACATGCTAACCTTGGCATAATTCAATTGAAAACAAGAACATCAAATCTCGATGTTCTTGTTTGCAAAATTTTATTCTTGAGTATATTTCATAATAATAATCGTTTCTAACTTAGAATTTTGCTGAGAATTTATAGGTAACTTAATATCTTAGTTTTTGTTTTATCAAAATCTAATCAGCAACTTAAGTGAAACTGGGAGCAAAATTAATACAAACGTAATATTCATTACACCCTACCTTCTTTTTTCCGCAGTAACGTTTAAAATATTAAAAAAATTTAAATAAGTCGACTCTCTGGAGTCAAAGAAAATTACAAAACTGCATAATATAATACCTGTGTACTCGTATTATAAATAATTTTTAAATTTATACATTCTATATTAATATAAGGTTAAAATTCAAGTTTTCTTACTTCGTTAAAGGCATCTCAGGTAGGGGTATTCTATGTTTACAATAATCTGTAGGTGTCCACACAGTATCTGTAATTTTTAAAACGACGTTTAACAAATTGTATTATATTAAAATATTAAAAAAAGTTAAATGTTTTTCACATTTGTCATGCTAAAGTTGTGAACTATATTTCCATAATTATTTTAATTATATGCAGTAAATAAATGTATGAATTATTATTTTTAAAATCATAAAAAAACTATGAACAGAGTAAAAGCAACCTAAATTGTGCTCTCGGAAAACGTTTCGTCTGTTAAGATCATAGCAGTATGCAAAGTGCAATGCTTATCACAGACACAAAAAAAAAAAAAAAAAATCATCTTTGTAAAATCAATAGTTACTATTTGCTTTGCTCAGAATTTAAAGTTATTAAAATGCTGAATTGTGATTTAAGTATTCCTTGAAAAATTCAAAAAAATTTTAATTCATTAGAGTTTTTTTCAAAAACAAATAAAAAATAAAGTGAAAAAAGCATCGTGTAAAAACTTTTATAAACAAAATTGTGTTTCCGGATATTCAAACTGTTTTTAACTTTTTACAAAAAGTATAGAATATCCGTTGTTTTTATTGCACTGAACTTTTGTAACTTTAAAAACAAGTTTAAGCGTATATGAACTGCAAATTATTAGTATTTACCTTTAAGACAAATTACTGCTGACCTCGAAATGTCAATTTTAAAATCTCTAGTGTAATAGTCGTAAGTAGAGTAGTTTTGTCAAAATAGGCATTTGAATGTTTCGAACAGTAACCAAACACAATCATATACTGCTCTGGTCACAACTTATTTTTTTTGCGTTTCTCGGCAAAATTAAACCCAAACATTTACATATTTCAATCATCATTAATAATAAACTATTAATTTATACACCTACTTTCACCAACATTGTAACCCATGAATTGGAGTATGTGTTGGTAATATTCGTATGCATAATCTACAAAACGAAACAATTATAGTCGATTATATTATATTCAAACATCGATCAAAACTTGTGAAAAAAAAAAATTGCAATCATCAGAATAATTCTCAAACATATATTTAGTTTTTAAATTTCAGACTAATGATTTTCTCAGTTTCTGATTCGTGTGAGTAGAAAACTTTTGTTAGAGGCTAACTTTGAGCATCCTTTCCACCCAGTATTAGATCATTGTCGACTTAAAATTAGTGTTAAACAATTGCACTGTATTTAATGCAGTTGAACTATTCATAACGAATCAAAATCAATACATTTTGAAAAAACATAACAAAAACAACTTGATATATTTTTTCTTAAAGGAAAATCTATGAATTATAAATATGTTTTTGGAAAATAACGAGCAATTTGATATGAAATCGTTACGAAATTGGTGACGTTAAAATGAGTCAGAATTAATAAATTGAGTTATATCTAAATAAATTTGGTCTTGAACATTTATGCTTGTAACTGTTACGATAACTATAACTACCCATATTAAATACTGCTAAGCAGTTATATTTATACTTGGATATTGTAATGTAATTGTACTTAAATTATTGGCTTTTTAGGCGTTATAAAATAAATAAGTAAATGTAAAATGAATTAATTATTTACCTCCTTCGCTGTATAATGCATCTATAATTACTATAAAACACGATGTACAATTTCAATTTCAATAAAATATATATACACACCTATAATTTATGATATTTGCACTTGAATTAGTTTAAAATTCTAATTGTGACAAGTATATGGTCTATAAGTCTCAAAACCAATTAAAGTCTGCATAATCAGAGCTAAAATTATCAAAGTTAAATAAACTTTTATCATGCAGTCCTTATAATGTCCAAAAACTAAAATATCATGAGTTTCTGAGGGTAGAAACTGTGACTAGGCGTGAACATAATTAAAACTCTTATTCCAAACTGATCATCGCCAAAACTTCAAATATTAATCGATAACTCTAACGAATTAAAATAAAAAAACTTTTAACAAAATAGATACAAGTAAGTACAAGCTAAAAATTTGTTTTTTAGTTGTACATACCTAAGTGTTTTAATGCGTCTTTCAGAACTTCTGTAGTATTTTCTGTACAAAATAAAAACAATAAATGACTAAAATATATTTTTATTACAATCAAACAAAAACTTGATTTTTATTCTTCATGTAAGATTATAATACTATGGTTAACATGAGGTCTATTTTACCTCCAACAACGAATTATTTGGTGATAAACACTCACAAATTTGTTTGTTTTCCTCAATGCTTCTTTGTGCAGAAAACTCAAATTATTTTTCTTTGATTTTGACTTAGATGCGAGCATTTCACGTAGGAGATAGTTGGAAATGGAAGGACGTTTTAATATCAAAACCAAATCCGGTGCTTTTTTTGTGCTTTAACTGTATTTATTTGTGCTTTAATATTTTTCCGAGAAATGAATCTTTCTTTGAGGAGTACAAGTAAAATGCTTGCACCCCACTATAGTTTTTTCGAAATTTTGAATTGTGCCAACGATTTCCACTTAGGAAAAAAGTCATATCTCGGAAAAATGTTAAGGCATTGAAGTTAGGACTTTCAGCGAAATGAAGCATTTATGGCGCAATTAAAATTTCAAAAAATAAAACTGGGATGAAAAGTTATTCTGCACTTCTTAAGACAGTGCTTAAAGGAACTCTAGTTTTGGAAAACATAAAGATACAAATTTTCAGCACAAACGTTGCACAAATCGATGACGTGATTCAAATTTGTGGTTTCTTATAATATTTAAGACTCAAAGCTTACATGTTTCAAATAATATTAAATTTATACAACGTTGATGATTCTTTATAATATAGAGTATTTTGTTTTGCTATTTCTATAGTCATTTTATTGTTTTCTATGACTAAAACCATTATAACTCAAGTTACCTTTAATTGTATAGAATTGTCTCAATCGTTCTAATACAACAATCAATATTTAAAAAAGCAATGAAAATCTATGCATACAAATATAAAAAAGAACTATAACTAATATAATTACATTTTCTTAGTATAACTTCTCTCTTTTTTTTTATTCGCGAACTTTTAACTTAAGGGTTTAGAGTTTTCTTTACGTACATTTAAAATTGAAATTTTTACGTCAATACAGTTATCAATTCAATGCAAAATATGTTGTTTAGTTTGTGTTATAATTTGGGAATTGATAACTGATTAATATTAAATCTTATGAATAAAATTGTATTAAATTATTTAGCTTTAAAATAATCAAAATTCATTTCAATTTATTCCTATTACAAATGTAAATATTAACACTTGCTATTTTTTAATACTTGGAATATTTTGTTAAAGACAAATAAAGATAAACTTATCAGTAATCAAACAATAGATCTATTGAATAAATCAAATATTTTTAAAATAAAAGTAGAAATTAAAATAAGTTGTATTACAGTAGATATGTTATAATGATGCTAAAACTCTTACCTATGCAGTCTAATACGAGTCAAAAAAATTTCAAATTTGTTAAACAAACAATATAACTATAGCTTACTTATTTAATTTTATTACAGTTGTAAGTCCATAAAATTTCAAGTGGGAATCATTTATTATCATCAACCTCATAACAGGTTGGAATCTTTTGAATAAATACATCATTCTTGGTGTACCTACTTAAATTGTCCTAATAAATATTTATAAAAATATTTAGTATAATCTTGTTTGATCATTGTAATTGTCATAAGACTATACTTACTAAAATTAACCAATTCAACTATAATATTAATAAATTATTATCTATATAACGTTTGTTTGTTGCAAATAATAAACCATATGTTACGCTTATAATATTTGATTATTTTTATTTATTTCTATGTTTTTAAGAATACTGATGTATGGATAAAAACACTTAGTGCATTCCAAATGCTACTTAAGGTCTAAGTACAACAAATCAATTTACACATTATAAAAATTTTGACTTTTAATTTTAACTCGTTTTTTTGAGATGTTTTCTTTGTTTGATAAAAAAATTATTGTTTATAATTATTATATGAATACTTGTAGTTTGTTGTTAGTTTAAAATAAAGAATAAAAAAAATTGGTTGGTAATAATAACATTACTTGAAAGGTTTGGAAAATTAAAACATGAATGAAATTTTTAACATTTTGTATAAATAGTTTATTTAATCTTATAGCATTTGAATAACTCATTTTACAATTTTAATTCGATTGTAAAAACTATGCAGCAAAAGTAATAAAACTTACAGTGAACTTGTTCTAAAATATGAAAAATTAAGTACAAAAATAAATTTAATTGAATACTATAGTTATTTCAGGTTTTTACATAAATCAATAATGTTTGCAAAACATTTACTCAAACATACACAACATATAAAAACATAAAATAACTAAACGATTTTAATTTGTCTGTATACTTAATAAAAACTGTAGGTTTTCAGAAACATGTTACATCTTTTAGGAGTAAAAAAATAAATAAACATCATTGTAAAAACAATACATTCGACGATACACCCAGAATCTAAAAATGTATAATAAACACGATCTTAATTTTTAAGGTTTTAAAATTCTGTAACAATTTGATACAATAAAGAATTAAACATTATGAAAATAAAGTTTTGCAACGCACATAGTATTTTGAGGAAAATTAGACAAAATATATTGTTTCGAACGCAGTTGGCACATAAATTGGAATTGTATAAAACTCCTCAATTTATTTTGCAATCGATTTTAAATTGTCTGAGGCGTTAAAAAATATCATTTAACTTATTATTTCTGCAACTATTATACGGTTTTCATACGATCCAAATTTAAGTTTTACTGTTTTAAAATAAAAACATTACTCTAATGACTCAATATTTTATGAAACTAAGCTCAATCAGAATATTTATTTTCAAAATTAATTTGTGATTACTAATAAGTTCAATATAAAACAGAACAAAACCTTCCGAGATCAATCCAAAACGGCGAAATCGAAATGAAAATTAACAAAATACTCAACCTGTCACGGCTCGTAATCCGTCCTTATTTACATAATATCGTTAAATACGTATGAAAACTACATATTTTAATAGTTAAACAATATTATCTTATGTTTAGATTATTATACATACAATATTTATTCTTATTTTAGTTTTAAGTTTTACAAACCTAGAAATTTGGATTCACAAAACTCTCTTGGGTTCTTCATATTCCGGGGTGCTGCATGAACAATAAATTATTCTTAGGTTAGTCATATATTTTACGAGTTGTGATTCAAAAACACAAGAATTCAAACTAAATATCTCAATAGAGAGGCGAATTGAATTGCCTAAAAAAGAGATTGGTCCGATCGAATTGAAGCCTCCATACCTTTCTATAATCTTAGTTTGTTTGAATAAAAATTTAATTTGTTTTTATTCATGTATGAATCTATTTATAAATTATTTTTGTAAAACTTTTGAAAATCCGAAATAGTTAATTTTTCTTTTTAGCGTATTAGAAAAAAATTAAAACTTACCCCTGTGTGGCGCTAAAATTTAATAAAAATGAAAATATCTTTTAGTAAAAGCAAAACAAAAGCAATTAAATATTATTATATGATGAAAAATAAAAAAATATTGCTTATATTTTTGTATTACAACTCAATACATGGAAGAAATTGAATTTAAATAGTTTTCTGTCCTATAGCAACTAAAATTAATTTGAGTTTTTGAATACAAAATTGTAAAGGCTGATTAATCGAAATTAATATATTTAATGCTTTTATAAAATTGATATTTGTTGAATTTTGAACAAAAAGTTAAAAACTTATGAATCCCTATAAGCAGTGTATTGTTTCTGATAACAGCAATCGCATTTATACGAGGATATTATAGATAATATTTATATCTCTGCCAAAAGCATTTTTTCGCGCGTTATAGATAAAGATCGAGTTATTTTTCATTGATATGGATCTTATTATGTTTGTGATTTTTCAATAAATTAAAATGAAAATTTAAAATTTAAAGTGTGTACATAGGTATCTCGTTTTCCCAACTGTTTATTTAATATTCTAGTTGGTCCACACATTTAAAATAATATTTATCGAATACAATTTAAATTGGTTTTTTGTTGAATAAGTACACAAATTTCTAAACTAATATTCATTCATTTGACACGAAGGAATACTACACATACTTTTTTTTTATATAAATAAAATATATTATAATACCTAATAAATTTTTATTTTCTCTAGAATAATCGGGTTTAGATAAGTAAAATCATAATTCGGATACCAATGCCACAGAACATAACCAGCCAATGCTGTTTGTCGAATTGAATGGTATAAACCATCAATAATATTTAGTGATTGTTATAAAACGCATAAAATAATGTATTGTAATTTCATAATCATAATAAGTTTTTTGATAAACTCATTAAAAAAAAAAAAAAAAAAAAAAAATGGAAAATTTTAAATAAACTTACATATTTTAGTAACTGGTATGACAATATCTACAAGGTAATTAACGTATCCTATTGTGTATCCTAAATAATATCAAACGTAATACATACATATTTTAGCGTTGTTTTTTTTACCCATTATTTGTTTGTTATTATAGTTCAGTTTTAGAATAAAATAATTAATAAACAATTTAAATATCCATATTTTAAATACGGAAAATAACTTACTTGATACCAAATTATTTATGTCTACGATATCAAAACACATTTATTAACATAGTTTATATTGTAGTTGAAAAAATGGTTTTTCCAAATAACCACTTCATTCCATGTTTGAAATACATTGTCTCGTATAACTCCATATACCCCCCGGTTCTTCATAATTCCTATCTCTTCTGATTTTTTTTTTTTTTTTTTCCAGTTGTAACTCTCAGCTCCAACACCTAACTGTACATATAATGTCAGAAACCAGAATGACTGTTTTCTCCGGTCAGGCGAGAGCTTCAGTCACTGTGATGACAAATTTAAAGCCTGAAAATTGCAGACTTTTAATTGTAGAGTATTCATTGTGAGCAAATAAAACGTTTCACCGATTCCAAGATGGTAAGACTCAATACGCAAATGGTATAAAATACATTGAAATAAGAACAGCAAAATAATACATTTTTTTCTGTTGGCTAAAATAAAAAAAAGAGACTAAATTCGAGGTCTTGTGAGAAGTCAGTCGCAGTAACGAACACGGTTTGTAGTGGATCACTTTTTTGGATAGTTCGACACTTTGGAAATGTTGATTTAAACGTATTGCCTTCGAATAAAAACGATTAGGAGCCTGCTCGGAAATTTAATAAGTCCTGGAGAAAAAAACACAATATGTTTTGAAAAAAATGTCATCTCTTATAATGTATGTAACCCAGCTAATAAACCCCCTAATACCCTGATACTACCTAAAATTTTGAAAAGTGCCTTATATTTAGTAAATCAATATAATGGCCGTATATGTTTATTGACTCGTCTGTATAAATGTGGATGCGTGTCAATCATCCCCTGGACTCATTAGTCGCTGTCATCAATAGGTCTAATTTTGTTCATCTATACATATATTTACTTTTCCAAAAACACGTTCCGCGCATTTAAATTGTTACACTTTTCACATTGTCGTACAATTTTATTTGAATCATTGTAATGACCTATCTTCACTTTACCCTTTGAGTAGATACTAGATTAAATTTGCATTCTGAAAAATCAAGCGTAAATTCTACTACTTACAGATGTTCAATTATTGTTTGCTCTACGCATTGGCTTAACGAACTTAATAAGTTATAATTTATATTATTGTATGTGTATTTCTCTAGTTGCTTACTTATAGTGGCAAGCACCTTTTTGGGTATAATTGAACGAGTTCTTGGTGGTTTTGGGCCTAAAAATGTTTGGCAATTATTTAAATTTCTTATGACTTTAATAATTTTAGAGAAATAAAGTCTATCAACTTATAAAATTTACTATGATGTATATATTTTACACATTATGTATACTTACATTCAAGTTCTTCGTGTATAGTTACTGTAAAATAAATTAAATTTAAGTTTTACAATTTTGTCATTAAGTAATTAGGTAACATTTTTATTATGTTATGATTAAATATATGTTATTATTTGATTATTTATTCAAACAGAAAATGCATAGTTCTTGCACGGCACGTAATACCATTCAATTATATTAATATTAACCGTAAATGCTTTGTCATTATAATCCTTTTTTCAACATATAGGATGAACATTTTTTATAGTCCCTGGGTATCCAAGTTAATAATGGTTTTCATAACAGCTAAAAGACAGATAAATTATAAAAAAAAAACATAACTTACGGGCACAAAGTTTTCTCTCTTGAAGAAAAAAATTAAGTTATCACATTATAACGGTCAATAGATACCATTTTTTAAATTGTATTCGCTTTTAGTCAACTTTGCCGCATCATAAAACCGTAATTTAATTTTAGAATAATTAATATAAAATTCCATTTTTAATTTTACATTTACACTGAATAAAACAAAGAAAAACGATAAAGGGTCATTTATACTTTATAGTTAAATGTGTATCTTGGATTACTTAAGTAATTTTAAATGGATGACTATGAAATTTCGCATTTTACATTACCTTTCAGCCTATCCGAATGTATGACAAGTGGATCATTCGAGTTAGACAGTTGCGTGTCTTCTAAAAATCAACCTTATAATTAGGTTTGTGACATATAACATTGTTTAAGTATACTCTATATTAATATTAATTGTTACTAACAATACAAGATTATATTTCCTCATACAAGTAGTCAAAATTTATAAATTTTAGATGTTGACTGTTGATAAAGCAATAAACAAATTGAGTTAGCATATTTTTACCATCAACTCTTTTTTTTTAGATAATTTTCTGTTTTTCATTTAAAAAAAGTGACTTTTTAGATCTCTTATTTATATAAAAAATTTACTCTTTATCTTTATCTAGATAATTTATTGTTTATCCTTATAAAACACATTATCCAGTACAGTTTTGGATTTTATAAAACTCTCTTGTTACATACACATATATTTTAATATATTTCAAGCTATCCATCCGTACACTATGCCCTGAATGCTGAGTAAAATTTTATTTTATTTTAATGAATTTTTCTTTTGGAGTTTACAATAACAATGCTGTGTAAAACAATGGAAAAATGATTCATTTTCATACTTAAATTTTTATTCTAAAAGTGTTAGACGACCTTACAATGATAACTATGAAGTTTTACCTTCTACAATACCGTCTTCCACTGGAATATCGTTCAAGTCAAACTGTAGTG
>CM029362.1:13991015-14089910 GCA_017140985.1 Hormaphis cornu
CATTACCGTCTTCCATTGGAGTATCGTTCAAGTCCAATAGTTGCGTAATTTCTAAAATCAATCTTGAATGAGTGACATATATTTTAAAAACACACTGTATTACTATGTTACTCTAAATTCTTAAGTAATTAAGTAAGTAAGTATGTAGGTAGCGGGAAATCGGATTTAAATGGCTTATTGTTTTGCACGGTAACAGTGCATTATGAATAAGAGGCTACCCCTACGAAACATTATATAGCCTATGGAGTGTGTTATTTATTGTAGTAATCAATAATTTATAAAGTGTTATTCGAGGGGAACTAAGGGGTAACATTTGAAAACAAAATGTTTTTAAAAAATTGCTTTTTTCAAACTGGGTTGGTATAATTTAAGGGGATTCAATAAAAAATATGAAACAATAATTTTCACGTACACTTCGTGGCGAATTCAAACGGTTATCAAAACCCTTATCACATCGTTATAGACCTATTGGTACATTTGGCAAGAAAAACGTTTATATTTTATACGTGAACGTTTTTAAGATCGTCCACCCTTAAACCGTGAAATTCGTATTGAATCGGGTTAGAATAAAACAGTTCAATATTTCATACATATATCTTCCTATATGCATGCAGTATTCTCACTTCTGATAACTTGACAGCTTATTACCACCTCTTCTCAACGTTTTATGTATTCCTCAATTGATTTAAACGTGACCTATTTTTCAAAAGTGACTTTTCTTCAGAGTATGCCACAATAATAACTTTAAACGTGTTACAAAACTGTTTCTGAAGTTATATAATTAGTTATATCGTATTTGAACAAAATTTAGATATTTTTAAAATTGTCATGACTAAATTTTATTTAAAGAGTAAAACGAGCTCTACTCAAAATCGTAATTTCTAATTTCTTACAAATTTAATACGTGTAACATCTAACTAAACTTTTCAAAACAGTAACTCCACCATCAAACTACACACGCATTCTAGAAATCTACTGTTTTCTTAAAGTGCGTGATTCCCTTTTATTCCTTCCTTTCTTTCTTTCTTTTCTTTTTTTTTTTTTTTTTTATGTTATGATATTGATTTTTTTTTTTCTTTACTTACTTCCAGAAGAGTCGACGCTTCTTTTTAATAAAAACCAGATCATTAAAATCGTTTGAAAAATGTTCTTTAAAGTATCCATATCGAACTAAAAATTATTTTTACTTTATTTTGAACGAATAAAATGATAGTAATGAACAATATCTATATCTGATTAATATAATATCATTATTGCTTCATAAAATATTCGTAGGTTTGACAGATATTTACTTTATTTCAAATGTACGTAAATATTGTCGGCACATGGTGAAAAGACTACGTAAAAAATTAGTACCTACCAGCTGAAATCATATACGTCAGTAAGCTTACAATTTATGGTAAAAAAATTATAAAAAAGTAATTTGTAGGTACCATGTATCTTTACTTGAAACGTATGAGTGCCAAGCAAACACATGTTGAAATTTTTAAAAATTAATTGCGTAAACTAGCATTGTGTAAAACACAAAAATCATGCGAAATACAGAAAAAATAATGCGAATTGAACGTTATTACGAGATTAGTATTGGAGTGGAACTAGCAAATCAAAAAAATGTACCCAAGATTGTTCTGCTGAGGGCATAAACAAAATTAAAAAACGATTTTCTGCGCTAAAAAAAAAAAAAAAAAAAGCGTGTGAATGATATTCGTCCTAATTCATGCTAATTACGTGTCATTTATTAATATATAGAATAAATTGGATATCCTAACATTTCATTTGGAAATTACTGGAGATACGTGTCTCCAGCCTTTAATGGCCAAATGGTCCACGGTACCATAGAAAAGTAAATATAATTGGCCTGGTACTTAGGCGTACGAATTTCGAAAGTATTCATGCAAATTATGGTAATAATTCGTTTTTATAACACAAAAGTTTTAAAATTAATGGGCTGGAGATCCGTAAGTGCACTTTAAGTTAAAATAACAAATCGTACAAAAAGTGTTCGATTTGTGGATCTTAATTACGTAAAAACATTATCAATAATGTTGCACATTTTTAAATATGCCAAATAATATACCATAATTAGTAGCAAATAGTATGAGTTAATATAATTTGAGTTGTTAACGGATTGATTTTATAGGGTTTTAATTAAGCAGGGTTGTAATCGTTCGTGAGATGTAAGTTATAAAAAAAAAAAAAAATAGATCAATTATATCGTTTTAATATTTATATGTTTACAATATAACGAGTAACGATTTTGTTAAAGCTACTTCTAACTTCGCTACGCTCAGAATTTCAACAATTTATAATACAACATCTAGAGTCTAGATTAATCTTTCATAGAAGTGACCCACTGCAAAGTTGTCACTACTCACTATTCTCGATCACGCTCGACCTAGACATTTTCGGTTTTTTAGATTCTGAGTGATGTACAGAATGTAATGTTTTTACAATAATTTTTTTCTTTCTGTCGATAACTTCAAGAGTAGTAAAAATACTCAAACTTTTTAAGTCAGTACATTTCTGAAATAAATAGACTCTATGGACACCGATTGTACTTAAAAAAAAAAAAAGTTACATTCAAAAACTAATCAAAATTTAAGAAAAAACGTTAAAAATTACTGCAGGTAACGTATTTTTTGAAATAATTGATTTAGTTTTTTTTGCAACAACTTCTAAAATAATGATCGGAACTATTGTAAACTTTTACTCAAAATTAATATGGGTATGATACAAGTTTGGTACAAGTTTGATACAAGTGATTTTGAAAATTTTAGAGCTAGAAATAGAACATTAAATTTTTCGTAACTATCCATTATTTTGTTTAGTAATTTTTTGATATAACATCATTTCCACACTTTAAATTATTTTTGGAAGAGAATTTGTTACTCACACAAATTTTTTATTTAAAATTTAAAAAATTACATACGTTATGTAAAACAAAATTTTCTATTCGAATAAAATAATTTCAAAAAAATCCTCCTAATAGATTCTAAAAACGTATAAAAAAGTATTGAAAAATGGTGTAATTTGTTTATAACAATGATATTATACGCACTGTTTTGCAATTGATACTAAAATCGTAATGATTCCTCAAATACTGATTTAAATGATTTGACATTTTTACACGTTTAGGTATTTAAATAATTTTTTTTTATTCGTGGATGCGGCTTTTGGAATTGTTGGACCATTATTTTTTTTTTTTTTTTTTTTGATTTGATTTTTAACAGGACGTTTACTAGATAATTGAGCTCGCTTCGAATTGTTTTTTCAAAGACAATAATTTACCTTTGCTTTTAAATATATAATAATACCAACCACAACTTTCAAACCAGTGACCCACCCAAAGCGTAGTCGTTACTCCGTAAAACTACCCGAGCGACCAAGAAGGATTACGGCTTTTTACTTTCAATAATCGTAATGATGTTTGAATGTTATCATATTCATTAGTTCAACATAATATTTATATTTTATACTCATGTTCATTTCCCAAAAATAATTAATTAGTGTAAAAAAAAGTACAAGTATTTTCAAATTACATTAAGCACTTTAAGTACATGAATACATCATAAGTGTTTGTAGTTTAAGCAATATAATATGAAAAGATACACTCACAAAATATTAAAATTGTATATGTTTTCTGTGGAAGAAGTTTCACCCGTATCGCTTGTGGATTTTGTTGATTTCGGAAGACTTGTTCCAGAATCTAATTCGCGTTTCCTGGTAAAATTAAAATGAAAAATGTATTTAAAATAATCTCGTAGTGTAACTGATTTTATTAAAGGTAAAATTTAAAATATTTGATTTTAAATAAAAAGATATTTTTTATACAAAATCATCCCACTCTGAAAACATTCATTCAACACTTTTATTCAGTGCACACTCCACGCCCATATAGTTTTACACTTTAACAAATAGGTGCCGACATTTTTAATTCGCTTCAATTATAATAAATGTTGTTAAAAAAATTTTATAATTTGGTTGAGTTATTAACGTTTCAACGTATCATTCGGTTAGAACAAATTTCCGCACTGCCGTAATGTCTTAAGTTTTCTCTCTCAACAAACAATATACTGATGAAAATTGTTTTTCTCGTTTCAGCGTACAAGAAACGATGACGCGAAAATTATTTTTTCGACCCTCGTGCTATATTTAACTTTATGAAATAGAATTTTGATATTTTGTAAGTCACCAAAAATGTGACAGTACAAATTTTTAAATTAAAATTTTTAAGTTTCTAATTATTATTGACTTTAACAATCGACATAACTTTAAAAAAATGGAAAAATTCTTAAGCAGCAAGTTGAAGTAAAAAATTAATAACTAAAAAAATTTACCAGTTTACTGCACGCCTTTTCATATTAATGTTTTGTGCGCGTGTACATAAGCATACAATGTAACCGAGAACAAACAAATTAAGTTATAATTATTATTATTTTCACCACGTTTGTACCTAAAATTAATATTTTTAGGTGGATAACATTAAAAAAAAAATAATTATATAATTTAAGACAGATAAAAAACATAAACAGAAAAAAATTAATTCATGATTTGTATTTAGTTTTAATAAAATTAACATTATATTCTAGGTTTTAGTTAAGTTCCATATACATTTTGACTTTCTCGTGTCAAAGTAAATAATACAATCATAATAAAACTTAAGGGAATTGTGAACGGTGATTTTTTTCTTTGCCTATCACACACAAATCATAGAAACTTAGACGTTTTCCACATGCCAAACGTACAGATTCGTCTTATAACGTGGTAAGGATTCTGGAAACCGATTTGAATTGACCACGAAGTCTACTCGAAAACGAGATTTCAAAATTTTTTTTTTCTTCCTAACTTTTCTAAAAATTGAAAACAAAAAGTTTTTAAAAAATTAATTTTTTCAAACTAGGTTTGTGTAAGGGGATTCAATACAAATTTGAAACAATAATTTTAATGTACACTTCGTGACAAATTCAAATCGGTTTTCAAAACCCTTATTGCATCGTTGACCTATCGGTGCATTTGGCAAGAAGAACGTGTATTTTTTATACGTGTATATTTTTATAATATCAACTAACGTTAAACGTAAATATAAAAAACTTCTTCAACAATTAAGATGCCATTACCTCGGTTCTGTTAAACCACTGCAAAATTCTTCTGGTGTTAATATTAAATCTTCATTTATATAAAAACAGAAATTAAGCAAGTCATTTAAATTAGAAAATATTTACATTTTTGTGATACTTCTGAGCCTTAATGTACATTATATTATACCAACTTATTTATTAAGTCTGTTATTTTTTATTTACTGTGGAAAAGTAATTCAAGTGATTTGCATAACGCTAAAAAAAAATTATATCAAATTGCAATAAAACATACAGAAAATTTCGTTTTTAATTTATATATTTGACTAAATTATGGCGATTTTGGATTTTTGCTGTTATTCGTTTTTAAAACACAAGTTACGAAAATATTAAAGTATTAATTATGTTTAATTTCTATTTTCTTATCATAATAATATTGTATGGACAAGAGTTGGAATAAAAAATTTTCGTTTTTCTGTAATATTTATTGCCATTTCATTTGTTTTAAGATGTTGGATTTGTTGTTTTTAAATCGAAATCTGAGAAATAATTTTCTTTTAAATAAGTGAAATTTCTCCGTCTTCTGGATAAATTTTTTTTTTATCAATGTGTGTTTAAAATGATTCCAGTCTAGCCCAGAATGACCTAAAGAAAAAACTAAAGTATATATAAAATAAATAGATTCCTTGTTATGTTTAATCCGAATACTGCAGTGTACATTTTATTGCAGTGTACATTTTATTGATATAACAAAACATAATTTTCATTTATATTAATATGGTCCAACTTATCAATAACTCTCTTAAAATTATTAGAATTTGTAAATTATAAGTTTATTTTACTGATTAATATAACTTACCAAATTTTGAGGCTAAGATTTTAATAAAAACTTTTTAGTACAAAATAAAATCCGTCTTTAAAATACGAGTACTATACAAATTCATAACAGTTTTTATGCCCAATACGTAAAATATAGATAAATATTATAATAACAGTGAATGTTGAATTGTTTGAAAAAGATTTATTTAAATTAAATTATACTAGCATTTCAAAATTCACATTTTTTTTTTGTTATGTATGTTGGTTTATGAGAAATTAATAATATTTTATCGAATCCTGTGGCCGTCTTAATTTAATTAAATACGTTTTGAATAAAATATATCGTAGGTATTGATTTGAAATTAATATTTAGAAATGTTGTTGGATTGTTGTTTGAAAATATTTTGGTTCCCTTTTAAGTTAACATTTATTTGGTATGATACCTCTACCGGTATTCCAATTAAAATTTTCATGTTTCATTGTTATTTAAGGGAATAAAAAGATAAATTTATATTCTATTATACTATATTGTATACTAATCGAGTTCAGTAAAACTATCTTGTATAGAAATTAAATAAAATGTATATCAATAACTCAATAAAATTTGCACAAGTTGTATAGGTGCATACATAGTATAATATTGAAAACAATCAATTATATTTGACTCTCAGAATCTATAAAAAAAAAAAAAAATACATAAAAAAATTGCATACATATCGTGTCATTATTGTGGAGATACATAAAAAATGCTTTTGCGTCATCTAAAAAAAAATCAATACGTAGTAAACAAAATGGTTGTTTGTAAATATCTTTTTTACCAATTTTTTTTTTATCTTTATAAATATATTGGAATGAATCAAACAATCTATAGTTAATATTAACACGGAGAATAACTTACTCGTTTTCAGATCATCAAATTCTATATAAATTCAAAACATTATTATTATTTTCAACTTATTTTTTTGAATATACGAATTTAAATCATTTCAGGTATGTTTTATCTTATAACTAACTAGGTAGGTATCTAAAACTCAAAAAACAAATAAAATTTGTTAAATAAGACAATGAAATAATCTCAAAAATAAGTAGTACAAATTGTCTGCAAAATAATTAATATATTTTCTAATATATTATAAATGTAAGACAATTTCATTCACTTATTTTCAGTTTTTAAAATCCAATCCCTAAAATCTACATAGGTAAATGTTATACTGTTATCTCAATATTGTAAAATGGTATAAAAACCCGATCAATTTTGGAATTACTATCATATTTCATTATTGTTGTGAATAACATATTTATGAATTATTCAGACATCAGAATCCAAAATAAAAAAATGCCATTGTTAAAGCATTAACTATTACATTTTAAATGAACTTAATACGTTTTAATTGTATGTATATTTTGCTTACTTATATTTTTGGGTATGTCTGAGCGAGATTTTACGGGTCTCGAGCCTTAATAATATGTTTTTCGCGATTAATTACATTTTTTTTATGATTTTGACAAGCTAATAGAAAATAAGATCCCTTCACTTAACATGTTTAATATGATACTTACACTGAAATTCTGAGTATATATTATCTGTCAGAAAGATTTAATTGAATTGTTGAAATTTTTTTGTGGAAAATTGTTATTGATAAACCTACTCATTAAAATTGAAAAAATATCAGTACAAGTTTCGCAAATAAATAGTTTTTTATGGTACTTATTATACATTATGACTAAATGTTTCAAAACTAAATTTAATTATTTAAAACTGTCGTTTTTTTTTTTATTTAACTTTTGGTGGTACAGATAGAATAAGACACCAATTTATTAGGTATAAATACCTATATAGATAACATCGAAACTTTTACAAAAATAGAACGCATTAGGCATGCTTGGATTTAAGCGTACCACTTTATACGTGCGTAATTTTTTAAGTGAATTAATTCTTATTTATGAGTTATAAGACTTAGGTAGATATAGTAAGTTACACCCAGTAATGTACATTTTATTAATTTTTGTGTCAATTATTATAAGTTTGTTTGGATGAATAAATTTGAGCACTATAATTGGCATTTTAAAATTGAAATTCATGTTATATGCAAAGTATTTTTCCGTTATAATTGATAAACGAATAATCTAAATTACGGTACACAAATAAAAAAAACACAAAAGTTTTATAGTAATTCAGTGTAAGTAAGATCTATTCAGCAAATGCTCAAAAAAAAAGGAATAATAACTTTTAAACTATTGATCAAAATAGTATTACGTAGTGAGAAATTTATTGTTACAATATTAATGTTTTTTTTCACTTCTTTGTCTTTTTTCACACCTCTAAAGCAATGTTTATTGGAGTTGTATTTAAAATTTAAATATCAAGAAAACTATGATCCAGAATGACGTAGTATTTTATTAAAGCTTGAAAATAAAACGTCAACTTTTTCTTTTTAAGTCAGTGATTTGCCCAAAACCATATTCATTACAATTCTTTAAGGTATTTTATACTCAATATGTACTTAATGTGTGTATTTGATAACAAAGTGCGTAGTTAAAAACAGATACAATTTATACATATCTACCATAAATAATATGTAACTATACATAAAACACAACTCACTTATACACTGCTCTTCATCTTGAATAAAAAAAAAAAATTTATAATCTAATTTAAAATAGGTAAAAATCCTTATATAAAATAATTTTGATTGATTTAAATCAAAAACATACTTTAAACATACAATTTTAATTTTAATTAAGTTTTCCTACATAACGTCATAATAGTAGTTTCAATTTTTGAAAAACAAATGCTATTACTTTTTATAACGTCATGTATATGATTACCAACTCTTATTATATTAATATATAAGTTTGAATTGCCACTACCTAAAGTGAAAGTTTCGAGTTTATTATTTTTAACTGAAATCATATTATTTTCCGAATTGTTTTTAAATGTATTTTTAAGTGCCTTATGATGTGTTGATAATCTTACATTTTATATATTAACCTTTTTTGTTTATTTTATTTACCGGCTTTTAAAATTTTGGTGGGGATATACAATATACAATTCTCTACTGTAAAGCTAAGTTAAGTATATCAATGAAATAAAATTAAATGATTCTGATTATAAATTTGACCCTAGGGAAATAAAGGAAACAAACTTAGGTACCTAAAAATTGAAAGGTGGTTTTAACCTAAGTTGATACACGAGTACATCATAAATTTGCGAAATTTCAAGGAATGTTTATGATACAATTTTTTGGTACCTACGCTTTACAAATATATGCTCACTAAATCACACTTACTGTTGAATTTTTAGTTTAAATGAAACGTATTTTCGTAGATTGATTTTATCGTGTTAAAAACTTTAAGTTATGATAGTAATGCATGACCTTTAAAAAGTTAATTCTATTATTACACATCGATGGAAATTGTTTTAATATTTCGTAAAAACAGTTTAACTGCACGGTGGTAGTACATCGTAAACATGCAATAACACGTCAATTATTGAATACAACCCAAATTACAAAGAACACAAACATAGCCACAAAAATACAAATCGTTGTAATATATACGACTAAAAAATTGTTCTTAAGTGATATCGTAGTATAATCACACAACTGTTACTATTAACAAGAAGGTTAGATATTTTTAGGTGTTCTTATTTATTTTAGGTACATATATTGATGAAAATCTATAATTTACATTACCTTGAAGTACTTCCATTGAAGGTTCGTTCAAGTTAGGCAGTTTATTATGTTCTAAAAATTGAAATTAAATATTTCAACGACACACCGTATTATAAAATAACTTAATAAACATGGTGTTTATAGTATAACAAAAAGTTATAATAACTGGAATAGAATTTTGCTGATCTACTGATTTGGTTAATGCAGGGACATCACCCGAAATATACACTAGGTTACAGAATTTACGATTTTAAAACTTAATAACTCATCGCTATTTTGCTTGCTACCTGACTAACAAGTTAAAAAAAAAAAATTATTTAGACAACACCTTATTTTACTTGGTCTTTTAGGCATATATTTAAACATAGGTTCGATCAATTCTATGTGATAATTTTTCGGCACGTCGTGACATAAATTTTTATTAATTTTGAATTTTATAATTTAAATATTATTTGTTTTGCAAAATTGAATGTATAAATTAAATATTGCGTACCGATTTGTGCATTTTACAATAAAAAAAAAAAAAAAAAAAAAAAATTATTATTGAATTTAAGTTCGTTGTATCAGTACGATAATCTGTTTTGTCAAACATTTTACAGAATTGTAATTTTCGAGTAAATTTTAAATTTTTGAGGTAAACGTTTCTTGTAATGCTGAAAGTTACTAACAATATTCATACACACTAACTAAAGAAGGTCAAAATCAAAATGCACTAAACACTGAAAATAATTTTGATTATTTTAAAATTAAATTTAGAACGTTCCAGTTCTCAATTTTTTTAAAAATTTTATTGTTTTGTACTACACAGCAACATGCTCAAAACAATGAATTACTCCTTAGTTGTTTTTTGTTTTTTTTTACTTTATGTGAATGTGTTTACTTACCATCATGCAAAACGCTATCAATTATTCTGAATAGATACGTTATCAACAGAGTTATTTGAAAAATGTTTTTTAAAGTAACCATGATGAAAAGAAATATGTGTAACGTATGGTGAACTAAGTAAAATATAATAACGAATAATATCTCATTGTTACATAATAAAACATAATATGTAAGATCGGTAGATGTTATTTACATTTATGCAGATGTAATTAAGAATCATCCGAGATGTATGACTTCACAAACAACACACTTTAGTTGAAACCATATTTTTATGCCAACCACAGTTAAACAAAAAAAGCGGAATTGTATCATATTATCCACGCACTAAAGTGAGAATATCTCTAAGAATATTTAATACACTATAACCTACCTATCCATATGTGTTTCCAATAGAGCAAACATATAAAAATTGCATTTTATAGCTACCTAGTTGATTTGGGTTTAAAAAATCTTTATAGTAAAATGTTTTCAAGTTTAAAACACTTAATCATTTCTTAATTGATAAACACTGAATGTTTTTGGTGTTTTTTTTTTTTTGTAAAAAAGCGATGAACAATAATCTCTATGACGAGTACTGTGTATGCTACAACGAATCCGATAAACAAAAATATTAAAAGTGATCGCACATCGTCGATTTCCACGCTGACCAACCATTCTTCTGTAATCCTTGATTCAACACATTTTGGTTTGTTGGCGAACCATTTTCTAAGTTCCCGCTCCACAAGTCCAACCTCTAAAAGGATGTTATTTCTGAAAATCCAAATAGATATTATTATTTTTTAAATTCATATTTACAGCGGGCGCTGTCTTTAATCTAACGTAGATTCACAAATTTAAATTTTTTATATTAAGACAACGGTGTAGTAGAGTTTTATCGGTTTTTTATAGGCATTTTTGAAAAAAAAAAAAACTATTTGAATTAAGAACATAAAACATTTTCTAAGTAAATCAATTTGTATTCTGAGTAATTTAAAATTGTTATCTATGTTATGTTAATATTACTATTTATGAATGCGCATTCGTGAAATGTATTTTCTTAGTGAACTTATTGTTTGCTAGCATAAATATGTTTTCAAATATAACCGTGTTAACATTTGGAATTTTCCAATTTTTACATTGACAGTAGAAACAATTTAATTATGTTTTCAAAATATGAGATTACCCCTTTCAAGATAAATTTCTTCTGTTTTAAAGTAAAAAAAAAGAAATTATACTATCCTTTTACTATGTATAACTGCACTTTGAATAAAATTGCGTACGACGTAAAACGTGTTTTGGAGTTAAATTTTTAAGAGTGTATATTTTGTATAAAAATTCAAACATTTTTCAAGCGTCCACTCAAAACACAGATACTTTCAAATCAAATAGAATAATTAATTTTTTTATAATGGTTTCTATCTTGTATCTCTAGTATGTGAACCTTAAGCAACTCGTGTTTTATTGATTTTATTTCTTTACCTACTATACACAAAAACTGGGAAGAGAACCATCTATAAATAATAAATTATTTTAATCGAAATTTCAGTTAATTATATTACGCGTAGTTCATCAATTCCTTGTACGGGGAATTTTTCCGTATCAGAAAAGCCGTGACTTCCGGCCGGCTCAACGGTAACTCCGATAGATCGCATTTCTCTTTTTCTGTGAACACGTCGTTGATCAGCCAGTAGGTATGCGACGGATTAGTGAAAAAAGCGTAATGACCTTTTTTAATTTCTTTTACGCCGTCACTGCCTAAAAGGTACTGAGATTTCGGTTTAATCTTCTTGTCAATAATCCTTTTCATGTATGGATTTATTTTTCCGTACTCCTTCGACAAAAACATACATGATACCTGAATTACTCATGTATTAAACGAATAAAGAAGAAAGCCAATCTGGTGAACGCGTTCAACTCTAGGCTTCAAAACGTATTTTAAATCAAGAATATGTGTAAATACCTAAGTAAATAAAACATACTAATTTGTTTCTTATAAGTACCTATATTGTAACTTGAGTAACGACTACTTTTTTAATATTAAAATTTTTCAATAACAACTTATTAACAACGAGCATTTTAAACTTCAGATTTGTCAGCCATTAATCGGTATTTAATTTAAAAATGAATCATTGCACAAATTTTACTTGAACTCTGAGTAAAGTCGTAACTGTAACTATGAGATTACATACTTCAATCAATCTAATGAGAATATTAAAGTCCTCAACACCGACGTCTAATCCACTCTCGTCTAGTTTTTTAACCGTGTCGATGCTCATAACGGTCGGGCGCAACAATCCAGACACAATGCTTGAAGAATAAAACTGGTAAACGACCAAACTGAACACGAACATCAAGAGTACCATTAATCTGTTGCTAAATTTTCTGTATTCCATGACGGTTCCTAAATAAAAATAATTTTGAACGTATTCTCAATTATAATTACTATCAGGTCTACTTTATCCTATTTTTACTTACCATTTTACTCGACTTAAAGTTTATACGATTTTTAGTTTATTGAATTACGTACTCGTAGGGATCAAAAATAAAATGTTGTTTTAGATATTATATTATACATGTGGTTTCCGTAATACACCCTATTTTTTTTACTCTATCAGGCGAACTACGTAATACATACAATTACGTATAATTGAACTTAACATGTGTAGGTATTGTACTCTATTCACATTAGATACAGAAAAGTTAATCGCTATAAAAAATATGAAAACTTTGTACCTGGGTTTCCAAAATATCCCGACCCCGTATTGCTATTGACCGATGATAAAAAAAAAAAATGGATAATTATATGAAACTATTTGAAGTTTAGAGCGTACTTGTGAGAGACAAATTATTAAAAACTTTTCTAAAAAGCACCTATATGTTCTGCAAATTATATTTCGGAATATTACAACTTATATACTTAATTGTACAGTTTATTTCCTCTTACGTGGCGTAACGTCACACTTACATGATAATACATTTTTTAATTTTGATCTTATGTTTTAGATGTTGGTCATTGGAGACGAAACGATTAGTTTTCGAGGTGTTTTAATCCATATTTTATAATATTCGATGAGTTTCTATAAAATTATTGCTCTCTTTGCTCACATACCATGTGTAGATTAAAATAAATATATTATTTTGAAAGTAATTTATTTGAGACATTAAATGGTCGTATATATTGTTAAATCTTGAAATATTCTAAACCAAAAGTCTAGTATAAATGATTTGAAGAGTTATTCTGTACCTATGTTCTAAGACTTCTGACTGTATAAAGTTATTATTACCTTGTTGACATAATGTACCAATTTTTAGTAACACTATGTCGCTCAATATTTTCAGTTTAAACGTTTGATTTGATCCATAATGTATTATTATCCAGTAAACCAAAACGGACAATATCATGACAATAATTATCGATATCCAAACAGACGTATTGAATGGTCGCAGAAATACGTTCACCGATGATGTTGGAGAACGTGGATGACGGAAAATAAAACAAGGCCTAGAAACATTATTATCGAGTGATATTTTAGTGAAAAAAACGGTCGTTTTATATTCATATTAAACATACTTATAATACGTAAAAACATTAAAAAACCAACAACGCGAAATGTATATTTTTACATGTTTAAATAACATTATATACAATTTAAAAACATTCGTTTTATCGAATTTTTTTTTTTTTTTAATCAAACAAACCGAGCTGATTCGACATATTAATTTAAATACTTATATATACTTAACTGCTAATTTCATAGTTTGCATTCATTCCTTTATATTTATCTACGTTTTTATATGGCTACTTAATTAATATTAAGCAGATCATACAATTATTTTATTGTGGAAAGCTACTTTGTTCTTTACTTATCATTCATCAATTTATAATTTATATGCAAATCCATCATTAACATATAATTTAGATTCTTCTAAACCACCCAATAAATCCGTACTACCTACTTTTTGGCATTCTTCTTGCATATGATAAGTTCATATACTATATTATTTACAATGATGATTATTGTTCTTGAAATTATTTGACCGTTCCGTTTTATAATGTATTAAACAAAAACATAACATACTGATGTTTAAATGTCGATATAGCCGAATAGTCAACGACGTCGAGTCTCTCCGGTCTTATTGCGTTTATTGTTATGGAAAAATCGGCTTCTCCCGAGATCACCATTCCTACTATTCCGTCCCATGAATCGTTGACTTTGAAACCCCACGAATCTGTCGTCTTAATGTTCATTCTGTATAATATGTGTTCAGTATAAGTCTCGTGTAAGACTATTTTAAAGTAAGGTGCATAAAATCTTACTAAAATAAACCAATTAAATGTTTTTCTAAAATGTAAAATTTGTTATCATTTCTAACACGTCAGTCTACTCATTCCAAACACTTTGTAACGTAACGACCAATGAATATTGGATAAGTTAAAACCATTTTTAAAACGGAACTTTAGAAATCGTGATTATAGTAATTAACAGAATAATTCATCGAGTATGAATATGTTATAAATTGTGGGTGTGTCAGTACATAGGTATGTATTAAACCAGCCAAGTAGTCAAATTCTGCTTTTGTCCGAGACCTCAGGCCACTCTAATACGCATCAAAACAGTAAAGTGAATCTAAACTAAACAAAAACAATACGGTATACTGTTCTAAAAATAAACACGTTTTTAATATAGATAAAGAATTGATAACTTTTTGTCTATTCGTAAAGCATGGAAAACAACTTTTTCCATAGATGTATTTGTTTAGTTAGTACTGAATGTGATATGTACTGAAAGTTTAACGTTTTCATGTAATAATTTGTCGAAGAAAATAAAATACACGTTCAAACACAACAACTAGATCGAAAATTTGTTTGAATTTTCTATGTGACTAATTTTTATAAAAGTTAACGAAATAACATACGTGAGGTTTAACAAATTCCTTGTCAATGGATACATGACGGCGTAGCAAAATTTTTGTACTAAGTTCAAACGATCAACATTGGACGTTTTTAAATATTCTACCAACTTTTCTTGAGACGGTGCAATATTGATGCTGTTATTCTGAGTCAATTGTCCGTATGGATTTCCCTTGGATAACATAATAACAGTATTGTCATACACTTTTAACTATTATTTTTGTATGATTGTGTAAAATATTTTTTATCATTATAATCTGTATGAAAAGAAAATTTACAAAAAAAAAGTAGAATTCCCAGGAATCTGAGACCAAATTGTATGCCATGAGAAACATCGTATTTACTGATCGAAACAGTTCCATTATTATTCAAATGTATTAAATAAAAAAACTATCAATACATTTTCCGATACGCTCAGGATGTAAAAATTTTTAATAGTTTTATAATCAAAGATTCGAGTAATGAACTATGGACTAACCTCAAAAAAATTTCTTTTTAAAGAAATTTGTATCAAAACTAAAATAAACATTTGATCATTTTGATCAAACAAAAATTAATTTAAAAAAAACAATAAGGCAATGCGAGAACTCTTTTTTAGTGGTTTAAATTAGTACTGAGTAAAAAAAAACTGATGAACATACTATCATAACAGCGTTAATCGTTAGATTTTCCAAATTGGATCTTTTGTCAAATTTCCATGAGCGATTTCCCCATTTTCTATAAGTTTTATTAACTGTGTCGACCATAAGTCGACCCCTGGGCTCAAATGCCGTTCGGTAAACATCAAAAATATGCCACTTGTTCACGACGTTATTCGTCTCATCTGGATAAGCTAGCAAAACCTCGCTATTGACTGTAAGACTTATACGTTTTGATTTTAGAAAAGTTTTAATGTTTCTCGTTGAATTGATTTCCATTATCATTAGCCAACGATAACTGGCACTCCATAACCAGTTGTCTGAAAACTTGATACACAATTGAAATAATAATTACTACTTCTACTTTAAATATACATGATGTGGAACTAAAAAAAAGTATAGTGACTTTGATTTGGAGTTAGTCATTCAATTGAGTCACTGATTTCGATAGTGTTTCTATTAAATTTGTATAGCATTTCCTAGCGAGCTCACGACTCGGTATGTCAATTACTCAATAGTATTAGATTTTTATGTTTTGTATATTTAGCTCAAAAATGGTAAACATTTTTTGAAACTTATAAACATTTTAACTTTCAATAATTTATAAAATTTCAGTTTCCATGATTTTAACAAAAATTATTGCCAAAAATCGAATGGAATGATAAGCCAAAAAACTAACCGATTATAATTATAGTAAACGAAATACCAAAAAAAATATATATTTTAAAGCACGTGTAAAACTTTCGAGTTTTAAATATGAAACTTTTAATTAAATAAATCCTACAAAATTATGAAACTCTTAGTAAGTTAAATAATTGACTCCAAAATGATTGATTTGGTTTGAAATTTATAATTGTGTTTTCTTTACCTTTATTTTTTTCAATAGCGAATGAAATTTTCAATAAATTTGAACAACAATTGTAGTATTTATGGCCAAATAGGTTCATATAACAAAAATATTATAACAATGGTGCATAATTTGTTATGAATAAAAATTGTCTTTTTTGTTCTTTATTTAGTTTATAAATTCAAAGTTGAATACTTTCTGTCGACAAGAATTCATATTGAATTAGTTCAAAATTACAACCGAAATACCTGGAACGACGCCATTTCTTTGTAACATGTCCAATCAAAAATTACTCCTAATAACGGAGAGTACATGGACGGCGTAAACAAATCGTCCAAATTGAAGTTTTCTTCAAAATCTCTTCCATTTCGGTGGCATGCAGTTATCAACTTATCGTTTAATTTTTTCATATATTTTACACGATCTGGTATAAGATATAATTATTTTAAAAATTAGAAATAATATAATTAGGATTTAATAGAAATTTTTTTCGGTTAGTTTTACGTATCGTGAATCCTTACTAACGTTATCAAAACTCTTATAGCGTCTTTCATGACCATCATATTGTCAACACGATTTCATTCACTCTACAACTTTAAAATTCAATAACGCGTTATGTAGAGTAAAATGTTTGCGTTCAAAAATAGCGCCTACTGGTTTTAAATTTTGGAACAGTGAGTTGCTTGAAAAAACTACAATTCTGATTGAGCATAGTACGTGAGTTTCATACACAATACAAGCTCTAAGTTTTGAATGTTTCAAATTTGTATCGAATTTTCACGAAAATGTTATGACCATTTAATTTGATTTATTCCAATAACGTGTACGCGATTCGAGAGATCAATTCCGATTATGTGTCGATGTGTGTCACCCATTGTAACGACGTGTTAAAATGTCATTAGAAGCGTTTTTGAAATTTGTTTTTTCGATTTTTGACCATAAAACTTCAAAAAGCTTTTAAAATGAAATACCATAGGTACATTGGTCCATTTTTTTCCAACTTTTCCCGTTAACTATCGTGTACAAAACGGATATTTTGAGAGAAGAAAGAAAAATTTATTAAAAGTCTAAAAAAACTTTACTCAGACAATTCCGAAAAAAATAATAATGTATAGAAACGCGTTTCGTATTACCGTGAAGTGGATAACAGGACGTGTACAGAACAACAGTGTCCAGGCTCGTGGCGGTCAGAAAATGGTCGACCAGTTCATATCTCGCGTTCAAATCGATGGATTGGCAAAAAGCGATGAAATCCGCCACAAACAGCGATATCAGTTGAATTTTCATCGTTCTGGTCCCGTTCGGAAAGAATAAAACAACTGTAAAAAAACCTTCACGATTTTTTTATTTTATAAATAGTCCTCGACAGACCACGATAAAAAAAAAAAAAAACGCTGTATATAGGTACGTCAAACGGAATAACTGACGGTTTCCTGAGGGTAACAAAAAACTCTACTTATCGGACACAATACGTCATAATATTTTAAAATAATGTCACTCGGACGCACGCGACGTCACTATTAAAACTATTAATAACCAACCCACGGTAACCGGGTTGGTTATTGAAAGCGGAGAGTTTTGCATAATTTATTTCGGATATTTTGGAAAAGAGAGAAAAACGCAAAAAAATATGGATACTATCGACATGTTGTGTAACGTTACTATACAAAGAGGACCCGAGATGCACTGCAAATCATTCGACATGACGACACGAATGGAACATCTTTGTTGATTCGGTATAATATGTAAAAAAGGAGAAATAAAAGAAAGTGTCTTCTTATAAATACGCTCTTTTGTTTTAAAAATGTTTCCTTTATTCAAAACTTTATTGTACTAGCCATATTCATTTACAATCACTATGTACTGTGTAATTTATTTTTTAAAACAATTTATAATAATTAGGTAGTGCTAAAATTTAAATGTTTTTTTTTTTTATAATAAAACATAAAACACCAAAATTTTCATATTAGAGTTTATTTTTATATTTAAAAACATTATACGAATAGGCACGGTAGTGTATTAAAATGTTATGCGTCTCGTTTTGTGGAAGAACTCGTTTTACGCGTTAGAAGATTCAGATTTTTTTGAATTTGAAGAACTTGCTCCATAATCCCAAACGCGTACCCTATAATCAAACAGCGATTACAATAAAATAATTTAATCGTGTAAATGACTTCATTTTACTTTACTTTAACTACTGTTATTTACTATAAGATACTTGTGCAAACATTTTTTGAACATAGTACGATGGTTAATACGCGTTGACATTCATTTTATACGTTTTCATTTACTCTAAAGTATGCACACAGTCCACGTTTGTTTTATCAATACTTGTTATAAGAATATAATTTACGTAAGTATTCTATACCTTGGTTCTGATAACCTGGCACAAAATTCTACTGGTGTCAGCACAGCATCTATATAATAGCATAAAGAATTATGAATAATTTAACCGTAATCGTATTTTTATAGTTAGAAAAGAAATTTATATTTGTTTTTATTCTTAAATTTAATAAAATTAAAATTTAAAGTCGTTATAGTTAGTTATCGTTACATTTATTTTCAGAAAAAAAAAAATTGTTCGGTTGATCTTTTAAATAAAAAAAAAAACGCGTCAAAAAATCAAGAAAATGGGAGAATTAGTCCAGAAAATTAGTTGTCTGAAAAAACGTTAGAGATCACGTTCCAGTGAGAACAACAATGTTTACATCAACATATTTTCATCTTTATTATTTGGCTTCCTTTTAAGACAAACGTTTGAAATTCGAAACGTAGGTTTAAGAAACGTTTCTGACCTTTCGGAGAGTGTGTTTGGAACTTGATCCTTTTCACAACGTTAGTTGTGAAAAGAGCCAAGTTTTAAATTGATTTAACAAACAAAGTTTGTTAATGAGGATAACCGAAAATATTGAGAAGTTAAAAGTTATGTAACTCAAAAACTATTGGAATAATTTGACATGTATACAACGTTTTAGTGTAATATATATAATAAAGCTCAAAAAAAGTGTTTTGATTTAATATATTGATCAAAACTATTGCAACGTTTTGGTTAGTTGTAAAAGAATTTGTCAAAAAAAATTATATACATTTGTAAAATTCCCATGAATCGTGTTGTTTTTTAGAGTTTTTACAAGATATTCGGATCATAATATGACCAAGTATATAATAAGTAATACATATATTATAATATATTTCATTATAAAATGAAATTAAAAACGCGTTTTAGATGCTTTTTGTGGATTCTTTTTTGAGGCATAATATTACGTCAATTAAATGACAGCATAAAAATTAACTGCACGCTTATATTATAAGTAATAATTAAGTTATTAATATACCAACTTTTTCCATCTATAAAACCGATGAAACGAATCATGTGCTTAAAATAGCGGTATGCATAATCTACAAAGTAAAACAATGATTAATTATAGTTGCTTGTTTATTCAAACAGTGAGCACAATTCAAACTAGTACATTCAAAAAATACAATCATCAGAATAACTTTCTGACAACATTGTTTCTGGATATCGCATCAAACATTCAACAAATCGCCGATTTATATTTCAAGCTAATTATGTTACCTAAAAACTAAATCAGATCAAGAGAACAAACTTTAGATGGTAAAATCCTAATCTTACTAGACAGGAGAAACCCACCTTAAACCGACTGAAAATTGGACACTCCAGGTGAACTCACGGATATCTCTCATGTCAAAAGAAGAATTCCCATATTGTTAAGTACGTGGTTCATAACTCACGATAAAATACATCTTAACAGAATGTCAATGATACGCTCAGCAACGAATAAACTTCAATATGGATGAAACACTTGACACTCTCTTAGGACCGAATCCGGATTAGACCAGGAAAATTATCAAACTATTAAAAATAACAAATTTATGTGACGATATATAATTTAAATGTAAAATTAATATAGAAATGTAAAAAACATTAAATAACTGTAAATAGCAAATAATACACTGTAACTAATGGCTTGTGCTGCCGAGTTGTAATAAGGATCGATAAAATAAAAAAAATTTGAAAAATGATTGTAGTCTACGACGGTCGGTCCCAGAGCAAAGAATTATAGTTTCTTTATTCTATACTCAACAATAATCCTTACATTTTTTTTCTTCGACTATACAAATTTGTGTTAGACGACTTTTAATTGGGTATCAATTTCCAGCAAACGTTTACCATTAAAGAAATAAAGGTTAAAACTGTATTATTAAAAATCGCCTAGTAACTGCGTTTTTGGCTCAGACGCTACTGTAATTGGGTCATAATTTCATAGATTTTCCAGACTTAAATAAACATGCAAACAAATGTAAAATAAATAAATAAATTATAACTTGCCTCCAAAACTGAATATTTTGTCCTCAGCTATAAAACATTATACAGTTTGAATAAAATAATGTGATTTTACACATCTGTTCTGTTATATTTTCACTAGATCAATTTTTTATTTTGAGTGTGTAGCGGTTATAAATTCAAAAGTCGCGAACCAGTATCGCCCGAAACTACTGAGTGATCTACTATAATCGCGGCTTCTTAAGACATTAATTAATGATTTTATTTCTATGCAATAAAAATCTGAAACAATTTTGATCACTTTGGAGACATATTAATTATTAGTCATAACTTAAAAATTTTCATAATTTTGTAAATTTTGGAAAACAAATACTAATAAAATTTAATACTAAAAATAATTATCAATATGTAAAATAGCTGATATTTTTTGGTAAATATGTTTTTTTTCCCAGGATGTATAGACCGAAACCGAGCTCGCTCAAAATCTTGTTTTCAAAAGCAATGCTTGATTTCAGCATATATTTGAACCACAATTTCCTAAACATTAACCTATCCAAAGAAGTCACCCAATCCAAAGTGTATAGTTGCTATACCAAACAACTTCTCACACGACCCCAAATTGTTTTCCTTTTCTTTGTTTATTTTGAAAATATTTATTCCACACAAATGATTGTATAAATTAATTTCTCCAATTTTTGAAGTAACTCTAGTATAGTTTGATTCAAATACTTGAATTGAAAAAAATACGGAAATGAGATAATTGTTCAAAATGTTGACTTTTTCATATTTTTTAGATTAATTGAAAAGTTATCAAAAATAATCCAAATCGATTCTAATTTTCACATTAAAAGAGCATTAAGAATTTTTTTTTTTTTGAAACTAAATATCGATAAACCCACAGAATTCCGTTAATACCTACCAAATTATAAATAATTTGTAAAAGAAACAACCTAGGCCCTTACGACACGATTAAATATTTTTTTTTTACAATTGGAAATTTTGGTACATACATAAGTGTTTGAATGCGGCTCTCATAATGCTTGTCTTATCATTGCTATCCTCTTTAAGAAATAAAAACAATAGCTAATTTTAACGACAATCAAAAACAAACACAATCTTAGATTATAATCACAGTTAAATAATTTTGTTTTTTATTCCGTGTGAATTTTTGTTTTGGGTAGATGGTATTTTCCGAACTTTTCATGCAGTTCTACATGCAGAGTAGGGTTTTGGAACAAAATGGTACGAACTTTTTTAAATTTTGATAATAATTTTTTTGGATATTTATATGAAATTTTACAAATATTACAAACTGTACGTATAGACACTATTTAAAATCCTATATTAGTTTACGTAGAGCATTTTATTTTTATACCTACGTAATTGAAGAAGTTATTATTTTTATTTTTTTCAAAACATAGTAGAATTTCTTTTTTTACTATACTAGATCTCAATTCAAAAAATCCATTACAATAAGAATAAAATGATAAAAATGTTAATGTTTTATAAAAAACATTTTGTTTCATATACTATTTTTTTACTTTTGTTAAACTGTTTTATGTTTTTGGTTTTTTATTTACAGTCGTTTTATTATTGTATTATGTTTTACGACAAAGATCGTTATAACTAAATCTACGAGTTTTAGTATTAATTTAGAATTTCGTACCTCTTATGTTGTAGACTTCAGCTATTCTTTCTAACACAATAAATGTTTATTTATTTATTATTTGTTAAGACAACAGAAGCCGAGACTTATAAAAATAGAGATTTATTTTACCATTTTCGTTTCATGAACTGATAATTTTGAAAATATTTTATAAATAAATAAGAGAACAACCAGTCACCTGATGGAGTAGGTAACTATTTTTGGCGGGTAACTGGCTTGAAAGTTTTATAGTTGAAATTATTATTTTGTATTATATTTCTAGATATTATTCGTTTCTTGGTATATCTATACATATCTTATTTGTATAAATTTATAATACACGAGGTAAATACACGCAATGTCTTATTACAATACATTTTAATAAATACAAAAATTCTTACGTATGCAACCTAATGAGAACCGTAAAAATTTCAAAATTGTTAAAATAACTATGAATAGAAATTTATTTTTTAACATAAGCTGTAATAGATTCACACTAGCCAAGTGGGATTTATTATTTTTAATTTTTAACAATTATAACCGTATATTACATATATATATATATATATATATATATTGGTAATTAAAATAATAAATTGAACAAATAAGATTAGAAATATTTTTTAGATAAATTCACATATTTTTTTTTTACTATCATAAATGAATAATTACTCTTGTTTCTTAATTTATCTAAAATACAAACAAGTTATTACGTTAAAATTTTAAACTAGAAAATACATTTCTTAATCATTATTGTACGTATTTAACTCTGTGCCCTTAAACACTTACATTCTCAATCAAATCGATGAGCTTTTTCAATTATACAGAATGTGACAGTCAAACTGTACAATTTGAAAAAGTTGACAAATTAAAGTTAGATTTTGAATTTTTTTTTTCACCGAATATTTTTATAACGTTTTACCCATAAGCTGATAGCAATAATTGGGAAGGGCACGGATGCTCGAGGACATAAAATTATATACTTAACTGTTGCCCCAAACTTGCCCCAACGAGTTCACGCTCATCAACCCTCTGCCCAAGCCGTACCAATTACTTTAGTTACCCAGGAATACAAATCATTAAAACCCTAGTTTTTTCCAGGGTTAATATTTAAATTTTAAAAATCTTTTTTTTCTAATCCTTTTTTTTTTCATTTCAAAAAATTGGTTATTTACATAAGGAACTTTAAAATATTTTTATGAAACCCAATTAATATTTTGAATATTCATCTAACCAAAATGTACCATAAACAAAAATAGTTTAGTGCCATTACCAGAATTTATGTATTGAAAACCAATTGTTAACAGAAAATTTAAAGCTTAATGTATTCCTAAAAAATTACTTGTTCATTGAACAATGTTCAATTATATTGATGTAATTTTTTTTCTATCTTTCACATCATAATACTCATATACTAAAGTTCTTAAACGCAAATTAGATAAGTATCAAAATGTACTTTAATAATCTTGTCAGTATTTTTGTAAAGAAAGCAATAATTTAATAATAGTGATTATTAACTCCACTGAAATTAAGATTTGACTTTATAGATCTACTTTCTTCACTCAATCTTTCTAAATTGAAAGTTTTCTTTTAAAAATATTTTTACACTACATTTTGGTACAATATTTTGTTTTTTTTTTTTTATTTTTTCAATTTGGGAATAATATATTGTTTTGCATAAAGAATTTTTTTTATTTTCCTATTTTTTAGCTTAAATTATTTATTTCATAAAACATACATATTATTAAATTTACAAATAGATTATTGTTAAAAATATACAATTCAATTCTCAATGTATTGTCTTATTTAAAAAAGTGAATATTTTTTTTAGGCCCTTATGCTTCCTTCCCCTCATCTCTAAGTATGCAATCTTGTATATTCATCACGAACAAAGATGTGTGCAGAGTTTGAGCTTGGTAGGAAAAGGGGAAGTGGGCTGGCTAGATAGAGAAAAATAGTAATTATATTATGATATAACATAATACATTTAAAAATTAAATGGTCATTGCATTGTTTTTTACTATTTAGTATGACCAAAGTTCTAAATAAAATTTGTTTTTGATTATATAGTACCTATAAGAATACTCGAAAAATTTTTTATACTTATTATTAATAAAACTAATAAAACTTACCATGGATCATTACTAGAATTTTAAATTTTAAGTAAACAGAAAAAATTTTTTTAATACAAATTTAAATAGTTCTGTAAATAAAAATATGATTTTTTTATATCATAAATTTACTATACAATTCGTGCACAACACATTCAAATATCAGTAAACTCAAAATCGCGTAACTGATCGTATCATAAAACAATATTTGAAATATTTCAAGAAATGCAAAAAAGCCGAAAAATGATCACGAATTTTAATAATTGATACTGATTACATGTGTCATTAATATTTACTGTAATCGGAGTAGCGTTCTGCGTTTGGCCATACTGTTAAGTGATAAACTGAACGTCAAATATGTCAACAAGTACAATTTGCTTTCAAAAATAACGATTCTGAGTGAGCTTAGTTAACTTAATAAAAACTGAGTCGCGATAGTCTATGAGAACTCATCAGGCTATATACCAGAAATATGTCATATAACTATTATACAAAATTACACAAATTCACTTGCTCGCAGTTCTTGTTCAAATCAGTTCATCATATTTCAAAACAAAAGAAGTTACTTACTTTTATGAGCTAATCTGGGAACTTTATAATTACTTACATCTAATAGTTAACGTGATTTTAGCAGTCTATCGCTGCGCTCGTTCCGCCAATACCATTATATACCTAGCTATAAAGTGCAATCATAACGCTGTATTATTTAATTTAAAATGTTTGAGATACAATTATGGACCATCCTGGTGTTCGAATTCTAGACTTGCACGTTACAAATGAGTACGGACTTTTAAATTTGAAAATCCAGATTTGTATGTTGTCAAAGATTTCACGTTCCAATTTTGAACTGTTCAAATACAATATACACTGTCCAATCGTGACAATCTTTTTACACTCCCGCTAAACCGAACTCTGCTCAGAACCACTATTTGCTTTAGAAATGTCCGATTGGTTACAAATTGTACAAAAAAATTCTAACTAAATCTTCCAAAACAGTGCGACCAACTGCAAAGTCGTATTCAATACTCCAAGTAGATACCGAGCCGGCCAATCATGACTCAAATTTTTTTTCGCAGTCACTACTCCACAAAATTTCAATTCAAATTGATTGGAATTTTACGCATTATTAGAACGGACAAACGTAAAAAATTGTGAAATAATTTTACCCAAATTTGAACTAATCGTAGAAGTTTGGCATTTGCAATGTGTTAAGAACGAACTCACTAATACTTGTTATTTTCGGTATCAATGATTTACGATTGTTACAAAACAATATTGTAAAAAATTTGTATCTTTACTTATATTTTTACATACCCAATTGATGCTTTTCGCAAAACCGTTGCGGGGTCATCATTTCGAAGGGACCAGTTTAAAAGAGAAAGTATAATAAGGTGATTTGAGCATTTTATAAGTAATACAACTGACACACGCGTAGAAATTCGTTCGTATTTATAAACCAGCATTTATAATTATGTTGAAATAACAATACATACATTTATGGATTACAAAAAATAATAATAACACCATAGTATCATAATTTTACCATTTTGTGGTCATATTTTTATTTCATTATTTGTAAGCTTTAAATCTCATAAATCGGTATTCGTACTGATCCTTGGGCCGATTTCCTAACCCCCCCTCCCCCTCAAAAAACCCTGATAATCAAGTACTTATGATATTAAAAATGACAGTTAAAGAATATGATTTGACGACGTAATTTGGTTCAACGAAAGAAACAGACGTACTTTGGAGCTAAATAAATATGTGACACAAATTTGTAGTTGTTAACACGCATTAAACGGGGACCGGAGAATTTAGAAAATAGGTAGTAACATTATTATGATAATAAAAATTCTAGTTATAGAAAACAGTAAATATATTTACTCCGATATAAATCTTAGAGAATAGTTCACTAATACAGTTTCCTCTTTATAGTGGTGCAGCAAATAGTAATACGAGTATAGTATTTTATCTGACCAGATATTCAAAATTTCAATTCTTTTTATGGATGCTGTTACATCTGTTTCCTTCAAAAAATTTAAAGCTGTACGTATATCAAAAATTTTAAATAAATTCTTACTTTAAAATGCATTTCCATTATTATTTTATTTATTGTCGATTTAGTGATTTAAACAATTCAAGGAGAATTCATAGCAACAAAACTCATTAATGTTTGCTATATTATTTATTTTTACCATATTGTTCATTTCACAAACATTTTTAAAACTATTAACCAAAGAAATATGTCAAATAAATAAAGTATCATCCGTACAAAACACTTATTGTCTCGTGGTTGTAAGTTTTTAAAAATTGAAGCGTATTTAAAACGCTTTCTGTCAAACACAAAAAAAAACAAAATAAAACAAAAGCACTTGTAAAATAAATAGATTCTTCACTACATTTAGTAGATTTATCATAGTGATGTAACAACTAAAAAGACACGTAAATTTGATTTTATTAGAACTTAGAACTCGATTTATAAATAATTTTTCATAAAGACGTGTAACTTATGTAAATAGTTATTTTTATTGTGTTACTTATACGATTTATTCACAAACGGAGTAGTAAGAAAAATGAATAAAATTTTATATAAATCACAGGCATTACAGAGAGTAATCATGGAGAAAATACGACGTAAAAGACAAATTATAATAACAGTAATAATAATCAAATGTATTAATTATAATATTATCAAAATAGTTTCATGGAACTTACAAGTTTTTCGTGCTATAAGAATAAAATTCTCTTTCGATATAATACTTAAGTGATCTTTGGTAATACAATGTAAAATAATAATAATTTTGCTTAAAATTTTGTACAAAACACAGAAAAATGTAAATATGTACATACAACATTCTGTAACTCAGTAACTTGACTCGTATTAGTATTGAATACTAAGACTCAACTCTAAATATATAGGAAGAAAAGTAGGTACCTACGCAGATAAGGTGAAAAGTTTATTCTGTGTATAGCATTTATATTTTATCTAAGTCGAATACTATCATTCTTATGGCAAAAGTATAGGAATTGAGTTATTTTGGTTTGATTCTTAGTTTAAACATAATAAAATCACAAGTTTGACACAAAAAGTATGTTTTTATACTATATCTACGTATGTTTTCATTTAGTAACTAAACTAGTAACTATTATTTAGTAACTACTAAATCAAAACATACGTAAACGTTTAAAGCGTAGCTGGTATTTTTAAGTACTTATTTAATACTTTATCAAATTGCCGTGTAAAAAAGTTTTGGTATACATATATATATATAACTGTGACAACGTTTTAAATGGGTTTTGAGTAAAATACATTGCAGGTATTGACTTAGTTTGAATATTAATAATTTCTTCTTTTTTTTTTTTATGTATATGCATATTTTTAAATTAACATTTTCTTAATGTATAGCAAACGGTCTTATTGATGAACAGAAAAAAATTAATTTATTTTTTCAACACTAGAATATTCTAGGTTGTATGAGTAGAATTATCATGAATACATCTAATGGAATCGTAAAGATATCAAACAGACAAATAGTTATGAATTTTTGTAGTATACGTAAAGTATAATAATATAATAAAACCAATCAAAATTTTACACTTAACTCAGAATCTAAGAAAAAAAATGAAAATTTTAAAAGCTACATACGTGTAGGTATGATTATATCATGGAGGTACATAAAATATCCTGCTGCATCAGCTGAAAAAAATTTTTTTATAAACACAAATTTAAATTTACTGTTATATAAATGGTTTTTTTTCTTTGTACTTATTATTATTATTTTGGGCTTTTATAGCTAGATGTTGTAAGAGGTTAAATAATATCTGTTTAATAATACTGACACAGAAATTGACTAACCTGATTGCAAACTATCAATATCTATAAATTGAAACCATTATAATTACCAGCTATGTTGATATTCATGTTGAAAATTCATTATTAGTATACTTATAATAAACTTTATTCCATGGACCTACAAATAAATTAAGTAGATACGAACCGATAAAAGAAAAACACTAACATATATTATACTCGTACGTTAGACTTTATTGCTGATCGAAATTCATGACTACGAGAAATTCGAACTAGTCACAAATAAATAGGTACAAAATTATGTGATGTATACAATATCACGCCGTCTACCTTGTATTGAATTTTCAAAACTTTTTCTGCTAAATTTAATTTTTAATTAAACTAAAACGACAAAAAAAATAAAAACATTTCAAAGTTCTATTTTAAGCTCATAAATTTTTGAATTATTAAATTAAAAATTTACATCAGGCTTGTATTTCACTTGTGTGAAAATTGCAAGTATTTTCGGTCGTTATTTAAAAAGTAATGACAAACTCGATTTGTTTAAAAACACGTTTTCCATGTATCGTTTTTCCTAAGTTCTTAAAATGCAAAACGCAGCAAAGAATGTATTGTTTTTACAATGGTTTTTTTTTCTGTCATCAACTTTAAGGGTACCTAGTAAAAATTCCTTAAATTGTAAAATTTTCAAATTAAGAGTTCCGAATGAAAAAAGTTACAATAAAAAACAAAGCGAAATTTAAGGGAAAATGGCCAACGTGTTTATTGACATAATCGTTTTAGTTCTTTGGCCATAACTTTCCAAAATAATAATTGAAACTAAAAACTATACACTTATTCTATGTATGCTTTGTAGTTATATAACATATGTGTATATTTTGCTTACTTATAGTACCGAACACTTTTCTGGCTATATCTTCTCGATGTTTCATAGGTCTTTTGCCTGAATATTTTTGGCCAATTAAATACAGTTTTTATGACAACAATAACTGTGCAAGATACAATTGAAGGTCTATTACAATTATGTAATACTTAAGATTATACTTACATTTAAGATGTGTGTATATACTGTCTGTGAGGATGATTTATTTAGAATTTTATAATTTGTCATGAATATTTTATTAAAATTTTTTACTATAATACAACTCACCTACGCACTTTTCTTGCTCTTGAATAAAATAAAAGTCATTTTACTAAAATTCCATATTGTTTAAAAATAAAAAAATTATTTTTCCCACAACTAGTACCTACATCATTGATATGCAATTAACTCGACGGAGCAGAATTACTAATATCAATTAATATATCAAATAATATTAGTTCGCAGACAAACGAATATTCCCACAAAAATATGATTCGTTATTAAAAGCGGCATCGTATGAGAACGCAATACTTTTTTGAATTCATTGATTGATGTAGTTAAATTTTTTTTAAGCAATACCATTCATGCATGAATAATAAACATGTACCATTTTTTATTTCTGTTTGTAGAATTATATTATGTATTTATAAAACAAAATAAAGACGATTAATACGCATAGTTAAATATTTATTGTAAATTTCTTAGGTCTTTCTATTGCGTAGATACAACTACACAATTTTTTATTCGACATTACCTTCTTTCATTTCCATTGAAATATCGTTTAAGTCCGGAATATCTATTAAAGTATTTTCTAAAAATTAATCATCAATAAGCGACAAATATTTTAATTACACTACTATGTTTGTTATAAATGTTATTATTCAAATTAGAAACTGAGTAAAGAGCAGTGGTATAATAAATAGGATTTATAGGTGGTTCACGGTTTTGGATGAAATAGCCAGGGAACCTAAAATATTCTCCAACCAATAGAATTTATTATCAACATGCGGCCAGTTGTCTTCCATGAGTCATCCCTTTCAACAATTTATTTGAATGCCTTAACGGTGCAAACATATCATTTAATTGAAAATAAAAAAAGAATAGATAATTTTTACAAAGTCGTTTTGGCGTATTAAAGTTTTTTTAATAAGGATTTTTTGGATCTTCGCGACTAGTGATAGCAAATAAAACTGAATCAACAGACATTGTCACTTGTATTATCACTTGTAGGTACTATTTGTTTCGAATACAAGTAAATGATATTTATGTTAAAATTTTTAATGTAACTAATAAAAGATTGTTGAAATTCAAATTTTACATTAGAGTTTGACGTTTATACAACACTTTCTAAAACAGCGACCTGTCCATAACCATGACTTAATTCTAACTTGTTGTTCTTAATTTTAGTTATTACTTATTTTATTGGATTTACTTACAATCAATTAAAACATTGTCATCTATTTATTTCAATACATTATCAACATGGTTGTTTGAAAAATACTTTTTAAGGTTACCGTAGTATGTAAAAACTATGTGTATTGTACGTTGAGCTAAAAGTAATATTCTAATGAACAAAATATGAGGAGGATTTATTTATAATTATATAATTTATAACGGATATTTCATCAAAATGTTTTACATTAATTTTTACAAAGTCGTTTTGGCGTATTGAAGTTTTTTTAATAAGGATTTTTCGGATCTTCGCGTCTAGTGGTAGCAAATAAAACTGAATCAACAGATATTGTCACTCGTATTATCATTTGTAGGTACTATTTGTTTCGAATATAATAAATGATATTTATGTTAAAATTTAAAATCGTTTATTGGTATCAACTCGTACTTTTACAATAGCAAAATCAGCCTTCGGTCAATATCGGAACATAAAACCTTTATGAAGTAATGACTTGCGTTTGTGCTGAGTTGTTGTACTTATCCGTTATGAGTATCTGTTTTAATCCGTTGTTTTGTCTAATATGTCGTTGTCAAATAATAATTTTGATGTTTGAAGCCAAAAATGAAAAAGTAAAAATTCCATTTGCAAACCATGACTTAATTCTAACTTGTTGTTCTTAATTTTAGTTATGACTTATTTTATTGGATTTACTTACCACCCAAAGAAACATTGTCATCTATTTATTTCAATACATTATCAACATGGTTGTTTGAAAAATACTCTTTAAGGTTACTGTAATATGTAAAAACTATGTGTATTGTACGTTGAGCTAAAAGTAATATTCTAATGAACAAAATATGAGGAGGATTTATTTATAATTATATAATTTGGAATGGATGTTTCATTAAAATATTTTACATTAATCAACTCACCTTCCGAATCGTCTTGCTCTTGAATAAAATAATAGTCATTTTACTAAAACCTCTTTATTGATTTGCAATTAGGTAACACAATAATTTAACGGAGCACAATTATTATTATTACTAGGCTACGAATATGCCCAAAAATATTCAAGAAATATAATTCCATTCGTTTTTAAAAGCGGCGTCGTGTAAGAACTAAATTCATTGAATAGTGTACTTTGTTAAATTTTTTGTTAAATAATACAATAAATGTACCATTTTCTAATTCTATTTGTAAAGATTTATACTATATTTTTATAAAACAAAAAAAAAAAAGACTTACGATTAATACGCATAGTTAAATATTTATTTTAAATTTCTTAGGTGTTTCTATTGCGTATATACAACTATATATACAACTATACGCAAATTTACATTCTACATCATTACCGTTTATATCCATTGTAATATCGTTCAAGTCCGGAATTTGAGTATTTTCTAAAAAATCAATGATCAATGAATGACAAATATTTTAATTACACTAATGTATTTGTTATAAATTGAATTCAAAACAGAAACTCGAAATAACGAGCAGTGATATAAAACAGGATTTATTGGTAGTTCACTGTTTCGGATGATATAATGTTTTTTGATGAATTTCTCAAAGCGCAAAAAAACTATGTGAAATTTTTACACATCGTTAGAGAGTGTAAAAGATTATGATGATGTACGGCTAAATGTATTAGATAATTTAATTTTAATTTTTTTTTTAGTTTTCTACGTATGTACAACATTTTCCGAAACAGTGACCTGTCCGCGAAACCATGACTCAGTTCTGACTTTTTGTTCTTCGTTTTAATTATGGCCGATTTCGTTTGGTTTAGGTGCTTACTATCAGAAGAACCAACGCCGTCAACTATTTTCAACAGACACGTAGTCAAGATGATTGTTTGAAAAATGTTCTTTAAAGTTACCATACTGAAAAAAAACTATGTAACTATGTCGGACTGTGAGCTAATAAAAAGATACTAACGAACAAATCTCTTGTCGCATCTTAAAAAATTAATTTCATGAGTAGATGTTTACATTATACGCATACGTACCTATGTATGTAAATATCATCGGCACATTTGCCAGCTGAAATACCTAACCGATAACATGACTGTTAAAATGATTTCAGCTCACTAATTATGTTAAAAAGTACCAGATTCGTATTAAATTATCGGCATTTTTTTTTTTTTTTTTTAATCATCGTCTATACGGCGTGTGTTAGTGTTATGAATACTAGAACAACTCTTTTCAATAATCAAAATATAGTAACGTGTAAAGTGTTATGCATCTTGTCTGTAAATACCCGTACATACACAATACAGGTCTTATTGATACTTGAACACTGTTGTTCGGTACTTTTTTAGCTTTTTCTAAACGGTACTGAGATGTGCGAAGAGAAAATGATTGTTTTTTGACAATCCATAACATCCAACTTTGAAACTGACTTTTCCGCTGCGTTCGAGCTTCTCGCATTTGAAATCCGAGCCGAATTTTTCGGTTCGACAAATCACAGAGTGGTGGGGAAAAACGCGATATCGACCTACTACTGTTTTCGGCGGCGAAAATGGACGCGGTGGAGAAAAACAGAAATCGATTCTTGAGGAAAATGGCTACTATACACCTATACGGAAAATATGGTACGGACGCCGTGTGAAACGAAACGAGATCTCTGCTGTTCGACCATACCAGTGTGTTCGATCGGCATTTCGCAAACTGTCCTCTTCAAAATGTTTTCGAACCTAACCTAACCGATAGTTCCGGGAAATCGCGTATTACCAGAGGTGCCCGATGATATCGATGTGAACGCGCATACACGCGTGTTGTGCGACGGAACGGCGTCGACTCGCAAACGTCTACTCGTTGGCGGCTGCTCTGAGCGCGTTGAAGCCGGAATAGGACACCTTGAGGACGGACAAAAACAGCGGCAGACCGGCCACGAACACCTTACCCACGTGCAGCCGGAGCGGAGCCTGGGCGCGGCACATGACCATCATCAGCGACCGGCGGTGGCGGACGGGCTGCTCGTACCACGCGGACCCGTAGGCGGACCTCAGCAGGTGCACGTGCGCGTCCTCGACCATGCTGCCGTACATGCAGAATACGAAGAACTCGGCCAGGTAGTTGGACAGCGTGAGCACGCCCTTGACCATGGTGAACGGGTTGCCGACGAACAGCATGTTGAACGCGGACAGGCAAAAGTACGTGGTGCTGAACAGCAGCTCGAGCAGCACGATGTGCCCGTAGCTCTCGTTCAGCTCGTCCCGGTAGACGCACAGCCGGTCGTGGAGCCGTGCGCAGTCCCGCAAGTGGCGCAGCTGCGGGTCGGCGCCGCGGGGCTCGTGCGCCGCGATGGCGACCGTGTGCTTCACGTGCACGGCCAGCACGTACAGCTCGGCGATCATTTGGCTGACGAAGAACGAGAACGAGCACATGATACCGGTGATGATGAACTTGACGACCAGCACGATGGAGAACTGGACAGCGAAAGAAAACGCGAACGGCCCGGGCTGCGAACAAATGATAGTAACGATACACGTATCGGATCAACAACGGATTCCTCTTCTTCTTCTTCGCGCGACCAATTTGGGGTCTTATCGCGATCATTCGCGCGCTCACTGCTGTAACAACCCTCGCATCTTTTTCAATCGTATCCATCCATGTTCATAACCGCTCTCACTGCTTCAGTTTCTTTCAGTCTCCTCATCACGTCACGTCCATCTCATTCCCCTCCCCTCGCACGTCGATGCAACACCAACGTACCTCTTACATATTCGTATCTCTCTCTCTCTCTCATTTGGCACTCGTCCATGAGCATCATCATTTCCGGTACACTGTCTGTACTACTTTTCTGTCAACACTCCGAACCGACCTCGTTTGACCTTGTCGGCCGAACTCTTATACCGTTATTACCGATTACGTTCGAATAATATTACTGACCAGTATTACGCAGCACGTAACGGCTATACCTTGGAAGTGTCGAACGGAAAGTACGAAGCCACCATCTGCGTGCTCTGCGAACCGAGCCTGGCGTCGGTCAGGGCGGCGGCCGAGAGCGGTACCAAGGCCGTGCTGGGCACCTCGAACACGACCAGGGCCAGGTACGATACAATGATGTTCCGGTTGAAATCGTCGTAGGACGCGCGAATGGCCGTCAGTTTGCGCTTGATCCGGTCCGGCATGGGTCTGCGGTCGTACCCGGGGAACTCGTTCTGGATCTTCAGCAGCATGCTCCGGTTGAACCGCTTCGTCCGAATCGCCAACGAGACGATGGCCAGCGAGAACACGCATATGACGAAGTACGTGAACGACTCCAGCGCCTTCTTGTTGTCCGCGATCAGCACCGACGTGATGGTCATCGCCGTGGTCACGATCACCGTGGACGCCTGCACCGTCCGGAGAGCCATCTCGGCCGGGGACAGCCGGTCCGACGTCGCGTCAAAGAGCACGCTCCACCGGATGCAGAACTTCTGGAACGGTGTCAGGACGAACGCGTCCGACGGGTGTCGAGGAGACTCGTTCGACATGTACTCGACCTAACGAGTTTGAAGGGCCGCGAAAATTCGCGAAACACCAGCTGCTGCTATACACGAAATCAACGGTATAATATTAACGACGATTTCTATGAACTATGGTAATCTCAACGAACAAGTAACTATAATGACATTTTTTACGTTTCTTCGACAAAGAATACAAACGAACCGTTGGAATAACATTTTTTAAATGCTACGAAGACGCATTTAAATTCCACATCCTTCGAAAAACAATGTTGAAAATAGTTGACAAATAACGTTTTATTTGAGTTTGTACGGCTATTTTTAATTTTGCGTACAATTTACTTATTCTGTCGCAGAGCCGCCAATTACCAAAACTTGAAATTCCGTACAATTTACCGTCGACGGACGATTGCGTGGCATTAATTCTGATATTTTTTAATCTTGTCTTGTATGATCGACTTTTTCAATGGCGGTAATTTTTTACTTCTTTACATTGCGACTTATGTTATTAAATATTCATTTTTTTTTTTTTCGTATTCTGTTCAATTAGTTATGTGCATAATACAAAATTTGTACGATTATAATAATAAAATGTTAAGAACGTCAAAAGAATTTTCGACACTTGTAAACAGTGTGTATTGAGTGAAACACATTTTTTAAAAAGCCTTCTACGCGTTAACGTTATTTGAGTTTAAACGTTTTAAACAAAAATATCAAAGCCTGAAACCACAAATACAAATCTTTGACGACGTTTCTTCATCGCTCTTCAACCGATATTTTTTCGTTTACTTTTTAATTTTTTTTTTACACAAAAACCAAACGTTTGAGATAAATGGTGTATTAGTATAGCGATACTGTTATTTATAAATGATTTATTTTTGAAACGCGCATACTGAAAAACATACCTTTTTCCGGTGTATGACTAAACCGCAATAAGACGTAGTTTCTCACAGAGAGTTACGTGTCGAATGTTAAATTCGTGTTTGGGGTTTCTATTTATTTCCCACCATTCGTGTTCCACACACATGCAAATGTTTTTCGATTTCTATTTGACTTTTGTCGTCGTATCCCTCACGTGTCATTATTGCGTCGAATATAACTCGGACGTGTAATAACTGAGTGGGAACGCTCTAGATGGAAATCGAAAACAATATTCAAGAAATATATTTTATAATAGCGTCCTAGTATAGTTATAACACACTGTCGGCTTATCTAAATACGTGGCATAATATACATTCAACTTTTTACCGATTCGTCATCTAAATATTACGAATTCGATCAAAAATAGTAGTAAAGTGTTGTACAAGTTGAAACCATTAAAACTTTTTCCTTAACCGCAGGGAAATTAATGTGTGGATATATATATATGTATTTAAAAACGTTGAAAAAGCTAAAACAAATACACAAAATATCAACACTCTCGATAGACAACTGTATAAAAAGTTACAATAAAATTCACTGTTGGTATAATATATTATAGTTTATTATTATACTCTAGCGGTGTTCTTTTTTCTCTCGTATTTTCACAGCAATTTACGCGTGCATCGTGGCGATGACGTTCGAAAGCATCTACAATACCTATATAATATTATACTTCGTACAGTATTATTGTAAAACAAACAGTGAAAAGTGATTAAACAACGAGTATTTCTAACTGTAGTTACAGTTATAGGTACCTACTTTAAATATAGTACACAACTTAGAAAAAGTCACATTTGGATCACATTATGTTAACATTAATGATCGGTAGTTATATAGCGTCAGTAATCAGATTCAAAAGATCACACTGCACGAATAATTTAATGAAATAAATAAGTAATGCGGATGTGTCAGGACCATACAGGTAAATTGAATAGCATCAAATTGAAAATAAGTAAAAAAAAACTGGGAAAAATGCTAGATATTAAAAATGACGACATTGATTCAAATATTATGATCGAGAATAATAGGTTAAATGAACGATCGAAAAAAAATTAATTTTAGATCTTGATGGCGGTACGTTTACACGACGATAGAATGTTAAAACATTTATAATACACCATACGTATAATTGATAAAAATAAATAAGAAACAGTGAAAATGTTAAACTAATATTTGTAAGCGATAGTAAATAATAATTATTCATAAAACATATTGTTTGAATACAGTTTGGTGTTCGTATAATACTAAAGGCCTACAAAAACTAATCATTTTTAACACAATATTGTGTGAATAGGTCGAAAAATCCATCATGTAAAATTGTATTGTTGTAAGACCAGGAAGATGATAAAATAATCAACATTTTTATACACTCGGTAGTACTATGTATTATATATATATACATTAATAGGTTACACGTTTTAAAAAAAAATTAACAAAACTGACAAACAATAAAATCAATAATATAATAATAAAACAATAATATATATATTCAATAAGTATTGTAAAAATAACAACACCAAAAACATATTTAAACATTATCTCTTGGAGATTACATAAAAATTAAAATAATATATTATACTACTTATCTTGTACGTCTACTACAAATAAATTGATAAAACGTAAAGAAAAAGCTTCAGACTTTCCATTTTTAAGCACAAAAACAAATTAGGTACTTTTAATCCCTAAGAACAAAAATCATAGCGTAAACACTATACAACATATTATTGTACGTTGTTTTATACATTTGAAAAGCGCGATTTAACCGACTGTTGTATAATTTGTAAACGATTAATCTATCGATAGTAGTTGGGAAGTATATCGCGTGTTGTGTTGGATTCTGTTATATTGCCTCTACTTTTATAAAAGAAAATTAAAAATTTTACTCTTAAATCTTTAATTGAATAATTCTACTTTGGCGCCGAGTACTGTTATTTGCAGGATAGATTTTCAACTATTTTGATTTGAATTACCCGCGTTTCGTTCGAAAACGAAACGAATAAAAATGCGGTACGTAATGGTAAAAAGGAACCAGTTTGTGATCGCCGTTTTATCTCGCGTGTCTGACGTCGTCTGAAACGTTTAAAAAAATACAAAAAAATATTCGCGTATAGGAATACAACGGGAGATGTTAACGTTAATGCGTAAAATTAATAGGTGAACAGTGTTTTAGGAGACGCTAAAAATTGTTAAAAAAAACATATCGTACGTACCTAATCGGTACGTAACAGTTATGATAACGCGATATTTGTTCGTATATTATATTATACACACTACACATCGTCCGAATAGTAGTAGTATTTATTCGAACGAACGTATTTTCAGTGGATTTTTCGCTATCTACGTATTATGCCGACGCGAAATCGTGGAGAATGCGCGAATCGTCTCTTCCGGAACTGGTCCGCGCGCCGTCTCGCCTCGATCTGAACTGTGTACAGCCGTGCTCTGGAACACCGTTATCGCGTAAAAATCGTGTATAACGAGTAAAAGTTTTAAAAATTTAAGTTTAAAAAACCGCTTACGATCCCGGTGAGTTTTGACATCGTTTAGGCGCCGCCGTTCGTCTCACCGTCGTTGCACAGCGTTATCGTAACCGTGACGGACTCGTTGCCCACGTTCCCGTCACCGTTAACCGCGCCTCCGTTCGTGTTCCCTCCGTTCTTCGTCTGCTCCGATTTGAAAAGCTTCGATTTCTCGTCGGCAATCGACTTTCGGTTACACCTGGATCGCATTGTTAGCTTGTGCCACGTGACCACTCGTACTGAGGCGACCGACTCTCCCGCGCCCTGCGTCGCATAACGGTATTACTTATTAATAACAATGTCGTCGACGTGTGTGTCGAATTCAATCGCGGACCGAAATATTGATGTTTACTACACGTGACAGTAAAATATTCGACGTTTATACGATCGTTTTTAAAAAAGTATACTCTAAAATCCTTTTTTCTTTTTGTGTTTATTTCTCAACGAAACGTGTACCGCGAAAACGTGTACCCTATAGTAGCTGTTGTTTTCAAAATAGTTATTGGAAAAAAATCATGTTCCCGCGGCTCGATTAAAAACGTTATCACAGCCATTGCGACGAGACGTGTATTATGTCGTTGATTAGTATTAGTTGATTATTCAACACCGTTCAAAATGTTTACGGCCATTTCAGCAGGTACTCCTTTTAGGCTCGCACAATTCTCGTACAAGTTACCGACTCAACATTGTATTTTAAAAACAAACTAACAAAAACTGTCGTATTATGAACTTTTGGTTCTTATAATCATGTGAGCCTTTTACCTATGAAACAAACATTATTATTATTTTGAAACGCCCAAAACAATAATTGTTTACTTAAACTATCGACAGTATAGGTTGTTCAACGGCGAACAGTCAACGTACGACCAAAATAATTGTAAATTCGACGCGTAAATACCGAAAACAAATAAGTAGAACGGAGGAAAATGTCTGATTCAATCGGCTAGGTGAAATCGAATTACAGACCTAAGAACTAGGAAAAACTGACATCCCGAAAGCGCGTCGTTTAAAACGAAAATGTTCGTTTTGTTGGCCTTTCGAGTTTCAATCTATAGTTTATTTCGTTGGCAATAAGTGTTTATAAACGTATACAAATATAAATTAATACGAGACACAATATCCGCGTTGAAGAATATTATGCAAATTTTTTTTTTATTATTATTATTTGATACATTCTTCCTCTAGAACTACTACAGAATTACCTCAATAGGAAATTTAAGACGATAATTCGTGTTATTGTTTTTATAAATATACTTACAATAATCATTATGCATAATGCACGTTTTAACTTGGATAAATATTATTCGTTTCGCTAAAAAAAGTACAAACTCGTTCAAACGTCATATTATTCAGAACATGTGTACACCTACCCAGTGAACGTTTTAAATGATACGTGTTCCAGATAAATCACACACACACACACATCTTTCCGTGAAAATACTTTTTACTTTGTAAAATAACTCGTTCACTCGGTATAATATTACACTTATCTAAAACGATAAACTCCGTAATAAGGGCCAAAAGAATATCGTATCGCATTGTCTTTTTCAATAAAACATAATACACATAAATCGCGTTTCAACATCGTTTGAACAATACAAACTTTGCCGTCGTTATAGCCCTACTTATAAACTCGATCTTTGTCCCGGGCACTGCATTCCGAGCGTTTTGCGTGTTCCACACTTATAACTACTCACGATAGGTTCGTTATTGCTAATTGCTTTTTCATAAAAACGTTTGTGTAACAAAACTAAAACAAAGAATCGAAGAAAAAACATATTTACTGCGTTTCAAGTCGATTTCAAAACCGTATTGGCCTTATTTGTTTATTTATTCAATGATATATATATAAACTGATAGTGAAAACATTAATTTAATATCGTTAATATACGATGTTGTTGGTATGTGGATCGAATGCGTTTTCTAATGCTAGGCGTCGTCGAGCACAAAAACGTATTTTAAGCTGTTTTTATTTCAGACTAAAACCAAATAAAATGTAGCCCGTTTCATACTTTAATGACAACGTTTTAGTTACGTCATACTTGAGATTTTTTTTTTTTATTATTTAATAAAAAAATAACTCTACGATTGTTAGGTAGTCACGATTTTTATTTCTCGTACGAATCGAATTGGCCATGTTTAAATCAAATTCTACTGAGAGAAGAAAAAAAAAATATTTGTATAGAAAACCGTTAAGCAGTATTGAGTTATAAGGTCGCGTAAAATGTACAGGCACAACGAATTCATTAACTACTGTTTAGTATGATAATTGGTATAAATTATATATTTTAAGTTAAAATTTCACGATCCAACTAACACAGAGTACGCGGAAAAGTTGTTAAAACGATTCTGTTGTATACGATGATCGCAAAAACAGAAGTATTATTGTTTTTCCGATAGATGTGATTTAGCGATTAATAAATAAAAATATTAATTTTTGATGTTATTTGTATTGTTGATACTTTAAACTATAATATTATTTTCAAGTGAATCGATTCATCTAACCTAATTTAAGAACAACATCATTCTTTTAAAAAATATAAGTTCGAAAATAACTCGGTTGATTAGTAAACTACTTACGTCGTACCTATAGTTGATGTATGAACCAAATTTGTCTCAATATAATATAGCCCCTCGTTCGATGTCATCCGGGTAAAATAAATAGGCACGCAGAAGATGTCAAATACAAAACTGTATATCGAATAACTTATGGTACCAGGCATATTCATTTTGAAACATCATAAACAGAAAAATACATCTTTTTATACGAACTATAATATTTGTTATATTTTGAAAAAACTCGTTAAATTAATTCACTATATTATTATTTTGACAAAGGTCTCATCGTTTGTTTTAAAAACAAACACACCGGATCTGTAATTATATTTGTCTCGTAAATAAAATGTATAAAAACACAAATTATTGTTATAACTAGGTTTGTAATGTATAATTTATTATTATAAGTAAACACATCACTTGTGATCATATATATGACCGAAAAATTGGTGACTATAATGACGAAATTACAACAAACTTAATGTAAAGCTTAAATAAGATAATATCATGCAATTCTTTGTTCAATAATGAATAGTAGTTAATATTTATTATAACTATTGTTACAAGGGCTGTGATTGTTGTAACTATAAATAAACAATGTGTTAAATTAGCAAGTCGGAACACGTACAAATTTTAAATTATTTTAAGTTGAGTACATAATAATTAATTACGATCAAACTACGCGTTATCATAAAAAGTTATGTCATTAAGGTGGCATAAGAAAAAGTACACTGAGAGCAGTCACGTTTAATGCAACAGTGTTGTGTGTTAAGAGCTGAACAAATTAAATAAAACCTGATTTAATTTATTATTAATTAAAAGGAAAAACTAAATTTTAATTGATATTCTAATCATGAACGTTTCTGAACAGATTTGTAGCCACGGGTGAGTTGAGATATGTACTGTTACACTTAAAAGCTATTAAAACCGTATTGAATTTAAATTATAATTTAGAAACAGAGATATATTGTTAGATAAACTAATTGATTGTTCTTGAATCCTTACGTCGAGGAAGTTTTCACTGTAATATTAATAAACAATTGATTTGCTTATTATGTTAGATTTATATTGAACTAATCCTAAACAGTCCCTGATCACAATATTAATAAGTGTGGTTTTTGTTTTGTTGAAAGGCACTATCAATTATTTAGATGAAATCGTTCTGCTTCAATGTTATTAAATTCTGGTAAAAGTTTACTAATAAATATTAATTATTACTAATATTAACAATAATAAACTATTGGTTTGTAGTTTATCCTGAATGAGTCACAAAAATGTAAAACAAAATTATTGATCATAATGGATTAAATTATGATCACAAGAACAGTTCGTCCGAGAACCGAAGTGCTCTAAACATTTCAAATTTACATAGAAGAAATAAGTTTTTACTAAACGACCGAAATTTTTTCCATTTTTTGCTTATCACGATAAAATTATCACTCTGATTTCAAAATAAATAGGTACTTATACATACTTGTTTTGCGTTTCGTATCATACTATCCTAGTACTGTATACATTCATTATAAACTTAACTAAACTTTTATTTTAAGTTAAAAACTTTTATTAATTGATAAAAATCGTATACCTACTATGTAAAATCGTTTATTGGACCGTCTAAAAAATAATAATAATAATTAATTTACTAATAAAGTATATATTTTCTAGTGTGCAGTATGAAACACAATGAATAGTAGGTATAACAATGACAATGTATTAAAACAGTAACGTTTCAGGGGAGTTATAATATAATATTAAACTATATAAAATAAAATAATTACCTATATTATTTGTATTATTATGACTGTCATATGAATTAAATATATCGTTTTCAGCCGAAAAACGTTCACGATGAATAATAGTTGAGAGTAAAAACAAAAATTAATTTCTGTTTAATAGTTAACGTTTTAGCTTATCGGCGCAGTCCATCTTGCGGGTCTTCAGAAATCCAATAATCTAGTTTCCGTGGAAGTTTTAGAGATTGTAGCCTAATGTAAATAATAAATAAATTTTAGAGACGTAGCCTAATGTAAATAATATATATACATATATATATATTAACAGTATAACATTATTGTAATGCGTTTTATCTTTAGTTTTTAGCAAACTTGAAACAAAGATGTATTACGTAAATGTACAGGGAGCTTACAAAGTTCTTCCCGGATTTCAAAGTGGTACCTTATTTATTAAATCGAACGTTTTTCAGTTACTTTTCCTAAACTGTGAGTAGTCACTTATGTTTCGTTTTTCGTTTGATACGGTAACGTCAAATTTTTTTCTAAATACGCCATTTTTGGAATCCGGGAAAGACTATTTGTATGTACAATACGTTATGGAAATCCGGTGCAAATATTGAATAGCGTAGCGCGAAATTCAAATAATTATTGATTTTATTTACATTTAGAACTTACGATTATAATCAATGCGGTTGAACACGATTCTACCAAAAAAAAGTGTTAATTTTCAAAATTATTCCATCGTAAACTCGCCACTAAACCCCGAGTTTAGAATATTACGTAACTACTTCACGCACTGATTTTATGAGACGTATTTTATTTCCATTTGAACACCGTTAAACTATTGATACCTACTTTAAATACGATTGCACTAATTAGACAAGTAATATATTGAACATTAAATTATATTTACTCAGAATCATATTTCGAGAATAATAATATTATATACAAAATGGAAACAAAATAATACTTGTTCAAAATGTGCACCGTAACCGCGAAAGTAAATATAACGACAACAAAAAACAAAATAAGGTTATGTTTTGAACCAAAATCGTGAAATTCGCAGCAATCATCTGTTCCATAGTACCATATGGTATCAATATTGATTATATATATATACTGTACCTATATTATATTGTATATACTGTAAATAATCAATAATAGTACGTATATTATTATGACACTTTAAATTACTTTCGTGATCTCTCTGATTGCAAATCGTCAATGAACTTGAAGACAATCTACACATTAATTTTAAGTTTTTTGTATAATATTTTTGTTAATTGTATACAAAATGGGCTACGCGGTATTATATTTGTTTATGATAATTTGGAAAAATATTTAACAATGTTTTGCGAACCCTGAAGGGTCTGGTGGCCATAGTTTTTTATTATTCAGACATTCACTCATTCATGAATTAATATTTATTTTAACCTTTTTTTTGCATTAAGTCATTTTTGTTAATGGCCTTGTTAAAAAAAAAATAAACAAAGTATAAGTAGGTAGACGTAAAAATATTACATCTTTTGTTCTTTAAGTCATCTTTACTTACAGAAAACGTAAACACCGTTCAAAAACGCTGCAATAATAATCGTCCATTGTTTTGGTTTACTTTTAAGTGCCATAAGTCATAAATCATACCTACAGTTATTTTATTATTGTTATCAAAATTAATGGTGATTCAAAGTTTGTAACATTTTCGTTCTCTTTTGCACAACGTAGACATTTTTCTTTAGGTTTGACTTTACGAAATAAATGTAGTATGTGTTCAACTACCAAAATTTACAAATATATATATATGTGTGTGTTTATAAGTATTTGATAAAGAAAAAAACGAAAATGGTAAAATGGATTTAAACGGTTAAAAAAAAAACGATTAATATTGAAAATATAGTGTTATAACAAAATCATACAGGTACTTAACGCTTACAACATTTGTGGTTCTTCAGTTCCTATAAAAATGGCCATAAATTTCTATTTCAATCATTCTTATAGGCAGTGTACACTTAGGAATTAGCGGTGTGGTGTAGTTTATTGATTCGTGAATGAAGTATTATTTTAAACAAATTTTTTAATAACATAAAATCATATGTGAAACGATTCAACTTAGATCAAACAAATCCGCAAGGTATTAAACCGCGCCTCGATACTTCTGTATCGCGAATTATTTTTCTTTTGCTCGAAGAAGAAAACCCTATGGTGTTTTCAGTATACTTACCTATACATAAAAAAATTTCTGTATAATTAAACCACCCGACTTTTCAAATCATAAACGATTGAAAGAATATACCTGTCGATAAAATTCCCGCCCAAACATTTTACACGTTTTCCACGACGTTAATGCGTCTTTACACCGATAAATTACTAATCGCTTTTACAACTTAAAATTATGTAGTATTCTATAAACTATTATTATCGTAATACGTTGAAACCGTTGAAAATAAAACTATACACCTAGTTAGATAATAGCAGTTTATTTGAGAATCGATTGTAGGTACTTTTTTTTTCACCTCTACATTTTTAACGCTTCAGCGACAAATCGTAAAACAAACCAAAACAGTAGGTTACACACGTATAACCAAACAGCAGTCTGTTATAGGGTGGTAATAAAACAAATAAACTGTATAGTTGTAATAAAACAAAACATAAAACGATAATATTGTAAAAATCAGAAAAACGGCTGCAGGTACCAACGCAAATGTTACAATTACTTAAAAAAAAAAAAAGTTTTCCATAGATTTTCGCTAGTTTTTTTTCATACGCGTTTTATGTGTTCGTGTGTCAATCGGATTGTAAACTCGTGCCACACTTGACGTGCGTGTTCAGGGAAGCAGTGTTATTATTATAAATTCTGAGCCCGCAGCGAAAACGTATTGTTTTTACAACGATGTCTTATTTTCATTTATTTTTTGTTTCCTATGAACAACTTTAAAGCAAGTAAAAAAGCTCCGATTTTCGAAGTCAGCACCTTTTCCGAAACGTGAGGGGTTTCGAACTTGAGAATCGAAAAAGTCACAATCCAAGCGAAATCGTTAAAACGTTAAAAATTACGGCTCACGTGTTTTTTTGGACGGTTTAGTTTTTTGGGCGTAAAATAGTAGGATACAAGTTCGGTACAAGTTTCAAGTGAAAAGTTTTCGAGCCAAGTATATAAAATTTTTAAACGTTTCCATATTTTTTTTTTGGGGGATTAAGTATAAAATTTTTAAAATATCGGTTTCATTATGAGCCCAGATGGACATGATCCGACCCCGTGGACGGACGACAGCGAGAGTACTACGGGCAGCCGTATTTCTGTGGTGCATGCAGTGGACGCCTTACTGGCACTGGGCACTCTCACCTGCGTCACCAGCGTTCTCCGGGTGCGTATGTTGAACGCGCCGTACACGATCGGGTTCATGCAAGAGTTGGTGCACGCGAACATGAACAACGCGCGTTGCACCTTGTGGTCGACCATCTGCGCCGATTGGTTGTCCGTCCAGTACCTGTACACCGACAAAACAAAACACCGTGGACAAAAAGGATGTTTGACGAAAACAATTTTTTAAAAATATTCATCATTACGATAACACTCTGAAATGAGTAAGAATAGAACTCTGGAATGAGTCGACACTACAATTTATGTTTTTCCTCGAGAACCGTCCGAAAAATTACGAAATTTCAATAGCGATTCAGCAAAACAACATTGATTCCGGGGGGGGAAAAAACATAAAGAAAAAGTAATTTTCGGCTAAACTGAGACGTGTATAAAGTCGGAAGTTAGTTTTCTGAGCTAATTAAAAAGCAAATACATTCCGACTCGAACCGCGGATCGAATCCGATAAAACCCCGACCCCCGTGAACACGTGAACAATGTAAGTGTTTGGCGAGGATCAAATAAACGTTTTTTAAAAGAAGCCGTAGAGGGTTGAAAACTTTTTCTCGCACTATGTTTTATTTGCTTCAAAATTAAAATATTTCATATCTGTTTTAAATATCAATTATCTAAATGAGTAAAACGATCTAAAATGATTTACTATTCGGCACTGTATCCACGGCTAGCTACATGTTATTATTATTTTTTTTTATTCGATCACATAATTTACAAACGATGGAATAGATCTTTAAAAAATAAAAATCCATAAATAATATCACAAACTACCTGTCAACTATAATGTCGTTATAGAGCACGATTCTAAATCGTACGCGGTTGGTTTTTCGTTTTACTTTTTATAATATTTTTTCAAAAGTACGAGAACACGTCTTTTACCACAACAACGTGAACGTTATAAAATCTATTATAAAACTATCGGGACGTTTGACGAATTCTGTGAAGTTGTAAACAAAATATACTGTGGTGTAAAATACCTACAACGAAATTGTGTTTGCTCGTTAACATGACAGGAATTTCGTCGTTACCTACCGTTCGTCGAGTTTGTTATTTTTTTCAAAAACTAACCAAAGCTGAAGGACTTACTGCAAATATACGAGTTATCAAGGCGGTTATATTTTACAAAGTGAAACACGATAAAGAGATGAGTTTAAAAGAAAAAAAGGATTTTTAAAGTTCGATTTCGTTATGACTCGAGATCAGTTACTTGACTATACTAGACCACACAAATATATTATTAGGTAATTCAACCGAACCATTTAGTAAAATAGTACGTTTCGAATGTTGTCGTTCATCGATAAGTGTGCACTTTAACTTCGCATTAATAACAATTCGTCCTAACGCATCGTTTAAGGGATAACTCCGGCTCTGGCGTGTCTTGTTCGTAAGAATATCTTATAAAAATGAATTCGTTCAGAGCAAAAAATAATTATTTGTCATAATTATTTTTGAATTTTTTGAGGGATAGTTTTTTTTTTTTACTATGTGACTACATTTTTTTTCTGTACATGTTTGATATTGAATTTTCAATTATAACAGCCGTGACCCAAAACGCTATAAAATAACGTAAGCTGTAAATTAATTTGAACTAGATATTAGGTTTGTCTCATTTCCTCCGCGAGTCCTTAAAAAGTACGACGTTAACAAATGGAACTGCCGCGCCGTCGATAAAACTCAAAACAAATTGATTAGATGACCCGGTCAGCAAAGATGCATTTGCCCCTCTTAACTTTGTGCGTCATCCTTCTTGTCCACAGGGGGCAATAATATACTACTTTTCGCGCTTTGCGATGTCTGAACCATAATTATTTTACATTTATACGTGTCACGTCGTAGGTAGATCGAATTCCTCGGCAAACAGACGACGGCGACAAAATATCGCTGCGCCGACAGCCAAGATTGTGTATTTACATCCGTATGGTAATCAATCAAGGCGATAGTTTCTAATTTTTTAGATTCTGAGCGACGGGCGAGCAATGTATTGTTGTTACAATGATGATTTTCCTCCCCCGTCAACAAGTTTTCGTAAAGATGTCAGTAACTTTTCTAAAAGGTTTACGAACTCCGGTGGTGCTTTGGCTGAAGTTTTTTTCAAAATTTTACTCACGTTTTAAATTTTACCCTAAAAACCGAAAAAACATCGAGAATTTTACGGCGGAAAATTTGAAATTTTCAAGTTTTGGGTAGAAGGAGTGCTCCAATCGAATACCACATAAAAGTCGAAATTTTGACTTTAAATTTTATTTTATTTGAAGCATTTTTTTATTTTTTTCGAGTTATACGCTGAAAACGACGAAAATGGCAAAGTCGTCAAATCCTGCGTCAGACGGTTATTATACCTATTAAACTGACGTTATAAAAAAATATTCCTTGTCGTTTTTAAACTTAATTGTACTAAATAAATATAATACGTTTTTAAAAATCAAAAAAGTTTTTGCTAGTTATAATACAAAATATATATTTTTTTTTACTTATGTTATACAATAGAAGTAATTCGTGATTTTTTTTATTTTCACCCAGGACTTATTAGATTAGACAGCTCGCTCAGAATTGTTCTTTTCAAATGCAATGATTTATCGCTGCTCTCAGATATTAAAACATACGGATAAACTGCAACTTTGAAACTAATGACCCACTCAAAGCGCAGTCACTATTGCATCTTTACCGTGATACCGTTGTTTTTTTTTTCTTTATGCACAATTAACAGTTAATAAGTTGACTCATTTAGAAGATGGCCATTAAAAATATTGTTGTTAAATCGAAATTGACCGTAGAAATTCTTCAAGCATGTTTGAAAATAAGAAAAATCTACAAAAATAAGACAGTGTTATTTACTACGCATATTTAAGAAAATTTACTTTTATTGATTTGATATAGCTTCAAAAAGCTTCAATTGTTCTCAGTAAATCGAAATTAATAGAACTTGTGCAAAACATAACTTTTAAATTTGTCTCATTTTTTTTTATAAATTATGAATTTCCAACTGCCGCGTGATTCCTCTAAGCAATTACGCTAAATCAAAATATCACGTCATACGATAAATGGAATTTCAATACAATTTCGTTTGTTTATTTTGTGTAGTGGTATTAATCATCAATAATTATTGTCTTTTGACAATCACGTGTTATTTAGCTCGTATTTCTGAGTAATTTCGCACAGTACCAGTATGAAACGTACAATCAGGTACCTATTGATTTGCTAATGAATATTTTTTCATAGAAAACTGTTTTCTGAACAGTAGCTCTATCAATATTTACATAGCAATACCATGTAAAATTAATAACAACCATAAATATACTCAGTCGTATGTAGAATTTCGATAAAACTAATAGTTTTACACGATGATTTTTTTTTTTTTACCTTACACCAAAGTCGGGCGTTAACCGGGTAAAAATTTGAAATTCAGTTAAAAAGTTAATTATTTTTGCGTTCAACTCATCCAGTTAAAAACGTTATTACGTCGACTCGACTTTTTGTTGTCTAACTAACTTTTTTTTTTTAAGGTAAGGGCGGTCCGAGCTCGTGTTGTTCCGACTTGTAGCTGAAGAACGTCTAATTAAACTACAAATAAGATGCCCGTATCGCGGTCGGTTTTTTTTTCACTAACTTGCCCAACCAAATGCGATGATGATGTATTTGTAAAAAAAAAATATTTCTTATTTCATTCCACTGTTTGCATTACGACGAGCTAACGCGAAAACCCGATATTTTTAATGGGGCGTTTAGAGCCGCACTATTGTAACGTATGGAAATACTTTTATAGTTTTGGAGAACCGACTCTCAAAATGCGTTTGCGGCGGATTCGGCGCAGGTGTTTTTTGAGGGTTGTACTTGTCGACCACACGCGCGTGCAAGGTGGGCGCGCCGTGCACGAATCGATACGATTAATTTATACGAATCACGTCGACGAGACGCGGCGAGCTCGTGACGTGTGAAAGGTGTCATAATGGAAACCGTCGGAGGGTTTATTTATTAGAGACAGTGGTTAAAAACGATTCGGGCGCGAACGATTAATGAGAAAAACCGAATAAAACGTACCAAACGTACGAAATGTTAGAGTTTTCCTTTTTTTTTTTTTTTACTCTCTTCTGTCGGCCACATTCTCGTGTTTTGTTCTAACGAAATTTCTGCGTGTTGTTTGATTTCGTGATGCCCGCCGGGACGAGCACAATCATCACGATATAACTTGAACTAACGTGATTCGTATGCGTCGTTCGTGTTTCCAGATACATTTCGTGGTACCCGATCGAAACACTACCCACTGAAAAACGGCGAGCAATAATCGTAATTGCTTGCGTTTGCTCGCGAATCCGACTCCGGCGAGTTAGTGAAAAAAATTAACTGCGACAAGTTAAGTTTGTTCAATTGAACGAATTGCCTTCAGTTAAAAGTTTAAAGTAAACAACGAAAAAAATTAACTAGATATGTTATTAAAAATTAAGACAGGAAATGAAACAAACCTAAGCGAGTTAAAAAAAAGTTTATTTTTTTGCTAAAAATATTCACTAGTCATAAGACCTATTGTACAGTTATATCTATAGTATTTTCAACTCGACTAAATACATAGTCAGGAAAAAAGTTTAGGCTTTCAATATAAAATAAGACCAGAACTGGTAATCGATCATGTTTTATTTCATCATCGCTTTTGACGATACGTCCAAGTTGTCAAAAAAATAGGCACTTTAAAGTTTTAAAAAATTATTATTTTGAATAGTTCTAAATGTGTTTGATTTTTCACCGTTTTAAAATATTCATAAAAGAAGTGATCGAAACATGGTGAATTAACATTTCAAACATCAAACTTGGTTCAATATTTATACAATTGAAGTTATATCAAAAAAGTTCATAAACGTACACAAACTACAGTCTTATTAATTATCAATACGAATTAGTAATTCAAACGTTTTAAATTATAAAGGTACATTTTTACTTTGGCAGGTGATTACCAACGATTTTACCCGAATTTAAATACAAGTTATTAATAGTCTCATTCCATCATTCATAATTCAACAAAATTAATTGGTTTTTTTTTTTCACGTTTATTTAATGTGATTTACTTTCAAGGGTCAAAATTGTGCCGCGACCGAATAATCTGCAGGATTAACCTAACAGCAGGTAGTATTTTTTTCACGTAAGTATTTCATACTAAAGACGTGTAAAAAATTACTGTTTAGCCATTTAAAGCTGACATAAATTGTGTACCTATCGTAAAACTCAAATTAATTTGATTTTTAAAGAAAAAAACACACCATTTTGAAAATATCAAATGTTCAAATACTAATTGCCAGATTTTGTATTCATGTAACAAAATTAAATTTTGTATCAGCTCTAGAAATATATTTTACGAATTTTTTATATTAATAAAAAATTAATATTTTTTTATATTATATAAACAAACTAAAACGCAAAACATTTAAAAAAAAAAAATTTTTAATTTTATTTTAATATTCATATTTTTAATAAATTGACTAGAAAAATAAATTCGTTTCATAACAAAAATGAAAGCAGTTGGAAGAATAATTCGCTATACAAAAAATTCACATGGAAAAATTATTGTTTGTCCTAATTAAGTCGGCGCATCGTGTATGCAAAACTACTGCACTCGTGTAAAAAATACGTTTTCATCCACGGTACGAGAAGATTTTGTCAAATATTCTTAATATTATTCATTTGACAGTGATCGTCAAGAATTATGTGTAAGTTGATAAGTTAATAAGAAAAATCATAATAAGACTTGAGAGTTATAAATGTTTACTCAGTGGTCAAAAGTTCGTGTAATAGTTGTCTAGTTTTGGAGACACAAAATGAAATTTGAAACTATTATAATAAAGTCTAGGTACTTCTCACTGATATTAAAATAACATACATAACTATCACAGTGTGGTCTCAAAACCCCTCTTGGTAATATAACAAATTTACACAGTATTAAAACAAAAAAGTTCATTAATTCATATACTGATATTTATGACGTATAGAGAACAAATAATTTTAAATTGATAAAATAATTGCGTACCAGAAAAATAATGTAGAACTCAAACTATGATAATACTGATTTCTCCATTTATACGTAAATATTTCTAATTTATTTGTTTTGATGGTAAAAAGTCCTAATTTGATTTTTAATTCGGGATAAACTGATGCAGGGAATATAGTATGAAACAAGGATTTGCATCTACCTACCTTCTGTTGGAATAATTACATTTTCGTTAAACATATTCGTGTTCATTTTACGAGTTGATTGAAATTTAAAATAGTAAAAAATACGAACGTTTTTATATCTTTAGATTAGATAAAATAATCATCAGTAAAACAATATAAAAACAGGAAGTGTATACTGATAGTAGAATATAATTTAGTTTTTGGTATTTTGAGTGCAGTAAACCTTCCAAATTTTATTAAAATGCGTGTTCTTAATTTATTTGTTTTTTTTTTTTATTATAGTGTTGTATAGTAAAAATTTATTCCGTTAATTTTATTTCATCAGATATTAACTTTACTATCGTTACTTTGTAAATGTCTGATATTCTTCATCCGAAAACCATTGAATGTACCTACACGTATCAGTGATAACATTTTTTTGTAGTAATATTATTTATAATAACTGGGCGGATAAACTCTGAAACAACAAATTCATTCACAAAATATGAATCATTCATAAATACGATGGGTAGTAGAAATATCCGTTAAGTCCTGATCCACACACATTGAGGGAAAGAGATTCTTAAAACCCATAGTAAAATATATATACATAATCTCTATTTAGGGACGAATACGTAATGTCGTGATTAATGATGGAAAGAGAGGTAACATTTTCTTTACCCCAGGGGTTTGAAAATATGATAATATGAAAGTACATATTATTTTTGTAAAATACTATGTAGTGGTGACAAATAATAATTGTCCTTTTATACTATCAGTCAAAATTAATTAAAACATATATTTTGAATTATACCCTTGGATCCTATTCGAGTTTATGTAATACAATATACTGCAAATTCGTAGTTGCCAAAGAATAAAGAATGATTGTATTTTAATGGTTGCCATACAAAGTTGATACTAATTTTTGGTTCACGCTGAACCGGTTAAATAAAAAATTTAAAATACCTAATTCAACAGTTCTTGGCTGTACCAACTAATCTACTTACGCACATTTTAGGCAATTCAACCGCAAATTTGTCAGATATTACACGATCCACTGCAATCTTTTAGAAAACACAATTTTCCGTGACATCAATACCATTATTATTTATTAGTCAGTGAGAAAATTATTGACAGTATTAAAAACAAAACGAAAATATTATATTATTAAATACACCTAAGATTGGACTGACATTTTATTGGTCTGTATTAAAATGATCATTAATACGAATTAAGTGTGCTTTAATTTATTCTTGTTCGGCAATAATAGGTACGTATCGATGAAATTGTAATTTTAATGTAAACGTAAATATATGTATACGAATACATTTATTATTAGGTACAAAATAATATAGTACATATGAAAATTTACAAGTAAAATCCATGGTGACTCACAAAAATTTAATTAAAATGAAAACTCTAAAGTAAAACATTTTTTAAAATCTATAATACTGTTCACTATTGATACAATAAAAGTACCTAGACACAATAGACGGTCGATTGTGTCGACTATTTCCTGGTCAGAGAGCAAATAATATTTCATTTTACTTGATAATGTGAAGTCAAAAATAATATTTTTTAATTATCGTAGTTTATTACGATTTAACTTTACTCAAAACTTGTGATGAATTTCAAAAATTATTTAATTATTTTTAACGAGACGATATTTTGGTATAATTACAAACACTTTCCAATATTTATCTTCCCAATATATTGATCGGAGAAAAATAACTTATGTTCACTCAGAAGTCAGAAAAATGTTTAAAAAATAAACCAAAAGTTGATATTGAATTTAGTTTAATTTCTAAATTATCTTTCATTTGTAAAAACTTTGAATACGATATTTTTTGTAAAATACATTTTCTGAAACACCAAAAAACCGCCATAGTACATAATGGTGAAACTATTACACAATATGTGAGTACATTAAAGACCACAGCAAAGTTTTCACTTCTCGTCCTAATTGAAACTATTTTAGATTCTGAGTGAAACGACGAAGCGATTGTTTTTTACAAAGATATGAGTATGTTTTTTTTTTTATCTTTTTGCGTCTGTGTCACGCAGAGCTCATAGGCGACTACTCCGATCTTAACGTATAGACCTATTTTTCGGTTGTCCAATAATACGTATGATAAGTGCATTAAATCACCAAAATTTTCAAAATACAAACAAATAAATGCTTTGAAGATGATCGTTTTGAAAATCGAAGTGATCAAAATTAATCAAACTAAATAATAAGTAACGCGACGACAAAAAATAAATAAAAGCATGTTCAAGAAAGTGCAAGTAACTGATTGAAAATAATACTTTTACAAAGACTGATCTAATGGTATGAATTTCATATTTCGAGAAACAATCAATCAACTAAGTAATTAATAGTTATCATTCAATAATAATATTTATATTAAATGTATACGTCATATTAATCGAATTTTTTTTTTTTTTTTTTTAAATTACTTATCGATAATGCGATACGAACGCACAAACAGGTTATGATCACCGAGATGACAAACATTTATCATTTTTTTCTCATAAATTGACACTTACCAAATCGCCATGATATAGTAGGGTGTCCAACATACGACAAACACTATGACAATAATGATGGTCATTTTTAATGTCCTGCTTTTTGCACGTCCTAAAAACCCCAAACGTCGCACGTTGTCCGTACCTATACATATATGATTTTAAAAATTATGACATCAAATAAATAAACGGAACAAAAAAAACCCTAATTTTTTCTCAAATCACAATATGACAATGCGTTATTTTAATATAACAAGCATTTTTTTTTTTTTTTTTTTTTACAATTTTTCAGATTGTCTACAACAAATAAATCACTTCAAAGACGTGGGAGTGTGTCGGAAGGTGAAAAATCTGCAGAGTTTAACATGTGTGCAAATAATTTTTTCTAATAAAATCGTGTTTGGAAATGCATTTGAAAAAGTTATGTTCCAGTTAGTATAAATAAAAATAAAAATTATGAAGCTTTCAACACTTGAAAGTCTATATACGTTTGAGTAATTTAGAATTGAAATTTTCATTGAAATGAAAACAAAAAGTGAAATATTGCGTTTAGTAAGTAATGAAATAATAATATAAATAATAAAAGTGCAAATATCAGTTTACGTAGTAATCACAACAAGTATTATTCTACGACTCTTTAAACTTTTTTGAAAAAACATCTTCAAATCAATGGTTATCTCAATGATGGTTTTCAAAATTTTAAAAGCCGTTTATAGTGTGAATGTGTACCATGTGTAACCTTATTAGTTATATTCAAATTGTCTTCAAAGATTTTTATATAAAAAAAAAAAATGTATACTTTCAAAGAATCAAAAGTTACTCACCTTGGCCGCAAATCGATTCTCTCGATCTTTTGTATATCTCTATGATGATAGAAGCATAGCAAAACAGTATTACGATTAGAGGCAACCAATACATCATGAACATGCCGAAATATAAGTAAGCCAGCTCGTGCAACTTGGACGAAAAAGCGTTAAACGTGACGCACTGTTGGAACCACGGGGCGCTCGGGTGTCGTTCTAGGTGAAATATGTAACTCTACAGTGTAAATAAAGCAAAAATAAAAAACAATGATCTCGATAGTACATTTTAATCAATTAATTATACACGCGTTCGTTTAAATTAAGGATACTATAAATTTAAAATATTGATATTGACCGTTGTGAAATGTTGATTGAAAAATAATAACAAGAAACAACGAGCCGCGATAGGTGAGTAGATCGCTGTTTTGAAAGGTTTTTGTATTTTATATTCGCGTTTCAGTGAAATCATCATGCGTCTTTGAAAATTTCCGAATAATATTCAAGTATAACGCTATGCGTTATTCGCTATTAATTGATTTTTGTTTTAACTCAAAACACATAATAAAGTTTGATTCTTGATGTCGTTTTTGTCAAGTTAATTGAGCTCACGCTGAACTGTTATGTTTCCACGTAATGACTACCTAATTAATTGGTGCTTTTAAATTTGATTTTGTACCACTGAATCGTAACAATGGTCCACCCAAAAACTAACTCGTTGTTCGTTTGAATGCCTAAATTTATAACCGAGTGTAGAGAAAAAAAACATATTTTTTATATATTATACTTAACAAAGTTTAGAAGATGTTGTGGTTATTATAATATTAATACTGAATAATATGCTTAAACTACGGAAAAGTTGTTTTTAATATGTATCAATTACCTGCGGTAAACTGCACACAAATGAGGCGATCCACGCTATAGCAATCATTAACTTTCCCCGGCCGTCCATCTGATACAGCCTCATCGGTTGCAAAACGGCCAAATACCTAAACAAATGTTTAATAAAAATAACTACACAAAATGAATAGGACGAATTGTCATTAAAAAAAAAAAAAAAAAACGAAATATGTATTTAAAAAATGATTGTTTTAAATTCATACTTTATCCGTTTTAAAAATGCGAAAATTAAAATTTTAATAACAATTGCTAGAGAAGTTATCGACCGAAAAAACTAATAAAAAATATAAAAATAACTTATACAGTAAAAACGTCTGTATAAAATTGTGTTAGCAAATTTTCGACAGTTTGCAGCCTGCACGTGTTATAGGAAAATTATGTTAAGACCGTTTTCAAGTTTTGAGAAACCAAAGATTTTTTTTATTCGATAATTGTTAAAATTTACAATCGCAAAAGTTTTTTAAAGTGCCAAAGTCGAGTACTTTTGTCAATTTTGACATTTTAATTTTTGAATTGTGACTTTTAAAATAATAATAAAACACAAAAAGTCTTAAAATAAAATACAAACTTAGCTAAACGCCTAACATTAAAAATAACTTATTATTTTAAGTAGAATCGATAGCGATTTGACTACTAAGAGTGTTTATAACAGATAAAACATGATTAGTTTTTTTATTGTTTGTTGAATCTCTGCGCTATGTTTTACGGTAAATTTTGAAAGGAACTTGTGATATGGGAACAATTTCACTATTAAGTTGATTGAACTTGAAATTTTTTATCAATCTAATAAAAAAATGTAAAAATAGATGTATTATAACTGTTACATTTCAGGGTTAGAAGAAAAATGTAGTGCACAATTATTCGTGACTTGATATTCGAGGTTAAACAATTATATTCATTATTGGTTCACGCATTTTAGAATTTGTATTTTGAAGACTTCATTTTTTGAACACCATATTCCTTCTAGCAAAATAATTTTAGAAAACACTACAAATTAAATTTATATATGGACTAAACAAAAGTTTTAAACAGTCACTTTATTCGTGTATATGGTAATATTTGGATGTAGACATTATACATACAAGTTACTACGCCTTATGGTGTAACAGTTGATGTATTATACCGTTTAAAAAGTTGAAAAGGTTACCTACTTTACAAAGTTCCAAACTTTAAACGCGTTTCGATCGATAATATATGCGAAAAAGACTAAGTTATACAACGCGGAGGCACAAAAGTTTTGATGTCGTCACAAACTTTAAAAGCAATTATTTTAAAAAATCTTTTTGGTACATCAAAAATAATGTTGTACGAAAATTCCATCTCCATTTCATTAGTATCAGATATATTCATTTCAACTTTTTAATTTTTAGAAATGCTCAAAAACCTTTAAATTTGTACTTAAAATAGTTCGTAAACATGTAATTTTAGTTGAATTTGGTTATTGCTGTTGTATTAATTGATGTTTTATTGATTACCAGATTTTTTACCGTAAGTACACAACTATTTTATAACTCTAACCCATTTCCACTGAAAATCTATTGGAATATAAGTATTTTTACAGATTTCAATAAATTACGTATTATTGCTTTTATGCTAATTATACGTAACAACTGTTAAAAAAATTACTCTAAATGTCTTTTTTATAGTTTTGCTAGTTTCAAATAACGTCAAAAAGAGAAAAGGTTATGTTAGAAATGAAAATATTTTAATGGTATGTATCGTTTAAACTGACATTATGTTAAATAAGAACTTGAGTTCTACGTTTTATGACCAAGTTTAGATTGCTCTCCGACTCAAACTGACAGCTATTTAATAATATCATATTTTAACCCTCCAATCTTACAACTTTATACAGCTACACAAAAAATAGGTATAATATTTTATAAGAAGAATCCAATGTGTTTCAAACAAAAATGTGTTTCAAACAAACTATTCCACGTCGACGTATCAATGGGTACACTTTGTACCATTTGAATCGATTACAATGATAAAAAAAATGTATATTTTAATAAACCTTTGCACTATTAAAGAGGTGTTACGTTTTCTAACTAATAGTTAGTACAGACTTTAACAACTATAATATATGCTACTAAACAAGAATGTTGATATAGGTACGTTTAATTAAATTAATCCGGTACACGTATTTAATTCATGATAATAAAATTTCACTATCGTCGAATTTTAAGTAAAAATTTCATTTAAAAACAATATAACTAGACGTATAGTTTAAGCAATTTTTTTTATTTAGAACAGATATTTAAATGAACAAAATACTTTAAACAGATGTAAAAGATAGAACTTTAAAGATTTATTTTACACATCACCTATATCGTGATCATAAGAATGTTATTAAGCATTTTAAAAAATACATTCCTTATTTAAATATGATTTTATTTTTAAATAATTGTTTTCAATAATCATCTTAAGAAGATATTGTCTATTATTTCAAACGCTAATGTGTTTTAAACTATTTAGTTTTTAGACATTCATTTTAATTCCAACATTATATCGATAAAATAAGTACAAAAACGCGTAATTTGTTAGCACATTGGGTACAATATCTATTAATTATAGAACCATTTTATACGATTTATTTAAAAAAAACAACTACAATTAGCCGTCTTAAAAATTATAATAATCGTAACCAATGTGTATCATTTATATTTGCATTTAACAAAAATGTAAAAACATAAATTATAATAATAAAAATAAATTTTATAAAATTGTTATTGAATGTCACTATTAAAAAAGGTTTATTAATTTAAAGTATCGTAGTATTACAAAATTCGGATTTGTTGAAAATTTAAATTTTCAATTATCCTGATAAATCTTTTTTTTTTTTTCGTTATTCATATTTGTAATTCGTAAATTTTTTTTTAATTCAATCTGAATTTATACTTCTACGTATAATAAATACTTTTTGAAGGGTGTATTTTATGTCCCTGTTAAACGACTGTGACTGAAGTGCACAAGTGGTTTTTTATTTTACAACAGGTGAAATATTATAAAAATAAAATTAATCTGCATACCTATCGAAGCTGATACAGATCAATATGAAACTAGAAAGATACAATCCAAATATTCGAAAAAACGACATAATGCGACAAAGTGGATCGCCAAACAACCATTCCACCGTCCATGCCCACATTATTTCTACTGGCATCATCAAAAAAGTCACCTGAAACAAAACAAAAAAGTCACTTATAAAACGTTTTTTAATGAACAGTGAACGAGGTCGTGTCAAGTGGACAAGAAATTGTTTGTTTAATTTTTTAACTGCTTTGAAACAGTTATTTTAAGTGCCAATAAAAATACCTAAATCTTTAAAAAATATTTCTTAACTAAGCGAAAAAATATATCGTTTTATTAGGTATTTTTTATGGACGTAAAATAATGATAAATAATAAGTGATGAGTATAAGCATAATAAAGTACATAGGTAATATAAAAAAAATAATAATTTCCCAAAAAAAAAAGTGATTTCTAAATATTAAAATACCATCTACTATAAAAAAAAAATGTCAGAGATCGACAGTGAGTGCCACTCATGTATAGTTTTTAAATTATTTATAAATGATTTATGTGACCTTTGTAAAACCATAACATTTAAGATTTTAAAATAAATTCTTTACACCTCTTCAGCTCCTGAATAACTGCACTTTTGGAATAATGAAAAGTGTTGAGTAGCTATATATTCAAAATAATAACAATTGTTGAGTTAAAGTAACCGTCCATTTATGATACGTTAAAGTAATTAGTATATAGTTTTTTTCTTAGTAGAAAAATTCAAGATTTTAAACTTCACATTGATCGTTACGATAAATGGAAATAATCGTTTTATCCAATATTTTTGCAACAAAGATGGTGGATTATACTTTTCCCTCACTTGAAACGTTTTCTCAAATCACGGATTACCTACAAAACGTTGGAAAAGCACGTTTTCGTTAATTATTTTTTGGTTTTAATAAGAACCATTCATCACATTTAAACATACATAGAGGTGTTATAACGACAATAATCATTATTACAAAACACGATTTTTTTACGGAAGTGGAAACGTTTTTGAAAAAAACACAAAACTTAAAAACAGTAAAAAAGAATTAAAAAATAAACATTGAAATTATCAAAACAAGAGTAGTTTCATTAAACAAATTTCAGTACGATTTTGACGGATACTTTCTTTCAGAAGTATCAAATAAGAAAGATTAAATTTGTTTAAACAAAAACAACTTTTTCATCCTTTTAAGCAATTCGGATATTAATTTATACTTATGATCAATGCACTGTTTAAATGTACTGAGTTTAAATTTTTCGCAGGTTTTGTGTTCCATAACCGTCAGATTCGAAACTTGAACACATCGTAAAAATGTACACCTATGTATAAAGAGTTGATTCCTTTCGACGTTCATTTGCGGTCGTATACGAAGGTGCTTTTTATAATTTTGCTCTGGGCATTTTGAAACGTATGATCATGTCGGGGCGAGAAGCCAGTGGCGAGAGATTGGCGGTCACATTGCTCTCCCCGTTAATGATTTTTCGCAAACTAATTGTAGATTTATAACGAAAATACCGAATGTGCACGATGTGGAATAAATAAAAAAAACCACCCAAAATAACGATACACGAGTTTTTCCGTTCCTCCCTTCGGTTTTGTATAAAAATAATTTAACATTTTCTAGCTCCCCGCTGAACTCTCCTCGGAAACACTTGCGTCCGAAGGGCTGTATCGGCCCGTTCAGAACGTTCAGAACGGGGTAGCCAAAACGGTTCGTAAAAGACCAGTTTGGGCTGTTGTCGGAGTGCAGGTTTTAGAAGGGTCACGAGCGGCTTTTTACTCGTACCGGTGTGCGGATATTGGCGAGGTAAAATGAACTTCCGTGTTTACACGTGCCCCGCCTCCGGGAAACTCACCAGCAGATCGGCGATGGCCAGATGCATGAGCATGGCGTGTATCCTGGTCCCCGCTTTGCGCCTGCGTTTCAGGATTATGGTCAGCACGGTTATGTTCCCGACGGCCGAGATCACCATGAGTATGCTGTACGTGATTATGGTGACCATGTGGCCTTCGTTGAACTGCATGTCGTACGGCATGTTCGACCTGTTGTAGTACACGGGCTGGTTGGATCCGTCCGGGTGTAAGACGGGCCACGTGGACGCGGGCTGCGGTCTCGCGACCACGTCCTTGGTCACCGAGTGCAGCACCGTGCTGGCGGCCGAGTCCATCACGTCCATGACGACGACCGGCCCGGCGTGTCCCGCGACGGGCAAAACACGAACGGCGAAAATATCTTAATTTTCGCCCCCGGAATCTATAAAATATAAAATCGCTGGAGTCACGGAGAAAATGTTAAACCCGTGCACCGCGTGGTACGGAGTCTTTTTTTCGAAAACTCCCGAGATTCGAAAAATTCAAACGTCCTCGAATTCCCGTCCCGAACGTACGGGAATAAAAATCAGCTCCGACCGCGCAACCGTCTCAATTTTTCATACTGCGCGTTATGGATATTAAAAATTAATGGTGTAATTTTCTAGAGACGTAGAAGAACATACGTAACAACATAAGACTTCTGACGGAAAACTATTAATAATGAGTAAATAATAAGTGACGATCGATAAAATCGTACCGCACAAACGGCGTCTTTGCACTGCGTTTAAGTTTAGCGCGATTTGTGGCTGGAATTACAAAAAGTGTGTACACGCTTGTGACGTCCGTCCGTATAAATATATACAGGTTGTGCGAGACGAAATTATGGTAACCGTTGAAAAATTGAAATCGGAAATTTTTAAAAACGATCAACTTCACAATTATTGAGTTCGTTTTTATTTTATTTTTTTTTTTTTACTCGAAAAATTCCAAAACCTACTTCTACTAATACATAGTACACTGGATCATTCGACGTGTATAAAGATCAGAGCAATGGATTCTTCTACCTATTATCCGAAAAAAAAAAAAAAGTGTTTGCAGCAGAGAAAAAGAGAAAACGTCATTGTAAAATCGATTTCAGGCTACTTTCAAAGTCTAATATTATTATGTATTATATTTTGTTCTGCTCACTTTAGACGAACAAAATTGCAGAACGAAAAAAACGGTACAGGGAGCATATTCTCTAAACGATTACATTGTAATATTATTCTATATTATCTTTTTCCATTCGACGTCGAATTATTCGTGTTTATCCATAACAACACAGTTGTTTTGCGATTTCATTTGTTTGTAGACATTTTAGTCAAAAGTTTAATCCAACATTACTCGTGCGGACAAACGTCATGCGATTCGAACCCTGTTGTATTTTTGTATCCTTATTGATCACTCAAAAAACATGCAAATCGACTTTTAAGACTGCGAAATGAGTTTTCTTGTTAACAATTCTTAATCACACTCCCATCCCCGATTATTTTTTAAGGGAAAACCATTTTAAATTTTAAAGAATAGAATGAAAACTCTTGGGAAAATATTTCTTTGCGGTTTTTTTTTTTTTTTATTTGTTTGACTGTTAGTTTCATAATGTATATGAACAAATAATAATGAAAATAACTTGAGAAATAAAAATAAAGAATCAGAAAAATTATGAGGAAACGACGTTCAATCAGAAAAGTGTTACAATAGTGTTAACATTAACTTATTTTTTCTGTTATTTTTTAACTTAATAAGTTAATTCTTTTTTAATTTAACGTGTTCATCTGTGGTAATAATTTTTTTTTTTAAACTATTTTCAAAAAAAAAAAAAATAGTATTTAGTAGGTAACTAGAAGACAATTTTAAAATAAAATACAAAAAAAATTTTCGAAGCGGAGTAAATGTCATACTGTAACGTGCAAAACCGTCTGAATCAAAAATGATATCAAACGTTATCTTCATTTCAGGTGATTTGTTTGTTTTTAATCAACTTTTAATTTACTAAATGAAAACAATAAGCAATTAACGGGCTTGTTGAAAAACATTAGAAACGGTTTACTTTTCAGTGCATAATATTACGCGTAGTAATATGCGAAAATAATGCTTTAATGTTAATTACAGATGGATATTTAGAATTTAACATAAATGTAAATGTGGTTTGAAAAAAAAAAAATAAACAAACGAACGGATTTTCAATCTCGTTGTTTATTAAAATCGTTTTTTTTTTCCATCAACTTGACTCTTAACGAGTCCAGCCTCCGAAGTGCCGTTCGTCCTGATATCGTTTCGTAATTATAATAATAATAATAAAACAGTGTCGAAAGAATTTGCTATGAAAATTTACAGTTCTGCTGAAACGTTTTTATCCCCGTGGCCCCCCGAATATCACCACCCTGTACACCGCAACAACGTCGCTGTATTAAACGCGTGTAGCCGATGGCCCGGTCCCGCGTTCCCGGATCATTCGTCAGCGGTAGACAGCTGCGGAGAATCACCGTTCCGTCTCGAGCGAATAAATCAACGGTATGTGCTGTACACGCAGTTTAGAGAGGTGAAAACGACAAAGACGATCATTTCGAGAGCATAGCGAACGATTAAAAAATACTTAAAATTAAAATAAAAATTATCGGACGGTTTGCATTCCGATCGGTCACACAATATCGCGTGCGAACGTTTGAAAATTAGTCAAAAATTACGAGTCGACGGGTAGATCGGTTTTTTAATCGTTTATTCGAGAACGGATCGTTTTTTACACGATACCTGCAGCCGGTTTTTTAGCTCGTACCACAAAACAATGCAGTTACGATTATTTTCAATTGATACCCCCACACGCGTGGGTTTCATCGAATTTTTCGTTTAATTCGCGATTCGGTTTTACTCGCCGAATTTTTTTTTTTTTTTTCCATCGCTACGAGTGAAAAGTAAAGCGAAAAAATAACGAGAAACGTTGTCAAGCGATGGAGATGAAAAAAAAATAATAACATAAAACAAATATCCCCCGACACGAACTTTGTCGGTTACTATAGAAACTACGGTGACTCTTAATAATAATGTGTCTTTATTGCTTATAAACCTCGTGTGTACATGTGTACCTACCCAGTAATTATGGCAGAGAGCCACCCTACTAACCTAACCGCTCAAATTACTCTGTATAGTTTATGGCAGTGGTCAGTACCATCGGTAACCATAACGTATTCCATAACGGAGAGAACCGATATATTCAGTCTGAAAAACGTTTCGCGCTCCAATGTTCTATGCTTATTTCTTCAAACCTAACCACCAAACGACTCGAAACTGAATTCAGCTATTGACTTTCAACTTGGAAAAAATACTTTTAGTTATCGGCTTAATTCATAAAAAAAAACCATTGACATCCGTTTCGGTCTTCTAACAGACACATGGTTTAAATGTTATTTTCGTAGTGACGTTAATTCCCTAAATATACCAAGAACCACTCGATCTCGAAGAATGTGTTGCGATTGAGCACTCCAAAAATAATTCTACAAATATCAAGTTAAAGAAGCCCCCTTAAAAATAAACTCTAAACATACGATACTGTCCAAACTGTCTACTGTTTTGTACTTTCTAATTAGATATCCTATATATATCTACTTTGAAAACAAAATAATGCGTTAGTAAATGAGACAAAATCATAATTTTAATAAAATAGTTAAACAATCAATTACTGTAGCGTCAGGTTTCATATTGGATAAGAGTTGTTCAAACCATTCTTACAACAATAATTTCGTGATCACTATATCAAACGTTTGTAAAAAATTAATTCCATCGATATGAATAAAACATTACTAACATGTTAGTAATAATAAATAAATATTGAATAAAAAAACGTGATACAACCAATTTTTTCAATGTTTTACTGTAATAAGGGTTTTCCGTGAATTGTTAGCGTTATACATGTGCGAAAATTTGCTTTCAAAAAAAATTATAGGACCTATAAAAATAAACATCGTTATTGCTCACATCAAAGAAAAAATTATTCTGTTAACCTAAAATACGCACCGAATAGTATGTTTTAACAACCATTAATTTAATTTACTCACTTGTTGTGCCGTTTGTTATCCTAAGAACCGTCATTATAATTATGAAAAAGATTCAATTCCAAGAAGAAAAAAAAGTATCAGATAACCATTGGTTTGAAAAAAAAAAATATTAAAGCTGTTGATTCGAATCAAACTTTTCACGCGTTTATAGAGTAGCAACTTCAGACATACAACATTTTGTTGTAGTATTAAATGTCGCTGTATGAAATGTTCAAAACTCGTTTAAACTTATATTATAACACAGAAAGTATAAAGAACGGTATTATATTTTAAAACAATGCAAACATTTATTTCAAAAAAACTGTATTAAATTAAAGATGAACGGTTATGTTTCGAAGAACATTATATAGTTTTGGCGGTGTGTTATAAAACTCGAACTAACGAAACGAATGCTTCCTGACTAGGTACTTGAAAACACCGGAACTCATTGTGAATTAATCTTTTATTTAAGTATAATATGTAAAACAAACACTTCACGAAATTTCATTAAGTCGGGTAAAATATAAAAGTCTCTTTTGTTTGAACAGTAAAAAAGTAAAATTTGTGATGATTGTTTTTGTAAAATTAATTATGATTAAGATCATCACACTTTTCCAGAGTGCGTTGATTTTTTTTTTCACTACAGTTAAAATACGAGGAAAAAACACCATATCACCGAACACAAAATAATTCGGAAAACCTTTTTCAATATATTATATGCATCTGATATAAAGCAACCATGTGATTCAATCAATTTACACATTTTTTCTGTCAAATTGTGAAAGCTATTTGCAATATTGATTCACCGAAGATATTTTATAGAAAACCTTTTTTTGTATACGTTATTTACAGTTTACATTCATCAAATTATAATTAAAACTGTCTTAATATAATGAATAAAGGAAAACGCCAAACAGGCAAGTATTTTATTAAACATACTCTTAGAAAAGCAACAACAAAATAGTTTTTTTTCAATCTTAAGCAACAAGTTATTGCTAGTTTCAATTTAAAAAATCCAGTTATATATTACCACTGTTTTATTTATGTGTACTGCACTTATACTGCACGTTTTAGGAAACTACTATTATTAGTTAATTATAATTTAAAAAATAGAAAACTTTCCGTTTTATTTAATTACAAATACACTTGTGCTTTTTTTTTTTAACAACAAACAACAAGATATAATGCATTATAAATTGGTTATACTCGATCATTTTTTTTATTTTAGACGTGTCTATCATCAAAAATGATAGGTAGTTGTACAGTATGTTATTTCCTTCAGTTTTTAAGAAAATATCCAACAAAAACACTTTACAAACTTAACGTTCTCAATTTTCAAAGTAAATAAAAAACTCTTAAGTATAGAAATGTTGTGATATCATTTGATGCCTACCTATACAAAGACTAACTGAAAAATTCGATAAAGCGAGTTTTTCAAACATTTTTACAACTTAAAGTAGTTAGATAAAAATAAACATTATAATATTATTAGGATACACTAAACCAAAAAACAAAACATTTTATTCTAAAAAAAAACAATGAATTAGATCGATCTCACCTAAAATCAAAAAATGTAATATTATTTTTTGCGGTTATTCCGTCTACAATAAGTTCAAATGTTTGATCTTTCAATGTTTACGGTCCGAATATCCCGAAACTTTTTGGCATATATTTTGCTTTGCCGTACACAAAAATACAGGGAAAAATAACTCAAAGAATAAATATAAGTTTTAATAAAAAGGGATAGTTTACTACGTGCTACGTTTTACGTGGCTAAGGAATACGGTCAAACTTTACTCGACCCCTAAAACTAAAATTTACATAAAATTAAGTGTGTTTCTATCAGACTATAAATATCCTTAAGTAATATTGAATTTCATTTTCCCTAAGAAACTAGACGTATAAATCACGCAAAACAACTTACAAATAAAATAATATTAAAGAAAATTTTCTACGATATTAATTAGAAAATGAACAAAATATCGTTAATATATGAAACTATAAAAAAAATTGTGTACGAATTTTATACAAACATGTTTTTCTTGAAAGTTGAATCATTCGATTTTAAATCAAAATCGCGTTTTAATAGTAATACCATCTACGTCCAGATAAACTATACACGAATAATACTATGAAATCATCATATTTTTAAAATTTGTTTTTGTCAACGTTTTTGCAAGAAAAACTTTATACTACATTTCTTTAAACCTACCTTATTTGACAGTCAAATATTGATATTTTTATGGATTTGATTCAAAAGTTATTCATTATTATTGATTTCAATCAAATTTAAAACAGTGTATTCCACGGATTTAAATTTATTTTATTTGCATATAAGTTAAAATTATCCTAACAATTTCAAAAATCTACAATTTTTTTAAAAAATTTATTTTACTAAACATATTTTTTTTATATAACACTGTTATATGCAAATAATTTTTAGATTCTGAGCACAGCTTTGAATTAAGAATTCTGTTTTTTTTTTTTTTTTCAGTGGAATCTGTTCACACAATTTCGATTCAACACGTTTTCACATTAAGATTTTGCCGTTTTTTTCATAAATGTGTATTCTGCCATAACTCCTCGAACATTTTTTCAAATAAATTAAAATTCTCACACACTATTAAAAATAAATAAAGTTTAAAAATTCAATAATGTTGATAATTTTTAATCTAAATATAGAATAGATTAAAGTTTTCGTTATTATGAAAGTTTTGTATAAGCCGCGTGGATAAGACTTATTGATTTTTACACAAGTATCAAAGCACATTTTTCTGTATGCTGTTAAAAAATGTTGATAATTGGTTAAATTTTTTTTTTTTTATCGTTAGTCTTTTCGTTGATATTTTGTGTTTTTTGTTCTTTATTTTAAGATCAGATGGAAATTGGAAAATTGTAGTTTTAAGATATCCAATAGGCGTTTTCTCCGTAAAACCACACTTAACATTTTGACTTTAAAACTCCAAAAGTGTCTGCACTAGCATCAAACTATTACAAATGATCTCGGATTAACAACAATTACGACCAACTTATAACAAATCCTCATCACTCATTCCTCTTTAACAACTCACATTGTTGTCTCAAACGTTATAATGGCCTAAATGTTGTTAAAGCAATATTATTATTATATTTTATTTAAATAAAATTAAAGCTAAGATAGTTTCCAAAAATATCTGAGATAGTGACTTCACTCAAATCGTCTCGTCATAAGATCTATTATTCATAACTTACTGTACTAATTTTACATAAAAAGATAAATAAATACTTTTTTTCAAATTAAATAGAAAACTTCTCATGAAGTTACCAAAAACTTAACGAACGTTTCTAAATTATACAAATGTAAAGTATTTCTACATCCTATAAAAAAAAAATGATTTTTTTTCTCCAAAAACCCAAGACAATTGCTGAGTACAGGATATTATATTAGAACTTGTAATGTTTTTATATTAGAATAAACTTTTGAGCTCTGTTTGCATCCTTTCATTAATCTTTTAAAATAAATAAGTACCCACTGATTACTGTTGAATATTTGGCAATTATTTTTATGATAAACATTACACTTTATTATTATTTTAAAAACGCTGATTTTTAATTTCACGAGTTTTAGACGGAATATACTATTCAAAAATAACACTAACAAAAACGCCTCTTCAAATTGAAAAGGTCGCATTGTTTGATTCCACGTTTGTATTATGAAAATAAAAGCCGATTTACAGTGCTTACTAATTAGTAACTATTCATTAAAAAAAAAAAGTTACTGGGAATTATTTTATTATGAATGGTTTTAATGAAAGGGTTTTTAACGAAAGGTTTTAATGAAACACGAATAACAGTTGTTTAGTGTGATTTTACACAAATACGATTACCACATAGTTTATAATATAGCCCATTATTTACAAATATTTAAAGTTGAAATGTGCAACCACTTCAGTACCTATACAATACGAATATTTGATACAAAAAAAACAAACCACTCAAAATAGGCGACTTCAAAACTTTCCTGTGAAAACACTATACTATGGCGATAGATATTACGATCTAAAGAAATCAAATTTATTATGAATTTTTTGTTTATATTATTTTATTTTCTAAAATTATCTCGTACTAAAAAAAGGTTTAAAAAGCGTTTTGAGCAAAACGATGATCGTTGCGATAACGGCTTAAAAGTGGAGAAACGGAATTATTTTTTCTTTAAAAAACACAGTACCCAATTGTTCTTGTAAAGAAATTTTTTTTTTTTGACAACGTTTATCGTAATCCATTTCGCACACACGGTCATGTTTATTGTTGTTATTATTAATAATCTAGGAAACTACGGTTTTCAAACGTATCATTTGGTCGTGTATATAACGTAAAAACTTTGAATTATTTTCTTAAAGTATTCTTACGAAAATAAATAAAATAACTACACCTATAGTCTGTCCGACTGCGAAATAATTTTATAAAAATTAAACGGTTCCAACTTATCGACACAAAATAACAATAAAAGCCAAACTTTTTTTTTTTAAACCGGAACGTCCGTTTTGAAAGGAAAATCGTTGTAAAACCACACCGGTACACAACTATAAATATTATAACGTATACCTAAGTAGTCGCTCGTCCACTGACCTGGCGGGAAACGCCGAAAATATCACGCGAACGACGAAAGACGCGAACGCGACGTATCGAAAACTGCGAGAGCAGTAGTGACGAAGGCACGACCGTTTCCGGCTAAGCGTCCACACCGACGACTGTGATGTGATGATAGCGACACACACACCAGTGGATTCCGCGGCGGTGGTGATTTTGCGCGTCTCGTGCGCACGTGCACCCCTAGGGAAGATAATGGACGTTATTGTGTTTTTATCATCGTTATTACTGCGGCGATTTAGAACGAGGATTACTGCGGTTTTCAACGTGAGGAGGCCGTTCTACCGTTGTTTACAAAAACAGCGCTCGATCGGGAAAAAAGAAGACGGACGCTTTTGAGAAAGTACTTAAAATAATATCGTTCCAACAAATATTTTGTAAAAACGAAGGGGTCCCGTCCCCCCGCTTCGATTCCACGCGTCCCAGAAAAAACCATACCCACTGCCCCCCGGGTAAGAGATTGTCCTAGGATACATATAAAGAGGTATAAAAAATGCAGACAGTCATTTCGTTTGAAATTTTAACGAGCGTTTCGGACATCCGTAATGTATTTACGATACGGAAAACATAATACAAAATACACGGTAAACGTAACGGAAAAATACATTTTGTACCGATCGGCTAGCGGACGAACGATCCTATATTTTGTATATTATGAAACTTAAATACGATTTTAAAATACGCGTCAACTTAGGTTAGCTAATGGTTTTTCGAACCAATAATTTTTAAATGTCTTTGAGATCGGTTTTGACTGACCATCGGTTTCTTACGACGTATAATTATTTATAGCCAAATTTTTGTGAACGATTTTCGTTCAAATGAAGAAAAATGAGAATCGCGATAGAGAAGAAAAAATTTAAGTCAAGTAGGATTTTATCCAGACTAGTGTACCTTCTACGCTATCGGTCTGAAAAATCGCAATACGGTGCTCGTACGTATTTTCTACAAATGACTACCGTTATTTGACGAATATTATCGATTTATTATTATTTTCCGATTTTCCTTACGCGTTGGACCAAGCCAAGCACATAATTACATATCTATCATCGAACGCGCCCGTTCAGCTTGGATTAATTCTACACGTGATGAAGGTACAAAAACTATAATAACTTGTCACTCGAATTTCAAAATTATTATTGTTGCAAAAGTGTATTTATCTACACACGTTTTGAGTTGTTTTCTTCTTTTTTTTTTGCGCTATAGTTTTCATAGCACGCTAGGAAACCTTGAATATTTTTATTTTTTTATAGAAAAGTCATAATACAATATAATATCACATTTATAATATTATTATAAGTATCGTATACAATATCTTTAATCTTATCACGTCTAGACAACATTCATACCACGTAACTAAAAAGTAATATCCGAGCGTTCTAATCGCCCAACTTTTCATTCGACCTTGAACCTATTATATCTTTTACGAATCTTACGTTTAATTATTTTTTTTTAATTTAAATTATTTTTAAAAATATTTAAATTTTTTAATAAAATATAAAAAAATATTCTTAATTTTTCGAAATACAGCTAGGCTGTCACTATAGCATAAACGTATAGTGTCGACTGTCGGTTGAAGTATAATTTAAAAAAAACACACACACACGTGTAAATCGAACCGTAATATTTCTAGAAAAATGGCACTTTCTTTTACGCAGACGAAGAAAAAAGACAATATTATGATTTTCGTTTTGAAACACTGTAAAAAAATTGTACGTACAGTCACGGAAAATAGTTTTTACACAATCTTCTTGGTTTCGAACCACGATATAACTGTTAAAACACATCGGCAGTCAACATGTTAATGCGTAAACCAACATTGCGAATTATTGCTTTTGAAACGGTAAGTGCGAAGGTACATCAACACATCAACGTCTAGGATTTAGCATAGGTAATAAACCTATAATACGGGAACGCTGAAATTCTATCCCTTTTTTTTTTTATCACTCTCATTGTTGATATTTGTTCACACAAAAACACCATAAATTATACTTCAACCCATAACGTTCACTTTGACCGTAAACTATTATACTTTTGTCATTTATCATTTCACTTAGGCCTAACGTGACGTCAACCCGTGTCAATACCTAGGTATTATAAGGGAGAATTCATTTTATAATTTTTCATACATTGTGCATAAAAGTGTGCGTAAATGTGTAATTTGACAACGACTTGTTTGAGAGTGACCCATCGCCTCTCTCGCGCGAAACCGCTGACAGAAAAATTATATTCTTTTCTACGAGACCTCTAACAGAGATAAATATTTTGTTAAGTGTATATAACTATGGACTTATCTGCTTTTAGCAAAGGGGAGGTGTCCTAAAAAATGCCAAGATAAATTTGAAGATTTTAAAGTACCTAGTAATACTGTCCTCCAATTTTGAGTGGTACTGTAACTGTAACAACACACAAATGTTAAGGTAAAAATTTGAAAATTTCTGCAACCCACCTTTAAAAATAATAAAAATGTCTAAAAAAAACTTCAACCACAGTACCATCTCAGCCCCGTTCGCCTATTTTTAGGGTGTAAAGATCGGAGAAATTTTATATAGTATACAGAATAAATTTTACAGAAAAAAAAACTGTGAAATCAATAAGTAGGTAGGTATCTATATTTAAACTTAATATCAATTAAGCACTAAACAGCCCGTAAGTGCTTAAATTTATAAGCAGTTACAAAAAGCTTACGAAAATAACAACTGTGAGCGAATCGCAAACTCTACATAATGTACAACCAATTACCTATAAATAATTCAAAACAATATGAATTGTTGTCAGTATACTAATATATAAGCGAAAACAGTTTAAAAAATGCCAAGAAGTATAACACCAATTACATATTATTATTTCGTATTTCATCGACAAATAGGCAATAATTTCAGATTAAAAAATACTATTATTCGGTATAATTAACAGCTGTTTGTGGTCGCGTCTTTTTAACGATTCTAATCTAACCCATTTTAATACGGCCGTAAACATTGCTATTACAATTAAATGTTAAGGACCAACTCGTATTATAGAAAATTTTAATAAGTATGTTGTTTGAGTATTGCTGATATGGCGTTTATCTTCATCTGTAATTACTAATTAATATATCTTTACAATGTCAGAAATGACAGAAAAACACGATATTATATTTTTTTTAACACTGCAGAAAAATAAAATTAAGAACTTTTACAACAGTGTTAAAAATCAAAAGACGTAAGAAATTAAATCGAGAATTTAAATTGGTTGAGATTTTCTTTAAATTTTGGATTTGACCAACTCGAACAAGAGTTTGACGGAAAAAAATTTTGCAAACGGTAAAATCCAATATTTCGGCCAGTATTTCAGTTAAAACTACTAGTTAAAATATACTACCAACGTCATCGAAAAGTATTTTCTTTTGTTAATGTTGTTGTACCCAAGCCATATAAATCTAATTGCCTACAAATCTAATTAAACTAAATCAATTATTAAATAAATAAAAATAATAATACTGTATAGTTTTCGACAGTAACCTAGACCCTAGAATCCTCTTTTTTCACGCCAAATAAATGTTTTTTTCTCCATAATATTATAATCACACGGTATAGGAGTATATTAACCATAACGGAAAGTGGTGAGAAAAACACGTAAAGAGTGTAAAAGTTTGAAACGGATCGCACAAACGTGGTTAATATTAAATATATTTTGACGAATGATTGTACCTAAAGTCCACTGTATTGCAGATAAAATACTTTAAGGACAGATAAGATGAGTTGCGTGCACTCGGCCAGAATCATGAATTTTACCTGTAAAATGTAGATATGTTAACAATAGGTATCCATTCAAAAACGTACGAGCCATTTCATTTTCATTTATCTCAATGTTTCCAAAACACATCCATCACAAGTAACCCTCATTTTTCAACGTCAAAACTTATGCACCATTTTCAATCATTAAAATTGTGTATCAATGTACCTACCAATAATAATGTAGGTACCTACACGACTTTTTAGAAGTGTCGATTGACTTTTTGTACCTTTATAGTTGATCTAGAACGATGATAATATACCCTTCAAACTTGAAGTCGTGAAACTAATTTCCTGTTGATTATTGCTTCGATCCACTGCATTCGATAGAAATTTTGATGACAATATAATATATTCACAAATAATTAATTATACCTAATGTCGTACCTACGCGAAGTACCACGCCCTAAATTTAATTACATGCAAATTTACTCACACAATTTACGTTTACAACTATGTAGGTATTCTTATTGTGGGTGAGAACAAAAAATAAATTATTAGGCACAGGGATCGTGTACCTAAACATTAATTAATAAAACTACCAAGGCAACAAAACATTTTTTTGAAAACGTGTTTGAAAAAACTTCGAGTTATACATTTACAGCACACCTACAAATTATGATCCGAAATTAAGTTAGAACATACTGAATACCTACCAAGTGAATAATTTTGAAATACCTATAACGTATTTCAATAATAATAACGTTAAATAAGCAGTTGAAATTGTACCTATTTAAAAACTTGATAAAATATTTTTAATCAGTATAAAAAACCTACAATCAATAAATGTTTCTTCAACTTACTTGACAATATATATATATATAAGTGAGAGGAAAATTTAGTAAATTCAATATTACAAAACATGGCTGCTGATAACCGCAATATTCTATTGTAGTCTGCAGTTCAGTAATCGTCTGCACAATCATTATCAAAGAAACTTTAACTATACAGAACGCACAAGTTTTAATTATTTCGTAATTTTAGGTATTTATATTGCAATCTCTTAAGGTTACTATGACACAAAACACGTTTTATTTATAAAAATTCAACAATTGATTCCAGAATTAAATTAAGGCATGACGCAAATAATAATAAGAATCGTTGAGGTGAACGTCAGATTATATTTTTTGAAAAATAAATTATACTATAACTGTACCTACGCTCTAGATGTGACACGACATGGGAAAACTTTTACATAAAATAATTCATTGGTAGCCAATAGATGAACAATAGTTTCTAATTTAATTATAACGGTCAAATTTGACAATTAGTTACCTTGTAATCTCATTTAAGAGTTTATACGCTTTTATTTCAAATTAATATGCCATGATGAATAGTTTATATCACGGTGATTGGGGGCAAATTTAAAGTGTTAAAAATGAAGTATTTAAAGTCGCTAAAATTAAAAATGTACCTACTTTATTTTCCTATATCTTTTTAAAACAACAACATGGTTTTAATGAAAACAATAATTGTTGTTAAACAGTCATCATAAATGTTTCTAAAAATATGTTTAACTTACAACACGTTAACACAGCCTCCCTTTTCAAGTTGTTATGTTAATATAATCATTTTTTTTTTCTCGTATTTCCTTATTATATTATATCAAATACGGATTGTAAGTTTTCTGATAAATAAATGTAAAAAAAAAAAAAAAAAAAATTATATATTAAAAAGTTTGACATCAAATTATGCGTATAAGTTTACAATAAAATATTTTATATTAAACATTACTCGGTTAATAACAAAAGAAAAGAGTGTTTTAATAGCATACAAATGAGGTTTAATTTTCTTTCCGACAGAAGGTCGTTAATACGAATGAAAACCAGTTCAACTTGTTTAAAATAACTATAAAATGTTGTTCAAATAAACATGTTATCGTGGAAGTACAAAATATAACGAATAGTTTACAAATGAATTAATTTTCCATTAATTTTACAGTCATTGTTTATTAAATTACAAAAACGAACTAGGCATAAAATAATAAAATGACCCAAACACAAAAACATTAATTAAATATTTAAAATAATAATGTTAACATTGTGCAACAATTGGTAGGTATATAAAATATACTATATTCACTGATTTTTACTATACACAATCATCGTGCGCTTTCGGTACATCGGTATGAATATTGTTAGCACTACCTAATCAATTATAATAATATGTATATATACATATATTGTTTTGATGTCAACGACATTTGTTCTTAATCACGTTGAATTTGTGATCTCTGAAAAAAAAAACTAGTTATAATAATATAGTTTTTTACTGAGTAATTTTCAACGCCAATCTATAGTGCACTTACTATATTATACCTATTAAACAAGACGTAAAGGTTATCAAGAAAATGTATAATAATATGTAATAGTAAATTATTACTGTTTTAAGGTTCTTATTTACAATACACTAGGCGTTTCACAGCACAACGATAAGTTGACTTCAAATAAAACACCTGCAACTATGAAAAATTCATAAAACGTTTTTTTTTTTTAGTAAATTTTAATGATTATATAAATCAGTTATTGACTATTATTGTGTAAATCACACAGTACTAAGTAAGAAGTCGTAACATTGACCAACTCTACTTCACTCAACTCAATTCTGCTCATTATTTTATTATTTTCTAACTGGATTTGCTTAAAATTTAAATAAATAAACAATAATATACAATGTACAAACATATATTTTTGTATACGCTTTACAATATTATTTTATAAGTTGATATGTATATAATGTATAGACAATTGCGAGGTCTAAAAAAACTTTGACGAATTATAATGGACCATAGAATTTCGTGAAAATCAAGTAGGCAGGTAATAATGTGAAATTTAAACTCATTAGGCGTTTATGGCCCACTACTCTTTAAATTTAAATAATTACAGCAAAATTCACCCAAATTACCTGCATTTTTATACAAGCATTCAATTAACAAAACAAGTTAACAATGCAACGATTATTCTCTCTGTACGTAAATATTTTCATTCTAAAAAAGCTGCGTAGTTTATTAAGCTAACTTGATATTTTAATTCCATAATTCTACAAACATAGGAAGAATATGATCAAAAATATATTATTTTGATACATTAAAATACCACAGCAAATGTAAAAAAATAATCAACGCAATCAACTGTTACGTTTTATTTTTTTACCAATATAATTAATACAAAATAAAATCCGAAATGCCTATGTCGGTAAATATTATTTTTTTCCTCGTAATTTTCCGTAAGAAAACTCGTTTATCTACAATCTTCATAAAAACATTACAAAACATAACACGTCACTCAAGATTGTGTAGAAAAAAGTCTGTACCTACTAGATGTTTCATTCTCCTCCAGATTATATTTCACTAAGTGTTTTACTGTTTTATTTAACTAGTCGATCTTTACAATAAACCTAGTCAAATTTTATCGCAGAGTTCTAAAACAAAAGGCACCAATGGAAAAAATTTTGTGTATAATTTCTTTCTTCTATGTAATATTGTTACAATCGTGTAACTATGTAGGTACTTATAAGTTTATTTTATTTTTATCCTTCTTTTACTAATACCTGATGATAATTTTCTTGAAATCGAAACCGGTCACGACACAAAATCAAAAATAAAATACTTCAGAATAAGTATATTTTGTTAAAAAAATATTTATATCTTTGTAAACACATGTAAGTATGTGTGTTGAGTATATAATATTATATATAATCAAAATATACATGTGTGTACATGTTAAAATTATTCGTATTTATGACACCTGCAGAGTAGAGAATTGCACCAGTCTTAATTATTATAAAACTAGTCCTACCTTAATATTAGAAAAAGTCTAACTTGTTTAACGATTCAACTAGTTATATATTTAGTTGTTCAAAAATAGTATTTATAGATATAATAATTACGTGACCACGAAGCTTGTATAGGTACGTAAATTATTATTAAAAGTGCACTTAAAAAATCTCTCCAATGTAAATAAAAATTAATTACATAGAAACGACAAACAACAACTAAGGTGTACAATTTTAAAACTTCAGGAAAAAATTTTCAAGTTATCCAAAATACGCATTTTTTTTTTTTTAAGTTTTTAGTTTTTGAATCATATAACCCAAAAAATTAACAAAAATTCAAAAATGCTTCTAATTCGGTCAGTTTCTCATCTATATGTGATATAATGTGTAAAGTTTGGAATGAAAAATGCTCTCAAAAAAAAAAAAGACGTCGATTTTACACTAGTCATTTCATTAGCCAATAATAATTGCATTTTGTGGATTTTGTAAAATTTGTAATACATTTATTTTTTTTTTTTTTTTTAATAATATCAGTCGGGAAAAACGCTTACGGGAAAAAAGGTTACGAGTTTAACGGCTTTCAGGAAAAATACCATTTGGGAAAAAGGTCATTTGGGGATTTTGATTAAGGAAAAATACAGTGGTTCCACTGACAGGGTGGGTTACTATTTACTGATTTGGAAAGTGTAGATTGATGTTTTATAGTAAATTTGTAAGTAATGTTGAATAATCGATAATCAAAACTACGATTTTGAAAAAACTCAATGAGTCAAATACTCAACAAATTGTAAATTCAAAGTTTTATATTTAGTTAAAAAGTGGTTGAATTTTTTTTTATTTGTACCACTTTTATACTTCATTCTAATTACGAGGAACACTTTCAAAAAAGTAACTGTAGAAAAAAATAAGAACTAAAATGTGTAAATGTCAAAAAAAACTAGTTTTAAAGATTCGACTTTAAAATATGAACTCTATGTGTTTTATTAAATAAAACGTTTAAAATGAATTAAATTTTAAAGCTCTAGATTTACTTTAAAAATATAGACAAGATTGTTAAGAATTTTATGACGTTTAACTTTCATGTATTCGAATAATGTGAGAAAATTTCGATTTTTTTTTTTACCAATTTTTGGAGAGGTTATTGCCAAAAGGCAGAATAATGACACATAATGACCAAAATGAAAAAAGAATGATGCTAATAAATACATATCAATCAAAAATTGTGTTTAACGATTTTCGAAACGTTTTAATCACGTATTTAAAGATATCTTATTTAAATTCTATTAAAGTTTCAAGACTCTAAAATTGATGAATCTGTGAAACAATAACTACAAAAATAGACTAATTTTAAGTTCAATATATCGCTCAAAATTTTTGAAAATCGGTTCTAGCTTTGTAGAAATGTTAGTTCACCCTCATTAACAACGTATGAAAATTTCAATTCACTCGGAGCACTATTAAATATAGCGTCATTTTGTTTTCGGATCATTACTTTAAGAATTAAAATATGTCAAAAAAGGTTTCAGAATTATTAAAATTGTTTTTACCACCTAACAAATGTTTTAAAGGTAAGTATTTTATAAAAACAAAATCTCATTTCAATCTTATAAAGACATTATTAGGAATTCCAACAACATATTGAAGCGTATCTACTTATTTCATAAACGTTATAAACGATTAAATTTCTAACGAAATAAAACAATTGTTGTCATTTGTTATCGTTAAACTATTTATGCGTTTATTTGTTCGTAGACCTTATACTTCAACAGTTCAACCTATATATTTAATTAGATATTTGATCATTTTCTTCTTAGTAATTAGTAACTGTTGTTGTTGTTTTAACAATAATAGTAATTTTTTTTTTTTTCCTACTCCTGATTATGCTTCAACTTCCTCTTTTAATGGCATTGTACAATACTTTTTTAAAAATGTAACGACTTTTAATCGCATACATAATATTCCTTGTAATAACTTAGTTTTTCAAAAAAAATGTATTGGTTACATCTATAATATACTGTTAAGTAAAACCGTAAGTATCATTTTTAGTAATTTTTTGAACGCTAAATGATACATAAAAAAATTTATAAGACTCTTAAAACTTGAAATTACACTGTTAACTAGAAAATATTGTTTGTTTTCCATTATACTTCAGTGATTTTCTTAATTATTTACTAAAAATACAATAGTTAAGGCTTTAAACAAACGATTACAAATTATAGGGTCACTTCAGAGCTCGCTTCAAATAAAATTTGTAAAAAAAATGATTGTAGATAAAAAAAAAAAAAGATTCTCTGCGCCGGTGGCACAACGATAATATTATAGTTAAAAATTATAATTTAAGATCAAATTACACAAGTGTATAAATACCAACTGATCTGCTCTCCTTTCTCACATTTTGAATATGTACCCACGCTGATTATGTGCATAAGTATTACCGTAAGCTCGTATTGAACATTACGCGTAATCTATGAGCACTACCGTACAAATTATAAACACGATTTCAATTATTATTATACTCGCAGTCTCGAAGCTTAGTCGGTCCAGCTTATCGCAACAAATTTATTAAATCATAGGTGTATAACAACAACGGTAACAACAGGCACACAATTTCTAGGCCTATTTATACGATTGACGCATTTGGAAATAACAGCTACTACAACCGATTGCATTTGAATATCATCTCATGGCTTTCTTATGGCTCCCGTACATTCGCCATATTGTTGTATTATTGTTTTTCAGTTCAAGCGCCCTTGATTTTTGTTAAACGGTGCGGATTATGTGCAACGGTCGGTTTTCTAAACAAACGGTTTCAAATAATGTGGGGCTACATCTCCAAGCAATATAGGGCCTAAGGATAAAAAAGTAGTAAAATTAATTTTGAAAAAAAAAAACCGTCTTTTTTATTTGTCTTACGAATCGGTCTGTTGTTAGAATATGTTTTAAAAATAGATTTAACTTTTTAGTGTCGTTCTTATTACTATTATTAGCTATCGGTTGGTTCGGCCGTTGATACATACATACATGCGTAGTACGATATTTTGTATTTAATCGATGTTCACTCTAAAAATAAAACGTTCCGTAGTTAATGTTTTGAATATCAACAATTGTTGTTGTTGTTTTCAAACGAACTTATTATGATATTATTACGGTAGCAGCACATCTAATGAGACAACCGGCGGCCCGTACTGCAGTTGTTTGTAACGCGCAGTAGTCCATTTTCATTTGTTTGCGTGCAACTCAACAATATTTTATGAAATTAATTCGTACATTGTTATATTTGTGCAGCGCGCGCAAAATATAACCATGCGCGTTATAAACAGAATAATTGCGGAAAAATCTCGGTAATCGTTAAACGTAGTAAGACGTTTTATTGCTCGATGATTAAACAGTCATTATCAAAAAGTTTTTGTCGAATTCGTGTCACGTGTTCAATAAACGAAATAGGGTCGCTATAAACTTCAGAGATTTACGTTTTGAATCAAGCGGATTCCCGATAACTTTTTTTTATAGATTTTTAACCGAAATATTAAGCTTTATAAACGAAATCTACTTCAACGTATTTGTACACAAGTTAAATGTACCTATATAGCGTAAAAACTGTGAAATTTCGTAAACGGTATACCTAAATTAAGGAAATGCGTAGTTTAGAAAACAGCGATTGTGTCATTTGCAAATTTATTTAATAAAAAAAAAAAATAACTGTTACAATAGATTTTTAGATAATTCTAGAACCAAAGAACAAATTGATGTATCATAAAAATTCTTTAATTCAATTTTTATATCAACGGGTACTAAATATTCAGCAATTTTTTTGTTTTATATAAATTTACTTTTTTGTGGCTCGTGACGTAAAAAATGAATTTTTGTTAAAAAATATATTTAAATTAATAATTCGTCGTAAACCGTTCCTCGACATCTGCGTTAGTCTATCTGTAGGTATTTTAACAATACGTTTTGTTGAAAAATCGATTGAAATCATTCGAAATTGTTTACACCGTTTACATTTTATAATAAATCAAGTTTTTCTGAAAATTGTATTTTAAAACAGAATGATCTATAACGACATAATTTAAAATTAAACCTATTATAACAGTTCCGTGTGAATGCTATTGAAACAGTTGAAAATCCATGTTATATAAAACCAAACTAATACGAAAATCGATGATGAAAACTAAACGATTCCGTTTTTAAAATTTTGTCATTAAAAATTGTGTTCTTAAATAAATGCGTATTATGCAAAATCAAAATTGATAAAATAATACTAAAGTCATATTATGGATACAGCCGTTCATCTCCGATAAAATATGTTATAACAAATCGTGCTGTTTGAAGTGTCGATGGGCCAGTTGTTTCTGTTCTCGCCTTTTTGAGACTTTTGCATTTTTACATTTTAGTTGATAGGTACATTTATGACGATCGATTTTCATACATTTTTCAGAACACAACTTTACGCCGATCGACTCGTTCGGGATTATTCTCAACGGATTGTACTATAATTTGTAGGTAGAGCTCAAACAATTTGAACAAAAAAAAAATATAGACTATTATCGTCGAGAAAACAAACACAATAACCAAATAGCATTTTGATCAGTGCGCGTTATTCATCGTGTAGTTTTATTGAAAACAACTGGCCAGTTCTGAAACGTTCGCTTAACCCGACCCTGCCTACAGTTACGTAGTAAAAACAAACCTAAACAGTAAACATGATACTGTCTATATTTTACATACGTACATCATGATCGAATATGTTGTGTGTATAGGTAAAACTCAACGTTTGCAAAAGTTTATAAAATTTACACGGCAATACGACGGTGCCGCTGCAGTAGTCTGATAATAATATGAACCTAACTGGACGGTTAGGTTTGTAGCTACACAGTTTCGGGTTAAATGCACGTACTAAAAATTCATTTACGCCTAGATTCTTCGAGACGACTCGTTACAAAAATCGACCGCGTAGGACCACCGAACGTCACGACGTTTAAACATACGATTGAAACGTCTATAGGTACAATGAAATTGGATCAACCGGTCAGATTTTCAATTCTTACGCACCTACATTGTTTTTAAAACACGAACAAACCGCACACAAACATTTTTACCATCGTTAGGTAAATACGTTAAATACGACAGCTCTCAGTAGTGACCTTACACCTCGATTCGTAGTCGTAATAGTTGTTTACGGAAACGATAGTCGTATTTGGTCCCAGAGAACGTGTGCAGAGAGAAACGAAAACGCGAAAAAAAGGCTCGGAAGTGTGTCGGGTGGTGAAGATACCGCGCGGAAAAAATAACAACCCTGTAGGCGTAACACTTATTTTAAGTAACCAGCGTGATTTCAAAACCTGTACATAATGACGCGTTATTTTACCCACCTGTTGCAGCCGTAACGACGATCGCTATGTTTATACAATAATGACGACGATCGGCGGACAGAACATCGTCTTCCGGGCCGAGAACGCGTGTCGGAGATGTTTGGTCGCGAAAAAAATCGAATTATTTGAAATTTCAAAAGCAAATCAAAAGCAAACACGATCGGAACACGGAATCAACATCGAACAATATTATATTACGCGGTTCGTCGTTAACTAAGTTCACTTGTCAACACGCTGTCGTCGTGTTTATCGCCAATATAACGACTCCGGAAGGGCGAGAAGGAGAACCGAGAGAACAGCCCGTCGGCAGGTGTATCGGACTTTCGGACGAAAAAATACGCTTCTCCGCGTGGCCACGTGCGCGCGCGGTAGCTGCGTGAACGCGCGCCACGACGTTTGAAAAAACTGATCACACGAACCGAACAAATATATATAAATGCGTTATTATACTTCATTATCGTTATTACCATTATTATAGGTATTGTAGTGTGAAATCTGTCGGCGGCGCACACTATACACAACTGCCACCACCGTCTTGTTTGGAGGTCACGCGCGGACGAATGTGCCGGGCCGGTTCGGGTCAACTAGATATCGCGTATGATAATTTATACGTAAAAAAAAAAAAATACACGAATATACGTTTTTTACACACGTGCACTGTCATATACGTATACAAACTACGGGCCCAGGAAGGAAAATAAAATACCGAGTGTTGTTTTCGACGGATTTTACAAAGAGGGGCGGGCGGAACGCCATTGCCGATAGTCGGGGACGATCGTAATCATGTCCTCCGCGTGCGGGAGACAAACATACATTATATTGGGTGTCCCGGTGGCGACAGCCTGCATTGACGGTGATGAGGAAATGAATACCTGAGAGTAGATGAAATTTCATTTTTTTCCTCATAACAACAATAGTGTGGAATCTTTGTGAAACGCGCGCGAGCTATCCTGACCTAATGAGTTCTGGACGAAGGTAAAAAAGATCGCTGTAAAAATGAAACTCGTCACGATATTAACGTGTTTGATTTATGTAAGATTTTCAATAAATTTCGGAGGCATAAAAGATCCAGGTGAAAACGACCCGTTACATAATAGTTATAGGAAAACAACCGGTCGGTTTCGGTACGAAACTCGGGAAACAATCGAAAAATTGTTGAAATAACGAAAAAATTGAAATCCGACATCCCGATACTTACGCCACGTTCAACGTAACGTAATCGGAACCATAGGCGCAACTAGAGCTAAAATATGGGGGGTGCTAAAATTGAGTACCTAAAATAATATAATGTTGACGGTATTTCACTGTAATTGTTATTATAGTTGTACTTGAAATAACAGGGAGTGCTAAATTTGAACTCAGGGGTGCTAAAGGCCCTTTTGCGCCCCCCTAATTGCGCCTATGATCGGAACACTCCTTCTACCCGAAAACGTTTACAAACCTGAAATTTTCAAGTTTTTTTGCCGTAAAATTCTAGATTTTTTTTTTTTTTGGAGGGATTAAACTCAAAGAGTAAGCGTTATTTTAACAAGAAAAAGCTTCAACCAAAGTACCACCGGAGTCGATTTCAAAAAAATTACCGACTTTGAACTTCGGAGCGTATACCTTCTGTACGTAAAATTGTTGACAGAGAGAAACAAAACAGTACGGTACATTACTCGCTTGTCGCTCAGAATCTAAAACGAGCAATAAAATTGAAGCAACGACGCGCTCTCATCGTTATTAACAGTTCTGTAAATTGATGGAAAAATTTAAAAACCGATTTTGTTTTTAAGTATGTTAAATTTACCCGTCCGAATGAGGTGTGAACGTTTTATAAACACCTAGTTTCAAACACTTTTGAAGACTTTACGTTTTTGGATCGAAAAAAATATTCAAATAAAATACCATCTAGAACCAAGTAGGTACTCTACAAGCAAAATCTTTCAAAATATCTTACCTATCTATACACTTATCTCTAGGTACCATTATATATATATGTGTGTAAACTGATTTCCTCACCTGGATTCAAAAACAATTTTTATTTCGTACCTATAAATTGATCTTCATAGTTATCATAGAAAAAGTTTACTTCATTTTTTCGTCATTGTTTAGACAGTTTTATGGACTCCATAGCTAGATAAATGTAGAAAATTTTGTTTATTTTAAAATCGACACGTTTATACATATATTATACACAGGATAACCGACGCGTTAGGAGCGTAACACAAAAGTCGGTTCAACCCTTCGAAATTCAGAAAGGTCACTCGCTTGTGTCTCAAAGAGAGCAATATTAAAACTCGGGATTTTGATTTTGTATGAAAATGCGCCATAAAAAATGCGTGAAATTCGGCCGAAAATAAAACAGTCGGCATCCGATGGAAACGTGAGATGGAAAACGATGAGATATATCTCTTCACTTAAAGTTTGGACTAAGTTTGATGTCGTCCATAAATAATTTTCGTTTGCCAGCTACAATTGCACCTGCAGTGCAGTGAAACCGTCAGTTAATTATTGCGCTAGGTACTCACCGTCCGCCGCGGTATTCACGTTTCACAGCAATAATATTAGGTACACCTACCTACTACTACTGTGGTGGAAAGGTCTAATCTTCGTGAAAAAAACCATAAAATAAAAAAGTGTGTCATCCATCTCGCAAATGTATTCCGTTGGGTATTTTCTTCCGATTTTATACGTAATCTGAGACATGCCATTAGTTTGAGACGTTCCAACGCGGTACATAGTGTTGATAAACTGCGCCAGTCGGACCCTTTTCCTGGAATCAGCGAGGTCATAAAAGAACTTTTATGCGATTTATGTTGGCGGGTACCCGCTGACGCAAACACTTAGGATAACAAGCTGCACACAGGCGTCCGGTAAACGAAGCAGTTTGAATAATGTCCACAAGTCTATAGGTGTGTATGATTTGAACGTCAAAGTTATACCTGTATGTCTGTATCTAGTCGTTCCATTTTGTTTTATCTATTTTCGACGATTTTTGTCCGTTTTTTGACTAATACGAAAATACAATACTCGTATACTCTATGTGAATGCGTGTTGCATTTACTATAGTCAGTTTTTCCATGTATAGACAGGTACATACTTCTTATATAATATATATATCATAAGTTATAATACCAACTAATTGTTGCTAACAGTATTTTAATATGTTAACTATTGTTGTTACTAAGGTAAACCGCAATATTATATTCTCGAACATGTTCCCGCAGTAATATTGAACTGAAATTTTAAACGGAAAAAAAAAAACGTAGTTTGAACAAAATACCTGCATGTTGTGTATCACAATTATGGAAAATACGATCTCGACTTTCAATTTCGTTTCCAAAATACAATATTATAGTCGGTATAAAAAACGAATATCAAATTTCGGTGGAAACTGTGCCACAACAGCTAGTGTTGAAGTTTTTAAACATCACCAGTAATAAAAAGCCCTTCATGAAATATGCATTTTCGTCAACGAGAAAACATATTATTTCAATTTTGAAGTGGCTGAACTCGTATATAGAATAAAATCTACATGGCATTATACTATAATAACATGTAAACTCCAATAGCAATTACACGTTTCGTATAACAACAACGTGTCATTTCATTCGTTCGTTTTGTAAAATTATTTAAATTTATATTTTTATTATTTATATTTTCATTTTTCAAAACATTTCCAATTTCGACAAATCCATTTAGTTTTATGTTGTATGCGTAAGCTAATCGACGTATAAATTTACGTTGAACTAATCGAAAATTTAATCATTGATTACCAGCTATAGTTATTACTCATAAATACAATATAGTTATATATTAAATATAGTTAAAACAAATTTTAATGATTAAATTATAATAATCAATGCGGTTTACTATCGTGTAACTGGTAAAGAATTGCAACAGTTCTCATAGAACCTATTATATATACCTTACCCGATTATCAAATCCAAAAATATTCAATATTATACACATATTTTCATAGTGATTTGGAAGTTCAATATTGTTACGTAAACATTTTTTTTCGACACGTACTACAGATCCCGCTATAAAAAAACTTAAAAAACACTGCACGTCTGGACCACATTTAAATATTATCTTTAATTCATAAGATGTTAAACCTTAATAGGTACAGTTATTACTATAGTTAGAACTATAAGTGTGTACAACACAGCAAACATACCTACTACAAAATGTTTGAAAAAACAAATACCTAAATAAAATTTCATAGAATTTAATGTCTACTTGGCTAATCCAATGCATAAAAAATACCTACAGTGGGAATTTACACGCTTCTTAATATCATATTATCAACTCAAACACAGTATACGATATAATTCAACAATTAAATTTAATTAAAAAATAAGTATAAGAGATAAGTTTTTGTAGTACCGAACCTTTCAACGAATCATTACTAAAAATCTAGTTCGAAATAATTAATTAAACATAACCACCATATGGATTATATAGTTGTAACTTATATGAGTATAACGTATAGGCGTTAAACCGCAAACTGTCAAGTAGATAATAATATTATCATTTATCAGTATATTTTACGTAATTTGAAAAAGATTTCAAAGAAACATAAAATGATCTATCGTAATTCACGTTATGATAGAAAATTTTAGAATCCGTTTAGATTAAGTAGGCTAAATATTTTTTTTTTTATTGATATTTAATCAGTACCTCCTAATCTTCCACCCCGGAACTCGAAAAAATTACCAAAACTGTTTTAGAAATCTGAAAACAAACGAAGTATCCGGGTAACTTTTAAAAAATTAATTCATAAAATAACAGATACGTGAATTATTTAAATTTAGACGCGGTGAAATTCATTTTGACTTACCCACAACCTAACCAACATTCGACACATTATTGCCCTACAAGTGTGTTGCCTAAAACGACGTATTTTTAGATCGTAAAAACTGAAGTGTAAACATTAATTATTTTAGAACAAAAAATAGTTAATATACGTTCGATGATTAATAGGAGGTATAGGCTACCTACTATAATAATCTCAGCGAGTTTAATGAATTTCGGGGGCGTCATTATAATACCACAGCGTGTTATTTATTGTTTTATAACACAGCACAGTAACATTATTTAACAAAGTTAAATAATAATATTATAAATTTAAAAGGTGCTTCATAGTTACACCAGCGATATTTAAGGTGTTTTGTGAAAGCACGTGTCATATTTATACACAGTTTTAAGAAAAAATGTTTAAGCCTACTTTCAAATTAACTGTGAATATTAATAAACTCCTCCGACGTGTAATTAAATTACATTAAAAATCTGCAGAGGAGTGAAACAAGCGCAGAGCTCGAAAAATGAATTTTTCTCAACACAAACTCGTTGGTGCAAATGTATAACATGTACTATATTGCACAATTTACTATAATATACTGCAGTACCTATACATGTATGTGTAGGTGTTATTATAGACTCAAGTCCGTTCGCAAAACAAATAAGTTGGGTTCGTAAAAGGTCCCCGGAGTAAGTAGGTAGCCAATAATTTTTTTTTTCTTTTTTATGTTTACTATCAATTCATCTGTTATTATTTATGAGTAAATAATACACCTACTCGTCGCACTCATTTTTTATTTGACCAAGACCTAGTACACTACGTATGTTTGGTACGCGCGCATTTTGAATGAGCCAAAATATATTTTGTATTATACAGGAATGCGCTTTGTTACTATGGCTTTTCGAGAACTTTATTAGAGACTTTTCATCTACAGCCTGTTTGTAAATCCAATGTTGTACAGTTAACTGTCGGAGTCGATAAAAATAAATGTGTTCTTTTAGACTTTGCCACTAACGTGTAACACTAACTTATGAAACCTAATCTACAGGTCAAATAGTATAATATGCTTTGAAGACCAATGAGCACTGCCAGGATGTACATTCTCAGTCGGTTCCGTTTGTGCTCTGTGTTTTTATTTATTATTATTAGTGGCAAACAAATGTGTTTTGATGTTCAACTAGGTACCTACTCATATTATTCAAACGTTGCTAATAATTAATTAGTTCAATATTATCGACAGTTTAAAAAAAACATATTTTAAAACCGTATACAATATATATATATATATATATGTATTACTATAATAATTATTATATCAACAAAGAAGTCCTCTGAAAAATTAAGATCATATTTTACTTGTATTTCACACCTAAACAACTGTTAGGAACCCTCCTCCCGAGTATAAAAGGTGAAATTAGGTACTACACCACCAATGACTATCGTTCTCATTACGTTACGATGGTTAATCCCATTATTTCTTAGCATTTACAATTGCGTCTGGTTTGAAGAGAACTACTGGTCAGTCGATAGAAAAAAATTCAACGGGGGCCTATAGTTGGGTCCGATTTACAACATCACATACAACACCTGTCGTCCAATAATGTTTTCCAACAAACGAAACAAAGTATAATTTTTAAATTAAAGCAATAAGAAAAATCCAAAGAAGTTGATAATCTGCACTATACTCCTTTTTACTACACTATTGAAAAATCTTATATGTGTAATTGTATCAGATTATTTAAATGGCGGAACTACATGGCCATTGGGGTGTAAAACAAACTACATCAGTTACTACACATATTGGTCTACTATTAACATGAAAAGTGAAAACCGACCAGAAAGTTTATGCGACCGATTAAAAATTCAAACACCCCAGTAAGCAACTGCTCATACAACTTTCGATCTAAAGTATACAATATCTATTGAGGTGAACTATATAGAGCGTTATCAAAATTAACTTACTCCCAAAACGGGTGCATCAATTTTAAAAAGAAAATGTACGACTAAAAATTAAAATAAATTTAAGAAATCAGCTGCATGTTGTAGAAAATGGTATTATTTTATTTATTTATATACAAACATATTACAAAAATTAAAACAGAAAAAAAAAAATTCAATAACTTTACATTTATCTCCTGTATCGGTAACGTTTGAAATGGAACCATAACTGAAAAATATTGTTATGAAACTGACAACGAAATCCTCTTTTGTATGAATACTCCCATTCTCTGTTGACAATTTTGAATGCGATATCTTCGTACGGTGGACCGGCATGAAAACGTAAAACCGCAAATTCTGGATTATCTCCACATGCCGTCTAAAATACGATAGTTAACATAATTATGTAAAAAATCTCAATAACCAAAACATTGACAGTTCTAAGGTAAATTACCAAGAAATATTGTGGAGTTGAACCTTTATTTATCAAATCTGGATAAAATATATTAAACTTGTACCCTTGGACAATTTTAGGTGGAGGATTATCCATGTCATAATGAGTCTGGTTGTATTTGTTCCACTCAAATCCAGTGTGTACTCTATGCAAATGAAATAATTGTATTAGATAAACATTAAAAACAAATTGAAATTTTGTCGGTTCATTACCTGTTGAAATATCGAGGTTTTCGAGGTCTATACTTATCAGACCATAAAAATACTTGATTATCCAGCTCAGTTTCTACAGAGAATTGGGCTTCATCATTTGTCATCCCCTTTTTAGCTTCTTTTAGCAAAGCCAGTTCTTCTGCAGCCATGACGTTCTGTAAAACATTAAAATTGTTTTAATATGAATAATGAATAATACACTCAAAATAATAACTATTACGGCTGTACGATTTCACAAGTTATACGTAAACACGTGTTTTTCTGTACGTCAAAAATTGACTTTAATCAAACATTATTTATCATGCATCATTTATTGGTCATAAAACCATTCTTCAAATAAATATTCAAGCAAACAACCTTACTACAGTATCTTTCAATTGGTATCAAATTTCAGCAGAATCATATAACTGCCAAATGAATGAGTAAATACACATTATTTATGACGACTGGCGCATTTATCAAAGTTTATTAATAACATAGTTATACTATAACAACAAAATGTAAAACTGACACTTCTGAATATTTATTGCATGTGATGATAAGCACTCACCTCGACTCTTGTTCCCGTGCCTTGAACTTGTAGTCTTGCAAATTTAAGTCGTTTGTTGTCATCTAGTTCTGATACAACTAAAGTACCAAGTTCTAAGCTATCAGAAGACATATATTGTGGACTATATTTGCATGCTTCATAATCTGCAGCACATTCTTCGATAATATTTCGAGCCTCTTGTTCAGCATCACTAAAAATTAGCAAATGATACAAGTAAATGAAATTAATCTTAGTTATATCAGTATAGATAAAAAAAATTTAGAATAATAATTATATCAATTTATCACCTAATATCCTCTTCTGTAGAACTTTGAGATTCTGACTTTTTAATGGGAGATTTCTTAGAAGTTGATGGTTCATTGTGGTCTACAGGCACAGTAATCTTAGAAACTTGTTCACGACTCATATGGCCACTAGGTCCTTCTTCAGGATCAAACTGTGATTCTTCTACGTTTTGTTGTGCTTTTAACACTTCAAGTTTTTTCTTTAAATTATCTTGATGACGATCTCTAAGTCGGGCTCTTGCAACATGCGCTACACAATACAAATGGTATCATTAAAAAAAAATATTTTGTTTTACGCATTAAAAATACAAAATGTATAGTAAGTCATTATACATTTATACATGTATTTATAATTAATAAGTTGTAACTAAGCTGTATTTAGCCTAACACTTCTCTCATACTTGGATTTTTAATTCACTGTTTTCAAAATAGAACTTTCAACAATTTTTATTTTTCATTTTATATTTTTAATTTTTACAATTATGTTTATTTTGCTGTGATAATTTTTGACAAACACAAGAAAAAAAAACACAAAAATAGATGGGAAAGCTAACCAAGATGATACTTTAATTCAAGTGTTTTTTTTAATTTTTGATTATTTTCAATTATAAGTAAAATATGATCCAAAAACTTTAAAATTTTAAAAAAATTTCAAAATGACTCAAAAATTTTTACACGCCGTTAAGATGGGTAAAGGTATCAATTACTATCAATTAACTATTTTACTAAGCCTAGAAAAATAGAAAAATCCATTTGTTTATTTATAGCTATAAAGAGAACAGTTTATTATTAAAAAAAACTGTGTTTCATGTTGTGTACAGTAACGGGGAAATGGTGTATTTCTGTCAACCACTGGAGTAAGATAACTGAAAAATACTGATGTTTTATTTTTGTCAAAAAACTCTAGTTATAAAAATGAGTTTTAAAATAATAATTATTATTATTATTATTGTTACTTATTAATTTATTTTGGCACAATCATAAATTCAAATAATAAATACTCATTAATATGGTAAAAAGTTAAAAAAAACATTTGTTCCAAATTACCACATAAATTGTTGTACTAATATAAATACAAATGTTGCAAAACAAAATTCAACAACTGTAGATACATACCTTTGAGTTGTGACAGTAAAGATTCCCAGTAACCAATATCTACACCTTCGGCTTTACTATTGATTTTTTTTTCAATTTGTTTTTTCAGTTGGTCCAATTGGTCAGCAGTTTTACCTCGAAAAATATGAGCCACTTCATTAGCGACCGATTGATGAATTCCTTCTCTCCGGCCAACAGCTAAAATTCAAATATATTATAGTAATAATTCTCAGTAGATACCAGCTGTACAAACATTTATAAAATTTTAACTTTTTGAAGTTCCATTGCTATTATTATTTTTAGTTTTCCTAACTAATTAGGCAAAATACACTGCAACTATTAGAATAGAACAAAACACCTACCAGTATAAGCAGATTCTGTTTGTATTTTTCTCATTTTGTGCAATTCGTCTTCAACAATAACAGTAATGTCATTCCAATAATCAAAATTTTTTCCTTTTTCTAACTCCATGTAAACCTTTATGTCTTCAACAAGATCTTCCAAGTCCTTAAGTTTTAAACCGTTTAGGTAAATGTACGGTTCGTGCATTTCAACAGCATCTACCTCTTCTTCTGTACTTATGTATTTGGCCAAAAGATCAATAGGTTTAGCTGAAATATAATCATAAACGAATTACATTTAAAAAAAAAATGAATTATGATTTGCTGTGTATTACCTCGACCATCTTCTATACGAATTGTGGATCGTAAACGTGCTTGCTGCAAATGAAACTGATCTTCACTTTTTTCCCATTCTTTAAACTGTGCGGCTTCTTTACTTCTCTGTAGTAATGCCATTTCATCTTCTCTTTGTTGCCTTTCCATTTCTCTTTCCATACGTCGTTTTTTTACTTTTTCTAATTCTCGTTTGTTCTCTTCCATTTTTTGTCTATTTCTTAACTCTAGTTCTTCGTGGCTAACACCGACCAAACCGTCTTTGGACAACTTTTTATCCCACACAAACGTGGAAAGTAAATTTGCATCTCCAAATGGATTGTCAGCATTTGTATAATGGAGATAATCATTATCCCAACCCATAAGTTCTTTTCGTTTTCTTTCTTTGGCATTTTTTTTCATCAAACGTCTAAATCGTTTTTCTTCTGGTGTTTCCATGGCTTTAATCAATTCTTTTTGTTGTTTTCTCTCTTCGGCAACTTTGAGTCTTTCTTGTTGTAGGCGTTGTAATAACTTTGCCTCATCATTGCTAGACGATGAATCACTTGAAGACGATCTAAAAGCAATCAAGTATTAATTCTAAAGTAGTTATGTATATTAAACATGATCATAATACGTTGTATAAATCAAATATGAACTGTAAAGAGATAACAGTTTTCAAAAACTGTCTATATCCACTTAATCAAAAAAAAACATTCTAATAATTTCAATCAAAGATAGTTTTACTTTATTAAGACATATAATGTCTCATGTAGTTATTATGTCTTACCTTTTTTTACTTTTGCGTTTTGATTTGGACTTTTTTTTCGAAGAATGCTTATGATGTTTATGTTTTTTAGCATCATCGGTAACATCTTTGCTGCCGCTTTGAAGAGACTTGGAATAATGTCTGGATGAAGACGTCGAAGACCTATGAAATGGAAAAAATACTGTAATCAATTTCTGTACTCGAGTACCAATTATATTTTGAACTTTTAAAATTTAATAAAGAGTATATAGACGATTGTAAAGTCGTTACTCACATTTCCTTTTTTACACAGGTATTTATGACGTGTGAGAATAAAGTGAATGCATAAAATAATTTTGGACTAAAAGTTTAATTTACATGTACGACAGTAAAAAATAATGCAATGTACCAATCGCGATTTATGATGTAAATCGTGGTACGATTGCGGTCGTCCAAAAATTTTAAGTTGCAATTATTTATTTTGTAAATGTCTTTTATCGTTTTCGTTATCAAAAAAAAAAAAAACTACCGATATCGGTGAACTCGTCTCTCTCTTGGAACAAAAAATCAATACGGCCGTGTGCCAAGAGCAGAACCGAGTATTTGGCGCGTTTAGAGAAATTTGAATGTTACGTATAATAGTTAAATATCGATTAATTATGATTGTCAACGAGCGATGAATAAACATAAAAAAATTATACTGACGTCATTTATGCAATCTACAGTTTGAATTTTAACGAATGAATTTTAACTAACCGGATGACTGGAAAACTATATAAAAACCGAACAACTTTTTCAAGTTATCTGCGATACGGCGACTTGCTAATTTTACTTCTAGGTTTTGCGATAGGTTTATTGCAGTCGTTCGATCCCGCCGACGAACGAATCTAGCTGTTGGACTCGCATACACTATTATAACAATACGTTGAATTTACTGTATTACGGTTTACAGTCGGAGAGCGTGATAAAAATCACGGGTGTGTATTCAAGCGCGTAGATTTTGAAATAGTTTTCAGGGCGCGCATTTGGATACGTTTTGGAGCGCAAGTCGTAACGACTGTCGCAACGGTGCACCCGCTTTGAAGCCCGCGATCGTTTTGTTTTCCGGTCGCGTTTTCTCTCGACATGAAAATTCTATAGAAAATTTATATAATATATTTATATTTATATATAATTATTTATATATTATAAAATATATAATATTTATATTTTTTTTATAGAACGTTATTGATCACGGCACATACTCGATCGGAAAATTGATACAACAAGTATATAGATAATACGCTGCGAGAGTAAAATGCTTTCCGGAGCGACGACGGTTGGCAAACATGCGCAACACGGACCGCGGAATCGGCGCGCGGTGGGGACGGTCCCGCCGCGGTGCAACGTGTCATGGCGACTGGACGGAGCGGCGGGTGGGGCGGTGTGGCGGTGACTCTCCGTGTGCGCCCGTCGAGTCGTACCACTCGCACCGTCCTTTCTGTTGCTACGTCGGCACCGCGACACTCGTGCAACAACATCCTGGTCTCGCCGTGACAGAACTTTATCCGAAAACATCTCAAAATGGTGAGTAACGTCGGCGTTTTGCCGCACCCGGCCGTCTCGGCGAGCCCGCCGTCCGTCCGAATCTGCCTCGATACTTCTGGCCCCCGTCTTGTCTTTGCGCCCTCGTCGTCGACGTGGTGGTGGTCGCGGCCGGACCTCGTCGACTCTCTCGTGCTGTGACCGTACAGACTCTTTCGTTTCGTGTGATTTTTCGCAACCACACGTTTCGCGATCGGTCGACGGCCGCCGCCGAGGAGACGAACGCTCCGCCGCCGGATTCGAGCGATCCCGTTGTCGTCCGCACGAGAGTTTTTCACCCCGTGTGTACAAACCGCACTGCTGTTTGATAATCGACACGGAAAAAAGCAAATTTTGAAATGTCTAGTAGTTGCTGCCTATTTTTTTTTGTGTTAGCTCTCGTGGAAAAACGGTTCGGTATTGCCGAAAAACGCCGCACGACTTTTTGTCGAATTTGCACCGAACGTCATTGTCTGCGACTGTGTGCGTATGCTAACGTTCATTATCAACTCTCGAAAACTGTCGGTTTAATTTATACCCAACTCGAGTCGTAGAAATTGGATATTTTGACTACAATTTTGGACACTATTGCTCGTAACTCGTGATCCCGGTGTACTTGTACTGCACTAGGTAAAGCGCTTAAATAAGCAACTGTTAAAACACCCGAAACGCAAAATGATTTTAATTGCGTATATGTGTTTCGACAACCAAGTTGTCGTCCTCAACGCGAATCCACGATTACGTTTAATTATGTTAAACCTATATCATCAAACTACAATAAGATTAATTGATTACCTAAGTATGTGCAGTTATTATTTTGATCGGCTGTTTTAGTGCATGTAACTAAAAAATTTTTGAGCTCGTGGTTGCTTGTTTTGCCAATCAGTTTTTATAGACATTGATTAATGCTCGGTTACACGTATTAAGAGGAGTTGCCACGTACGTCAAAATTTTTGTGCCTGGGAAAAACTCTTATTGGTGTAAACCTGTACTAACTCATTTAGATTCTACGTGTCACAATAGGGTTACAACAAAAAATTTTCTTATGTATGTGCAAAATAAGAATTAACATTTTTCCCCGTGTATACTTGAGGCCATTCGAAGTAGTTTTTTTTTCATTTCTGGAATTGCTCAATAGGTATTTCTACGAGTTAGGAAATTATTTAGTATGGTTTCAAGTTAATGATTGTTTTTGTCTTATATGTACCTATCATACGATTGAGCAAAAGATTACTTTGAGGGGGGGAAATGTAGGTTAGGTATTTTCTAGATTACGTTGTATTTTATGTCTTTAATAGTATCATGAATGATGACAAACTTTATGCCCTGACAATTCTGTGGAGGGAAATACTGATTTAATGAGTCTGACAAATTTAGTGTTTATAATCTTCTTAATATTTTAACTTAATGTACCTTGGTAATAATTAATTGATAATTTTGTAGGTGAACTTCACAGTAGATGAGATCCGTGGGATGATGGACAAGAAGAAGAATATTCGTAATATGTCCGTCATCGCCCATGTGGATCACGGTAAATCAACATTGACCGACTCTTTGGTATCGAAAGCCGGTATTATTGCGGGTGCCAAAGCTGGAGATATGCGTTTCACCGACACACGCAAAGACGAACAAGATCGTTGTATTACTATCAAGTCAACGGCCATCTCTATGTATTTCGAGTTGGCAGAAAAAGATTTAGTTTTCATTAAGAATCCAGACCAACGTGATCCGACTGAGAAAGGTTTCTTGATTAACTTAATCGACTCTCCCGGTCACGTTGATTTCTCCAGTGAGGTTACTGCTGCTCTTCGTGTTACTGATGGAGCTTTGGTTGTTGTTGACTGTGTCTCAGGTACTTTTATTATTTTTATATTAATATTTGAATTGTGTTAGAATTTTTGTACGATGGTTTTAGGCGTGTGTGTACAAACCGAAACCGTGTTGCGTCAAGCCATTGCTGAAAGAATCAAGCCAATTTTATTCATGAACAAAATGGACCGTGCCTTACTAGAACTGCAATTAGAATCTGAAGATTTATACCAAACTTTCCAACGTATTGTTGAAAATGTTAACATAATCATTGCTACTTACTCTGACGATAGTGGTCCAATGGGTGAAGTACAGGTAAAATATAATTTGATTGATTTTTGTTTTTTATGTTTTTGATAATTTGTGTTTTTCGTTTCCACAACTGATTTTTCATCTATTTTTTAATTGAAGTTGTTTTAAAGAAAAGTCAGTTGATATTGATAAATTATCGTTTTTATGATTATATAATAGGTTGATCCTAGCAAGGGAAGTGTTGGTTTTGGTTCTGGTCTCCACGGATGGGCTTTTACACTAAAGCAGTTTGCTGAAATGTATGCTGAGAAATTCAAGATTGATGTTGTCAAGCTCATGAACAGGTATTAACAAGTATTATTTATTTGAAAAGTACCAATTTTTTTTACACTGCTTTTTTTATGTTCCAGATTATGGGGAGAAAACTTCTTTAACACTAAAACTAAGAAATGGGCCAAGCAAAAGGATGACACTAATCAGCGCTCTTTCTGCATGTACATTTTAGATCCTATCTATAAAGTAAGTACTACAATTTAATGCAATTTATTCATTGTTTATTGGTAAATTAAGTAATTATCCTGTAATTTATCTTATAAAAATCGGTTAAAATACTTGCCAAGAGATGTAATACACTAAACTATTATTAATGTTATATGTATATGTATGTTGGTTTCTATTCTCCGTGCAGTTGGACAGCATAACTAAACTCTTTTTGCATCCAATTGATGATGTTTTACAGTCCTAAAGTTGGCGGAACAGTGATCTCGTGAAAGATTTGCTGTTTTAGGCGCTTTTTCATTGCTACCAGGTTATGCTCTCTTGCTGCACGATTAATATGTATGTATAAATAGCAAGTTTTTATTTTTAACTATAATCAGTAAAACTTTCCTTTTAAATATTAAACACACTTTTAAAGATGGTAAACAATTAGGATATTTAATTGCATTGAAGTGTGACTGTTAAGTTGTTACCTCCTCGGGGATTTAAAAACTGATTCAATTGGACTTGTGTTATTCAATCTTTGTGATGATAATCAATTAATGCTGTTGAAGTTATATGAAATGTTATTTTACCCTTCTCCACGTCTGAAAGATTGAAAAAGTATAATACTTACAATATCATTTTATGAATTAAAAAAATTATGTATGAATTGTTTTACCTATGATGATGTTCTATGCACACCAATGCTTCTGATATTGCTTT
>CM029362.1:14104766-14124271 GCA_017140985.1 Hormaphis cornu
AGGCGTCTCAAATTTGACAGTTCAAAATTGAAAAAGTCCCAGTCGCGAAACTGAGGAGAAACATTAATTACTGCGAACGTGTGTTTGTTTTTTTTTACGCATCGATTTAGTTTTTTTTTTTTTTTTGGCCGTAACGTCCAAAATAATGATCGGAACGAATTGAATAATTACTTAAGTTTATTTTTAAATTTGAAAAACTAAAACGCGTCTGAGGGCATCTCTAACGACTGTTATTACTACTCAATAAACGATCGAAAAACTTCGACCGAGGCGCGTGCATAATATAACCGTAAAAACGTCAGCTGAAACAAAGGTTAGCGAAAAACAATTGATAATCAGAACAACCTCCGTCGACGATCGCGTCCGGCTTGACGGGCTCCGGTCTCCGGAGGTGCGGGGCCAGGCCGTCGTTCTCCCGGGTCCACTTGGCCAGACACTGAGGCTCGTGTATCCCGATGGACGCGGTGCCGAACAGGCGCCCGCACACGTAACACGTCACCGGTTTTTTGTTCCGTTTAGCCGTTAATTTCGGCGCCTGAAAATGTAAAATAAGAATACGTACTATACGTGTATATTGATTGCACCTTATAAGCTGGGGGTTCTTAACTTGATGATATATCAACAGACAACTCGGAAAAAATCAAACATTTTTTTAAACCATCTCGTGACAAAAATACCTATAGGATTGTTTTTTTAACGTCAGTACCTGCCGCGATTTTGTTTCATATTACGTACCGTAGTCTTCAAAAAAAAAATAGTGCTAAAAATTTGATAAAACTCGTACATATTTCTACACTTTATACGTTGGTTTTATTTTTTTTCAAACACAACATTTTTACGGCCTTGATATCACACCGATAGTATCTATTCTAATGGTTTTCTTGCGGGCTTACGGCTATAAAACGCGAGCGTCGGATTTATGCAATACCAAAAATGGCTAAAACGCGTATTTGTGGACCGTTTTTTTTTTTTTGTCTGTCTTAACGGGGTGCCGAGTGTTAAAATTTTATTAAATTTTAAATGACAGTATAACTTGAAAAAATGGTTTTTTCTTTTTAATTTTATTATTTCAATACAAATGTGACAAATAGTGCGTATAACTAGTAAGTACCTATCGTATAGTTTTATAAAATAACGACCGTATAAATCAATTTACATCGCTTTTACATAATTTGAAGTACACGACGGTCGTAGTATTTTTTTTTTCTAAATTTATTTCTAAAATATTTATTGTTTTGACTATAATACGGTTCTATTGTTTTAAAATACAAAATGACATGATAATCAATTTCCTATTTAAAGGTACTTCGTATCTCGTTTAAATAATTTTTTTTTTGGGGGGGTACGACCGTTTTAAAATTTGAATAAGTCGCCAGCTACAAATATTTGTACTTCAACGTTTGAATAGTTTTGTTCGACACAATTCATAAAATGTGTTTTTTTCAGTCAAATTATTATCATAAATTGACAGTGTTTTATCCTCAAACGGCACCGTGTCTGACGATTGTGAATTTGTGCGATTCATAAAATCTACCATTTTTGCTTTGTCCAACCTTTGGGGTACCATCGTATTTGATCGATACGCGCGATACAAGTACACGCCATTACCGTAACAACGATACGTCTTAAACCCGCGTGAAGACGACTGAAACCGGAATGATTAATAGTATAGTTTATAAGTTATGAATAGTGCCTATTATATTTGCAGATCGCGTTTTGTACGTTCAACTTTTATAGGTGTCGAAAAGATAAATTGTTTATACCCACGAAATTCTGTCGTCATTCAGCGCATAAAATAGTGCGCAGAGGAAAACGGTGAAAATGTTTGATAATCTTCGGTCGACTTGAATTATAGTTCGATATTGCAATCACCAAGCGTACAAAGTAACAACCACATAAGTGGACCTGTTTACTTGAAAAATAAAAAACAGAAATTTCGTTTTGAAATTGTATCCACACCGTCCAAATTCCCTTCTCGTCGATGGCTATAAATATTACAGGTACAACTGCCCTCCTTGAAAAATGTAATCCAAAATTATATTTCAAATGCTTAACGAATTTTAACTGCATTGGGTATGCGGGTGGGCTTTAAAATTATGTTTTTCCTCCTCTCTTTAATTTGAAATATCTCCTTGGAAAACAGGATAAAAATTATTTGCGTTTCCAGTTGATTGAGAAAACGAAATACCTACTTTCTGTTACGAGCGACTTATGAAAATAAGTGAAACGAATCTTATACTCTGGTAACTACAAGTGAGCTTCTATTTAAAGGAAAGTTATTGAAATCCAAATGCCTGTGTTTGTAAAGTCAATCTATACAGTCATTGCGTATGTCTAATAATATATATGTAGTTTAAGTTTTGAACTCTTTTAAAATTTGATTTTGTGTGAAAAAAACAAAACAAAAAACTGAAATCGCGACGGTATCTACAATCGGACGGGTATTTAAATAGGTTTGTGAAATTTAATTATTATACAAGTTGTACAACACAAATGGGAAATTGAAACAGCCATAAAATGTAAAACTAAGTGTATAATATTTAAACAGATGCAAAATAAACAAGTCGTGTTTCACGCGGTACGCAAATAAAAAAGTTAAGTGGGCGTAAGTTTTCTAAAATATTATTCAGAATTCATGATTTACAATAACTTACTATGGAAGTGTATACGGACTTTTGTCACCGAAGCATATGCGACGAAATATACAATTACGTATTCAAAAAGTAAAAATTGATTGCATATTTATTTCGCATTAATTATGTGCGCATATTTCTTTACTATAAATTTTGTACTACTAATTATTTATTCTCAAGACCACACAACACTGCATGTTACAATGAACACAAAGTTGCGCAAGAACAAGATGATTCCGGTATACAGTACAATTCGCATAACTTATATGTCGAGTATGAAGAATTAATTTGAAAAAAATATATACATATAATATATATATAGGTAATTCAAGTTCTATTGCAGGATAATATAATATGTGGATACAGTACGTCCATTTATGGTGACCTCAGTTGACTATTTAATCATTTACTTTGGATTTTATTTTTTTGTTATTTGAAATATTCTCATTAGTCATTTCAACGTGATCGATATTATTATGTATGAATGATTTGTGGCCGTTGCGTGTCGACTCGAAGAATTCTCAATGACATAGTCGCACACGATCGACAAACAATCCGTCCACTTACCGGTGTTTTTTTCTTGGATTCGATACAAACTCTGGCGTGGGCTTCGAGTCTGTTTGCTAGGAACTTGCGTTGACAATGGTCGCATGGCACCAAATTCGACTGTAATCATTACGAATAAGCTCTTAGACTAGCGCTATGTAATGGTAATTTTTAAACAAATTGTAAATAATGTACCTACAGGATAATGATTTTGTACCTAACATCTTTCTTGACTAGTTTGATTGATGATAAAAAAATATTCACCCATTTCGAAAACATTGTTTTTATTGTAATGCGTATTGATTTGTAAAAAAAAAAAAAATACGAAGTTTACTCAAGAGTCCACAGAGCTTGCTATTTAGTCATTGGTATAATGCACCTCGTATGTATTTAAAACTTTTCGAGTTCCTCACCGAATTTCCATAAATTTTCTCGTATCGAATTTAATTTACGGGATGGTCGATATTTTTCGATTAAAAAACACCGAGAGCGTTTTTTTTTTCAAAAATCGATAACATTTCGTATTCAATGATACTACGTGATTTTGTATTAGACGCTGACGGAAAATATTTCTGGCTAGTTGTTTTTTCGATGATCCTCACGAAATTCGAAAAACTTGTTACTCCGTGGTTTCCAAACAATCGTCTTTTCGTAAAAAAACACACACACAAACGGGGCAGACGCGTGGGGCTTAAACACCCGCCCCTACATTAGTCATAGCCGCCACTGCGCACGAAACAATTTCGTTAGAACTAAAAAACCGAGCAAAACTTCCGACAAAAAAACTGTCACGTTACAACTCATACGTGCCCCCCACGTTTCAATTTTCGGCACCACTCTCGTGAAAATAAATCAAATAATTTTTGCCACCGGCCAATCCCGAAAAACGGTTTTCGTTCGAAAGGGTTCGGCGGACCGTCGATACGTTCCCTATGGGCCTGACCGGGAAATACTTCCGCGCAATCGACCGATTTCTCAACAATAGTTAAAAAGTGCGCGTAAAAAAATTAATTAAATTTTAACCTCCGGTAATGTATATATCGTATACGAACTAATAAGTTTCGAATGCTCGCGGTACAAATTGAGCATACAATGACACACGTGTGCGGTTTTCACTGACGACGATTGCGCGCGTGGGCGAAACACACAAAACGCTGCAGCCGTATTGGCGTATTTATGGTATCTTTGTCGAGAAGATGGCCCGAAAACCATTGTCCGCGCGAACGTCGCCGCTGAAGACGACACCTTCGCGCGTTTAACCTTTATGGACGTATGGATCGACCGAGCACTGGGCGTACGTAACATATAAAAGTGTCGGCGTAGGTTTCCATAGTAGAACCTGTTGTTACGACTGCAGTCGATTATTATACCGTATAAACGAATTATTATTATACTGCAATAACAATAATATAATATGCGAGTCGGATGACGTTCTCCGCAGCCCACTCGCCATCGTCGGCTCGAGCCGATGTTTGCAGTTCATCGAACTTTAACCGCGTGCGCCGACAAACACAAACGGCGGCGGAGGGTTCGTTGGTGCAACTCTCTGTGTGTGTGCACGTTCGGCGGGAGCTGGGCCAAAATCGAGCGATTTTCGTGCTCGGTGTTGTAATTTTGGGATAGAAACTGTACGATATAACAATGTACGAACGTGGTTTTTTTTTGCGAGGACTTGCGCAGCTCATCCAGACTAGTAGTGGCGTGACCAGAAGGTGGAATTACGATACAAACTGTTACGACGTGTGTGGAGAGGAAAAAATGAATAAATAACGAATGCACTAAAAGGCCTGTGTGATTTGTACTTGATGTACGAAAGATGAATAAAAAAAAAAGAATTCTACATTTTGTATTTCCAGATCGTACCTCAAATGTTCGGGTTTTTTTTTCTAGCAACCGCCAGCTTTTATAATACGTCTGAAATGTTGGGTCAAACATTTAGGGTCAGGGGATTAAAGCCAAAATGTTGTACGACAAAAAGCTGCTTTCGGAAGGACGTGAACGTTAAAAACAAAATTTCGGGGCTGTTCGCGGTCTCGGAGGATTAAGGATTGTTTGTTAGGTCTCCCTATACGTACCAATTGTTTCTTGTAAATTGTTATACTGATTGTCGAAATCAGGTAGGTACAATGTTAGAAAGGTACATTGAAATGAATTATTTTTCCCGTGTTTACATCACCTCCCCAACGGTTTGTTGAAACTGCATTGATTGTTGAAATAACTTTTGAAAAAACAAATTACCGTAAATATTTTCGTGTCGTTTTAATTTTATTTATCAACAGACAGGTATCTGTTATTATTTTAATTTAGTATTAGTAACGAACAAATCGTTTGTCAACATGATTCGGATAAATTCAGTTTGACAGCAATAATTAGCGTTGGAACTGCGAGGAGACACGATCCCCTACTACTTTGTCCCTTATAATTTCATAAAATTTTACCGTTATTACCGTTCATGTTAACATAATACGCTCAATGCGCTTACTGCTCCTACGCAAGACGTGTTTAGCTTTACACGGCTAGTAATTTCACTAGAAATTTAATTTTTTCACATTTCGTATCTACACTATGTACCTGTGTGGCTTCCCACGCCAGTTGATTCCAGTCGTCAATAGACATGTTTCGAGAGTCCACCGGTTTCTGCGGCACGGTTCTCTGCAAATGCTCGGGCAACCGAGAATTTTCTAACGTCCATTTCTGCACGAAAAAACAATAAATACGTACAAAAAATACAATATTCAATCTCACTCGCAAGCGTTTTGTTTCATTGATAATACTGTTTGCACGTCACGTTTTACTATAAACATAACTATAATTACACGGTAAAAAATAAAAATCAATCGGTACAACGAAGTATTTCACTTCTGTTGTAATATTACCATGCAGTGGTGTACCTACCATACACTGGTATCGTGCTAAACCGACAACGTGCGACGCACTAGAAACGAAACAAAGAAATTAACGAATTTTCGTTTCAATACCAATTTCCATTACCTAGTCTTGATTTTTTTTTTTTTTAACAGAATACACCGTAACGACATTAATTAGTACTCTTGTGCAGATCGTAGATAGGTTTTAGATATCGTATATCTTACGTGACAGTATGAATAGTTTACTTCGTGGATGAATTGAGGCACTTTCTTTGTAAAACGCGTATTACCTACAATTATTATTTGTTGTACCGACATATTATCTTTAACTCGTGCTTGGGTCATTATACTTATTTCGAGTACGTTCGTACAGGGTACAAGCAGTGAACTCAAGCCATAGCAATGATTGTAAAACGGATCAGTATTGTTAGCCGTTATTATAATACGTATCTAGTTACGAAGATTATTTAAATGCTACGCTATTGCTACTCAAATTTATATTTTTAGTGTATGTACCTCTATCCTCAGTCTTGCTCAAATATTTTCAAGTCCTTAAAAAAACTGCTTCCGTTACTCTTTTATATTCATCCCGCAAATCGCGTGAAACAGTTTTTAATTCATTTTAAATTATACAGCCTAAAGCAAACTAATAGTGTTAAAAAACCACTGCGATTAGTATCAAACAGAAAAAATGTATACTTGAAATATATGTATTGTACATCGTCGGACACTTATAAGTACAAAAAAACTGTTTAAAGGAGAACGTCCGAAAGTGTTTAGTTAAATGGTTTGATCGATTTTGCCTATAGTCAATATTATTAGGCTTACGATGACACTGAAAAATATTTTAAAAAATTTGTCATTCATTTTTTTTATTCATCGATTTAAAAATCGAAATTTTCCGTTTTAAACTCTTCCCCACTGGTTTTCCTAACTTTAAATGTACACAGTCTTTACGTGTTGTTTGACATACTTGGCCAATTTAAAAAAATACATTTTTTTTTTTCAAGTTACTTCTGAATTCCACCAGAGCGCGCTTATACGTTATTTCTGTAGTGGTAGGCTATTTTAGTAGAAAATTCCTTCGCGAACAAAACAGGAACCAACCAAATTTTATTTTGAAAAATTATTACTATCCAGAATGATAATATCTGCAGCAGTCGTTGAGTTTTTCTTGGAATTTTGATTGTTAAAAAAAAAAAAACAATCATGAAATTCGATTTTCAACAACGCAGTCGGTTTTAAGCCCTGTAAATGACTTAAAAAAATCAAAAAAAAATCGGCGTACAAAATTGAAACTGGTGTGGAAAAACTCGAAACGCGAAATTTCAATTTTTAATAACCGCGTTGTACTATATTATGATATTGTTGACCGACTAAAAAACAAACGAAAATTATTTTTCGTCGTAAACCTATAGTAGTATCGTCTAGTATACGGGTATACTCGAACCATTTTTGTAAAAAAAATCGACGGGATATTCTCCCTTTGTACTCGGTGATGGGTTTCGAAAAATATCGCGCAACAGCTCGAACCGTTCAATTACTAGATCTGTTTTTTTTTTTCGCTAATATATAATATTATGTTATAAACGTTATGGTTTTTGTTTTTAATGACTGTTTACTCTCGAATACGGGAAAACAGCAGGGTAACCGCAGCAGGTCGCGGCGTTTTGTGCGAGTGACATCCTCTTTCGAACAACGGGAGTGTTTACCTATAGTGTTATACCCATTATGTAGCGTTATAGCGCTCCGAAAACCCTAAAACATAATATATTACGGACGTCGTATAAAATACACACGGATTTCCTGGTGGCACGCCCATTATTGTTATTGTTATAAAAAAAATCTCTCTCTCACGTCGGAAGCGTGTGTGTGCGCGGCTACATTGTTACAGTGTTTTGACGGTGCGCGTAGCACTCACTCTGTAGCACAAACTTTTTTTAACCCGTCTCGGCGGCCCGACGAAATGTATACCGTGAACTAAATTTAATAAACCCGAAATCACAAAAACGATACACTTTTTACTGCGTATTTCAACAACTATGTTGTCATCTTCAGCGCGAATCAACGACTTGGCTAAAACAATCGGACGGGCGGGCGTCTCGGAGAGTTTGAAAACGGCGGCGAGAAACCCCGCGCGCGATTTTGTTCGGACACGCATTTTTTGTTCCCACGTCCGACCTATATATTACGTTATATTTTTACCCGACCACCCATAATTACGTTACGCCACGATATCCGACGATATTACGGTGTATTCTTTTCGCGTAGAACGCCTCTCAAATCCCGTCCGGCGCTCGAACTGAAAAGGGGACACAAACGTTCCCCCCTGTACACCACGGGGTAGTTTTGAAGGGGTACGCTAAGATACGTCGTAAAAAACGAAAACTATATACGTATTACACGCGCATAAATCGCAATCCGACGTTTGGGAAAATCGTGTCAAATATTTCTTCTCCGACAGAACTGTAAAACATTCAGCGAGGTTAGGTGGGTACCACCCGCTGCCGACTACTCGAATCATACACCCGCGTTTGCGTAGGTATTGTTGAACGCTTGTTATACACGGCTCGTCGTATTGGTTAGACCTATTATAGACGATTATGGCTATAATAACGCGTAGGTGTATATACAATACCAATACTAACAAATGTTTTATCGTCACGAAACGTTCGTCTGAAATCGTTTCGAAACGCAAAAATCATCGTCACAACGAATATATATACTTATATATCGTTGGTACCTATTTTACGTGACGATATAACACCATTCGTAACAACAACGATACTAGCGCATAGATGCGTGTTTCAAGTCCAAGGGCACAACGATGTAGTATAATAATACGCACAGGCGCAGTCGTTACCGAATTTATTAGACGTTTTATTTTCGTGCAATCGTGTTATTGTAGGTAACGTGTTATAATACACACGTACCGTTGTGACAATTTTTACCGGATCGGTGTTACCCCAAAGTTTGTAAAAAAAAAAGAAAATTGTCCGCACATTAACTCTGCCGCTTACGGCGGACGCGCTGAGATTTTTCCAAGGGGGTTGACAAAAAAATCTTCTAAAATACGTATATTATACTGTACACAGTAGAAACACCGTCGGTTAGAGAAATACTCAGCGTAAACGTTATTCTCTTCAATCTTCCCTACTATACTTATCGTATAGCATGCAGGTTAACAAAAAAAATTTAACTTTTCTGACTTTTAACTAACAGTTTAATAAACACGGCGCTTACCTTGAGACACTGAGGTTCGTGGAACGGCAACGAGGCCGTACCGAATTCTTTCCCGCACAGATAACACAACACGAGTCTCTTCTTACGCGCCGACCCGACGGCCGTCGGCGCCCACTTCTCGGGCTGATACTCCACCTCGCGCGTCCCGTTTTTCGCGTCTTCTCCGCCGGTTTTAGTGGACGGCCGCAGCGACGACGGTGGCGCCGGCGCTGGCGGTTTCGCTCTGACCTGTATTTCGTGTAGAGATTTAACAAAAAAATTCACGACGAGACCTTGTGAAGACGGAAAAAAAAAATAATACCGCTACGGGATCTCGTCCGCGACCGCGTGTTTTATGACAAAAGGTACGCAAGTAGGTACGCGAACCGTAGCGGAAAAATAAAATTAAAATACAAAAATCTAAAATCGAGGCGGATTTTTCAAAAATTTCCGAATTTCTCCACGCGAGGGCACCGTGTGCTATGTAAATGTAGGCGGAAATTCGGTAAAATTTTTAATAATATTTTACATTTTATTTTTTTTATGGGCTTTTAATATTTTTCGTGAGCACCCGCCGATATCTCCAGGCCTGCAAACTCGTCGTCCGTCCCGTTGTACGTACCTTGACTGGCAGATTGCTCTTTCTGGTCCTAGCCGCGGTCTGTTTGGACTGCACCACTTCCGGCAAGCCGAGCACGCTCTTCCGGTCTTTGGTCTTCACCCGGTACGTCCGGTTGTTGAACTGCTGCTGCTGCTGGACAACTGGACGTTTGGCGGCCACCGCGGTCGGCGGCCGTGTTTTCGCGGGCGGGTCGACGGGCCGTTGGACGTCCGTCAACGACGTCGGCTCGTTCAGCGTGTCGTCCGCCGCGGCCTTCCGCAGTCCTTCCGCCGCTGTGGCTGCATCTGCAGCTTCCGTCACCGACGCGGTCGTCTTCTTTTTCCCCTTTTTCTGGACGGTCGACTTGACCGCAGAAGTCGCGTCTTTCGACATGTTCTTTAGTCCTGAAATCGCGTTCAGGTACATTTTTTTGGAAAAACATCAGAAATAAATAGCTGGGACTTCTAACCTAAAATCCTTGGGGAATCCTTTTGACCCGAGTCCAGAAGAAAAAATTTAAAAAAAAAACGGGGAAAATGATTATTAGTTACGAGCTATTCCAACGGAGTTTACACGTTTGTATCACCACAGAGAGACTTTCTGCGTACGAGTCGTTTCAATAGTTTTTAACAAAACAAGATCCAATTTACACGTGTTACAATGTTACACACTGAAAAAAAAAACAACTATGCAGGGTCAACCTATGTTTGAATCGCGTAAATGAATTTGTTTTGCATAAATAACTTAATGTTTCATATTTATTGTGCCAACACTTTGTTGTGTACATTGTCCAACGGCTAACATCTAGTTAGATAAAAGTAGAATTTCGACTAGAAGACGGAATAAAAAACAAACTGTCGATATTAATACCAAATAGTAAACTGACGAACGTTTGATATTTTACTAAAACAAATTTAAATTTTTGTCAAAATCTTTGTTACACCATTATATGTCAGGTTTTTTGAAAAATGAGCACGCGACCGCAGCCCTATCAATATGTATATATAGTTGTTAAAAGTATTTCAATTTGCGATCCATGTTAGGTATGTTATGACATTAGCGATTGTTGATTACTTTACTTAACTTTTATTTTTAATAACGAGTATTTCTTTCGTTATAAATTTATGTTAAGTGAAATTACACGTCATGTTATAGAGAAAAAACAATTAAAAATCAGGATCAGTGGACGATACGAAAAATCCGTAATGCGATGTTTTTTTAAAAAAGTACCTATAATAATTTTCAATAATTTAAATTCTTCATTTTGAATTATTGTTAGAATATACGGGTAGAATTAGGTAAATTTCGCTGTAATTTATATTTATGTAGTCGTAATCGTTTATTTCTTAGCGTTTTTTGTATAATTTTCATTTAGTCATGGTCTAAACATGTATCTATATTATTATAGCCATTATACGTGTGGAAAAGTAGATATTTTTATTAGAACTAGTTTTTACCTACTGCTATACATCAAGTTTTATAATATTTCCCTGTACAAATTTTAAGTATAAAAGAATTTTGACACAAACAGTCTGTTACTATGGATAATATTTTAGTTTGTTGATTTTGAACAAAAATAATCAATGTCCTTCTATTACAGTTACGTACGTATAGGTACAAACATTTTATTATTCGAGGTTATACTTGGATTGAAAATCTTAAATCGTTGAAGCACGCACACAATTTTTTTTTTTCTTCTATATAATACTATGTATTCTAAGTGAAGCGATAGTATATCTTTTTTTTTTTTTTTTGGCGTTATATGGTACTTCAAAAGTCAATGGTATTTTGGATCTTTTTTCGTAGTTTTGATTAATTATTGAGTAATAAACTGAAAATTAAAATAACAAAATTTTTCAAAAATACTCCAAATGACTTGCAATTTTCACACGACGTAACTCTGACAAAATCGAAGTAGGTATTTGTGAAAATAGATTGTTCAAAAGTTTTTCCTTTCTTAATAACCGTTAGAATTTTATCCGAAAACCACCATATATTTTGGCGTCTAATAGTTTAAATGTTATTTTTGTTCCCTATACATACTATACATATATATACTTAAGAACAAAATATGATTTCATAAACGTAGAAAAATTATCGTCGTTGATTTTAATTCGCTTCTTTGTGACGTCTACAATATTATTATATGCCTACAAATAAAATAAACAAAAACTTATCCGTTTCATATTGATAGGTAGGCGCGAGTTTAATTTTATTATTTTTGCTACAGTAAAAATTTATAAAAACTATCAACCGATTAAAACTTACTCGAAAGCATCATTTTTTTGAACATCGTGGGAAATTTTTTCGACTTCAGCGTGTTTGGAGCAGTAGTAGCAGTAGTGGTCGCAGTCGTATCCATGGACTTTTCCAAAGTCTTTTCCGCCCGTTTCTTAAACATATTTTAACACACTGCGGTTATCAACGGAAACTTATTCTATAGTCGCTTCAATATTTCAATTTGTCATCATTTAATTTAATTCGATTTAATTATGTTCGCCATGAAAAACACACCGGATCATCCGACGTCGGTCTGTGACTACACGCAAAACGTAACTAACAACACACGATACCGGTCCCGGTAGTCCATGAACTACACTCCTCTCATGGTTTTTTTTTTATTTCTCGTTTGTGCTGTGTCTTGCAAACCTGCGAGTAATATTACATACATTATAATGTTTTTCTGTTCAATAGTTGTTCACATATGATTTTAAATTTTACACAACTTTTTTTTTTTTTACGACCAACACAATTTACCACAAAAATGTATTGAGTGGGTATTATTCCGATTAAACGTGTAAAATATTACTAATGTATGTTTAGTGTGTGTGCGTGTATCAGTGTATAAAAAGCTTTTGAGGAAAAATTTTAGTTAAATTGTATACTTGTGTAGTTGTGTGCAGGGTTTAACCTCCTCCCTCGCCCACGCCAAAAGTGGAGAATGAAGAGATTTTTTATTTACGTTATTGTATATTACCTAGCTATGTTTAATGTTTATGGATGTTTTGTCATAAGTCCCCGAGAAAAGTTTGTTCGTTTGTACGTTCCTATATATTGTGAACTAGGTATTGTTAATAATTATAAAGTGTTGTATAACCGCGGTATAGATTTTAAAATAATAGAGAAAAAATTCTATAAAACAGGACGCTACTACTGATAGTAGTACCTACTGAATGAATGAACACCATTTTGAGTTACGATTTATATTTTATTTACCAGTTGCACTTATAAATAATGACTAACGTCGTCTCGACTCCATAATATTAAACAATTAGACCTGTTGACAATTATAAATACTGTCATTTATATAAGAAGAAGAAGATAACTGAAAAACGTCTACAGTTATTGTAAGAAAACGGTTAGAAATTTTTATTTTTTTATCACTATACTGACATAATGTTTAAAAATTACTATATGTTTATACATAAATACAATTACCTACATTCTCTATGTTTATATTAGGCAAAGTTGTCGTTGTGTTGAAATTTTCAACAACTTTTTATAATTTACTGTCATATACCTAATATTTGAGAAACGGTCAATTTTTTACTTTTTAATAAGTACATGTATTTATTTTACATTTTTACCTTTAGACACTTGGCCTGATATTATACAACGTATTTTACGATACATATTACTATGTTTAGAACAATTTAAGTTCATAAACACATTTGAGGCTTGATTTGTTTGTACAATATCGTGATTAAATCAATCGTGTATAGTAAAAATTCGAGTATGGGTATACCTTGTTATAAACATAACAATACTACGCGTTAAAACAAAAATCAATGAAGCGAAGCATGCACAAAATGACTTAAAGTTAAAATAAATCGATTTAAAATAAAAGGAGACAATTGTTATTTATTATGACGCGATAGTCATGAAACACGACAAAAAAATCAAATAATAATAACGGTTACTATATTACTGTCATGGCAAACTGTTGGTATACCACAACCAATAATAAGTTAAATAAATATTTTTGCTCTTACAAGGTGAACACTGAACGTATTTAAACAATAGTCCTTTGTGTCTTGTAAGTACACGTTATAATGTATATATATTATATCTATAACTTATAATTGACTTTGTGGTTTTGGTTTAGGGACCACATAATACGCACCAGCGTTTGATTAGGTAAGTATACTTATCTATAGGTAGGTTAGTACCTGTAAATTCGTCTCTATTCACTCTAAAGTTTATTTCACTTAAATCACGAATGCAACGGAATTAGGGAAATCATTCTACGGGTAACACCCGGCACATGAAATTCTTTTATACATTATTCCTGCACTAAGTTTAAAATGACACAAGATGACGTGGAAATTGAAAACTCGTTTACTTAGTTCTTAAAAATTAAGACTTTTTAATACTGATTCGAACGTCATTATGTTTTCCTTACTTAGTCTGTAGCAGGATGTAAATCAGCTATCATAATATTATGTGTTATGTGGGATATCGGCTCCCACATTTTAACAGAAATTACGACCAATATTTTTCTAGCGTAGGACTGTAGGAGTTATTAAAATTAATATTATTACATTATACGACTTGTCTCCGTAAGTGATTTAATTCAACACATACTGTGTAATACGTGTAATAATTACGTATACAAGTGAATGCTTAGGTGGCTAAACATAGCGATTCTCAATATTTCGAGTCAAACTCTTCAAAATATGATGTATAGCGTATTTTATAATTAATAGTTTATATTTTAATGTAGACCTTTGAAAATGCACAAATGCAGAAACACGATTTACAAGTACAAGAACTAGTACAAAATGTATGAAACTTGGATCGGGAATATTCTATCAATTTTAGTCAGTAAATGGCTATTTCTAACGTTTCACCAGTTTGTGTGGTGTTAATTTTGTTGCCTATACATATTAAAGTATTCGAATATAGTGGGTCTTACATTATGCGACTGTCGTACGCGAGTTTTGATTTTTTGATTTTTTTTTTTTTTTGAACTTAGTTATTTACAGTAGAACAACAACAAAATTTTTTTTTACAATGTTTGAAGTTTGTAGCTGTTTTAGCTCTATTAAAATAAGTTATGATGAACATAATACTACCCAATTAGTACATAAATTTATGTGTATAGTTTATTATCTATTGTGGGTAATTAGTTTTGAGAAGAAAATTAAAAAGTCCAGTAGAGCATTGTAAATATTGATCACAGAAAATGACTTTAAACTGATTGATATGAAGAAAATTTGAATTTGTGGATAAAATTTAAGTTAAAAACTGTTGATATCAAAATCTTACTTACAGCAAATCAGAGTAATGAGTAGGTACATCGTAAAAACAGTGATTACAGTAGAACACGGATTAATAAATTGCCAGTTTTGTATCAATCATAATATTACAATGAGTAAACAAAATGCCTGTATAATATAAGGACATACAAATGTATAAAGGTCATAATGTTTTAAAACACTTTATGATCTTATCTTTAGTAGATAAACAAAATTACAAAACAATTGTAAATGCTATTAATTGTATTCGTATTTGTACCTACTTATTTGCTCGCCCTACATTTTGCTACTAGTACAGATTCTTCCATTGTACGATAAACATCTAAATATTATTGCCGGTTTAGTTTTATCATTTATGATAAAAAAAATTAAAACGTTTTATTGATCAAATATCTTTTGAAATTGTACTGAAAAACCAGGTTCAAAGGCAAATTTTAAAATATGGTGAGTACTTACTTTAATTATTCAAGTTCTGTAGTCATTTAAACTTTAGAAGACACCACAATTTTAATGCACCTTGGGGCCTGCGATTAAAGGGAAAATTGTTACCACTTTCAATATATTCAAATCAAAAAAAATTGACTGCCGAAAAGCGTGATAGAACGATTTTTTTTTTTACAGAAAAGAAGAATACTTCCTACAAGACACATATTGGATTTGGATTCTTGATTTTTTCGCTAAGAAATCCGTACAACAATTAATTAAAAACTTGTAATAATATAGACCTATAATTTAAACTATAATTATAATAAAAAAAGATAAAATTTGGAAAATGCGGTCTGTACAGTTTGAAAAAAAAAAACAAATTATTATAAAAATCTAACCATTTTACGAGGCGTGAGAGTTTTTCCAGTAAATGACGTTTTTTAGAGAAAAACAGGTGACGCGCAAGTCCCCCATTCGGAGTCACAGGCTCTGACTCAGAACAAGAGTTCCAAATTTGATCACTCGATTGTTGATTTACGACTTTTCACGAAAATTTGTAATTTTCTTATAAACAGTATTTTTTACAATTTCGACTACTTTTGAGCCGAATATATAGAAAAACAATATAAGTGTACGGAATGTTCAACAAATATGGAACATTGGAACTTCTGAAATCACAGAAAAGGTTGTATATTACGATAGCAAACAAAGATTTAAGATGCTAATACACTGTGAGAAGTAATTTAGGTAAAAGATAATAAGTTAGCTAGGTTAAATTTCCCAATCGTCAGACGACAAGTAACTACATCATAATTTATATAAGTAGAGACTACTTATATAAGTAGAGACTACTTCAGATTTAAGGTCCAAAACATATTGAAAACTCTGTGCTTACATATGTAGAAAATTCATCATAGCTTACAAATTTAATACAACCATCATACTACACCTTCCAAACCAGTGACCCATCCGAAGCTGTGACCTACTCCAAACCGTAGTCGCTATACTTTTTAATATACTGCTATTGATAATATTCCAACAATGCACAATTTGAATAATTATGTTTTGTTCATTTAACAGTTACCGCGGGTCTTTAGTTATTTTTTTAGTTATTTAGTTTATAATTTCTGTTATCATAAAAATATTAGACTGAAATTAATCAAAAATAATTATTATATTGTTTAGGAAAAACAGAAACCTGAATCGTTGAGAAGAAGAAGCAGCGTGCAAATGAATAATAAAACAATACGTTATTCAGTAACAAAGAATAATGCGAATTTGAGCAATGGCATTTCCGAAAAAATTCCCGTGCTAATAATATTCCCATTAATAGTTTTGATATTTTTACTTATTATGATTTATGTATAAGACGTGTATTATGTTTTAAAAAGAAAAATATTTACAAATTATTTAGATGTACGATTTAAACGTAATCGAATGTACCAATAATAATTGCTTTTTAATACTACTGTATACTACCTATATTTAACTTTGAAAATATTATTAAATATGTAGTAAACATTGTTTATACAGCGTTACGATAAATGTGAATAATGTATTGCCTATTTTTTGACATTTCAGGCGATCGGTTATACCTACCACGAATCGAATTAAAATATTCTTATAAAACTCGTTCTAACGGCGCAAAACAGTTCAAATAATGTGTGAAAATTTCAATACGTTTAGACAATTTTTGGAATACTCCGAAATCAAATATTATAAACCAAACGAAAATGTGACCACATGACGTAAGAAAGTCTATAAACCGAGTTCGTATTAAACAGACTTTCAAAGATGTTCAACCTGCGTGCGCATGTAGGAAAAATTACAAAAATTTCAAGTGATTCGAAGCACTTTTATAATTATTGACTTTTCGATCGTAACTTAAAAACGAACAAAGTTCGAAAAAAAACTTTGAATAAAGTCGCCAATAATATCTTTACTTCTTACGTTGCATTCGGAGTAATAATTATTATTACGCCTACAATATAACAGTCGAAAAAATGATCGCAGAAAAAAAAAACGTAAAATTCGTGACTAAAAAGTTAAAACATTTTTTTTTAATAAAATATTATGTTTTTTTGTTTAAAAAGTCGTAAACAGAAGAAAATAAACAATCGACCTTCCAAAGAGACGACATTTATAAAAGATTAAAACATTCGAAATTTTGGTCTAGTTTCCGACCAACACTATAATAATATAATTGTATTTCACTTCAGATAACGTTTTTTGAATATATTTGAAAAGCGTTCGACGGCAAAATATTAATATTTGATAGCAAAACTCACGATTTTGCAATACAACGTTCTAAAAATTAAATATTTAAAAACTGTTTCCAAACGGAGAATTATATGCATATTATTTTTTGTTATAGTTCTATAATATAAGTGTAGTCTATGAAGATGTTCATTTTCTCCTTTTTAGGAATTTTCGAATAAATAGCGTAGTATTTTATTCAAAAGAAAAAAAAAAAGTTGTTTTTACTTAAAATGTTTAACATCACTATTATTATTGTTGTAGTCGCGTGGGCGCCGCGACTCGGAACGTGTCTGCAGCGATGATGCAGGTTACGAGAATTTTTTCGAACGAATTCACATTAAAAAGTGGTAGGAACAAATACGAAATCGACCATCTGCGCGCACGTATATTATTGCGTTTCGCGCGTAGGCGTTCTCCGCGTGCATATAATAATATACAGGTACGCTAAAAAGTGTACAATATATGACATTCGTGTTGTTATTTTAGATTCTGAGTGAAACGAAGGATGTATTGGTTTTCACATGTGCGTTTTTTTTTTACCACCACATGTAATCACGATAACTTCTTCAATAATGCTCCGATTTTCAACGTCGGTAGGTACCTCTAACGATTGGCGACCACGGACGGTACTTTGACGGGTAATGATCGTCAACAAAATTAAAAAAAAGTTACGATCGAAAAACGTAATAAAAATCGCGGCTAACGTGTTGTTGACAAAATCTAGATTTAGACGGTAACTTCCACGACGACGGGCGGAACGAAACTTTTAAAGGCGCTATCGATAAGATACGGGGGTCCGGTACAGATTTCGGAAGTTTCTGAGCATAGAAGTTTCGAAAAAATTTTGTTCGATAGAAAAACGTAATCTTTCGCGAAAAGTTTTTAAAATTCGGTACAAAGTGTGCGACGCGCACACAAAAAAATTTCGTATGGACACGATTTTCGTGTTCGGTGTCGGGAAAATTTTTTGAAAATCGGTCATCATACGTCGGTCGACACGTATTGTTGGGAAACGCGTACCTACTTGTCGTTCGTGAGGTTTGACAATTTGTCGTGTAATTTCAAATAAATGCGCCCGGTAGGTTTCGTGAAAGCGTTTTGAAAAAAGTGCATTGAGAAACACGGCCCCCCGTGTTGTTTTGATCGTGACGATGCGAACGGTTCGAAATTTTCACTCGCAAAACCGACAAACCGAATTGGTCCGTGTGCGACTAATAATAATTTCTTTGAATTTCTCTCCGTTCCTCGCAGCGCCCTCGATTTTTTAATTCGCACGTTTATTTTTTTTTAATTCGACTTGTGCGTGTAAACATTATTCCGAAACAGCGACCCACCCACACACGGCGCGTGCGTACTACACACGAACCGCCCGGACACGAGTTTACGATGACCGGTTTTGCGAGCGCACGTATTTTTTTACGGTGGGCGGCGCGAGCGATCTCGAGTTCCGGCGCGACGGGCCGTATACCGGCGGCGATCGCGGCGGCGACGACAGTACCTGCCGAGGAGCCACCACCGGACAGCCGCCACCCGCGAATACGAGAAGAAGACGACGTCGCGATCCGGCCAGCAGATGAGGGCGACCGCGGCGGTTTTCGCCGCTCTTGCCGGCGCGTTGCTGCTGGTGCTCGGCCGCGCCGAAACCGCGTCCGTCGACAGCGGTGCGTACACATCACAACAATATACACATATA
>CM029362.1:14124671-14141609 GCA_017140985.1 Hormaphis cornu
AATTTTATTTTAAAACGAACGCCTCGCGATACTCGTACTGACTCGCGTATTTTTTGCATTGCAACTCTGTAGTTTACCGCAATCGACGTTTATGAGAATAATAATAATATACAGTTTTTTTATACGGCATATGTACGCGCAACTACGTAATTTGTTGAATTTGACAAAATGTTCTTTTGAAAAATCGGTGACTTGTGTCGTTTTATAAACAAAAGTGCGTAAATATTGTACATGGTGTATCGTCAAAATTATAATACATAGAGTATTGGTATTGGTCGTAAGTATTTTCTCCGAAACAATGTTCAAAACGAGTTTATTAGTTTATAGACGCGTGTATAATATTGAAAATCCCCTAATCCCAATAAAATATACGCTTTTTTTATGCAAAATTAACGGTTTTTTTTTTTTTCCCCGAATTCTGTGTTTTCGGATATTTTACTCTCGCGTTTAACTGTCCGCAGACTAGAAATAAAACGCACGTGAAATTGTAAACATCCGACCTCTATATTTATTTTATGTCATGTACAAATTCGTAAAATATAATACGTTGAGGAGAGAAAAAAGCAAAACGAGAGTATTTAAACAGTTTTTTTTTTTTTAATTTCCAACCGTTTCCTATATGTCGTATATTATCGATAAGCGACTTAAAATATATCGATCGACAACATTTTCCTGTGGCGCAATACGTTTTGAAGGAGTTAAATACGGGCGATCTCAACGAACTATAATTTAAAAAGTCCAATTTTCTATTATATTAATTACTAAAATAACATTTAAAATTAATCTCGGGTCGTCTGAAGTGTATTATTGCAATTTAAAATTCGGCAACTGAAAAAAACTGCCAACTTGGTTGGACGAAATACTCGGGTGGTTGACACTCCGAATTCCGAGCGATAGACGTGTTAAAGATTAAAAAGAAAAAAATGTTTTCAAAGGATTTCCAGGATTTCCGAGACCCATTACGGGTCGCTTATACGTTTCGAGATCATCGTCGTCTGGCGTAGTCAAATAACAGTTGCAAAATCTATGCCGTAAGGAATATAGATATGGGCAAAGGGATAAAATAATTAAAACGTTGGTTAAGAAAAAAATATTAATGTTTTTTTTTAACAAGCCTTGTTGTGTACGGGGACAATGAATTCAAGTCAAATCATTTTTATAAAACAATAATATTATATGGAGCGTTATTGTAAATATATATAATATTTAAATAGGTGTATTATTTTTCATAATTTTATACAAATGAGTATCGACTCGAGGATCGCAAGACAGAGTAAACTATAGTTTATGTGTTGTGTTTTTTATGCCTTTTTACGCAACCGTCATAAACGGCGTGTGTTTTTATTTTTTTATTTACAAGCACATTAATAGTCTTGTACGCGTGATACTCATCCTTTCACTTTGCAATATGCACCTCTATAATGTAAAATGTAATAAACACTGTTTATAAACAGTATGATTAATATTGGATAGTTGCATATTATTATATTAATTTGGAACTTGGGTACACCTGAATAATATGTTCATTAACTATAATATATTATCCAACATTAGTCGTTATGTTACTAGCAAAGTGTTGCGTTATACCTGCTTGACTGTCGTTCTTCAACTAAATAATAGGTATACAAAATCGTCAAGAAAATATAATTCAGTATGCGTATATAATGTTTCTCGTAGAGTAAAGTTGACGCAAGACGGTCAAAACTCAAATTCTATACTCGTATTTATGATTACATTTTAGGTAATGTATGCAAAATCACAACTGTTCCACATAAGGAATGATTAAAAACAATATACTTGTGACCATATACCGCGGTCTAAAGAATTAGGTAACGTACACTTAAAAAGTTTCTTTGGTACGTTTTAGGAAATTTTAAGTACCTACCAAACTATCGTGTGTCGTATATCTATTACTATTGCAGTTATTTATACCGTGCCCGTTTTGGAAATGTGTAAGAACTGAATCACGATCAGCTCAATAAACGTTTATCGAACCGATTTCAAATGTGTACGTTATAATATACACAAACATAATACATAAAATGCTACCTATAGATGCATAAAATATGAAAGGTACCAGCTACTACTCACGAAACTTTAATCGCGTTTGTATCAAACGCGTTTATTTATAACTTAAAAATATGTTATATGCATACAAATAAAACGATAATTATTTATCAGGCGCTCCAAAAACGTTATTTTTTATGTATTCAATAACTAACGTTGCAATTATTGTTGTATAGGTTCATCAATGTGTATTTCTTTTTACTTTGCATGTTCATGATACACTGCAATGACTTTAATTGCAGATCGAATCAACAAAGTAGTTAACCAAAAAGACTTGAACTAATTTTCAGAACACGACTAAGTTTTAACAAACACTAAAACAGAATATTAGATATAATATTATGGTTTTTTAATTCTTGAGGAACGTGAAATCAAAAATTTAAAAATACCAACAAAATTATTCAATCTCAAAACAAAAGTTTGGGTCGTTGTATAAAGGTGTTAAAAACAATCGAAGTAAATCATTAATACCTACTTGAGATGTTCTTGAGTCAATAAGATTCAGTAAATTTTATATACTTTCATTTGGTTCAAGTGTACGATTTATTAATTGATATATTCTTTGGTTTTCATTTTCTATGCAAATAAATGCTAATAAGCGGTGCTTTGAAAATTTAGATAAAAAAAAAAATTTGGTCCATACACAAGTACCTACCATCGTAATATTTTTTATTATTACAGTTCAATCATACAAAGACAATTGATTCAAGTCACCTAATGCGTAAATGTCTTGAAATCTAGCTCAAGTGGTAACAACAATAACGGCGGATCTGTTGTAATAAAACAATATTATACACGTTTAAGATAACCATTTCATTTACGATGGTTTACAATAGGTACATTCGACTCTATTACATATATTATTATAGCAGTTGTCAATGTCGGTACTCAGTGTTTGTCCAATTGTATTTCAATTTTAATTAACGACAGTCTGATTGATCAGACAAAAAAAAAGGTTTCTTCTACCTATACTTCCTCACGTGTTACAGTACTGGTTCAGTATACAGCATCTATTCTATAAATAATATCATATATTTATATCTCTGATTTTTACCACAATATTATCCGTCGTTTATCAAGTTGTTAGTGTTACCTATGTAAAACACAACAACCAAATTTAGTTTTGTACAATGATTTACTTGATCGTATGTACCTTGAAGTAAAATATAATTAATATGGCAAGCATGACTAGCAGCTTTTAACCACAAATATAAATAGTTCATAGTTGTAATAAATACATTCGTCATATTATTATCACTGTAATATAAAAATTCCACCTCCGATAAAGGAGATATTATATTAATTTTACAACTTAAATTAATATAAAAATAATAAATCGTATAGTCAACGAAATTTATCGTACCTACAAATTTTAAACTCAAAGTCTTAAAAACAAAATATTTTCAGCAGTGTTTTAACTTGAAATATTATGTATATATTTACTGCAATATGTGAGAAATGTCCTTACTCTCTTGTTCTTATACGTGTATATTTTTTTTTCTAATTGATGTGATGGTTTAAATAATAATATAATAAATAAATATAACATAATATTTGTAGGTAGAATAAAAATATCTGAAAAATCAATACAACGCACAACAAACATGTTAACGACACTGTACGATTACATTTTTACGATTACTTTTTCATGATATTAGTAATATTATAAGTATGATTTGGCCACAAAATTCTATTCGACTTTCTAGTAAATCTATTTACCTATTTGTTATAATTATAATTATTAATAAAAAACAAAAAATTTCTCTCAATTTCATATTTTATGTTATCACGTTATAATATATTTATTACTATGTTTAATATATTTTTATAAATATTATTCAGCACTTTCGTATTAGAGAAATTAATTTACACGTGTTTATCTTATTTATTACTATTTTTGTTTTAGCAATAATTATTGGAAAAAAATAAGCTGTGTTATTTTTTTTTTTCTATAAAATATAGTAAAACACACGATAATCATAAAACTAAACATTCGACATTACGAAATTTACATTTTGCCTTTTACCTGTTATTTCCATACCTAACATACAATACAGTTATTACTGTTTTTTAAATTCAAATGATGTTTTTTCTGTGTTTAATACGTAGAGTAATAAAATTGTGTAGGTACAATCTAATAAATGTCTGATTATTCACACCTCGATTTTGTGCGACATTAAGAGTGTGTTGGTTGACACAGATCCGAACCTTAAATACAATAAGCCGATTTACCTAAAAGTATTGTGAAACTAATCAAGTTTTTATTGACAAAATGAAGATCAAAATGTCATTTGCATAATGCGCGTAAACATATTATAATACGATATTAACTACATTACTAGGATCCTAAGCGTGGGCATATTATTGTCAGTACCTATAGATGTCTGAAAAGATTTTATTTTATACAGGCAGTTTTGTACAACCATGCTATTAAATTAATGTTAATGTGATAACCATATTAGTGAACGATTTCATTTTATAACTTGCCAATGACAAAACATCAGTTTCAGATAATGATTGAAAAAAAAAAATTGCGTTTTGACAAACGAACATAATTTTTAGCATGAGAAAAATTGTAGATGAAGCCATATACTTTAGATAATTTTTATTGGAAATTAAATAGTTGGGGTTAATTTGTATTTTTAAACCTTACTTTTACAGTTTCACGTCTACAAAACATATGAAAATTCTCAAAAAAGGTTCATTATGTAATCATTTAATAGTCCTTAGATATATATAGGTATCGCATAAATAATGATATATATATATATATTATTTAGATCACGTATGACTTACAAAAATATTGTACTATGTTCACTGTACAGTGGTGTTCAGTAATAAATTAGGTAGGGATAAATTATAATAGTATTGGTAATAAATTTTAGTTATGAAATTAGGTATTCAGTAATGGTGCTACTATACAAGTACTCGCGTATTTAGATACATAGTTTCTGTATAGAATGTTAAACACAATTTTTTTTTATACAAGTCATAAACTAATTTTTCACAAATCCTATTAAACGTCTTATGTACCTATAATATAAGAATATGATGCAGATTTTCACTGCGATGGACTTCTCACTTTCACTAATGATATTTTTCATAAACGTTGAAGTGGGATAGATGCAATAAGAGCTAATATAATAAGAGCTAGATGCATTTTCTGTTGTCCTCTAAGCAAACTGCACGAGGGAACACTGTACCTATAGTGTATAACCATAGGGTAAGACACTTGAGTGTATCTACGAGTGTAACACTGAATATTGTATGTATACACATTTTACGGCTGACCACGGTTTAAGACAGGACGGTTAGGCGACAAGTCGTGATAAGATGTTACCCGTGATCACGGGATTAAGAAAGGAGATTATTTTTAATTAGTGAGAACACTTTTTAGGGTATAAGAAATGCTCCGATATGGTATATTAAGAGTAATTAGGTTGAAGGTTTTTGGAAAATCCATACAGGGTTGGTAAAATATACGCCATAACAGATTCTTAACTGAATTACTCGTAAGTCTGGATCCACGTGGTTCAACTTATACCTAATGCATATATATAGGTACATAGGTATACATTTCAAAAGTCCGCTCAGAATATTTTGTGCAAAGTATAAGTCGCAGGTGTTATCCAATACAATAAGACGGTTTTAAACAAAAAAATTGTGTTAAAACTCCCGTTTATCACACTTGTCACTTTCACTTTGAACATAAATATTTCAATTTTATCATTCGAACAATATGTGGATAAAACATCAGACAACTGTGGGTCGACCGACTGTGTCTACCTACTGTTAATACTCGTATTTACTCACTCGTATAAGTCATCATAACTAACGTCCTGACGGAACACAAGCGAATTGTGTGAAGTCTTAGGTAGGTGGTACAGGTACTGTAGCAAATCTGCCGTGAATACACAATAACCGACGGTAAACGTCAAATAAAAAATCGCCGAAGGAAAGAAAAAAAAAACGATAAATAATGCGTTGTTTGAACACCGATCATGCGTCACGTGCGGGACAAGCGAATGAACATTGTTCGCTGTCCAAACTTATTAGTACATTTCAATGAGCTTAAATGATAAATCGTTCGTAACGTTTGTTATTATTACACATGCCTCCAGACATCGTCCAACTTCCAAGCCAACGGTGCTACGACGATTTTTTACAGATTATTTATCTGACAGTAAATTTTTTCTTCGTCAAATTAAATACAAATTAAACCGTATAGGAGTCGTATACACGCGGTACGAAAAATAATGCGATGAACTCGTCCAGCGTTGTGTAGTAGAAAAAACCCGTGGACCCGACCATCGACGAACACGTGTCATCAATCGTATAAATTCAAAAAAAATCCGTTTTTATTAGATGTTTCTGAAATTAAATTGCATACCTGCTGCTGTTTTATTTCTTAGACCCCTGCGTTTCATTTACAGACTCGTGTACCGTATATTGGACGGTAATAATAGTGTTTTTTGTTTTGTACAGAAGCAACTAAGGCCGTGGAGGAATCGGTGATCAGCGACAAGTTTTCAATGGTGATCCGAGACGAAGGGCCGCCGACCGGACGGAAGCGTCGCAAACCCGAAACCGTAGCCACCATCGAGTTTCCCGGATACTATCAGTTCGCGTTGAGAATCGACCGAAGCGAAGGGCAAGGTATAAGATCATTGTTCGTTTTTTTTTATTATTATTATTATTACTCTATGGTCACATAAGAGATATTTTTTATCCGCGGTTTTTGTCGGGCATGTTAAAAAAATAAACGACAAACACGACGATATTGCTAACGTCCTCCCTCGAAAAAAAAAAAAATTCTGTCGCCGTCCATCGCAGCGTACGCTCGGCGTGTAGGTATTTTGTGGGCACGCACGCGTGTCCGTGTATATATAGGCCTGTCGTAATGTATACCTATTATTTTTATAACACGATACACACCATTGATGGTCTAAATACGAATTTATTAATATTTTTCAACATCACACGTGAAACCCAAGAGCATTATGTCTGTCGCGTTTTAAAATATATTCTCTCTGGCGTCCGATGTGCGTTCGACCACGATGTTTTTGTACTTTTTTTTAGAATTTTATACACTGCTGTCGTACCTAAATATCTATGTATACATATAGCGTTTTCCATAAAACCGATACTTGTATGCAGACTCGATCTCGTATTGGGTTACTCAAATTTCGTATGAAAAAGCAACAGTTTTCTGCACATTATAACCCATGCGAATGAACATCGGCTGAAGTGCCCATGTTACATTAAAGACTGATATCTGAATCCCAAAGATTTAAAAATCCAGTTCCAGTATTATCCAATTAGACAAAACGTATTTGTATTGTGTCGGCCGAAACTGGCTTTAAAAAGATGTGGAACCGCGGAGGTTTTCTCGATTTTAGGTCCATATTTTTTTTTTTTCATGTTTGTCTCACGACAACTTTGCCAAATGTAATGATTTTTTTTATTTATTTAAAAACGCATACACGTTAAATTCTATCAAAAACAATTCTCTTACGTCGTGTCTCAATGTATGAATATCTCTTGTAAAAACGTTTTTGTTTTTGAACAACGTTCAAATCGGTTTTCATCACATAAATGATAATTAAACATCTACAACCGAAAACGATTTCATTTACATTACATAGGCACTGTACAGAAAACTGAAAAATTCAGTTTGCGTAGGTAGTTTGATAAAAAAAAAGGCATTTTTCAGCCCGAATTTCTTTGGTTTAAACATACATTTTAGGTGACCCCCTGAAATGTACATGAAATCTGATCGATGAACCGTTAGATATAATAATGTCGAATGGCGTGCACATGGACCGCCGTCTTTGTTATTGGTTAATTTTTGCCAAATATTATCGTTTTCGTAGAAGTTATTTCGTGTTAGTTTTAAAATAAGTTTCTCTCTTTAAACTGTACCTATACTTTATGTAAACAGCATAAGACGTAGTGCCCGTATAATAAACGTTTAAAGTTTAATGTGTTCTAACCACGTAAAGAAAAATTTATATTGACACATTGCACAAATTTTAAAAAACTGTTTGAATTTTTTTCTTAAGAAAATGATACGGCCACCAACGATTCCGAGAATAAAATACCAGTATATTGTATAAAATAGTATAGGCGTAGGTATGTACTCGCGTATAAAAAGACGCCTACGTAACTGGCATACTCGCTTATTATTATCAGTTTTTGGATCATATCTACACTACTTTCGAAATATTTACATTAATTCCGAAGAGTGCGTGCTGCAGTTAGATACATACTTTGGCGCAGAACTAATAAACCGTTATAACGAATTTAAAAATAATATTTCCGTATTGTGATCTTTCGCTAACAGCGCGTTATTCAAACACTGTTTGCTCTGCCATACGGATGACAGACACGTTGTGCAGAATAAATATAGAACCTTGTGACAAAAACAAAAAAAAACCTAGTGGCGAACCGATCGGGATAAGGATAAAAAAAAAAAAATCAACAGTGATCGGTGAATTCCTGCCAAGTTACAGACGCGTCCTTAAAAGGATAAACCACCTGACGATCCCACGACGTCTCGCGCATTATGCTAGCCTATTAAAGTACCTACCTGACGAACGAGAGACGGAAAAAAAATATGGCGATATAACAATATGTGAACGCAGAGAGGAAAAAATATAATACAGTTTCCGGAGAAGCCGAAGCTATACTGTTTCGTGTAAAATATACGCAAGTCGTATAAATAAATAACCTCGGCCTATCGGCGAAACGTAAATAATTTGCACAATTGTGAATCATACAAAACCAACGGAATATTAGAATTTTTAGACGTATGTGGCACTTAATATACCCGACGCGTCTACATAAAGTATAACGGCTGTGGAATAATTCAAAACTATATTATAGATTCTATACATACATAAATATTTTTGAAAAAACTTTTCGGGTATCTAGTGAAACTACTCCGATCTTTTCGATTAATTACCATTAAAGAAATTATGTAAAAGGGGTAAAATATAACTTTTGGTTGAGATTCAGAAATTCGAAAAATTCAATATTTTTGAAAATGCTCTAATAAATTTCTCGCGTATTTCACACGTCGTTGAAACGGATAAAGTTGAAACGTCATAAAAGTTTCAACACGTATTCTGAGTAAAATTCAGAACTTTTACATTTTCTGCAACTTGTCCGTCTGAGCTCGATCAGAATCGTACTTTTTGTAAACGATCCATTACAACGTTATTATAAACAATAAACTACCTGTACTTTACACGCCTTTCAAATCAGCAAGACCCACAGCTGTGACCTACCCCATTCCGTTCGGTATAGCTTATGCTATCTTATTATTATTATTATTATTATTTCTTTAATTACTTTGTAGACGGTTACGATATGTAGTATATAAGGACTAAACGTTTGACACCGACATACACGATCAAACACGAGTAACCTAAATACTTTTACGAACTAAAATGATTTTTTACCGATCATACGAATGATAATGTTGAACCGCGCGTTTGAAAAATTCAAAACACTTACCAAACAGTACGTATGGTTAAAAATAATCAAGGTTTAATCAAATGGCCAATGACTCGCCCAAAACAGTAAATTTATACCTAGTATTTATACGATGTGTTATTTTGTTTAGTAATCGTGTCGACCAAGAGCAACGGCGACACTCAAACAGAGTACTACAACGTGAAATCGTCGGGCAATATGTCGTCTCCAAAGACCCTAGTGTTGGCCGTTGACCAGAGGAAACCGGGTGCTACAATGACTCTGTACGTCAACTGCGAGCACTTTGGTACGTTACAGACGATCAAAACCCTTCGAGAAGTGTACTTCGACATGAAGGATCCACATTTACAGATGGTGAGTTCGTGTAAAAGCTATATTTTTAACCTAAAACGCATTACGGCAAATAATGTAAACAGTGTACGGTTTTGTTTGTGTTTGAAAGTTCATCCTAACAACGCCTAACTCAATAAATAATGACGTGTGAAAATTTATAAAGCATAAAAAAACGTTTAATCGTTTACTCTACATAAATATTACTATCCCGTTCGTGATTCGTTAAAAGCGAAAATGGAAATATAAGGAACAAAATTATTACTTTCAACGTTAGATAATTGTTGTAAACATTTCGATCATACAAATCAATTGAAACGTAGGTACCTATTCTAGGTACAATTATTATTGTATTCCGTAATGAAATTATATCACTAAACAACCTACGGACTACGTATTTAATTGACAAAAGTTTGATATTTTTTGTACGATTATAATTTTTCGCGTGCTTTTAGACTCACGATAAAAGATTCGGTATTCAAGTACTCCCTGATACGGATTGGAAAGCTGCTTTGAAGACTCAGAAGTGTCCAGTCAACGACGGAGGTCCAGACATGGAGCTGATGCCCGCGATGCAACCTCAATCAGTGACTGAAATTGGAATTAGAATGCCAAACATCGGAAGGGGTGAATTTTTTTAATTGATTTTCGGTGACAACACTGCAACGCAAAAACTGTATCGAATCAATATATTTGTTTTCAGGTGACATTCCAATCAACAGTGACTGTGACGGTGAGCAAAATATTGTTTGAACAGCTGGAGTCTGCTATGTTTTTATATAGAGTCGTTTTTTTTTTTTGAAACATTTCAAAGGAAAATACCGACTACAGGGGTTCTGTTTTTGAATTAATAAAGCTACACACTTGAAGTTTTGCATTGATCGCTTGTTTTTAAACTTGTAGAGTATTCTTTGAAATAATTAAGTCAAAAATACCATGGTCCATAGTATCCAATTTTCAAGTGATAATCCTGAACAATGTTTGTATTTTATCAATTCATTTCTAATTGTTTTGTCTCGACAGCCATTGTAGTGTTTTGAACAACATGAATGTTTCAAAACGAAACTTTAAATCTCACATCTATATAATAATAAATAAAAAAAACAAACGTAATTTTTTTTATACAGATATGTTTTTCGTCAAGACCATTCAGGAATTGATGCAGATAGTGAAGAAACTGCGGGAAGAAGTCGAAGCTCAAGTGAGTAAAAATAATAAAATGTATTATATTTGTTATGAAGCAAAACTAACACGTTAATTGATCATTTAACTGAAAACTTTTTGTAGCGCCTCGAGATTTATAGACTCCGCCAGTTCCTGGAACAGTGTGATGAATTCTGCAGGCCAGGTATGAAGAAAACGTAGGCTCGCGGTGATCCATGGCTGGACTTCGATTCTAATTATTTGATTTATATAATTTAATAATTATAGTGGTCTACCTGAAAACGACCTTTTTTATATTCAACTAACTTCTCATTAATATATAATATATAAAGTCAAATTTAATGAATTAATATCGTTTGTAACCTAGCACCGTTGTGTTTTTGTACTCAAATAAAAATTTTTTTTTTTATTTTTAACTTTTATCAAGTTTATTAGTGTTATTGTTATTAAATACCACCCAAGTCCAGCCTTGGTCAGCGTAGTTTTATCCAACTTTGATGTTACCGTGCTAGCATATTATATGTGGTAATTAGTTTGTGTTTGTTGTCCAAGGCTGGTCTTTGGGAGTACCTACCTATTACTCGTATTATGTATATTGTAATGTATTGTGATAATGAAGTGATGGGAAATGTATACTTTAAATGAAATGTGTGAAATTCAGACGCTATTCTGTCGTCAACCGTAAAGGGAAAAAATACTCGACTATTTTTCACAAAATACCACCAAAACACAACTAGGTATTTTGATAAAATAGTTTGGTACTTGGTCGATATTTTTTTGTACACACTTAAAATTTTTGAATTATAAACAAATACAAAAACCGTGAAATTTTTTTGTTGAAAAACGGTGAAATTCACAGAACAATTACCTATAGTTTCTGTAACTCATAGTAGCTGTAACCTGCAACCTGCATGTTGTATAGGTAACGACAGTAAATGAATCAGAACGGAGCAAAGCTTTAAAAATTAAAAGGAAAACAGAATTTTACTAGATGGTTTGAAATTTTGTAGTATAAATATTATATAGTATAATAATATATGGGTTCTAGGCGTATAGTTATCAGGTACTTTTGATTGAATTATTGATTATGATAGATATTTATGAACACGATTGGACATGATCGGTGCAGTTATCTATTAGAAGGGCTTAAATACTATTAATAACTTTTTACCTTGTTGTTGACCAGACTCGGTGAAATGAAAACAAATAATATCTTTATCTGTGTATTATACGCCTAAATAAAACTCTGGTGGCTGGTGCACAAAATCAATTACTGACGTCCGACTTTATACTATACATGTAAATTAAAATAGAGAAAATTTTAGAATTTTCGTGAAACTTTGGTGGATTTTTAATTTTTTGATCTTTTAACTTTTGCACGCTGTAAAAGACCGAATTTTTGATAACGAATGCATAGAATGACTCGCATAGTATTTTGTTCAGTTTTTGCGTTGATAGGACAAATAAATAAATAAAGAACATTGATGAAACTAAAAACTATTAGGTATAATTACATAACTCCAAATATATTGAACATTTTTCTGGAGTTGAAGTCAAAGAACTGGATTATATTTCATACTTGAATCCGTTAACTATATACTGTAACGTTCTAACCGTGCCACGTTGAGCTAACAACGGTGGACACGGTTTAAGAATGAAAAATAAATTTCGAGTTGCCAAAAAGTCCTATTCAAAGAGAAACTATCGTGCTACCCCACATGAGACAAATTTTTCGTTTCAGTACCTACCCATTAAAATACCAATGAACCAAGCTGAGATTTCGATCCGGGCCTGATTTGACGGACGGTTTTTTAGGCGACTCGCCCCGGGCAGCAGATGTTTGGGTGGCATATGGATGCCGAATACTATTAAAAAAATTTTAAACTATTCAGTTTGGGAAATTTATGGAATCAACTTGAAAAAATTAAAATTGATTTGTACTCATGTTATTTTTTCACCGTCCATTCTTTAAATTTAGCAGGGAAAGCTGCTGTTGAGTTTTTGGATCGGGTGTTTTTTTTTTAGAGGCCCGAAAAATAGACCCTAAAAATCTGAATCCGGCCCCGTTTCGGTCATCGTATCATGACGTGTCGTATCTTGACGTCTCGTCAACGACGGTTCAAAGCAGTATGGCGTGTAAATTTAATTAAAACGTTTGTCGATAAATTTTAAGCTGTTTTAAGGGTCGAGTACCGCCGAGACGACCTGATTATAGTCATCTGGTTTAGTCACAACGAAAATGTACAATCGATTACGTGTAATCAGCAGATCATCATGATAATAATAATATTGTACAACGCGTACGCGCGAATGTATACAAAATACGAAACTACATAGCGGATCGGATGCGCAGGTGAAGTGAGGCCGACTTTGCCGCCAAGACCGAGCTGTAACGGCAACCCGCCGCCGTGTTACCCGGGAGCAGAGTGCCGGGACACGCCGGAAGGACCGCGGTGCGGCCGATGTCCTCAAGGGTTGGTGGGCGACGGCAAAATGTGCAAACCGGGCAGGACGTGTGCGGTGAAGCCCTGTGCTCCAGGTACCTACTAAAATTCGTCATTTTTACACGTGTTTTTTGTTTGTTTTCCCCCAAAACAAAACAAGGTAAGGTAACTTAAGATGAGTGGGTACTGCGAATCTTATAAACAATGTTTTTTTTCCGAACCACGTCCGAAACCAAATGGCTCGTATTTACAGGCGTCAAGTGTCAGGACACAGTGGAGGGTTTCCGGTGTGGTCCCTGTCCGGACGGTTACTTCGGCGACGGCCAGAGATGTCGTCCGCGTGGATGTGACATGAGTCCTTGTTCTCCAGGTACAAATGAAAAAAAAAAAAAATTTTAAATTATGGAACGTCCACAACTACTACTACGTCACAACGAAACGAGAGAGTCTCTCATTCGAACCTTATTTGTTTCACGTTTTTATTTAACATTGCCGTTCGCGTGGGTAGTTTGACGGGGTAGCGACTACGCTTTGGGTGGGTGTCACTAGTTTAGAGGCTGTGGTTTGAACGCGTTATTTAATTTCCGAAAGCAACCGTTGCCTCCGAAAATACGATTCTGAGCGAGCTCAGTTGTCTAGTATACGTCGTGGTAAAAACAAATTTAACGTGTCTTGTCAAATCTGAATCTTTCCTATTTCGGTATTGCGTAAAAGTTTCAGCTTGGTCCGATCTTTATTTTGGATGTTATGATCAAAAAATTTTAAATCGACGTGGAAAAAAAACACGTTTCCCGTAATTATTTGTGCGTCCCATAAGAAATACACGGCCGCCCAAAATAACGACAATTTCAAAGTTCCATAACGCCCTCAAAAATGATCAAAATTGACTTCAGCGGAACACTCATAAGACCCTCCTTAATGACATGTATGAATTTCAAGTCGATCGGAGCAATTCGAAAAATTGACCCGTTTCTTGTTTTATTCAGAACTTCGAAAGTAATCAAAATTTTCAAAAAACGCTTCAAATAAAGTACCATCTCGGATCTGTTATCTTTCTTTTAAGGTATCATTCGTTAAAATTGGTGCAGGTTTTCTACAAGAACTTTTGATCACAGAAAAAAAAACATCATTGTAAAACCAATACATCCTTCGCCAACGCTCAGAATCTAAAAAAATGTGAAATAGGAAAATTCGTTCTCTGCAAGTGTGGTTCACGAGTACTTTGAGTGCAAAAATACAAATATCAAAAATTATTTAACAATATAATTAACTATAAAATCCATTTATAAAACAAAGTATGGCAGACGGCGGTTAATGAAAAAACCCAAACAGTCAACAATGTTATTATTTGTATTTTAAACAGCAAAGTATACATATATACCACATGTCTGTGTTTATCGTATTTTTATGGTTAGACTTTACTGTTGATCGTGTACAATTTATATTAATCTAACATACATACGTCTACAGTGAGCAATCCCCGCATATTAATATATTTAATCTGTTGAAGAATAACAAATAAAAGCGTGTTTGAAAAACGACGAAATAGGTTAGACTTGGCAAGTAGGCGCGCCAAAATATGTTAAAAAGTAAAAACTGTAAAATACGTACCCGTATAGTATATTTTAATCCTTCTAGGATGCCCTAAACACTTAAACATATATGAAGTACACATCTAAAAGCCTTTCATTTTGTCGTTTATCAATAAATATAAATTATCGATTTAGGTGTGCAATGTACGCCGTACGAAGGTCCGCCATTTTATACATGCGGTAGTTGTCCAGCTGGATTCACTGGCAACGGGACAAACTGTGTAGATATTGACGAGGTAAGAACGTTCAATTGCAAAAGTATATAGGACAGAGTGGTTAGAATTTAATTTGTAAACTTTCAACTGAACGCGATTGACATCGCAGTTAATTTTTTTTGGCTAGCTCGCCCAACATTGCCAGTATAGGGCCCCTAAAAAATTTTGCACCCCCGCACTATTAACTCTGATCGATTTCAGTGTGATCTGGACGAACCTTGTGACCCCCGAGTACAGTGCACAAACCTAAGACCTGGTTACAAGTGCGGCCAGTGTCCGCCGGGTTACACGAGCATGGGCCCGTCCCAGGGCATCGGCGCGGAGAGCACGAGGAGGACGGACGAGGGTCGCCACCGGTGCGTGGACATCGACGAATGCGCGGACGGAAGAAACGCCGGTTGTGCGCCAAACTCGCAGTGCATAAACATCGAGGTAAGATTTTGGAACCGCGCGGAGCCGTCTTAATGGGAAATTTTCGAAAAAACGTTGCTGTAATATTTTGTTTTTAAATTTAAGAATTTTCTAAAACTATGTTGTATGCATCACAAATAAGACTTACATTGCAGTCTTACAGAACAGTGTATTTTATTCAGTGTTCAAAACGAGTTGTAAAAAGCGCGATCGTCTTATGAGCAGTGGTGTATAAAGATTGATTATCTAGATGAAGGTAAAAGATGGTCGGTTAAAAGCTTATCTAAATAAGACAATAGATAAGCAGCAAATTTTTTAATCTAGATAAAAAACAAATAAATTTTTTAAAAAATTTGGACATACAATATATTTGTTTAACGTGATACTCCTTCCTTCCTTGTTATTACGTCGGTTATTTTAATATTTTACGCGCAACCCCTTAAATCTTTCGATGACTCGAAAACTATAAGTAATATCATTGATTTAACGAATCGATTTTGATTCGAAATAGAAACCGAGTAGGTATCGTAATACACAGATAATATTTGAATATATTCGACGATTCGTTTTTAGACTTTTAAAAACTGAAACACGTCTCAATTAATTTAACCCGTCAATTTTGAAATACCTCTCCTATATACATAATACGTACAGTTCGTACTATATAATATTGAACAACGGCCGTAGTCTACACGCCGACGCGTGAAACCCGATTGCGAAATTCGACGAGTTTAACAAAAATATTTACTATTTTAAATGTCCAAGGGTTCTTATCGTTGCGGCGGCTGTCGCTCGGGTTTCATCGGCAACCAATCTTTGGGCTGTCTGTCGATTGAAAACTCCAAGAAGACTCCGTGGATGTGTCCGGACGGCACGGTGTGCCATCACAACGGCGAATGCGTCAGATCGACCACTGGAAAATTTTCTTGCGAAGTTAGTATACTTGATGATAGGGCGTCCGCGTGGAGGGTCAAGTATTCATTCGGTCAATTATCTTGATATCGTTACACCAAAAAAAAAAAAACAACATGAAGATTTTTTAAATAAAAAAAATATATTTTGCCCTGCGGACGCCGCCCTAGCTCGATATAGTGTTCGGAAAAATCGTCAGGATGTTATCAATTTATGTTTTCTTTACCGCGCCATCGCTACCATAATATTTACCACGTAGGTACACTTTAAACTTTTTTACGCGGTTAGGTCGAAATGTAACATTAA
>CM029362.1:14141619-14154492 GCA_017140985.1 Hormaphis cornu
AATGCCCCCGAAATACTGAAGTATAAGCGACTTCTGTTACTGTACCGCGTTTGTTTGGTCCGGCTGACGACCAGAAATGAAATACTGACTGTTAACGACGCGGTAAAAATTAATTTGAAAAAAAAAAATATCTAGCCCACATCACTCGCCGGGACGTTCTAATTTTCGAATTTTTAGACGCCTCATTTGTGTTGGTCCGTTAGATTGTCCTGTGTACGATGGTACACGCTAAACGCATAATCGTAATCGGGTAAAAACAACAGAACAATCGTATTATTATTCTTGGACGTAATTTCATCTTGCAGTGTGCTGTTGGTTGGGCGGGAAACGGCAGAATATGCGGTCCGGATACTGATTTGGACAGATGGCCGGACAACGATCTCGCGTGTTCCGACACGCGTTGTAAAAAGGTTTGTAATATTAATTCGTTCGATCTCCTCTCGTTGAACTACATATACCAAAAACGACCTGTACGCTAGTTTGGCACACATTTTGCGGTACAATTTATTTATTTTTTTTTTTTTTCCCAAACACCCGCAGGACAATTGTGTGCAAGTGCCCAATTCGGGACAAGAGGATGCAGACCAAGACGGCATTGGCGATGTGTGCGACAACGACGCCGACAACGACGGCATACCTAACACACCAGTAAGAAGTAGTACCAGTAATACACTCGTAAAGTAGACAAACATTGCGGGGAAAGGTTCTCAGTTTTTTTTTATATACTTATTAATTCCTAAAATCTCCAAATAAATTATCACATACGTCTTGGTCAATTTTTAGATCCCGCGAGCGTATAGAGGAGCGAATTAAACACGAATTACCTTTGTAGGCAGTACCTGCAAGACACGGAAAATCATGACAAATGAAAAGTTAGAATTTTGCCCCGCCACTATCTTGCTTGCTATCCATCCGTTCGGTTAGGTTAAACTAGTGGCGATGTGGGCAGGTCAGATTTGGTTAAGTCGGGCTGGTCAATTAATTCAACGTACATACTTCCGTATTGTACACCGATTTTCCGAGTTTGAATTTTTGCTTTTCCTAGTTCGGTCGTGTTACGTAGACATAAAAATAAATATTATTTCTAAAATTGATCGTCAGGTGCCCATACATAATAGGCACGTGCCTAATTTCGATTCGTTGTGCAGGACAATTGTCCGTTGGTGTCGAACCCGGATCAATTGGATTCCGATCAAGACGGCGCCGACAAAAAAGGCGACGCTTGCGACAACTGTCCCACCATACCGAATTTGGACCAACACGACACGGATAACGACGGCATAGGAGACGCTTGTGACTCGGACATTGACAACGACGGTAAGATTGTTTTTTTTGAATTTTTTTTTTTTTTTACGCTCCTGTACACGATCCATATTTTAAATTCGAAAGACGCATATCGCTTTTCAGAACAGACGCGAAATCAATCGGTATATACGATTTCTCACGTTTGCACTGCTGACCATGTACCCACACATACTATATATATATATATATACTAGAAAAGAAAATAATAACAAACTGCACCCCTGTGAAATCGATAGGAATCTAAAACTAAAGCTACATACATCCGTTTGTTGACGATACAGGCGTGTTGAATCACGAAGACAACTGTCCGAAAAAGGCGAATCCCGACCAAAGGGACACGGACGGCGACGGTCTCGGAGACGTGTGCGATAACTGCCCGAGCATGCACAACCCGACTCAGACGGACTCCGACAAAGATTTGATAGGTGACGCTTGCGACAGTGACATCGACAGGGACAGGTAACGAAAACTATAGGCGATACCGGCGACCGACAGGATCGAAAATTGTCCTGGAAAATCAATTGATTTGATATCTGCATCCTTGAAGTACTGGATAAAAATCAACTGTTGCTGTTGTTCGATGAGTGCAGGGTGTATTTAACGAGTTTTTTTTTTCTTTACGACTCTGTCGACAATCGAAACAACGAATTTGAGGAAAACACAAATGCAAACATGGAAAGAAAACTTAAGGTCCTAGACGAAACGAACATTTTTTTTTTTTTCCTTTTCGCCAGACGCGGGAAGTCTTTTTCTCCTATGATATCGAAAATTGTCGGGGGATTTTTTTTACTTTCGATTTCATCGTATTTGTGCACCGCTCAGCGCTCGAATCGGAATAATAAATGACACCAAGACTTAAAAAAAAATTAGCGTCCTTTACAACGATTAAACTCAACCTGACCGATTAATTTGAATTTGGGTACTGCTATCAAAATGTAAAAAAAATTCGCTCCGTCCGCCTCAGTTCGAGCACGGGTCGTTGTTATCTACTGTAATTATGTTCTTGTTCTTTCTGACCGATCGATTTAAACGCGTACTTCGCGTCTCGCGATGGTCTATTGTGAGGTAGATAACATAACGCGGCGGCTCGGGTGTTGCGCAGGGACGGCGTCCAAGACAGCGTGGACAACTGTCCGAAAATAGCCAACTCCAACCAGCTGGACACGGACGGCGACGGCAAGGGCGACGAATGCGATCCGGACTGCGACGGCGATGGCATCAGCAACACGCAGGACAATTGTATGTTGGTATACAATCCGGACCAAGCCGATATGGACGGTCAGTGTAACGACGAAAAACGGTATACTTTAGGTAGCCTTTAGGGGGTAAAACCGCATAATATTGCACCGAAAATTTTTTTCGTCTTTAACTCGTATTCTAACGTTTGCGTATTGCGCCCGTCGAAAATCCTTTAAACTATGTATAACACATACACGTTGTTCCTGCAGGGTTTTAATTTATTTTTTGTACACAGTACCGTGGTTTTGTTTCGTAATATAACACTTTAATAAACATACAACGAAATGTGCTATAAAAAAAAAAAATTGGTGAAATACCGAAAGTAAAAACAGTTTAAAAAAAAAATATCAGTAAACTGCAATCTAAATAAATGCGTGCTTTAAACGTTCTACCGTTTGAATTGAATTCGTTGATTTAATTATATAAAAAGACGTGGTACCGGATTATAGGTCGAAATAGGTACTGACGACAATTCTTTTTTTAACGACAACCCCAATTTTCGCCACGAATTTGGATGATGTCCAAGAGAGTAATTTTTAAAGACGATTTCGTTCATGTAAAAAAAAGTTTGTCAGACTTGCCGATAAATGCAAATTAAACTCGATTTTGTGTGCTTACGAAAAAAACACAGAAAATTGAGTTTAATTATACGCCTGCCAAAAAGTATTCTGCATAACTCACAAATAGGGTTAGTAGGGTGTAAAACCTAAACGTTAATATTTTTTTTTGTGAAAAATATGCGTTGCACCGCTGTATAACAGGTATAACTTTTATGAAATACCCTGTTTTCGTGCCAATTTTTTCCACCTACGAAATAAAATATTTGCGACGCACAATATTTCATTATAATTTCCGATTTCAACCCATCCAACACAATCACTATAATAATATCAGGTTCAAGTTTATAAGCACACAGAATTAGCTTAAAAGCTTATGTGAAGAATACAATAATGGATGTTTGGTTATTGAATATTTTGACCGTTTGATATTTTTACTCTAAGATGTAGTGAACTGTGACTGCGTTAATCATTTTCACTGCATTTTAGAGTACTATCAATGTTTTTTAAAAAAAATTTGTTTTTGACATTCTTGTCATCAAAGAATAATAATTTAAAGTTTTGATTACAAAACAGTCGCATTTTAAGTTGAAAAATATTATACTCCCCAAGTTTTATTTTACAAACACTTACTGTAAACGATACTAATGTATGTTTTATACACGGAAAAAGAAAGAAATCGAGAGGAAGCTTCTATTTTACACAGATGTAACCAGAAATCCAAATTTAATTTGGAAGAACTTGAAATCCTAATCGTTATAACATTGTGTGCACAGGAAACGGAGTTGGGGACATATGCCAGGACGACAACGACTATGACAAGGTGCCAAACCATTTGGACAACTGTCCCAACAATTCCAAGATATTCACAACAGACTTCAGGACGTATCAGACGGTGGTTTTGGACCCAGAAGGCGACTCCCAGATTGACCCCAACTGGGTAGTGTACAATAAGGGAGCTGAATTTGTGCAGACCATGAACAGTGATCCCGGTTTAGCAGTAGGTCAGTGTGCGGCACAACCCAATTGTCGTTATGTTTTACAAGAATAATAATTACTCTCTTCATAACAGTAGTATTTAAATAGAACAATGATCTCTACACACCAAGAAAATGGTTGGTAAAGAAAAAAAACTGTACAATTAAAATTGCATTGTACAAAATCTAAAAATACTGTTGATAATTTTTATCAGTATAATACCCATTATGTTTATAATATTATATTATTATGTCCATATGGTTTTTCATTAAGTTTTTTTAAAAATTATTTGTAAACTCTCAAATTTACACTTGACGCTCAAAAAAATTTTACGCAGGGCTTAATAATGGTTATTTTATAAACTAGATACAAAGTTTGTTTCCTTGGATCAATAAGAAACACAATCTCCCACTCGTTGTTTTAAGTGTTTTCTATCTTTTATATCCTTTTCTTGATTCTAAGCAAACAAATTCTCGTAATCTTATAGTAAGTGATGTAACTAACTAACCCAACCAGATTTATACAACAAAGCATGTCATGTATTTTAACAACACGTGGTTGTACTTAGGTTATGATTCATTTGGCGGCGTTGACTTTGAAGGAACATTCTTTGTGGACACAGACATTGATGACGACTACGTAGGTTTTGTGTTTAGCTACCAGGATAATCATAAGTTCTACACAGTCATGTGGAAAAAAGGCACCCAAACATACTGGCAGGCAACACCGTTCCGAGCCGTAGCAGAGCCAGGTATACAGATCAAAGCCGTGCACTCAGAAACTGGGCCTGGCCAAATGTTACGAAATGCCTTGTGGAACACCGATAGTACAGACAAACAAGTGAGATGTCAAAAATAATTAAATGTGATGGTTAACATAAATAATTGTACTTGAAACATAGGTCAAGCTATTATGGAAAGACCCACGGAACATTGGATGGAAAGGAAAAACCGCTTACAGGTGGATACTGTTACATCGTCCCAAGATTGGTCTTATTAGACTAAGGATATTTGAAGGGCAGAATATGGTCACAGACTCTGGAAACGTGTTTGATTATACGTTTAAGGGTGGAAGATTGGGAGTGTTTTGCTTTTCTCAAGAAATGATCATATGGTCAGATTTGGTCTATCGCTGTAACGGTAGGCATTCATACTTATCACGGACGAGAAAGCATTACTAATTTATTACTCACTATTCACAATCATAATTTCAGATAACATACCAGAGACCATTTACCGTGAATTGCCATCAAAATTGCAACAAGAAGTACAACTAGATACAAGACGGGTGTCCAATTAACAAACTTGCAAACTAATATATTACACTATTGTTATCGTAGACGTCTTTATGTATAAAGAACAAATTCCTTAGAATCTAATATAAAAATAGAATAAGTATGCATTTTTAATCAATTAATTATTAAATTTATACAAAAATACAAGTATTTTGATAAGCCAAGATTTTTAAAAAATAATTCATTATACATTATACAAATAGTTTTAGTGTTCAATAAAAAAACAATTTAAATGTTACATTTGAGTATTTTTTTTTTCTATTAAAAAACTTGGATGGAATAATTTATTTTAAAAACGTCTTATGTAATAAAAAATATATTAAATATAATCAGAACAGAGTAAATACTTACGATTACATTAAAAAAAAAAAATCCAAATATGGAAATATAACAGGGCGAGTATACACATTGTTTACTCAAACAAAAAAAACCTGACATTATTCACATTACCTTAGTGTTAAAACTACCACCTTTCTGGTGGTTTAAAAATATATACAGAAACATTATAATCTTGAGATGTTCAATGAGATGTTTGATATTTACAGATCAGTTCAGTTGGTTCTTGGTCTCTTGAACAGTAAAATGTGCGGCTCTATAAACAATACAAAACAACAAACTATTAGATAGGTAGTATAGGAGGATATTGGCGGATACTTAAGTGTAATTTAAAAAAAAAAAAAAAAGGAGCCGCAAGTAGAGTAAGGTTACCACTTTGGTCACTGGTTTGAACGGTGTAGTTTAAAAATTATTTAAAACAATTTAAAGCAATTAAGAGTTAATTGCTCACAAAATAATAGATTTTAAACAACCTCTGCAAGTCAAATATTCAACAAATCGTAAATTTCAAAACTTACCGGGTTCGTGGATCATATAATGAACCCAACCCTTGCTCTGTTGTACTCCAATTGATCTCCACTCTTCTTCAGTGAGTAAATGTGTTTTTGGTATGCTTTTAGCCATCTCTTTAGGCAAAACCACATGCCTAAAGTAAACAAACAAATATTAGTGTAAATAATTAAAACAACAATAAAACCTAGAACGTCAACATGTAATAACTTCTGAAACAATGCATTGAAAACTTAGAAATAAATTACGTTGAAACCATAGTTTAGGCCTTTGATTTAATAAGAATATGCATGTCAAAATATGAGTGTAAGTTGGTAAAAGTCCAATAAATACTCGTTGGATTACACATGAGAGCAATGATAATTCAATGTTGTCAGAAATAACGATTTTCAAAATCAAAATCAATAAAAATTTTGTTAGGTAGGAGATGTATGATACACGTATTGAAAATCTTGTCTACCAAGGTATCCATTTATAAACAAAAACCTCCAGCAAGAAATACATGACAACAACAAAAGCTGATGAGAAAAAGTTAGAAGTATTTGAGAGAAAGATATTTGGCCCGGAGAGAAACAATGAAGGAGAATATGAATAATACAAAGCAATAAAAACTTTTTATATATAATTATTAACCTATAATGAACCTAGCATTGTTGAAAAGCATGTAAATCAGGTTGGGCCGGACATGTGTGGAGATCAAAAAGACTAATTGGACAAACACAACTGCTTGGAAACCAAACACAAAGAGACCCGGGAGAAGACCCAGACAGATAGAATAAAAAAAGACTTTGGGAAGATGTTGAGAGTAAGAAATGCGGAAGAAACGCAAAAGATAGAAAAGAGTGGAGGCGAGTTGTTGTTGCGGACCTAAAAGGCCTGTAAAAACGCCAAAAAAGAGGAAGAAATTAAAATTAAAATAATTGTGGAACCCGATTTTCAACAACGTTTAACACTTTAATGCTACCTAGTTAGTTATAGATACCTAGAATACGTTTTTGCTCTTGCGATGGAGTCGCTATTTATCCGACCGTCTACGAGGAGGAAAAAATTAGTTCCGAAAACCCTACCCAGAGTTCAATACGAAACGACAAACCTGTATTCGTATTTCTCGTCGTAATATTTATCCGAGTAGTAGATCTGTTGATCGGCCATGTTGTCGTAGAACAAAAAAAACGTAACGTATAGGCGGCTTCGGTTCGGAGGTGGTTCACCGGAGAAGATCGGACAATGGCAGCAAGCAGCCGTGGGTGATCGTAAAAAGGCGAAATCCGTCGTCGCGCACGGCAAAACACTGACGAAATATCCGTCGATTATTCCTCTTGGCGAATCGCGTGATCAACACCGTCCACCGTACCGACCGAATGTTACGTTCCCCTCGGGACGACACTAGGGATCCAACAACAACCCGTCCGGAATTCGATTTTTGTCGACGAGCGAACGCAATAATAAACACACGGAAAATCGCCGGTCGAATTCGTAGGTAGTAAGTACTTGTACGATATTACAAAAACACAATAGTATATGGTAAATACGCAATAGCACACTATAATAATATATAGATGTTATTACGAAACGCCGAACAATAACAGAAGTCGGAACGGTTTTTTGGCGGTTGAAAATTCGTAGCGGAAACGGGTCGTCGTGACTCGCGGGGGAGGGGGCACGATCGGTTGATGTTGGCAGCGAACACGGTACGCCGCGACCGTCACGCTCGTCCAGCTGATTGTTCGCGCCCGTCGACCGCGCGAGTTTGAAATTCAAACTTTGAATCGTAGAAGAAAAAGTGGTAAAAATTATTCGTATTTCGAATATTCCGTCAACCACGACCGCCAGACGGATTCTTCATTGTGCTCGGGGGCGGGATCGATAATTTTAATACCCGGGTGGTAAAAATGTTACCTAGTGTACCTGCCAAAAACACGTATAAATTGGGCACCAAAAACATAAACACGCATGAGGAATCTGGGTCATACGTTTGTCTTGGCACCCGTGATCGTTACCAATTGTTTCGCGACAAAGTGGAATTAACCGTTCTGAAAAAGCTAACCGCCTTCAATAATATGAAACATTCAGTTGAAATGGTCTCGTAGTGACTCGTAGCATTCAAACTGAACAATATTTTAAAGACAACATTTTGCACTACCACCAACTCATTTAGATTGTAAAGTAAAATTTTAATTTTGTTAGACATACAGTGTCATAAACTCGTAAGTACGGTGTCAGAAGCGATTGTGTCTCTCAATTATTATAGCGTCTAATAATTTTTACCCAGTTGATATTCAATTTGATCACAAAAGTTTGAATATTTGATGTACTGGTTTTGGAGTTCCATTGTTATGAAACCTCGACACGTTTGTCACTCATAAGTTGCGATAAATTTGTTATTCTAATAAAAATCTTACATAATCAACACTAACAACCAGGTTGTAACGTTTAAAGCTGTTAATTATCAAAAAGATGCGAATTCTGAAAATTGCCTAAAAAAATGGTGAAGAATTGAAGTTCCTAGCGCGTAGCAGGGTCATGATCTCCACAGACAAAAAGTAGAAGTTGTTGCATACATTTGACATACTTACAAATCCAGGAACCTAATGTTTACCCATACAGGGGAGTCGTAAATTATCTCAAAAAAAAAAAAAACAAAAACCAAAAGCCCAAGAACACTACCCATCAGTTTAAAATCAAATCATTAAAACTTAACTTTCTTTATTACAGTAATTAAATCGTAGTGTTTCTAGCACTTAATTTATGGCGTAATAAGTTTGTCGGGCTAACTTATTTTACTATGGTTTGAACATTATAACAATTTGGAATTTTTTTTTTTATTGTGTCAAATGTATTAAAATAATAATTAGTATTATCATACATTGGACAAGATTTTTTTAACTGGACTACAGAAAAAAAAACATAATATATAGAGGTGTTCGTGGATATTAGGGGTAAGGTATAAATTAAAAAATTAAAAATTTGAGCTTGGGCAGTAGTTATTAGAAACAAATTTCCAAGCACTTATTGTTTATTTATTTTCTATGCAATGAACTTCGTAAACGCAAAAACAAAGCGTTTTTTGACATTGCTGAATCTGCAGGAATATAATTTTCATAAAAATTTTCAACAAATTCTTCTATTTTAAATCCAAATTTTTGATAAAGTATCATCGCTGAACTGTTTGATGAAACGTGCAATGTAATATCTCTGGTCATGCAAGTCTATGAAAAAAACTAGAGATTAATTGAAATACAAATTTAACTTATTTAAATTTAAAATGTTAAATAAATTACTTGAATTAAATGGTATATCATGAACTTAGCAATACCGCAGTTGGTCCAATGAGGCCGAGTAAACAAAAATGTAATATAATTTTCATTTGTACTAATGTCAGGAACCATGAAACCAAAACCAATAACTAGATTTTTATACAGTGCAATAACACTAAAGTCTGGATACAGCAAACTCTCGGTTACTAAAAAAAAAAATTAATTAATTTTCTAAAATTTAAATTAATAAATAAAAAACTTACAATCAATGCCAGGCCAAAAAAATTGTCTTGCCAATGCGTTCACTGATTTTATATGATTTGCTCGGACGTAACTATAGTCAATAGTTTCAACTTCTGCACGAGTAGGCAATCCCTTTTTTAATCTAAAATGTTCTTTTAGTTCATTTAGCATCTGTAACCATAACGGTTTTGTTACTGAATCTCTTAGTATGTATGGTTTCAAATGTCTAAACAACAAAACATAATATAGTTTAGATTTTATTTTTAATACATAACAATATGATAACAATAGAATATACATAAAACATAAAACATCAAACAATAAATTGTCAAAAATAATTAACAGTAAAACAAGTCAATGTTCTAATAATCTTAAAAAACACATTTAGTTCAAACAAAAATTAAGTAGGTACTTCATTATTTCATCAAAATAACAATAAATTAAAAAATTTTATGATATAGATATTTGTACAAAAATAAGATAAAATACGTCTTTTATTTTAAAAATAGGACATTTGTATGTCAACAATTAAGTTGCAGAATAATATCATATGGAAATGGTATGCTATTTCCATCCTGTCTAAAAAACAGTAACTCCGTAATTGACAATATTATTTGCTCTCTGTTGTCATTGTGACAAACTGCAGGGATAGCATGTAAAATAGAATAATTATGCAATATGCACTAAGACAACCTGTTTTTTCCTCACAAGAAAATATAGTCTTTAACTAAATGTATTGTACTATATATATATTTAAAAAATCATTATTCATATGGATAGATAATTTTCTAGGCCAAACTAAATTTAAATTGGAGATTACCAATCTTTCTTAGTAACAAAATTATAGATAAAGAGTAATTTTTTTTTTAATTTTAAGTTATTAGCCAATTTAACTATTTCAATAACAAATAATGTTATTTACCTTTGAGTATAAGGGCTAATAATGGTTTTAGGTTTTGAACCACATAGAAGATCTCTCAATAATATAGGTCCTGGATCTTCAGCCAGTTCAATAAATTTTCCTTTTGATTTGACCTGCACAAATAATAAACAATGATTTTTTAAATAAATTCTGTAACACGTCTATTTTTTCAGAATACCTGGTATCGATTAAATATATTTATGTATTGTTCAGACACTAGTTTAGGGCAGGTTATGTTGGTTGAATTGATACCAAATAATTTTTGTGCATTGTTAAGAGAACTAGCATCAGTTTTACTCTCGTTCACATTTTCTAATTTTAAAAACTCAGGTGAATTTGACACACTCTTTTCAAGTAAAGTGCTTGAACATTTTTTTTTATTTTTAACTTTGTTTCTATATAAAGTAATATCATCAGTGTTAGTTGCTTTGCAATCAGCAAATCCAATTTTCCTAAAAAATAAAATTACCTAGTATTTACTATGTATGTACAATAAATATATATAGCATATACACATATTTATATTTATGAGAAAACATTTTAATTGTACAATTTTTGTTTTAAATCTTTATACAATTTTAAAAAATGATTTATTACTCATTTGAAATATATTCTGTAGAAAAGTCTAAAGTTGGAAACAGTTTGATCATGTCACTGTCAATATCTATTGGACACAAAGATTTTAGAGATGTAGATTCTATTCTTGATTCATTTGAAACACATAATGTTTTTTCATCACTTGTTTGTATACAATTTTCACTGTTCAATTTGATTATTTCATTTTAAAGAACAAAACAAATGTAAGAATAATTCTTTATCAAACCAATTTACAAAATATATATTTAAATTTTACATTATTAACAAATTACTTTGGAGTTGAAAAATCATGACTACCATAAAGCTGATTTGTGGAAATCATTTCAAAACCACCAACAGAATTAATGCAACTTTTTGACGTCACGCTAGTTTGCTCACAATTTGACTGATTTTCAAACAAAGCATCTTTTAGTAATCTAAACAAAAACAAATTGGATTAGCTACAGCTATGTTATAATAAGTTATAAGTAAATTAATGTTAACAGTTTAACTCACTCAGTAGTAACGTCAATAGCATATTCATTACAGCTATGTTCATAATTTACATTGATTTTTTCTAAGTTAGAATCTTTTTTCAAACCATCCAATAATGTGGAATCTGATTCAAAATTGCAAGTTTCCTCCAAATACCCATCATCCTTGATATCACTATCATTCTAAACAAAATAAAACAAACTGTAAGAGGTAGGATATAATATATCTAACCATCACCATAATTACATCTCAAGAATTACATTTTTTCTTTTTTTGGTTGGTAAACAATAATCATGTTCCATGGAAATCCATTTTTTGAAGCACGTACGTTTATTTTTATGTTTAACTTGCAAGCGTTTAAATGTTGTTAATTCCATACTGTTACGATAGCTGTGACACCAATAATTAAAATTCAATATTTGCAGTTTACTTCATTTATTCAGAGTTTGTTTTATGATAAAACATCCCATGTGTAACACTATATCCAAAAAAAAAAAAAACTAACAAATCATTAAATTAACAATCTTGGTATGAATAAAGTTGAAATTTGAATTAACGCAAGTTATAAACTTGACTTATTTTGAAATACCTATATCTAATTACCTAGAGATTTTTGCAGCCCAACACTGATTATATAATTAACAACATAACATACTTACAATAACACCACCAACGCATGAACTTAATAAAAATTTTAAATTAGTAGTAAGTATTGTGATGTGGTAAGTGTAACAACTCAGTTTTTCATTCATTTCTTTAAATCTAACGTTCTCTCAATTTTGTATTTTGTTTGACTTTGACATGTAAAATAAAGAAAAGAGAACGGCCAATAATAACTTTTTCTTTTCTTTTACAATATTAAGGTACTTGTCCAGATTGGGTCAGAAAGAATATACTGAGATGATTTGGGTGTATGATGAAGAGAAAGGAAACAAAGGAAGAATTATGAAAATAAACGTTGAAGGAAAATAAGGTAGAGGAATGAGAGATAGGTACGAGTGAGAATGATAATATATAAAGCCAAGAGTGTGCATAGAGGACGTGTACTATTGAGATTTGAGACGAATGGAGATTTAGGACAAGGTCGGTCCAAATAATTGGGAGAAAAGAAAAAAATCTATGCTTAAGGGTCATAATTAGAAGACAACTAAAAATATACTA
>CM029362.1:14154502-14378598 GCA_017140985.1 Hormaphis cornu
ATGGAAAACAGTAAATAAATCATAAAATTAAATTACATTACCTAAATTAAAACAATACTTTATAGTTCAAGTGTTCTTTGTGACAATTTAGTACTCTATGTTCTTACTTACTTGTATACAAATATGCCAACACTAGTCGCAACCCCCGACAAACGGTAAATTTGTTTAGGATTATATGTAAAAAAACAAATTTGCATTACTTTTCAAAATAGTGATTTGAATCGCAATAATAATTATTTATTACATCGATGACTTAGATCATAGGTACATGATTTATAGAATCGATATCAAACATAAATTAACATAGAGATTGAGTAACTGTTAACTGTTTTACTGTTAAGTAATAGCCAATAGACAACAACCAAATTTTGGGCTCAAGATCCAAAAGAAATATGAAAATTATAATTCCAGAACTTAAGACAATTAACAAGAGCACATGCGTTTTTTTTATCACAAAAGTATATCACTAATAATCACTGATAACATTTACAAATATCAAATCTCGTGCACATTTATCTCTTCTGTGGTGTCGTGTCCATAGACCTGTAAACTAAGTTTACAGGTCTATGGTCGTGTCTCGCGCCGCTATCACCCATAATTATTATCAGGCAGAAAAAAACGAGAAAAAAATTTTAGTGATGTGTTTATTTCGAATTCGTCCGTCGATTTCGGTTAACAACTATGTGTTCGTGATTCGCGGTCAACCCTAAATAAAAAATAATTTGACTTGTGACTTGTGCTCGTTGCTTACGAGCCCTTTTCGTGTCCGCTTGCCGCCTCGTGTCGTCCGTTTATTAGGTACACTTATTCAGCCACCGACCATAAAGTTACTGACATGTTGGACTGGTCTCGCGGTAAAACGTTCCTGTTGTGTTGCGCGACGCTATTGCTCGGTCGATGCGCTGAAAGTAAGTTGGCCGACAGCATTTGTGAACATGACGTATGACACCAACAAAATGTGCATGCTTTATACTAATATTACACTAATTGGCTGTTAGCGTTTATGCTATCGCATTAGTAACTTAGTCGGTCCGGTATTGTGTTACATTGTTAAACAAGTTCTAGAAATTTCAACTTCGGAGTGAAGGATATTTATTTTTGTAAGTTTTTCCGCAAAATCAACCGTATCCGTGAGTATAAATTGTTTCACCTTCGTTACAGTGTTCTAGAAACTCGCTATACATCCTACAAAATCATAAATGAACAGCAATTATTCAAAGTTTCAAAAAAATCCATCTTCCCAACTAACTGATTTAGATCAGTCCCCTTTTTTCCTTGGCCAGCTACACTTACGCTCATCAATCGTCGTGCTTATCCACAACCCTTACACACACACCAGTAACTCTCATATCGTATTTCCAGTTGTACCAGACCATCTCCTTGTTTGGTAGGTATTCCTTTTCCGTCTGTTACTGCTTACGTTTTCCTCTCTCCTCATCACATACCAAACTGTGCGTTCCCCCTCATCTTGTCCACTATTGAGACTACACCACTACTACCTCTTATAACTTTGTTGCTTATATTCTATATTTTCTTGTCCATCTACTCATCCATCTATCATCAGTTTCAAGAAAACCATACCAAAAAAATATTCTTTCACGCGTTATCTTTGTTGACTCTTTTTACCCTTGAAAGGAATAGACTTTAAAAAATGGTAAAAAAAAAAAAGCAAATAATGACACTATACTACAGATCTTGCTGAATCGATTTATGCAAAGTTTATGAATATTGCTCAAGTATTTTTGAAGTTTACCCAGACAAACATAGGGAACACTGTGTTGTAGAGATTGTTATTGCTTTTATCATGAATTATTATTAAAATCCATGCTTATTTGTGAGTTCTGAATACTTTGACAATTCATCCAAGAATCCAAATAATAGAGAAGTTTTTTGGTGCTTATTGATAAAAAAAACTTTGAATTGGCACAATAATCATTGGTTTTGGGCATTTTGATGTTATATAATTAATCTATTCATATTTTTTTTTTTCTTGAGGTAAACACACGGAGTTTGTGACCTGTGGGACTGTAGCAAAACTTTACAACGTAGACCTCAAAGTACGGTTGCACTCTCATGATGTCAAGTATGGCGCTGGCAGTGGTCAACAATCTGTCACTGGAACAGACGTGTCTGAAGACATTAATTCCCATTGGGAAATAAAAGCAGCTACAGGATCATTTTGTAAAAGAGGGTTTGTATAACGCTGTCAATACATCACAATATTTTGTCTCTACTACTAATATGTACATACTATTATGTATTATTACCCCAGTTCATCTTGGATGTTGGCCATCATTTCAGTTTTTCTAACATCAGATGTTTTTAACTATACCAATCCCTGGGAGGATGGAGGAGAAAATCAGTCAATAACAAATGATACTGTAAAATGTTATAATAATGTCTAAAATTTTAATCACTTTTTAATTATTCCTACTAATATTTTATTTACAGGTTACCCCTCATTAACGCTTAATGTAACAATACAATAATGTAACAATTAAACAAAAACAGAAGTTTATATTTAAACATATTAATGTAAATTTGTTTGAGAATAATAACTAGAAATGGCTTTTTGAGTTAATTATAGATTTTATAATACATAATTTTTCTGTTGTAGAATCAATATATTATGTTATAACACATATTAAAGCATGGCAGAGATGAAATATTGCTCATATGGTATCCTTTAATTGTGAAGTTCATACATTCCTTATACCTATTATATTCATTGGTAGTAAATAGTAATAAAAAGCATGACTGACTTTAAAAAATTGGATAACTGCGCGCAAAAATAATCTGATGAATGTATAATTATTATTGTTCATGCTGTCTGATTAAGATTCTTCATGTCTGGTTTGGAACTCTAAAAAACCATAATTGAGTTGGTTTTTTTTAATCAATTATAAATAATAAATCAATATTATTCAGTGTTCAGTTTTTTTGTCGATTTCAAATATATCCGTAGTCAAAGGAAAGTTGACAAAGCATCATAAAAAGTTTAATACTTTTAACTATTTTAAAATAATTTATCTGTTTATTATTTTATATTTGTGTTAACAATTTAGAGAACCAATCAAGTGTGGAAGTATTATTAGACTAACTCATTTAACAACCAAAAAGAACCTTCATTCGCATTTGTTCAGTTCTCCTTTGTCGGGGAATCAAGAAGTATCCGCATATGGTAATGATGGGGAAGGAGACACTGGTGATCACTGGTATGTTGATTGTAGTGGAGATTATTGGGAAAGAGAAGATGACATTCGATTAAAACACGTAGACACTGGAGGGTAAGCCTTAAATCAATTGATACACACGTCTTGTTTATAGACTTTTAATTAATTATTATCATTTGTTTTTTATGTTAGATATTTAATGGCTTCAAGTTTATCTTATGGTCGACCAATTAATGGGCAGAGAGAAATTGCTGCTGTCAAAAACCCAGGGCCATTCTCAACTCATTGGCGTGTTAAAGAAGGCATATTTATTCATAAAGATGAACCAAACGATTTCCATTCCGATTTTGCTCATTCTGAGCTATAAACCTACTATTGCGTTCAAGTATTAAAGAACTATTGAATATTAATAAATTTATATTTAAATTGTTTTTACAATACACGATATAAAACTTAAATTTCCTAAGAACATAAGGTATAATTTATTTTTAAAGTATAATACGAAATGATTTTCTATGGACTTACAATGATTATATTATTTAGCTTATTGTCTTGGTTTTATTACTAAATACCTAGAATAGGTATATTGATAATAATAAAATACAAATTAAAAAAAATAACTTAAAACATTCATCTTAGTGTACATAAAATTGTGTGTAAAAAGTGGGTGATTTATAAAATTGTATTAACTACATTAGTTTTGATTTGTTTTGTATAAATGCATATTTTTTTTTTATAAATATAATTCTAATAAATTAGATAGCAGTTATTAATTTGTTTTATCTATTTAGTGTGTCTTTGTAAAAAAAAATAACATTATTTAATATTGATGGTAACTACTTTATTGGTTTACAATCTAAAAAACTTATTTTAATTTCTCCACCATATAACATAAAATATTTAACAGAATATACAACATACAATAATAAAATAAGAATTATGTAAAAATTTTAAAATATACTTTTAAATTTGATGTTCAGTCGATTTTGATAAGGTTCACTTATTTATATGAATGTTAAAATATTTTGACTTTGAAATATGGCAACAAATTATTATGTGACATTTAAATATTGAAAAAAAATAAAGAAGTAAAAAATAAAATTAATTATAATATTATGAAAATTAACAAATTTTAAACATTAATGTATCAAGTTTATTTCAATCTGTTTCTTCATCAGCCACCTGAAAAATACAATCAAATTTCTATTTAATTAAGTTGAATAAAGTTCAGAATCTAAGAATTCTCTGGAATAAGAAAAACAACTGATCAAACATTATTAAAAAACAAAAACTGCAAAATTTAACAAATTTCAAAGTACTGTAATTGCTTAAAAGTTGTAAACATTAATGATTCAGTTTTACTCAACCCAACATGTGAAAAAATCAAGACATTTGGAGTACTTTTAAAAAAAAATTTTGATTTTGGATTATAACACAAAATGTTTAATATAAGTATCATCTCGAATTTTTGATCACTTATCTTTATAAGTATAGTTTGTAAAAATTGAAGCAATTCAACTGCTCAAAAAGGTGATTGAAGAATTGAAAAATAAATATACCTCTTCTCTACGTTTAAAATTAAAAAATCAAATATATTACATATCTCAGTAGTTCTTTTTAAAATTGTTGTCAAACTTCGTTATCAAACGCATTATATTTTTATTGAAGTTTTTTTTATCTTTGAGCCACTGTTTTGATTCTGAACAGTACAACTGTACAGGTTTTAACCGTCCGGATTTTAGCTGGCAGTAAACAAATAAAAGTAATTATGGCTTTCACACTGGAGGGTAAAAGGATTTTTCTGTACGGTCGCCGCTATACAGCCGTGTCAACGACTGAAAAGTAGGTGATTATCACCTTTCCATTTGCTACCGAAAAAAATTAAAAATCATTTGTCACCTTGGTCAAACCCGTCTTTTTATAGAAATAAATTTGAAACTTACACAAATTAGTTAGTTAGTATTTGAAAATTAAATATATTATGTAAAGTACAATTTTTTATATGCAACAAAAAACATACCCCCAATAGTTTCTGAAAGCGTTTAAAAAAACGTTTTGATAAAACGATGATATTTTGAATGTCACAATGAAATTACGCACTGTTGCACGGTTGATAATCAAATCGTAATGATTACTCAAATAATTGTCCAAATTGTTTGAACATTTTACACGTTATTTAAGTTAATTTTTTGATACGTGGATACAACTTATTTTATTTTTCGACAATTTTTATAATTTAAACTGTTTTCACTTTTTTAAATAATAGTGCCTTATAGAAGACTCTAATAAGTCTAATATATGATAAATTCTATAATTACGGCTCAATTATTATAAATAAACTGAGATCACTCAGAATTGTTATTTTTATAAGCAATTTACAATTACTTAGAAATATAATATACAACTTCTAATTAAACTTTTCAAAAACAGTGACCCACTGCAAAGTCATAGTCGCTACCTTAGACGGATAGAGCCACAGCCTACTGTGCTACTACAAGGTTGACGCCAACATATCATCAATTGCGTCTGTGTATTCACTTGAGGATTAGTTCTCTCTGCGCAGACGCAGTTAATATTATACATGTATAATAATCTAATAACGACACCTGCGCAGTAGCATCAACTCCTCAAATCGCAACGTTATTTTGTCGTCAAATATTTAGCTAGTAGCTCTATCCATAGTATATAATCTAAGGTCGCAACTCTGTCTAACCACTCACACAACCTAGAAATTTCCAGAATTTTTTTCACATTTCATTCTACACAATATATTGCATTTAAATACCTTAAGGGAGTTAAATATACAACATATGACAAAAATTACCTGTATGTTAAAACTTTTATTAAATTTTCTATTCCAAATCTAATTAATAAACAACAGTGAAAGTGAACTTAGGTTTTGGAGTTGCCCTTATTGGAGCTAGTTATAAGGTTTGATTTTAATATTTGTAAATGTCAAATATATGTTTAATATTTTCAAACATAAACTATCAAACAAGTATTTATGTGCATTACATTTAACAAATCTATTAAAAATAAATATTTTTATCTTTGTGTGATTAAAAAAACAAACTCTAAAAATATGTAAAATACAAAACGTGGTAATTTTTTTCCTTCTTACTCAATGAAAATAAAACTATACTCAATAAATTCATTTGTTTTATGTTTTATCACTAAATCGCACAACAGTTTTAGAAATAACAATACAAATTATAATATTATAATTATTTATTTAAGTTCTTATACTAATTTGTTATTATCATAACATTCAATCGAGACAATAAACTAACATAGGTATAATGATGATGATGTATTTAGTAAACTTGATGAATAATTTTATTGTCTACTATCTAATATGTATATAAAAATAAATGCTTGTCTGTGTGTTTGTGACTTAAGAACTCCTCAACCGCTGAACCAATTTTGATGATATTTATACTAATTTATAGTAATTGTAATGTTATGTTAAGGTGTTATACAAAGACTAGTAACATCGGCTAAAATATTTAGGGGCAGGAGAGCACTTATTTTATTTTCTGTTGCTTATAGGGACACTATTCAACATTATAACAATTTTTTTTTGTAAAATTGACAGCTAAGTATAAAATTTGATCAGTAGTTTTGTTTATGAAGAGATCAACTGAGTGGTTTTCTGAAATTTAACCCGTAAGTGTTAACTTAAATGGGGTAAAGTGAATAAAAATTAAAAATAAAAGTACATTATTTAATTTATCAAAAATAGCAAGTATTAAAAAATGTAAAACACACTAAGATAACACCGGGTCAGGACAAGAACTAACTGTTATAAAACTAAATAGGATACAATCGTTTGAATTTTTATAACATAAAAGTTATAATTATATTAATGATAATTTCAGTATAATAAATCACTCACAATGTATGATACACTTAAATAAAAAAAAAATAAATTGAATATTTGAAAAAGTTCTGAACTAAACTAAAAAAAAAAAAATATCAAATTAAAACATTTCAAGCATTTTGTGAAAAACCTGTTACTAGCTAACATATTATAGTATTCATTATTGTTACAATTGATGAAGATGATTAAATATATGTGGCAATGAAATTTGTATAGTGTGGCCAGCGAAACTAGAAGTGTGATCGTGACGCATCTACTTTTTTTTTATAGTGGCCATTTTCGTGATAACCAAGGGTTCTAAAGATTCTGGTTATTTAAGCAGCAGCGCAATCTTTTTGCAAAATGAATAATTTTTATTATAGCGGTTGCAGACATGCGTTGAGACAGTTACAACTCTTTCCGGGAGCGTGACAGTCACACTTCTAGTTTTTCTGGCCGCACTTTTTTATATATTACAATCTATTTAAAAGCGAAAGTTAGACCTTGAATGTACCTTGTTTAAATACTTGAATGCAAATGTTGCACAAACACCAAGACCAAATACAAACACATATGGTACAAATTTGAAGTTTAAGTGAGGTTTCTTCTTCATCAAAAATGATACAAAATTTAATTTCTTGTCAGAATACGGTGGATATTTTGCTCTGGAATAAAAAAGTTAAAAATTTGAATAAGTAATTAACTATGTTTACAAACTTTAAAGAATTACTAACGAGGAAATAGATTCTCCGATAATATTGAAGTCTTTGACTAGACAGCTTTTCCGGTGTGTAAAAGTGTCAAATGAGTGCTTTCCGTGGTAAGCTCCCATTCCACTAAGACCAACTCCGCCAAATGGTAAATTTTCAACTAAAAAAATTTATACCTACATTAATATACTTATATATTATTTTCATTATGGCAAAAATTATTATTATTTATTAGTTAAATGTTAATTTGACGGTGTCAGCAGTAATGGATGATATTACAAAGGTCAGTGAATACAGAGTAAGTTACCATAGTTCCATCATTTAGTTTTAGTAGGAGTAAATAATAGTCTTGATGAGTGGAGGTAAACAATTGAAGGGAAAAAATTGAAAAGTACTTTTTAGAAGTAAAACAAAATACATAAAATATGAGTTTGGAGGACAAAACCAAGAAGTTCATGATATAATGTAATAAGTGATGATGTGATAAAGTTAAGAATTTTAGGTATTTAAGATACTTTTGTACAAAGAGACAGAGGCTTTGTAGCGGTTTGATGAAATTAAGCATCGGATATTTTATGTAATAAGATTATTTAAATGAGGCTGAAAGGTAAGTTTTACAGGAGTATGGTGATATCAACTATGTTAAATGATTTGCAGTATTGGGCGGTCAACAGAATAGAGCAAAGTATGGGTTTTGCAGAAATAAGTGCTTAGATGGATGAGTGAAGTGACAAAAAAGTATAAGATAATATTATGACGGCTGCTAGTGTATATATGGGGGATTTAGAACCAAAAATCAAGATAAGTGTAGGTCTAGCTCTAGGACAAGGGTGGCTGACTCAAAATAGTTGAGAGGAAGGTGAAGGAGAAGAAGATAAGTTGATGATGAATAGTTTGTAAACAAAATTAAAAATAAATGGTTGTTTATTTGAATACAAAGTAGGATAAACATAGGTATATTTTACAAAAGGATACTGGATAGGCTATTTCAAAACTCACATGTAAAAATTGTTTGATTAATTTATACAGGAAAATTAGTTTTCTTTTTTTTTTTAAAGAAAATGTTCAGTTCATTTTATATTTGATAAAGTTTGTAAAGGAATTATTAAATATTATGTAAATGTAAAGGCTTACATGAATACTACAATCGTATATTTTGATAAGCGTAAATTATCCCAACACCTAATATTATTTAATACTTTAATAATGAACCAATACTACATGATTTATGGTGATAGCAAAGTAAAAGCACAAATCCTGTGAACAAAACATGTAAATGGTAAAATTCATTATTTGAAGTACAACATTATAAATGTATTACTCAGTATGAATTACGTTTAAAGCCACAAACGTAGAATAGTTTATTCTGTATTTGCGTGTTATCACAGTTAAGTACATTTTGGATTTACATAGTTGATGTATAAACAAAACCTATGATGAAAATCATGCAAACATAAAATACAACTATTGGAGTTACTAAATCAAAATACTGGGAGAGGTTAGTTGCCGAATAACTTTAAATTATATGAAAAGTCTTTCTAGCGCTTCTTAGTAACACCAAAAGTTTGAAGTTTAGAGTAGTTTGAAATGCTGTGCACAACAGTTACAGAAAAAACACATCTAAATCAGGACCCTTATAAATAAAACTGTAAGAATTTCTCAGGAAAAACTTAACGTTTTCAATATTTAAGTTGATTAGTAAAAATAATGTTGTTAAATGTTGTACTTATCAGATTTTGAATTTATTTGATTTTCACAATTCAGTTGTAAGCATATATTTTATATCTTTCATAAATACACACACACGTCACACACAGCCATACAATTGAGTTCACTTATATCAATTACTCACCCGTTACATGCATAATAGTATCATTGACACAAACTCCACCAGCACTCACATTTTCCAACATAATGTCAACAATTCTTTTATTTTTGGTAAATACATACATAGCCAGTGGGCTACGATTTCTGTACAAATTTAGCAATTACTATCACCATAAAATTAGTTTAGTCACAAAAATCTAATGAAACATTAAGTTTTGAGTCGTATATAATATTTTAGTGTTAAGATTCCAATACTATTGCAATATGCTGCATAAAAAAATAATATATTATATAATGATGTTATTTTAGAGACAATATTAGATAAAAACATTAAATGCATTATGACCACCCTTAAGAGTTAGCAAAATGCTTATAATTTGATGAATAAATTAACAATTATAAATTATAATAGAGAATTATTAAATTATATTTATGATTCTCACACCCAAGTTTTAAGAATGAAAGCAATATTTAAAAAATTATTTTACTGAAGGGTTGTACGAAAGGAACTGTTACAAGGAAAGAATTAATTTTTCTGAAATTTCTGTTAATGATTTTACCGGCATAGTGGCTAACTGTGTCATTTACACAAAATGATCCACTAGAAGTTTGTTTCATAAATAAGTTCTGCATTTCTTGGTCGGAAGAGAATACATATAATGTTAATGGCTTACTCCTGAAGGATATAAAACATAAATATTTGGTTAAAATTTAAAATAATTAACTATTTTAAAAATTATGAAACAGAAAAGTTTGACAAAGAAGTTTAATAAGACGTCAGTAAAATTTAATATTTAAAAAATAAAAAGTAGATACCTACAACATTTTTTTTTTACTTATTTAGATGGCTGCATCAAATAATAGTTTACGACTAATGTGCAGTAAATACTAAATAATAGTTTAAACTACACGCTGTTGATAATAAGATCAGTACCAGACGTTAGATGACATTAACCAAAATTCAATCTCCCACCTATATGGCGCGCAAGCCTAGTAACTCTGAACAAATTCACACCCTTCGCAAAAGTTGACCACCAGGTACTGATCTTATCATGGACAGAGCACTATATCAGTATCATAGATACTTGAAAAAAATTAAATAATAATTTAATAAGAACAAACCATCATATTATTAGGTTTATTAAATATTATTAGGTATTATTTTTTTACCTGCTATTAATATAACTAATAGCATCATAAGCGCTATCCACAATCATAATAGGTAAAATTGGTCCAAAAATTTCTTCTTTCATAATAGGATCTGTAGGTTTTACATCAGTCAATATTGTTGGTTCAATGTAGAGATCCTTTTGATCGTGTCTGCCACCAATTGATATTGTACCGCTATTGTTCATCAACTCTAACAATCTCCTATAAAGAAAATCCTATTTCAGCAAATTGATTAATTATTTTATAGAAATAATTAAATAAACCAACGCAAAATGTTTTTCAGAAACAATTCTGCAAAGATCTGGAGAATTTTTCGGATCATCAGAGTACCATATTTTCAAAAGTTCTTTGGCTTTTTCCACGAATATTTTTTGAACTTGACGGGAACATAAAATATAATCAGGTGCAATACATGTTTGTCCAGCATTAATGCATTTTCCCCAAATGATACGCTTGACAGCAATATCCATATTTACTGATCCATCAATGTAACAAGGGCTACAATGTTAAATCATTCGTGTCATTAATTATGTTTTAATCTTTAAACATTAAATAATATTATTTACTATATTATAATGAAAAAAATTGAATACCTTTTACCACCCAATTCCAAAGTGACAGGTGTCAAGTATTCATTAGCAGCATTTCTAACGATTTTACCTACAGAAGTTGATCCTGTATAGAAAATATAATCAAATCTGTGTTTAAGCAGTTGAGTTGTTTCTTCAACTCCCCCTAAAACAACTGGGAAAGCATCCTGTAAATGTTGAAATATATTAGAACAAAATATGATAAGCAACAAGTAATTACTAATTTCTTTACTCTATTGAGATATTTTGGTATTAATTCAGCAATAATTTTTGCGGTGGCTGGAGCTATTTCAGAGGGTTTTATGACAACACTATTTCCAGCTGCTATTGCTCCAATAACAGGCAACAGTGTTAATTGTAATGGATAGTTCCAAGCTCCCATTACTAAAACAACTCCGTAAGGGTCTTTATGAATTAATATGTCATCCAATATGTTAATCAATGGTTTGTCAGGCTAGGCAAAATACACAAATGATACATAAAAATATTTATAAAACATACATAATATATTGCCTACTTACCTTTTCAATTTTCATCCAAGATTCTAATGAGCTCAGAGCATTTAAGATATCATTTTTTAAAAACTCAATTTCAAACAGTACTGCTTCTTGTTTGCTCTATTTAAAAAACAATAAAGTGGCAAGACATTAACTAATTTTTTTTACACAAAGTTTAATTATAAAGTTTTGGTAGATCATTTATCATTTTAAGATTGAGAAGTTTTAAAATTGGTGTAGTTCTTGGTAAATTTACTGTGCGGATTAAAATTATAATCTACACAACAAAGCTATATGAAAAATCATTGATAAAATGTCTCAAAATGTAAAAACAATTTTATCAATTTAATTTATAGCATATGCAAATTCAAAGTAATAAGTTGTAATTTTATTACTTAACTCATAAATGTAAACAAACATACTTTCTTAAAATACCTACATTAGTATTTACAAGTTACAATGAGAATTTATTTTAATCGTTATGAATCAATAACATTTTATCAAATCAAATGACTGCTTTCTTAGATCATATACCATAATATATCATATGATTTTAGAATGCTTTGTAGTGCTTTAAATACACATTGTATATGCATGTTTAATTTGTCATTAATCTTCAAAATGTTATTTCTTTTAAGTATATGTTGTAAGTTGCTTATGAACTTGAGTAGTTGATTATACATATATTTTAAATTTAATAGGTAAACACATATTGTCAAAACTAGCCAAAAATGAAATTTTTTTAGCTAAAATACATCAGATAACCACACCAACATTCTTATACATTTGTTTTGATTTATATATATATAGGTTGGTAAGTACACAAAACATTTTTATGTATATTATAAAGTATAATTTTTGATGAAATAACCTTTCTTAAATCAGAAGCTAGAGCTAGTTGTAAATCTGTAGCATTATCATTTAAGAGTTTGAGAAGTTGCTTTAGGTGATGTTTTCTGAGGTGTAACGATTTCGTTTGATTGCTGTTAAAAGCAGTTCGAGCTTTCTCTACAATCTAGATAAGGAAAAAAAAATACTTTAGTCAAAATGACTAGTATAAATACAATATAACAGTAGAAAAAAAAAGAATAGTACATACGTCTGCATAGTTGGCCATTATGTCGACAATTTCTGTGCCTGTAAAGATTTATAAAACGACAACGGAATTAGCATTTCAAATAATCGTGAAGACAAGTGACAACACAGTAGGTTAAATTTGAACAATACCTATGAATTTGAATTTGAAATAGGTGGTAGGTACTATAATATACCTACCTACCTGCAACAACACTATTGTATATTTACATAAATTAGTTAACAAGTTTATTTAAAATGACAAAGAATGAATTCTATATTTCTATGTACATAATATGTACCTACAGTTTGAAAAAAAAAGAAAAGTAGAAAGTTTTGTCATTTCGCAGCGGACACATGAACAATGTATCAAATAATACAGCATACTACATGACAGTATAACGTTTACTCACAGAATATTGATTGAATTATTGTAACCGGTGATTGTAGTTTTGTCAAGCAAATGCAAACAAGAAGAGCGTACTACACGAAAATCAAAAACTGTGAGTGTAGTGTCCGAAATGTGTAATTATACGCAACATTTGTAAATCACAAATCACAAAAAATTATTAACACGAATTATAATAAATAAAAAACAAAAAACTGACGATCATCGATATTGATAGCAGACGCCAAACAACTAAATAGATAAATTATGAGCACAAAACTGTTACTATAATCATTGATGTATGAAATCTGAATATCTATATTTTTTTTATAATAAGATAAGTAGCCGTTTATGAATTGTAATCCAATTATTGTTAATACTACTATTATGGTTTCATAAATACGTGTTGGTAGAAATTAATATTGGAGGGGAAAGTATTTTATTATTATGTTATCAACATTTAACGGTCATACAGAGTGATTCCAATTATACTATTATCACAGATTAGATAAAATTAGTTTAATCTAATTTGTTCTATTATTGAACTTTTTTACTTATAACAAAAATTATTTTTCGTTTTAGTTGGATAATATATTTAGGAAATTAAAGGTATAGCTGGTAGTTGGTACTAAAGAGCCTATACAGGCTCTCTAGCTGGTACCTATAAGTAAAGTTTATTATAATGTTGTCTTTTACTATTTCAATTAAAAAAAGGTTATGATGTAAAATTTTATCGAAAATCATTTGAAACGTTTAAATGATACTTTTGTTTAGAAACTTCTACTCAGAACATGATTCCGAAGTACTTTGTCTGCCTGTATTTAGTCGTACAGTAATCATGTACCCTGCAGAAATGAGCAAAATAGGCACCTAAAATCTAAGTGCATTTCAAATACAAAAAAAGATATGATATGCGTGTTACAAAATGGTTTAAAATAGTATTTTAAATAAAAATTGTAAAAAATATCATAAATCTTAAAAAGGTAAAAAAAGACAACTTTTTTTTTTAAGTATTCATTTTAAAATCTATAAAAATATAGCTCTGAATAATTGCACATAAAACAAAGTAAATAAAAAAAAAATGATTTTGATATAAGTGATGCGATTTCAGTGATGTACCTTATGCTTAGGGTCCTATATAGGGGGTTTATAGGGATCAAATTATTGCTATTGTATATTTACAAAAAATATACAATAGCCAGATTTATTAAAAAGGCTATTTTACGATCAATCTGTATACAACCATATCCGGAGAATGATTACGCAAAACGTTTTATTGCGCACTGCGCCACTGCCACAGCCGAATGCCGCCGACAGCACATTAGAATTAGCTGTAGGTAATATTGGTACGCGTACAAAATAATAAATATACCTATAGTGGATGAAACGAGTAGAATTACACGGAAAAATAAAAATCGGCTGTTGTTGAAACGAAATTATCATTCGAATAATTATTGCTTTCGGTTTTTATGGGTTTTAGATTCTGAGTGTAGCGAAGAGTGTAGGTATTGGGGTTTTAACATAATGTGTGTGTTTTTTTTTTTTTTTTATCGCTACGAAACCACGATAACTTTTTCAATAATGCTCCGATTTTTAAAGTCAGTATCTTTTCTGATAGGTTTACGGACATAGATGGTACCTACTGTGTTAGATTCAAATTTTAATAGTTTTTATTATAACAAAAAAATTTCAATTTTAATGCTTTATTTATTGTTGGTCAAAAGCGGTCACAATATTTGTATGAATAGAATTTCGGGTCTATCTTTAAGTGGTTCATAATATACGAGGATCGGCAAGTATTATACCCAAAAAAGTGATCACAGAAACAACCGTTTCAAATCGTTTGGAACATAATATGTTTTGAAATTTTTTGGTTTTAATAGACCTCAAAAAATGATTTAAATAGTCAAAAATTTAAGCAACATTTCAACACATCCAAAATATCGTTTTGGTTCAATTTTCAATCTTTTTATAGTACCTCATATTATGTAAAGATCAGAGCACTCCTACAACCCAAAAGTGTAAACAAAGAAATAAAATTTGATGTAAAAATAAAACATTCCTTGCTGCATCGCTCAAAATTTTAAAAGTATAAAATTATAATATAATAATTAATAATAGATACATACCTGATTCAGATGCGGTTTTATTCGTTGGTATCTGAGAAAATTCGTGGATAAATTTATGAGATACGTCAGCACCTGACAAAATAACAAAAATATATAGATAAATTCAATACTATATGAAATCGGTACAGTAGAATTCAACGCAACTGAGGATTGCACTGGTTTATTAATACATTATAAAGTTTATAGTATACAAACTACAAATATCAAACAGGATATATGTTGATAAAGTAAGAAACCGGTATTCAATCCACTAACGAGCAACTGTTTACCTTGGTGTATGCGCAAAACACCACTGATTGTCTATACTAAATAATTATACGAGTCTTATGATTCAAGGGCAAAATTCTTAACGTTTAATATACGCAAACCTGTACTTGTTTAAAACTAGTGAAGTATAGTACTATGAAATAGAATAATACAAAATTTAAATGATGATTCGAAGCTAAACGTAACAAGCAGAGTTTTGGTGAGTATGTGGAGGAGACATGGAGTAGGCCACTGCTTTGAGATGGTTATATGAGTTACTGTTTTTGGAGCATATTTTTTTTTAGCACTCGGCAGTATATAATTAATGTATTTGGTATACACTATACATTAATTTGAAAGCGATGACAAATCATCAAACAATTCAGCAGAGCAAAATTTTAACAATTTTTGAGCGACTTAAAGCCGCGTTGACACGATGATAGCTTTGACTTTAGCTTGATAGTTGCTGTCGTGAAAACTACTTTCGTGAAACAGTCGTCGTATCAACAGCCTAACAGTTACTATCCAAGAATACACTGTCAAACTATCTCGCGTAACGGATTAAGATGTATACAGTACATATTATACTCACTACTCAGGTACATAGAAATATTGGGGTTGGTCTACTATGGCAGTTATTGTTTCGTAAGGCTTTTAATCTGCAGTTTAGATTTTCATAACTTTAAGACGATTTGAACATCATTTTGTTTCTCGTATTTATTTTTTTATATTCATTGTTTTATATGGTTCAGCACAATTTGGGTTTATAAATGTTTTTACATCGTTGCCCTCGGGAACGAGAAAAAAAAATTCTGCATGCAAATGTCAAGAAATTAATTTTTTTTATAATAGAAAAATTTAAAATCCAATAACTAGCCCAAGATTGGTTGTACAACTTTGAAATTTATATGAAACCCAACCAGTGATGAATTTGACAGTGTCGGCGTGGCGACCATCCCCTAAATTTTTCAGTATCTAAAACTACATAAAAAAATTTGTTACCCTGTAGATAATATAATACGATTGTGTACCTACTACATTTTTAAAAATTCGTCCCTGTCTTGGACGACCTCTAGATTCACCACTGAATTGATCTAACCTACCTATCTAAAAATATTTTAGAGGTGCTTAGAATTTTCAATTAACACCCCACCAGCCATCATCATTACTTTAAATAAGGGACCAAATTCGTTTTAATCAGCATCTTTTCAAAATTTAGGGGGTGCTTCACTGCTTGAGCACCATCTTACCTGCAGTGGGATATAGCCGCCTGCACTGATGAACTCGATCAAAATCGTAACTTTCGCATATAAGCAATCAATAGTGCTTACAAATTCAGTATAAACATCAAACTGTACACACTTTCCAAAGCTGTGACCTATACTCTAAACTTTAGAGTCTAAAGCAGTCACCACACATTTTCAATTATTGAAAACGTTCTATCAATAGTTAAAACAATATGTTCCAACAATAAAAGTAGCTCTAACAATGCAGCGGAAAATTAGTTCAAAAGAGTGAACCGGCGTCGGTTTTGGTGATAGCCATTATAGTCACATGCATAAATAGTTGACCTTATAATTTAGAAAAAAAATAATAATTACAAATGTTGGTCAGGGACGACGCGGTATTTGGAACATATTTACAATATATTTATAATATATTCGTACTCACGCTGTCAATATTGTACCCATAATATAGTATATACCTATACTTCAAGGGCGTATAATTTTATGGGGAGCGATGGAGCGTATTCTCCCCAAGACTATGTACGATTTGCATTAAAAATATAAATTTTGAAGAGTAGGGAAATTTTTTTCTGAATATTATTTACAATCGTATTAATAGTGGAGATTAGTGTACCTAAACTTCCAGCTGGTGCGTGCACGAAATAAAAAGAAATACGGAGAGTTTTGTAAAAAAATAGCAGTATAAACACTATCGGATAATACGATACAATACGCAAGTAAAAATTTCTTATAACATTTTTTGAGGAGAGGCGTTTGAACCCCAAACACCCCCCTGTGCGCGTGCTAGTATAAACTTCACTTTCCTCCCGTAAATGGGATCTAGTCTTTCTCCCAGCTATTTGGGGTCGGCCACCCACGTACTATTTCTCCACTTATCACTCGCGTTACCTACACACACATTAACAACCCTCATACCATTCTCAATTGTTTCCATCCATCTCTTCTTTGGTCTTTGGCCTCTAACTCTTTTCCCATAACCGCTCTTACTGCTTCAGCTTCTTCTTTCCTCGTCACGTGTCCAAACCTCTTATTCCATCTTCTCTTGTTACTCCACTCGCGATCCATCTAAGCATTCTCATTTCCGTTACACTTATTACACTCTGTTCTTATAATGTACAATAAAAAACAAAATATTATAATATTGTTTACAATAAATATTTTTGCAAACACTCACAATTGTTATTATGAGGTTCAATGTTGTCGGCCGCGACAACAACCTCGGTCAGCTTTCCGTCGTCGTCGTCGTCGTCGTACAACCGACCGATCGAATCTACAGATCCAACGACGTAGTGACGGCCGTGCTTCTGTCGCTCGTCTTCGTCGTCGTCGGTCACGACCGAAATCAACGTTTCCGTCACGGCTGACATTGGCCGAGCGATGGGTCCGAATTATTAACCATCAAAACAAAACCGGTAAAATTTATTATAAAAGTTATAATAAATCAATATATAATATGGTATTATTATCTATTGCGGGTACGCGAAGCGTTCAAAACGAGCGAAAAACCAATTTAATAATCACCGACGTGGATCGCATGCGAATTGCGAACACGGGTGTCCCGTCCGACGGACACGCGTACCGGCGTACACGCGTGTATTTTTCTATACAATATAATACCTATCGCGATGGACCGGTTTGGCGGCTACTGGTGGACGACTAAACGCACGTCGCAGTAATTCTCATCGCGGTCGACGATCGCGGTTATCCGTTATTTTTTATACCTATAAAAATGTTTTAACCAACTTCGTGACTCGTTTATTATTGATACTCAATACAAAATTTTTTAAATACTATAATAACGTATCGTTATAACAATCGCAATAACGTCGCGCAGCATCCGACCGACCGGACGTGACCGTTGTTCGAGAGACGATTGACGACGGCGAGCTACAAACTTTGAACGTTTGTTTTAAAATTCAAATCTTATTGACACCTCTACCTACCGCTGCGGTCTGCGGGGTTCATGCGCAGGTACCGTAGCAGCGTCAAGCGTGCGATTCGGCGGCAGGCTCTGACTGCAGCAAGGACGTGATCTGCATTACAATAATTGCGCCAACACACATGAAAACAGTAATCATAATACGTGTTATGTATGATCATTGTCTAGGTTATAAATCCTCTTTATCCATTCAGATTCTTTAATCCGATTCGTGTGTTGAAATTTTAATTCGTTTAAATAATAATATCGGGATGGATTGGCTGTTGCGATGACAAAAAAAAAAAAATCATTACTATCGACATTTTTCAACAGCATACCTATAATAAGGAAAAATATCTTTTGAAGGTTCCAGGAAAATTTCTAGTTTTTTTATAAAGTTAACTCAGTAATCGCTTGAAATTTATACGACGTTTATACTACGTCCATTCCAACAGTAGATGTTTAAACGTTTCAAAAGAAATAAATAAATTTTAGCGGAGAGTTAAAAACACGCATAAGTTCCTACCTAATGGCAAAAACAACGATACAAAAACGTACGTAGTGCAAAGTTATAATATGTAAAACATGACATAGACATTATAATTTATACAACATGTAGGTAGGTACCTATATATAATTGATTTATACATAGTTTGATACGAAAGTAGACCCTTTCAAAATGTACTTCCCTATCTGAAATTCACTGAATTTATATTGTATATTTTACGATTTATCGTGATAATGTATTAATTTAGGTATAATAATTTATAATTCAAAAAGCAGCAACAATATTATTAGAATATGCTGTGTACGCCTAAGTCCTAATGGCTGTATAGAATCACATCTAGCAGCATCTGGTATAACGACGAGTATATTGTGCTATTAAAGTATTTAATTACAATATGCAATATTATGATTTATCATAAACATGTATAAATAACAATCATTTATGATTGATAAATAACAACACAGATTAAGGTGGATACACGCGTATCCACCACTAAAATTTCTTATAACACTAAATATTCGTTTTCCTTATACGCATTCTTTCATTATACCTATTTATAATAAATAGTTTTTAATTTTTAAAATTTTTAAAAAATGTTTTTTTCAATTTTCCTTTTTTTGTATTTTGTTAATAAACAAAACGTTATTGCAATCTAATTTCTATTGATCTGCCATCTGACGGTGTCTACATTTTAAGACTCCAGATACCGTATAAAGAATGTATTAATTTTTTTCTCTTTTTTCTATCATCTGCATGGTGCACTTTTTCTGGTAGTAGTATTCCCTCAGAATAGATTAAATTACTACCGTACTTTAACTACTTTCATTACTATTTTTTATCTGCTTTCGTGTATAATAAGGTAACATATAAATAGAATAATTCCCGTATAAGCTAGCAAATAATTGATAATTCTGCTAAAAACATAAATATGACAGAAAAACTGCTACAGCGCGTACCTAAACCTATAACAGTAAAAAGTTGAAGTTCATAAGAAACAAATAAAATTCACAAACAATTTTTTATGTTTTTCTCCGTGTATTATAGTACAATATTGTTTTTTTTTTTTTGCAATTCATAGTAGTGCATATTTTTTATTGAAAATTAAAGATTTTCCCTTTCCAAAATCTTGCTCACTATACATCCGCCGCTCAATTCTATGACATAAAATATAAATAAATAAAACGTAGATTCATAGGTATAGCTAGCTGGTCAAAAAAATAGAATGCATTAATACTAGTTCATATTGTGTCCTGATTTCCGCGTCCATCCAAATTGTTAGTAAGCATTATAGCTGTACACTATTATGCGTGTTCTGTAAGAAGTAAATACGTTTATGCGTAAGGTCAAATAAAAAAAGGTCTCATTCAAAATCATAAATTCACTAAATTATGTATTAAATAACTATAATTATACATGCAGCAGTTACCTATGTACATATAATACACGTAAATATGCGCATTTACAGTCAAAACACATAACGAAATATGAGAATAATATATAACCTTCAATGGCGGCCACGATATAAAGATTATACAAGTATGTATTCGTCGTTTGAGTATCGGTGATCAGCGTACTTTTTTCTCATAAATTATGGGTTGAATTCGCAATAAACTATTATTATAGATAATAATCTTTTCAAGTTCATCATAGTTTGAAATTGCAATTCAACTTAGATTTCGCCTCAAATACAGATAGGTACTTTTGTGCTACTATGGTATCTGTCAATTTTAAGATCATCTTAGATGATACTATTATATTAAATATTCGTGTTTAAGACGAAATCCGTATTCCGTACAATTCGAAATGAAATGTCGAAGACGAGGTCGAGCAACGTGGAACTACAGCAAAATGAAAGAATATCCAATTTACATGTATAATGTTTATAAATATATGGGTAAAATGGACGACTATATACGTTACTGCAGCAGTTTGCAATAAATTTAAATCTGAAACACCTATTTTCTGATATATAAGATTTTTAAAAACATAAGGTCATGCATGGTGACATGCGATTTAATTTTGTTTACAAAAGTTTATTCTGAATATTACTACTTACCTACTTCGGTATTTACTCTTTTATACATACATTTTTATCCAATTTACTAAGGTCATTCTGTATTATTAATGAAATATGATTTTATAAAAATAGCATAAAAAATTGTTTTAAAATATTAGCGGAAACCCCTACAAAAAACAAATTTACAAAAATGTAAATGTTTTATTTTTATACTTATTGTAAAAAAAAATAGTCGGCTATAGATATTTTAACTAGTTAACACAATCCACGTCAGCAACTGCTCTCAATAAAATAATCATGTTCAATAATTTTAAAAACAACCAGTAGGTATGTTAATAATAATTATTAATCGTTATTTAAATGTAAAGGTTAGAAATAAATTAAAATTGTACCGTGCGTGCAGGTGCACTACAACGCACTCGTACCTTTAGAGTTTTATTTGAAAGAAGAATAGGTATTATGGTTTTTTTTACGTCTGTCGAATGTAGTGTTATGATAGTAGGTATGCAATTTTTTATTGTTATAAACTGTTGCTTACAGTAAATATAGTATAATAATAATTATTATTTAAGTTGTACAACAACGCATTAATTGAAAATAAAATATAAAACTTCAACCTGCTCCCGACTCTCAAGGCTTTCTGTCATATTTTCGTTAAAATTACATTGGAAATGAACGTTTTTTAAATAAGCTATATACACCTACTTGCTAAGATACGTTTCCAAGGCTATACTGTAATCTAACACTGCATATTTGTGGAGACTATTTTGAGCAGTTATTATTACCTACGGAGCATTTGGGTAAAAACGAATTCTCATTCCGGCCCTGGCCGTAAATATATACCACTTAGAACCTTAATTTAAAGTTTTTCCTCAGTCGAAGAACATTATTTGCAAATAATCAACCAACATTTTTAATCTTCTCATCGATTCAACTAATAGTTATGAATTTAAATTTAATAAATTATACTTTACGAAAATTCTTATATTAAGGAATAATACAATACTTACTTATAATATTACAATTTACCGATGGCAAATTTTATTTATACAAACCATTTTTATTTTTGTTTATTTTGAAATACGCACAGGCCACAGCTCATTGCTGCAGATTCCAACAAAAGCAGTACAACCATGGCCTTCTTGTTTGTGCTGTTTATTTTGGACTGATAGCCAATATGATGTAGGTAAGGGCAGTCCTGGATGAAATCATTTTAGATTCTGAGTGAAACGAAGGATGTATTGTTTTTCACATTATGTGTGTTTTTATTTTTTTACCACTGTGTAATCACGATAACTTCTTCAATAAAGCTTCAACTTTTAACGTCAGTGCCTCCAATGATAGGTATATGGACACTTGATACTTAAAGGGTTTCATTGACTTAAGCGTCTATAAAATTAAAAAGTTACACTAACTAAACTAAGCAAAAATTAAGGAAAAAACGTTAAAAATTACGGCAAACGTGTTTTTGACATAATCGATTTTGATTTTCAGACATAACTTCCACAAAAATGATCGGAATAAACTGAAACTCTCACATAATAATAAAATTGGTAGGATACAGTTCTGATACAAATTTCAAAAAATTTCGAAAATTTCTGAGCTAAGAATAGAACTTTGAATTTTTTATTTTATTTTTTTATACTACAATTTTTTGTTTCTCTGCACCAGGGATCTTCTATTACTATTTTTATGAAATAGGTACTCAAATCTCAATACCTATTTCACCCGCGGCTGTAATGTAATGCCCTTTTTTTTTTATTTCATTTACCTATAGTTAGGCATTTACCTCCTATGTGTAACGACTAAAGGGGTTTGAAAGTAATTTTAAATGATTGATTTCCTTATATTTGTAATAATTTTAACTACCTATGCTCTTAGTGTGTAGGAATACACGGGGTTAAATACTTTGGAACGTACTGTACTCATTAATTGTCTTGATAAACTTGAAAATTTTACAAATCAAGTTTTAAATGGCTACAAACCGCATAATATATGTTATTAATATATACGAGTAATTTAAATAATAAATTATTGTTCCAGATAAATGTAAATCAAATGTGCTTGATAAAAACAAGTTGGGCACATGTTTTTTGTTTTAAACGGTAAACTCGCATTTGATGAAAAAAAATATCAATTACAATTTTCTTACATGTCTGGTTTGAGTTTCAAGGTTAGATTCAAACCTTTTGTTTGTCATGTTGGTGTTTAGTCAGCTGCTAAAAATTATTCACATCCGACTATAGATGTAAATTTATAAAATGTCCTCAAAAGGCTTGATGCTTGGAATAATTACACTTTCCAAATTAGAATTTAAGTATCGATTACATTATAACACACTACACTAGATAGGTTATCTATTAAAAATCAGGTACCTATTTAAATGTATCAATTTTTTTTCTTATTGGTTGTGAACTGTCTTAAACAATTATGTACCACAATTACTATTATAAGAGAATGGACACGGTCAATTTTTATTTTATTTGACCAATATTTGATGACTATAACTTTTACTACCCATTAAATGATTATACAGTACGTTAGCCATTTTAAACCATAGTTTTGTTCTCATGACCAAATATCACCTTAAAAATATTTTTTTTTGTAAAATTTTCCTTTTTGGTAGTGTTAAAAATGCCAAAGCGTATAAAGCTTTTATTTGTTAGGTATATACTATTTTTATGCTTATATTCTATTTTCTGATCTGCACATTGCAATTTATGGCTAGGATTTACCAGATGCCAAATTTATTCCCATTATTGAAACACAAAATTGGTTGTAAGCTTGTAACTACATGATGGCACCAATAGTAGTGCTAAAACTTTTTGTGGAAAATAGCAAAAAACATAGGATTGTACAGATGGCGACGCGTATTAATTTTGGAGAGGAATTTTTCTCTCAGAAAACAGAGTATAGATAAATGACAAACTATACTTTTGAGATTTACAATGCTAAATGCATAATATAATACTTTGTTTCATGGTGCGCATAGATCAAAACAATATTATGAATACAACTATTAATTTAGTAGTTTTATTTTACATACTAGGTAAGTAAATAAAATGAAAATAGAACAACGTTGAATAAAATCACATAATAATAATAAATCACATAGTTATAATAAACAATTATAATCAATTAAAAAAAAAAAATCTAACAAATTAACTATTAGTTAACAAAAGTAAATAAAAAATAGAAAACATATTTAAAAGCCAACCAGAAGAGTATGAACAAATTAAACAAAACTAATTTTTTATAATGTCAAAAAATAACTAATAAACTCAAACATTCAAGAGTAGATAACAATCAATATTAACCATAAAAAAAACCAATAAAGTACTGATACTAATTACAATAAAACTAATGATATTTAGTAAAACATAGTATGTATCTGTATTACATCTAAGATATGACTTATCACAAAATTCAAAATGTATTAAAATTAATGTTATTTTAGTAATAACCTAATTGTCTTTAACTAATAAAAAAAACTATAAAATAATTATTTATTTACTTTAAAATCCTTATCCTAATGAAAATATCAAGTGCAATTTTATGGGTTTCAAGAACATTTTAGCACAACTAACTACACGTGATTTTATCAAATAAAGTAACAATTGTATAATAATTGTGAGTGAGTAAATATGTAAAGTGAAAAAAAGATAGTTGAAGTATCATACTACAAGATGAGTTCAAAAAGATAATAAACAAAATTAATCAATATAATCTGAATTTAATTCATTTATATTCCCTGTATAAAATACTCAAATAAAATGGCAACACCTGCACACATGTGCTACAATGTTTCTACTTAGGTACTTTTTTTTACTTTAGAACTAAGTTCAGATTATATTTAATTAAACCCTATTTGTTACACACGGTAAATAAATAATTAATCAGCAAAAGCTCTTAATAGTATCTAAAATAATATGTAGGAAGTATTTTAGAAATCACAGTTTAAGAAATAAATCTAATATCACAAATTATAAGTAAGTCTTTTAAAATCTAATAACACTTTCAACACTTTTGATACTTTTACTAGTTACAACAGTTGAAAATAGTTCATTAAAAATTATAATGGACTAACATGTTAGTTTTTACAAATTAATTTGACTAGAATAATTCCTTTTTTTTAAATTGGTCTTTATGTATAAGAATAAAATCTAAATTTATTCAGAGTTTAAAGTAAGAATAATACAAATAATAACACAAAACAATGGTTTGTTTGTCAATCTTTACACGTATTATATCTGAAATCACATAAAGTAAAATTGCAACAGTAAGTTGAGAGTGGTGCTGAATGTGTTTAATTAATTTTGAGCTATTAATTTCCCTCGAAAATAAAAATACTGGGTATCTATTACTCAATGATAATTGCATTGAAAATGTAAGTAAATAAACACGAATTAGTGTTTAAATTATACTGTTAAGAAGTAAGTACACTAACATAGATATTTCAGTGTAAATGATTTGATAGCTAATTTTTTTAAGACTTCAATAGTTATTTTTAAAAATGAAATAAATTTTAGTGAAGACACAAGCTAAAAGAAATTAAAAATAATTTAAAATCAGTTAAAGCTGACTCATGAAAATATATGAATAAAATACAAAATTACATTCAAAATATAATGTACATAGATTATAGAATTAGAGGTATAATAAACACACTGTTATTTTTAAGTGCAATATTGTGCGTTATGATCAATACTAACGCCTACAATAATGATATTAAGATTACTTCTCAATAGCATTAAATAAAATACTAAAAAATAATGTTGATTGATTAATAATTAAAATTTTTTTAATATAATAATAATAATAATAATAATAGTAATAAATAATTGAAGCTAATACTTAGTACCTATAACATGTATATTCTAGGCATTAGATCAATGAAGATTATCTTGTTCAATTTAGTTTAGCTAAAGTAATTAGGCATGTAAACCAATTTATTTAGGTACTTTTATTTCAAATGATATGTAACTAGAGTAGGAACTGTATAAAAAAAATATATATATTTTATAACAACACAATTATAATTATTAGTAATAATTTATCATTGCTTGCGAGTTATTTATCAATTTATAACACTTAAGTATTATGGTCAAGCCATTTAGTTATATTGATGATCTTGAGATTTGTTAATGATTTTTAACCATATGGCGTTAAAGAACACAAATATTTCATACGAGACAACCAAATTTTAGAACATTGTACAAGAAATATTGTTTACTTTCTTTACCCCAAAAAAACTTTCTAGATATATTTTTCTTGGAAATAATATACTCAGATTTTCGTACATATTTTGTACTAACTGTCTGAAACCGTTCAGTATGTTATTTATTTGAATTATGCTAGGGGTATTTTCAAAATGTTCTTCATTACTTTGAATATTATTTAGTATTTATATTACACGTATCTTGTTAAAGGTTAAAACTGACTGAGATGTTTTATTTGTTGACTTACTTTTTACCTACATTAAACTGTTAACTGATTCCAATACTAAACAATAAAGGTTCATTAATTGATAGTAAAACAAACTGATAATAATGTAGGTATTATTTCAGGCATCTACAACAAGGAAATGGTTACATTTAAAATTTACATAATATAACAAATTTGTTTAAAAATAAATTCTTAGTTTGGCGGGTACTTTTTTAGATATGAATAGCACATAATATAAATCAATGTGTTAAAAAAATTGAATAAATAAAATAGGGTATGAAACATTAGATATATCTCATTTAAAATAAAACATATTTAACTACCTAAGCAAAATATTTTTCAAATATTAAATAATTGAAGACTGAAGTAATTAATCTTAAAGCCATTCACTATTGTTTGTAACAGATTCAAATAATTAATAAAACTATTAGGGCTTTCTATTAGGGTTTTCTCAAGTCACTTAAGTCACAATATTTTTACATCAAATGCATTAGTATTAAACAAATAAAAATTTATAAATTACAACTATGTAGGCACCTATATATAACTACCTACTAATAACTATATTATAGTAAGTTAAGTTTTTTGCTGTAATGTTTATATAATAAAAGCAAAAAAAAAAAAAAAAAAAAAAAAAAAAAGTATAATAAATTATGATAATCTTTTTTCCAGCATTATAATATAATTGTTGGAGCTAAATTTCCGTATAATCTATAGTTGGCATGATTACAATAGCAAATTTGGGGGTTTCTCCAAAACATTTCCTAAACACAAGTATTTTTATACTTAAAACATATCAATTTATATATCTTTTATTCATTATCATAAATTATTCACCCACCCCAAAAAATAAGTTACAAACATGCAATTGCATTACTAAGTACCATAAAGCTACATCAACACTTACGCATATTCTGGACACAAGATCAAGGTGCAATGTTATTTCTCAGTAACATAGCATGTGTTGTGAAACATTGTTAAAATGGTGCAAATGTTTCAAAATATGGTGAAATGTAGACGCAACTTTACATACCAAATAAATTAAAAAATGTTGTATCATTGTATTTTGTCCTTGTTCTTAATGCTTTGTGTTACTATGGTAAAACACTTTAAATGTTTAATTATTAAGTAACAAAAAAAATTACAAATATTGCTTAGAGAAAAATAACATTTGTTTACAACCATGTCATCTGAGTTGTAATAATTTTGCTGTAACAATTAATAGTTTTTCTACTGGTTACAACACAATATTACAATAATTTTTAATATCAGAATAGAAGGAGGAATAATTATACATTTAAGTTTACCACCTACCTGACAATATCCATTAATACATTAGCTCGAATGATGATTACTTGGCTAAAAATTGGTTAACATAAATTTATTTCATTTTAGACATATGTGGTAGCCGTTGAGTACATAGGACTTTCTTTGGAGCGATCTGTAAGCTGTACCATAGTTACATTCGCTCCTTTTTTTTGCTAGGAAGATTTAGGCGCTGGGGCCGCTTCTGGTGGATCTGAAGAATGTGCTCTCATCCAGTTATATAATGGTAACTCACAACAGCAAAGCATTTTAATAAAACCAGGTACTTCAATGTATAGTGATGGTGGAATTGGTATTAGTGGTGAAGTGGATTTTTTATACAACTGATAGTGTGCATTACTAAAATATAAAAATTAGTAAATTGAATCGTATCAAAAGAAAAATATAAACAATATCAACATACTTTCTGAACCTGTGGTCTGAAACGCGTTCTAAATGTGGAATCCCCGAAAGAAAAAGTATAATAAATGTTGTAAAAATTGGCGATAAAACAACAATATACTCAGGTCCTTCAATTACATTCAATGATACAATAAATATACCCCACCATAAAACTATTTCTCCAAAATAATTAGGATGCCTTGACATGCTCCATAGACCTATATTTTAAAAAACATCATCAATTTAAAGCCAATATTAGTATAGTATTTTATTCTACATTATTGTGCTATATTTTGTTTTATACAATGGCTGCTTTGTATTTTACAGCAAAAATACATGTTTTGAAGAATAAAATACTGAATATTTTCATAAACTAGAAATATACCTTAAATTAATTGATATAATACATATATTACTTTACAATTTTATAGACAATTCAAAATATTAAAAACAATAAATTCAAACATATAACTAACAAAATGATCAGTACAACATTTACTTGAACAATCCTTTGACACACTCATTGCGGGTAGTGTCAATTAGGATAGTTCACAAAGTAAATGATGCTAAAAGGCATGATTGGTACATAGTATTCAATAAGTAGACTTTAATTCTAAAATAAAATACTCATCAAATCAGACCCCTCATATTACATTCTCAATCACATTATTGGTTTATAGCATGTGCTTACCATCATCACACCATTTTCCTTTATTTTCTTCTTCACTTCTGAACGCATACTTTTGTAAATCAGCAAAGGTTTCAATTATAAATCCAAAAATGAACACACAACATCCAATTGTATCTAAAGTGGTCATGGTTTTGGGTGCTCCGGTTTTAATTGAGTTATGAGGAGCATTAATAACAATGACGGGTAAACTAACAGTTAACACCCAAATTGCCTAGATTACATTAATAAATTAAATAATTAAAATTATAAAATGTTATCAAAATGAATATATTTATTTGAACTAATAAAAATAATTTACTTGAAATGTCCAAAACACAGCAAATCGAATCATATTGCTTCGTCTGTCTGGAAATGTAGCATCCCTTCCAATTTTTACTATACGGTAAAATAAGTATGAACTCAATCGAATACCCCAAATGCATACAAATAATGTTACCATAAATTGTCGGTTATCATGAGTCTAATTAAAAAACCAAAATAAATCACTTATTAGTCAACAAACTAAGATAACATAAGTTATGTGTTCAAGAACAATTTGTTTATTGTTGTGTTCATGAAAAAAAAAACACTTTTTTAACTTTTATTTTACTACAGTACTCAGTACTTATACACATATTTAAAATTAATATTTTTTTAAGTACTTAGTGCAGCATATAAGTATTATAAAAGAATATGTATCTACTTCATTAAAATTATGTTTCAAATATATTTACATTGTAGTTACTAGTTCCAGCAACATATTGAAAGAATAGTACATGAGAAAAAAATTGTAAATCAAGGCGTTTAACTTATGCAATACATTTAACAATGTACGTATGGTTGGCTATTCAACTATCATACATTATACTTTTTTTTTTTTTTAAACAACACATAAACAGTTCTTTAAATAACTATAATTATCAACTAAGTAACTATACGTACTAATAATTTTTTATAATACTTATGTATTATTTTAATAGGTACGTGAAAAGACCCTACTTACATTAAATTTTTTTTTATAGCTAAATATAGAATTCGTAATAGTAAAGTTTACCTGAGCTAATACATATGTAAGCATAGCCACTAAAATGAAACTTATGCCACCAGAAAAGTCTGCAACTTTGTCATACTGGAGTGTAACTGCAATAGTGAAAAATAAAAGTTGCATAGCCACAACAATAATAGCGCTAATGCCCAAATTGTATTTATCCAATACCACGACTGCCATTTTGACGACTCATCTACTATAGTGGGTAATGCTACATAGCATTCATACTAATCTGTAAAATAATGTAAGAAGTATTATTAATGAACTGAACAGTATTACATATATTATAGTTTATCTCAATTTTACAATTCTGTTCCAAAAAATCTTTTTTTTTTCAATTACCTACAACGCTATGTGAATTATAACCATTTATATTTTATAACAGATACCAGTGGCATCAAAACCTTTGTGAATGTAGGGCAACTGCAGCTCTACACATAAAATGGTTGGTAGGAATATTGATTAATTATTATCCATTACTAATGTAATATTTTAATAATTACAAACATTTACGGAGGTGGATGGGTATGAAAATAATGACGTTTCCTCTAAACATATTTTTATACGTCTGCATATCACTGACACACTATGGGATAGGTAAAATTTTTATCGCAATTTTTTTCAAATAAAACATTATAATCACTAAGTCCAACAGTAATAAAAAATAATTATTATTTATGTATAACTAATTTGTATTTGATTAATTAATGTCATGCAATTTAATGCAATAAAAAAAACACGCAACCCAAATTGTATACAAGAAAACAGATTGATTGACCGCACTTTAATTAAGAAAAATTTGGTTACAACAGATCAATCAATGTACATACCAACTGGAATAATATTTAATTAAAAAATATTCAACAACTAAACCAATACAAGTACAAGGTTTCTAAAAGGTACTATAAGTTGGTAGCCAAATTGTAATCTACTTTTACCATTTCTTATATGGAGTTTGGCCACACAAAATACGTGCACTATTGTATCGTCGCATTCTTAGCTTTTAGGTGAAACGACAACTGGGTCAATGGTATTAAGCAGCACCACCAATTTAAACGGAACTGCGACACCGATCACTCACCTACTTTTAATGACCTAGCAGTAAAATAATGGTTGTTCAAAAAACCAATCGACAATTTATAGTTATTATAAAACCAATCATTTGCCCGAGAGCAGCTACGCGGGGCTGGTAACACAGACACGAAAATCACCGAATTATAGACATGCTGGAACTTCCAAAAACAGTGCATGCGCAAAGAACGTGACGCCGGGACGTGCCCCAACCCCGCGTTAGCCGCTATAATGTGAATTGAAACACCTGTAAGTGTATACCTATATACTATAATATTAAACTTTAAAACACAAAAATAAAAAAACAAAAACCCAAATTGTGTCGTGATTTGCGACAGCGACGCTATCAATTTTAGTAATCAGCTGCTCAGGCCTGCTCAATGCTTAGCCTGTAAGCAGCAGCTGCAGCAGCCGTGCTGAACACCAACCACTGTTATCAACCGTATTTTCCCGGGTTTTGATTTGAAATATGGGTTGGTTACACCACTGTTGAGTCAGTTGGACCATCTGTTTGAACCGGTCCACATTCCACTGTGAAAACGTGAAAAAAGAATAATTCATTGTTCAATCGTTTTATTCAAAATTCAAATCCCAAATTTAACGAATTTTTGTTTACACTGCCGTAATCATAGTAAAATATAATCATATTGTAGTTAAGCAGTAAGCACTTTAACGCAACACTTCGACACTTCGGAGAAATATAACCTATGTGTTGATCAGTCCGATTCTAAAATTGTTCGTAATAAATTTTTGACAATTATGTGATTATCAACGATTAATGACGATATCTTAAATTTTAAAACTGCAATCATCATCAAACGAGACGCGTATGTAACCACTTACTTCTACTGGTAAGTAAGTGAATGTGTGTAATATATAATATTATTTCGTTAGCCAGCTCACAGAATTATATTTAACCAGCGACAGTTTTTCCTGTATTGATCGACAATCGTTCACAAGTCTCGTGCATTTTCGTATGTTGGGATTTAGCTGAAGATTTATTCGTTAATCTTAATCGATTACGCTGGTAATTCCCGTTGGTCAAATTCATGGTACTATTTTAGTATTTTTTCTCTTATGACATAATTCTAATAATATCTTGATAAGAAACTGATATTCTTCACCATCTAAATACTATAAGTGCCTATTCGATTTTGATTTAAAATAAATTGTTGAGCGCAATGGCTACATAATTTTTTTTTTATTTATAGTTAAGACTTTGGTAGATACCTACTTAGCGTATTATTGAATTAAATGTACCGATTATTTGTAACTAAAAACATTACATAGGTAAATAGAATTTTAGTTGGCTTAGAAACTTCAAAATGGTTTTAGGTATTTTACCAGTTACCTATTCCTTATTTATTGTTGTTTTAAAATAATTCATCATTATTAATGTTATATTGCTATTTTAGTGCAAAGTCAAAATGGTACTAAACCGTAGGAGTTTGGAGAAATTAAAAAGAATTGCCCCTGGTCGAGCACGAGTTGTAACTGAAGAAGAACAAATGCGTGTATTTGTTCGAATTAAACCACTTCTAGACGATGATCCATGTCAACCGTAAGTTAAATTTCATTAATCATTTTAATTATTCCTATCTTACCCACAGCAGTTGCAACTACCTATGTTAAAGTTATTTTTGATGTGAACCAATTTAAAAAAATTCTCGAAGTAAATAAGCCTAGACATCATAAATTTAAGTTTAGGTACTTATTTCAACTGAATTAAGATACTTTATTTAGAGTTATTTATAGATGAACAACAATTTGTAAACTAGATAATAATTACTGTTGAGCAAACAGAAAATGAAGAAAAATTATATTATATACACTTTGATATCTGGTAGGTATTTTTTATTTTAGATTCTATGCGTAGCAAAGAACGTATTGTTTTAAATGATTTTTTTTTATTCTGTGCACATTAATAGCCAGAAGGTGCGTCCAATTGAAAAATGTCTTAGCACTTAAAAGTTTGAAAAATGTACTTAGATTGTACCTTACTTGAAACATAGACATTTTTCTTTATTTTTGAGTTATAGCTCAAAAATTTCCACATTTGTAATCATTTTTACAGGTAGCAGATCGCTCCAATTTTTACGTTGAATAACACCTTAAAATTAGATTTTGGTTTTAAAATATGTTTTATTTGAACATTTTTTAATATTTTGATTATTTTCAGAGTTATTTGCATAAAATGACAATAATTGTTATATCAACATATTCGATTGTTTGTTTTTTTGAGTAGTAAGAGCAATTTAATCGATTTACTTTATAGACCTAAAATGTTAGAGAATTTTGATTTAAATTATTTATTATATGAAACAATTTGTAAAATTTTACAAATTTAGCAAGGTGATAGAAAAACACAAATTTAGACTAAAAAAAACCGATCAAGAGGCGAGTATTGTTCCAATATTTTCATGCAGTAACATAACATAAACAAAGTATTGCATAAAAAAAAAAAAAAGAAGTAAATTTTAAATTGGGTGACAAGTTGTTTGGTGTAACAATTATCTAAAAAAGTCTTATTTCAAGTAGTATACCTGATATTTTTTGTTTAATTTGGTTTTTACGCAGGACTTATAGGTACAGGTACTAGATAACTGAGCTTGTTCAGAATCTTTTTCCCAAATGCAATAACTTATCATTGATTTCAGATATTATACAGTTAATTTGAATTACAACTTCCAAAACATTGGTTTTCCCAAAGAAGTGACCCATTCCAAAGTGAAGGTGCTACGCCAAACAACTTCTCACTTGACTTCAGATTTCCTCTTTTTTTTTCCCAACTATTGTTTAAAACAATTTTGAAATTCTAGTGTACTGCTCTCTGATAAAATATTCTGTCAAAAAGTGTTAGATATGTTATACAATATTCTTTCATTAAAGAATGTGCATCATAAAATATTTTTCTTAAATCAGGACTGCCAACATCACTTCTTAATAAATACAAGAAGTAGTGTTTTCCATAAGCAAAATTGTTATTGCCCAGTAAAAATGATTTTTTCCAAAAGAATACAGTGAAAAAAGATTTAATTTGGTTTTAAAGAATTCATCTAGCGTTTTTAGCTTTTGAGATTTGTTTGGCCCTATTGTAATACATCTTCGTATGGGCCCATGGCGCTTAACGTGTTAATGTAAAGTAAATCACAATCAAGTACCAACAAGTAAAATATAAGTAATAACCTTTTTATAAATAAGAACTAGGAATTAATGTGATATTTATTGTAAAGTATTTAAAATTTGTATTTAACATGAATGTATAAAGTCATAATTAATAAAAATATAACAAATATTAAATTATTGTGTTTGGAAAACTGTTTTCATATTTTTTTTTTTAGATGAACTATTAGGTTATAGGTAAACATCTATTTACTATATTATATTTAAATCATCTTAAAATAGTTAAATAACTTTAATGTATTAGGTAGGTATGTTTAAAATAATAGCTTTAAATAACTTTTTAAGTCATTGATGCTTAAACAGAAAATTATTTGTTACATTTTGATTATGGTATAATTAATATATTGAAATTAACTTACAAACAATTAAATTAAGATATTTTATTATCAAATTACAATACGTTTACAAAACAAATTTTATTTTCTCTATAATATAAATAAACTATGTTTCAATTTTTCCTAAATTTTTGACAATTTTATCAAGCTCTCCTATATCTTTAATTGATATTTTTCCAGATCCTCGAGGTAATGGTTTTGGTTGCGATGGATCTGGTTTCCATCCAATCATGTATAAGATTTGAAATGTTGCTGGAATACCCTTATTGTCACTGTCGTTATTGTTTTTACCGTAAAGTTGATTGTAAATTGCAGCAGCAGAAAACATGGTATTCTTGTTGAGTCTTAAAGGTCTGTGTATCACAGCATTGTTCTCTCCCATGCCTTTTAAGTCCCACATCAGTTCAAACATAGATGGATATCGGATTATTATTTCATCTGTATCAATTGTTAGCATTGAAAATCCAGCACTTTGCATTAGTGCTCCTACGTCCCTAAGATGAACAAAGGGTGATATTCGTGGCGCTACACCTCCATCACGTTCAATTCCTGCTAGTTGTAATGATGACCTTAATTCATACAAAGTATCTCCTGCAAACATTGCTCCCAGAAATACTCCATCATTTTTCAAACAAGTTTTAATTTGAAGAAAAGTTGATGGCAAATTATTTATCCAATGAAGATTCAAACAACTAATTAACAAATCAATACTATCATTTTCAAAAGGTAGTTTCTCCTCGTTTATTACTATTTTACTAACCTTAACTCCTGGTTCGGGATTTTGTGCTTTATTCAAAATTTCTTGACATACATCGCACATTATTAACTCTTTTACATTGTCAGTAGAAATATGTTTTGATACGTGTCCATATCCACAACCTAGATCAACCACAAGATTAAATTGACGTTTGATGTCAAAAAGGCGATCTGATAAACGATATCCAACTTCGTCTTTAATGTATTCATAAACTGAACAATCTTCTGCAATTGCTGCTCGTTGTTTTTGAAAAACTTTAGCTTTTTGGTCAAACACAGTCATTGACAGTGGTTCATTTGCACATCTTAATGTAGCTAATTTTCTTGAAGATAATCTGATATATTCATTCACTACAAATTGTTTAAATATATTCATTTTGATTAAAGGTAGAATTGTTTATAACATAGCTAACAAATAATAAGTTATTGAGTTAAGATTTGTATTTGATGTTGATTAAAATTATTATGAAATAAACTGAATTTTGAGTCCAGTACATTGATAATTTACAGTGTAGCCAAGTTAGTAATAATATTTTACTTTAAGGTGATAACAACTATTGTATCTTGCAAAAGCTTTCTCTCAAATTTTTAAGTATTTGATCTTAACAACATATCATCTAAATTTTGTTCATAAACTAAGAAATTATTTACCAACTCCTTTCTTAGTGTATGATTTTATCCTATACATAAATTATATTGCTAAATGCCTGTAATCACTGACTAAGATAAATATGCCATATAAATTATTTTAAATATGCACTTACTCATTATTAGTATCGTAAATTTTAATCTGTGGCTGTTATGGATTTAATATTTAGACATGAGAGTTATGATTTAAATTACAATGTAAAACATACTTTGTAGTAATAAAACTTGTTTTGCATATCTATAAAAAAATAGTATGGGTTATGGAATATAAATGTGAAATACAACACGCAACATGCTTATTATAATATATATTTATTAATATTTAATATTATTAAATTTGACACTTTTTAATGTGAACAAAGTTTGAATTTGAAACATGTTACAAGTATTATAATGTTAAATCTTTAAACTCCTAGGCAAGAGTACAGTTAATACCTCTATTTTTTCTTCTAAAAAGTATTTAGGCTAGGCTTATTATACCAACACAGATAGGTTCCTGCAAAATATTATGTAAAGGTATTTGTAGGTATTTACTGCTGTGGTAGATGACAGAAATCCATAGCTCAAAATTACTTTACACATTATTATTTTAGTTAGTGTATAAAACTGACACATTTTTAAATTTGTTTATTTGTGCAGTTTTTAATTTATAAAACCTTTAATTTTCCATTAGTAGTTTATTTAGCATTTGAGTTATAAATATAATACCAGAAGAATAAGAGAACCTCAAGATTATTAAAATTATAAACATATTTTACGCTCAGTTATAACTTATGTATATATATGTAGTTATTAATTATTTAAGTTATTAGTTTAGGTTACTCCAAAATTTTATGAAAATATACTAGATTGTTCTCCCATTAGAAGAGGTGCGCTAAAATATTTAGAAAGCAGTATTTCATAATTTTGCATTTCATTAGCTTTTCAGTTTTCATTTTAATTTGCTTTATTTTCACAATATATTCAAAATAGTTACCTAATAAATGAACAGAATCAATAATTATACATTTAATAATATTATTAGTTAAGTATAGTTTCAAATTTAACTAAGATTTTTCTTTCAGGAAAACTATACGAATAAGGAATGAGAATATGTTAATATTTGATCCAAAACAAGATGAAACCCCCTTTTTTTTTCATGGCGTCAAACAAAACCCAAGGGATATTTCTAAAAAACAGCATAAATCAATAAAATATGATTTTCACCAGGTTTTTGGACCACAAAGCACCAATGAAGAAATCTACAATGAAAGCATTAAAGATTTGCTTGACAAACTTTTGTGTGGATATAACTGTTCTGGTATGTACTTAATCAAAATATTTGTGGCTTTGGTTAGATACATTAAATTACAATACAATAAACTCTTATTGTGTAATAGGTGAATTATTGTTGCCAATGTACCTACCATTGTATCTAGGTATTCCTTAGAATCAGTGAATCATAAAAATTTTGTTCCCTATTTTAGTTTAGGGGCAGCAATGTATTGTTTTTATAATTAAGTTTTTTTTTCTGTGATTATTTTTTGGGTAGGAATAAGAGCTATGCGCATACCCAAAATATGTAAAAAGTTACTGGCCCAAAATTGTACTTTTTTAAATTTTTGATTATTTTTTTTAGTTTTGATCCAAAATTTAAAAAAAAAAATTACAAAATGCTCTGAATGACTTACAATTTTCACATTTTGTTAGGATGAGTTAAACTATAGTCTTTGTCACTAAAATGAGTACTGCCCGTTATACAACAAGCAGCAGTTTTTGTAGTGGTGTTTAAGATTTATGTCCATGAATTTGGCACATATTAGCAACACAATTGTACATGTTAAGTTTCAATTGTCACAACGGTGGGTATGAATAATGTTATATTTGAGGACATTAATGTCACTACCAAAAAACTGCTGCATGGCACATGACTGTTATCGCTCATTTTTCTGACTATAATATACAAACATAATTTAAATGAATTTCTTGAAATATTTATTTAATATAAGAATAGATAAATTTAAAATTTCATAAGTTTCAAAAACATTTGAGCCAAGTATGTAATTTTTAAAATTTGTAGGGTATTTAACTTCTGAACATGTTAAGAAACAAAATTTTGGTAAGCAAAATCTATTGCTTACAAATTTAATATAAACATCAAACCAGTGATCTACCCAAAACTATGATTTACTCCAAAGCAAAGTTGTACACCCGATCAGGTTGTCCTTATTTATTAATTATTTTTTTTTTAAGTTACAAATGTAGTATCTACTTGTATTGTAAATTAAAATTTTTGAAATGGACTTGGTTAAATGTAAAATGTTTACAATTTGATAGGAATTTCTTTATTTGAGGTTTCACTGTAATGTATATATGATATATGTATGATGTATGTATGATAAATTTTATGTTACTCAAATATCTTAATATATTTTTGAACCATTGTTTTCTTTAGTATTTGTTTATGGTGCAACCGGTGCTGGAAAAACGTACACTATGTTGGGTAATGAAATCAATTATGGTATCACTTATTTAACTATGAAGGACTTATATGAAAAAGTAAACGAACAGCAAGATACAAAAAAGTTTGAAATTTATGTTTCTTATCTTGAAGTAATATTTTAAATTATAATGTTTAAATTATTTTATATCAATTATTATAATACTGGATGTTGTAATTTTAGGTGTATAATGAAATGGTATTTGATTTGTTGATCAGCGACAAAAAACCTCTGTTTTTGCGTGAATGTGGGAATACAACGTCTGTTGCTGGCATTACAATTAAAATGGTAAATAATGCTAATGAACTTATTGAAATGTTACGTAAAGGCAACTCCAATCGAACACAGCATCCTACTGATGCCAATGCTGAATCGTCTAGATCTCATGCATTGTTTCAAGTGTACATACAGATGACATTTAAACATACTGATCAGGTTAAAATGGCCAAGCTATCTATGGTTGATCTTGCCGGTTCCGAAAGGGCATCTTCCAATAAAGGAATGAGATTTAAGGAAGGTTCTAACATCAACAAGTCACTACTTGCTCTTGGTATGTTTATAAAATGACTGAATTACAGTCAAATGTTTTCAATTAAATTTGTACAAGTATAATAAATTTTAAGTTTTGAGTGCAGCAAGGATTGTATTTTTTTTACAATGTTTTTTTTTTTTTTTTTTTCACTTTAAGATAGTAAAAATTATCCCATCTCAACGAGTAATACAGTAAAATGTATAGCCATACATTATACATTATATAGCTATAGTATTATAGCCCTAAAAGTATGTTTATGTATAAAATTAGAACCAATTTTTAAAAGATTTACAGCTTTAATAATAGAAATTTTTGTTGTTTTGTGAAATCTTTAATTTTCAGTTAAATGTTTTTGAAACAACCAAAACAAAATATTTAGTATTTACTTATGTTTGGTTAACATAAATTTCAAAATTTGATTCATACAATTTTTGTTAACACAAATTTATATATTTTAATTTTTACGTTTCTGTCAAATTTTTTAGTTTTGCTAAACAATTTTGATTATGAATTAATTTTTTTCCATTTTTTTTCATCATATTATTTTTTTTATTTTTTATTTTTTTGTTGACAATCACTCTTCAGAAATTTAGTTAAAACTAATTAAAATGTTCACACATTATAAAAGATAAGTTCAATAAAACGTCATAGCAGTTCCAACAAAAATTGAGCTAAGTATAAAACTTTAAAATTTCCAATTAATTAAGTATCATTAGTGTATACAGATTTGCTTACAGATGTAATAAAATCATAAAACTAACAAATTATAAATCAGTGACTCACTCAAAGCTGTGACCTAATCCAATCTATAACTGGTTTTTTAATTTTTTTTTTTTTTTTTTTTGTGAACTATGCTACAAATCTTTAAAATGAATTTCAATTCAACAAGTTTAAATCATTTAATACATTTTAGGAAATTGTATCAATAATTTATCTGATGGATTGAGACATATACCTTACAGAGACTCCAAGCTAACAAGATTATTAAAAGATTCTTTAGGTGGAAACTGTAAGACTTTAATGATATCCTGTGTCTCTCCATCTCTATCATGTTATGAAGACACTCATAATACTTTAAAATATGCTTCTCGAGCTATGAAAATTAAATCTAATGTAAGTATTTTATTTTTAATATTTTACACCATGATTTGCAATCTTATTAGCTAATTTTGGAAATTTTAAAATGTATTATTTAAGTTGAAAGAAAATGTTATGGCTATCAATCGTCCTGCGTCTCATTATACTAAAATAATATCAGATCTGGAAAATGAAAATCAGCGATTAAAAAAAAAATTTGAAGAAGCAATGAAGTCTAAAGCTCCAATACTACCTGATAATTTAGAAGATCTAAAATTAACATTAGGGTCTTTAGTTGCTGCTAAACTAAAGAAACATGGTGAAATTCTTCGTTTGGAATCTGCGCAAAAAAAAACAGAACTGCGAATAGTTTTAAAAAAAAATTTACTTGAACGGTTCTCATTATTTGATACTCAAAACATTGATGAAGTGGTAAGTAAATTATTAATTATTACAAATGTATAATTTTGGCTGGCTTACTGCATTGAATCAAATTTTGCTGTATGTATGTGCATATATTCTTTTTCAACTTTACCAATCAAGTGTTCCCCAGTTTCACTATATATTGTAATATAATCTCTAAGAATTTGGTAAAGAAATATTTAGGTTTATTGTTTGACAGTATCTTAAAAACCAAAAGAAATCAGTTAACTCTGACTAGAATGATGATACTCGCAAATTAGTGACTATTTCTAACATTTCTGAATACTTAATACTTATATTTCTTTAATTCTATGGTTGTTAGAATCTATATTATAAATAATATTTGTACTTATCTATTATTTCTTTATGTTAAAAATTTTTGTACACAATAAAATTAAGCATGTCCCATATTAATAAAATAAACATATAAGTAATTATACTTATATGTTTATTTATTTATAATGAGACTCAAACACCATTCATATGTGAACCTTTGTTCCTTGGTTCATTTAAATCACTAGACTTAATTACACAATGACTTAAAAAAAAAGTTGATTGGAGCAATTCAAAAAATTGGTCCATTTTTTGTTTTCCTCAGAAACCAATCAAATCTTTGAAAATAGTCAAAATATCAAAAAATGTTTCAATTAAAGTACCATCTCTGATCTATTATCTATTTTTTAAGTTAACATACGTTAAAATTGATGCAGTTTTTCTACTAGAACATTTGATTACAAAAAAAAAAAAAAAAAATACAAATTCATTTATTAATATTAAAAAAATTATTGTTGAACAAAAAATATAAAGAATTATACTTATTACTTATTAGTTATTATGCTGTTTACTAATGAAATAAAAATCTTTAAATAAATAATTGTGGTACATTTAAAATTTTCAGTTTTGATTAATAGTTTATGGCAACAAAACTTAAAAATTAATCTAAATTATTCTAACTTCAAAATTCTTAAGTAATGAAACTAACAAATTATAATTTATTTATTTGGCATTTGATTACTCATTAATGTAGTAAACAAGAACTTTAATTAATATATCTATTACTAAATGAATAATACGTTTTAGTATGTAGTTGACTATAACAAGAATGCATAAATTATTTATTAATTTTTTATTAAAAGTATAATTTGCATATATTTTATTTTTCATATCATTACAAAACTCTTGCAGTAACCCAACATTATTATGTAATATATCAGTAGATAATGAAAATAAAAATTTGTAAGTAATATTTAAGAAAGTTTCAAAACTAGTTTAATATATTATGTACTGTACTTGAGCCTTCGGGCGTTTATTCAATAAAATAAAATAAATAAATAAAATGTTTTATAATCAAATCAACCATTAGCCTAATGTTTAATCATCAATTGTTAGTAAATATAAATATATATGTATTTTTTTAGACTAGTGAATTGAATCGAATTAATATGGCTATTCAACAATTTGAAGGGCGTATGGCTAGTATAAATGCTCAATTAAATATTCTTTGGGATGAAGCAATTGCAAATGATAGCGAGTTGAACTTGTTTGTCAAAAGACTAGAAACAGAAAATGTCAGACACTTTTTAGAAAATGAAATTATCCTGGCTAATTCTCAGGTTTGTGTTTATCAAATAGTTTTTAAAAATATGTTACTAAGAAAATTTATTTAAACCATTAGGTTATCAATGAACAACATGCTACTCTTCTTGAACATAGAAATGAAATTGGAATGATATTAGACAGTAATCTTCATATTAGCCAAGAATTAATTACTATGCTTGCTGAAAAAACTACTCAGTATTATAAATTATTGGAAGTTCATAATAAATGTACCGAAGATATGAAAAAAAATCATAATGTAAGTAAATGTGATAAGATTTTGCAGTTACATATATTTAAAAATAACTTGCATTTCTTTTGTTGTCTACTATTGTTGGATCTTCTTAATTTTCATATAACTTTGTTACAGAATATTACTAAATCATTTTTGGGTGGTTTGAAAGCAGTAAGTTGGGATTTTTCACCAGGAAATCAATGTAAAATTAAAAGAGATGCCTTCTTTAATTTAAATGAACTAAACATTGAAAATTTAAATGTTTGTAAAAAACCTGAATTTATAAAACCTACTAAATTGGAAGAATGCATGGTGAGTGGAGTTCTAAGCTTACTTAATGTTAAAATGCTTATAGATATGTAATTTGTATAGTTTTTTTTTTTTTTTTTTTTTTATGGTTTAGAGTCCATTGCAACTGATTGATGACAAATTGCAGCACATTACATTACAGCCAGAAAATGATAAAATTGACTCGTCACCAGATATTGGTTCTGATGAAACTGTTGAAATTTCACCTCAATCTGAGAGTTTAAATAATACATTTCTGCTAAAACAGATTGTAAATTCAGAATCTACTAAACGGGGTATTACACCTCATCGAAATAAACCAATAATTGACACGCGATGTCTAACTAAATCAATTACTAAGCCTGCCATTCAAAGAAAAAAGTTAATTATCAACCATAATAAAACCGTACCAACCAAAAAAAAAATTAACCAAGAAAATGTGCCGCTTGCCATGGCTGCATCTAGGACACTGGCTGATCCAACTCTTGCCAAAGCTGTTACCAAAACACGAACTATTCCGTCAAATAATATTTTAACTTCTAAGTCTGGTAGGTTCATTAAATATAAAATATAAATTGATGGTGGTTTTTTGCTGTTCAATGGTTTTTATGTTAATTTTACTCAGTGCTGTAATGAAATGAATACAGTGGTCAACAATATACACCATATACCTTCTTGTATTTGCACATGAATACCGAGTAACTTATTAGATAGTGTGGTATGTTCTGCAAAATATAGCTTTGAAAATAATGTGTGTATTAAAAATTGAACTTAGTTAACACAAAAATAGGGGTTTTTTTTTTGCCAGTACTGATAATAATAGATACTTGATTTATTAAGGTTTTACTTCAAATAATGAGTTAAATTTAAGATGCAGTACAGGCTATAGATTAGTATAAGGTTTTTTTGTGTAATAAATTTATTTATTTATTCATATGACATGAAACAAACAATAGCACTAGATTAATTATTTTAGTAACCATTAGATAACAGATTTAACTATCAAAAGTAACATAATAAACATTTAAATGTTAAATTTCAACATCCAGAGAATCTAGCCAGGCCACTGCCTTAGGGGTATCTTTTATAAAGTCCTCTAGATCACCGTCTTCTCTTCTCAGCTGACAGTTCAAAATTATATGTTGAATTAACTGCACGCCTGCGCCACAGTCACAATCTGGGCTCTTAAACCTTCACTTGTACATTGTTACTCCTTCCTTGTCCTGTGTGTACGCGGTCCAGTCTAACCCAAGTTTTCCTAGGGAGATCTATTCCTAAAACTGGGGGAGAACATTGTCTACACAAATACCTCCGGTTTTTCTCTGATCCATTCTTCCTGCCATTTGTCATGGGTACCCTTCCTAGTATCAGTGATGGTCATTATATGGTCTATATTGGCCAATTTTGTATGTGAAAAAATATTTAACACCATTAAAAAATTCTAGAGTCACCATACTTTTTGTTTTGATTATAATTGTTCATATCCATAAGATAAATGAACTATGTAAAAACTTAATTGAATAATGTTTTGGTAACTAAATCGGATATGTTTTGAATATTGATTTTACGTTCTTTTATGAATAATTTTTGTAAAGAACATCATGATAGATGCCCTAATAATTGGTTAATATTCATGTTATAAATTTTAAACAATTAACAATTTAGAATTTAAATTACTAACTTATTTCATATATGTGTTTATTATGTATATAATTTGTATATAAGGAATAATTTTTTGACTCTGCTTAACATATTTATAATGCATATTATGTATTTAATTTTACAGTAAATACAACTAATACAAGGATAACATCACAAGACTCAAATAAGACAGTCAATCTTAAAAACCAAAATCCCACATTGATAATGAGGTATCTTAATTAAATTACAGTGTTTATTTTTCATTTATTCCTCTATCTCAAAACTAAATGCTTTTTTCATTTCAAGACTTCGCACCAAAATATTTTATTGTTTTTAAAATTGTTTTTAATTTACACAAAATATGAATTTAATAAAATGTTGTGTTATGTTGGATCATAAAGAAATGTTAAGTTTATTAGTGACTCAAATGGAATGAATTGTGAAAAAACTCTAACATACTATTTTTTACACCTGCCGCTATAAGTTAGCTACGTGTAGTAATTTTTAAATCTTAGAGATTACTCTTTTAGATTTTAAGAGCAGTGTAAAATATACTTATTTTTAATGTTGTTTTTTTTTTAACAAGTAGTAGAAATTCTTTAATTTTTGCGTATAATAATTTAGAAAATAGGTTACTAGATGGGAGATCTCATACAGTCCTGTAGTTTTTATTATTTTATGTGATAGTTTTTGAACTTCATTTCATTAATTTACTGGCGTTTGTTACAATATTTATTTAGTATTTTCAAAGTTTAAATGCTTACTAACCCATTGTATGTATTAATACTTTTACTTGAACCTTCACTGTTTGAAATGGCTATACCAGTTTTTAGTACTAATAAATACATTTTCTGTGGTAATATTTTATTGGTAGGGAAATTATCCTACAAAAAAAAAAATGTCATAAAATAGATACATATTTTGATTATAGTGCACATAATACATACTAACTGATGCTTTTGTGTTGTGTATTTATGACGGTAAAATTGTTATATAAAGTAAATTTTTTGGGATAAGTTAATTTGCTTTGTTCTTAGTTCTTTATATTTAACAATTTAAATATATTATAGTCTATTATGTTATTTTATGTTAATTATTGTATGTATACAATATTCTACTTTAATTTTAAACTAGTAATTTATTGGTATAAATCAAGAGTTTATTTTACATTTAAAGGAAATAAAAAACAAGCATGTATTGTTTTACATATTTTATTTTGTGAAATGAGAATAAATTAGAGAATTTGATGTTGGATGAATTTTTATTCATTTAAGATGTAATAAACTTTGTTTTAGTATTTTCATGCTGTAATGTTTTATAGTTTTTTAATAACAATTTTGAATGCCATAATATTATATGTTAATTTAATTTTACCAAGAAAAAGAAAAATTGTAATTAGTAATTATTAATTTTTTGAAAACTTGCTTACAAGTCAAGTTTTTTTAGTTATTTTTGATAGTAAGTTAATAAATTACCTGAAGTTGATGATTGTTTAACTGTACAATTTTGTTGCATAAGTAATATTTTATACAGCTTTAGTTTTATTGGCTATGCTTACAGTGTTTTTATCATCATTGCTTTAATACAATGCTTTGACATAAATATTCTTTTAAATATAAGATGTTACACATTTTATTCTATTTTCAGGCAACGAAATTGGTTATAACAAGTCGAAGAATACTTAAATTTAAACGACAACATTATTTTATATTATACTTCAAGGTATTTTTTTATTAATTATAACATTCATTTTTGTGTGATTATTATGATTCTTTATTTTAATTGAATTTTAAAGTGATTGTAAGAATTTTTTTGTACTTATAATTTAAATTTTTTTATTAATAGGATATACTCTTAGCATTAATTGTATTCAACTATTATTTTTAAATTTGTATTTTACACAAATCTATCCCCTACCTTAGTTATCTAACATAGTTGTAATAAATATTTTTTCATGTATTAGTTATTAGTTATTACTAATCTGAGATGTAAAATAATATTTTGTTCTAAACTATAACATAAAAATGTAATTATAAGTGTTTGAATTTATTCTAATTATTAGTTATATTTTAATTACCATCAATTCGACTTTTACTAAATTCAATAATGTAGTCATAAAAATTTATTTTTTTGAATTCCTACTCTGGTCTATTCAAATTCATGTGCCTGCATTTTTTAATGTTCATAAGACCTACAATCATTTTTCATGTTCTATATCGGAAATTAAAATTCCGTCATTAAGAAAAAAACGTTTTGAAACAATTCTTCATTAAAAATAAACACTGATTGTGGTTATTTAAAATTTTAGATGTCATAAACTTAGAAACAATATTGTTGATAGTTTTAAAATAAGTAGATTTTAATATAATCATTAACTATGTTGTTTATAAAATTAGTTTGTTGGATGAATAATTTTTTCAAATGACACTAATTACAATTTGTGTTACTTATGAGGCTATTTGAAACTTAGCACTGTAAAATAATATACACCAAACGGCCTTGGTCTACTTCAAGGAAAATACATAATAAATACAAAACTGATGAAAGGGTACTGGTGCCAATAAACATTTTCATTTTCAAACACACTATACTTAAGAGATAAGTAAATAATTGTAAAGTAATAGTAGTAAAAATACCTGCCTCAAAGAATTAAAATAATCAACTTTACATAGATAGGTATATTGTATAATTTAAGTTTATTTTTTAAGTTAAAATTTTAAACTTTTTATGGTTTGATTGTAAATATTAATTAACATCTGATGTTTAAATGGTATCTCTACAATTATTTAAAACAAAATTTGTAGAATTATGTTTGTCTTACAAGATAGGGAAACCTTCCCTGTAAAGTTTGTATTGTCTATTAAAAAAAATGCATTGAATGTGTTTGGAATTACCTACATTTTATCACTAAGATAATTTGCCTAGGTAAAAATATATTTATAACTTCAACGTACTAAACTACCATCAAAACTGAAAACAGTTAATAGGAAAAATATCTTAACATACAAATGATAGAAAACAACTATTTGGAGTGATTCTCATGAATTTTGAGTACCTATTGGTTTGCTAAAAACGTTTTAAAAAAAACTGAACTTTTAATTTTTGCTAGTATTGTAGGCTTATGAGCTTTGAAGAGATTTGCAATGCACATATCCGGAGTTTCAGTTTAAATTTCAACCCCAAAATAGAACTATTCTGTGTTTCAACTATGACACGAATCTAAAATCTTACAATGTATCTTAATTTGTGATTGTTTTCAAGAATCGGGACCAAGCAACTCTGTTATTTGTACGTTGTGCCTGCCTACTACGTATTAACTGTGTCAAAAATAAATTATCGAGCCTCGAAATCCGTTTGGTATAACTACTGCGTTCTCGTTAATAGGAAGTATTTAAATCAAATTTTTAATTAATTATTTTAACATTTACAATTTTTTTTATTTAAATATTCAAACTAACTAAACTTCAAAAAAATTTTAGACTTAAATTTGAATGTCTATGCTCTATAAGGCAATGGTATGGTCTTATTAGGTTGGACACAAAATTGAGAATAGATGAGATTAAACATTAGAATAATTTCATCTATTCATAACATAGACATATAATTTGACATAGAAGTATAAATTCTAATATGTCAATGATTCATAAATCATAATAATTATTAATTATGCTGATTTCTGTGATTGAGTAGTGAGTACCGCTGATATCGGTATCCTTATCACAATAACCGTGATTATGTTCTAACAATGATAACGTTTGCAGTTGACTATCGCCGATTTCGCGAACTATTAAATTTAAAACTTAAAAGTTCTGTAGGAAATGTAGACTCTAGACCTATCTCTTTATTCTCCGGACTCTCATTCTGTTAGCGGTTTATGGCAGGTGGACCGATTATAATCTCAATTCTGTTGTTATTCGAAAACTATAATATGATTTGATCAAAACTTATAAACCATATTGTTTACATCCATGTTCGGCCCTCATTAAATCAATTCATAAATATAATTGTTCAATACACAGAAATAAAATGAACTTATTAAATTATTGTCTCCGAAGTAAAATTGACGTATCGCTACTTTCAACATTGAAGAAACGGTCGTATGCGATGTTTTATCAAACTTCAGTATTTCACTGTACACGCACGGTACTGTTGTCTGCAGAACCAACCTATGTTATCCGATCCGTGCCCAGCCGGTGTTTCATGAAAAAAATGGGATTGAATCCTATGTATGACGTTTACAACAAAAAAGCTGCAAAGGACCGATTGTCACCTACAGAGTACACTCTGATTTACAGTGGCACTGGTGAATTGTACGTGCGGTATCTATGTGGAGCAGTGATGGCTGCTTTGATAACTGTACCTTCGGTTTTTGTTTTAGCTTATTTTTATATTTTATTTACCGAAAGGAAAATCGACTTAAATACTTATCTTGAGGTATTGGCAATACCTCACTCGTCTTTAGAACTTATGGTCATGATACCTTCACTATTTCTTTTGAAAATAGCATCATATAGTTTTATTTCAAAGTATGTGTTAAGAATTTACAGACATAACACAAAATCACAGTATGTTGGAGTGTATGTAAATCCAGTTTTACCATGGAAAAACATAACTTGTCAGTTTGATACAGCTACAAAATTACCAGATGGTAAAAATTTCCTTGTGCCATGGCACAAGGAATACTACAAATTGGCTGGATATAAATCAATTGTCTTAAGAGAAAGATTCAGAAGACCTATAGATTATGAGAGAATGCTTGGAACAGAAAGAACCATGGACGATGAATAAATGATTGGTCAATAGATTTTTACTTGTAAGTTGTATTTATGTTAAAAGCAACCAAAATAAACTTATAACAGTTAAACAATAAAAATCAGGTTTTTAAAATTGTATTTTGTCATGGTAGGTAATACAGATGTTAGAACTTCATTTGAATTTAATATTTACTAATAATATAATAATTGTTACTACTTGTGTTTGATATCTGTCTAGCAGACATTTTGTACATAAATACATTTTAAATGGTTAGGTACATTTTAAATAATAATTTGCCTAACATTTTGTGTTTTCTGACAAGCTACAAAATCACGTTTTTATTAAAATAAAATTGTATTCAGTAATTTAATTATTATAAAAACTTTTGGATTGTCTTAAGATTTTTACAACAGTAATTTGATGACAAAAAAATTATTATATAATAAATCCTAACTAATTGGTTTTAAAAATTATTTTGTTTTAATACCAGCATCTTGTGTCTTTTGATACTTCACTGCTTTGTGTAATGCTGACAAAAACTCATGAACGCCATTACATTGTGGTTTTCTAACATAAATGGAATGCGCTATAAAAGTAATTTTTTTTAAAACTCGTCCGCTCAAACCAACACTTTCCCTAAAAAATAAAATATTGACGTTCATATTGATTGTTTTAATTAACTAGTAAATTATGTTTACTTAGAAATGGCATGTAGTTTTTGTGTTGTACTAAGAACTTCATTTTGTTGAGCGTTGGTATTAGGAATACGATCAAGTTTATCATGGTCTTTAACATTTATAATTAATTTTACCTGTTCAATAGTTAGTAAGATAAATTGTTTACACATTATTATTATTATTATTATAATTAAACACATTATTTACTTTAATGAGTTCCTCAATAGCTGCTTTAAGTATAGTGTATATTGCCATTTCTTGCGGTGGGTTAATTAGCATCTTAATGTCAGCTCTATCAGTAAATGCAGTATCAATGGCTTCAGTCACATTTGATGTTGTAAGAAATATGACATTAGGATACCTTAAAAAAACAACAGTATAAATAACAAAACACGATAACTCAAAATTGTAATCAAATATATTTACTTTCTTAAATTATCAAGTTGTGTAAGTACAGCATTTACAACTCTGATAGAGTCTGATGGTTCTGTGCCAGACAACACAGCATCTCGGGCTCGTGTTAAGCTCTCTACTTCATCAATTAGAATAAACACTAAAGAATCGCCATACTCTAATACTTCTTTGATTTGTTGAAACATAGACATTACTAATGATCCACTCTGAAGTTAAAAAATTCATTGGTTTATAATAATTGATTATTGTGTTTTGATTTGATTCTTACTTCGGAGAAATACTTGGACAACAAGTTGTGACTATTTATTTCAAGGAATTCAAAGAAATTATACTCTTTAGATAGGCGTATTGATAATTTTTGGGCCAAAGCCTTACAGATTGATGTCTTTCCTGTACCAGGCGGACCGTGCAACAGAATTAATCTATTATAACTAATTATGTTTGTGTTGACATTATGCCGAGCAAAGTTCATTCCAGTTTGGGCATAATTTAAAAGCTAAAATAAATATACAAATTAAATTGTAAAGTAAATAACTTATCAACAAAAACTGTTGACTTTTTCTAAAGTAAAATTACAATTTCTTTGACCGGTTCTTGAAACACCAATGATTCCCATATACCACAAAAATCAACATTTGGTAATATACAACGTCTCATCTTACACGAAGACTCATCTGAGGTAACATCATTAGCTAAACCGTTTTTATCCAATTTGTAAAAGTAGATTTTAGGTGTCAACGTTTCCAGATTAATAGAATCAACTTCTGTCTATAAATTATTTTTTTGGTTTTAATTGGCCCTAGTTATAAGTTAGTAAAAAAACCAAACCATATTAAAGACTAGTTGAATATCATTATTTTCTTTAACATCTTCGATTTCACAAATTTGTAATGACTCCACACAATCCGCCAACCCTTCAGTAACAAATTTAGTATGTGTAGACTCCAAAACAATTGGTTTGATGTGTTTTAATTCAATTTTAATGGCTTCTTCTATCTCTTCATAATTGATAGCTCTACAAATACACGGAAAATGCAAATAAGTTTGATTGAAAAACATTGTTAACAAGAAAATTATTGAATAAGGCATAATGATGTAAACAAGATTAGTCACTCTTCATACAAATTGTAGTTTGAAAATTGTTTTCATAAAACTTATGGCTCAGGTTAAATCAATAAATACTAATAATTATAATAAACACATATAAGTTTAAAACATACATAGGTATGTGTATATCTATAAGAAAACAAATTCCAAAGATGTGTATTGAAATACTTACTTTTCAGGTTTTAAGAGAACCTCAACATGCAAAAAGTTATTCATTATTTATATATATATATATTTATTAAATTAACAATATAATAAATAAATACAAAAAGTTTATAACTGAAAATTGGTAAAATGCAGTATTTTGTGTTCATAACACGCCTACTTGTAATTATTAATTAAAAAAGAATTAACAACAACTAACTAATAACTATGAGCTACTGACAGTAACTAGACTAGATCTAGCTGATATAGGTAAGTTTGAAAATTTCTAGAAAAGTTAGAAATTGGAATGTAGGAAATTTTAAATGGAACTCATATGATAGTTAGAGAGATAAGATAGTGATAATGTGTAACGGACTCAGGAGGTTCCAAACACAATATTTATGATCATAATTCATAAATCTAATGCACGAAGACTAGAGCTGATATCTCTATAAAAATTGGTCTAATGTCTATGAATACAGATTAATTATAGATAAATCATAAAGACTAGAGACAAAGAATACATTTCATGATTTAATAAAAATTATGTTCTGGTTATTCTGTGTTAGGAATCTCTTGTCTTCATGGTCCATCATTTATAATTTTATCTATATAATCGTGGACCGTGTCTGGTTCAATGTTTAAAACTTGGCGACTGCATCTGCTAATAATTAGCAGATTTTTTTTTTTATTTTCTAGTTCTTACTTTTATCTCTGTTTTCTCTTTTAAACTAGATACTTTTTGAAACTGACTTTTTTTTTTTCTTAAAAAAATATTTTTCAAAATGAGATAAAAAAAACAAAGCCAAGGGTCAAAAATGTTGATGATCGTGAAAAACAATATTGCTTATAAACAGTGGCATACCAAGCACTACATTTTGGAGGGTTATTAACTAATTTTTTTTTATTATACCCCACACAAATAAAAAAGCATTTAAAAAAAGTTTTTTTTCTATAAATTTAAAGGGGGGTGTTGTTCAAATTTGAATTATCATTTAAGATAAGAATAAATTAACTGAGAAAATTATGATTCATTATGAAATTTCAAATAACCTAGTAGCTAGTGACCATATTTTGCAAACAATTGTGTTACACAATAGTGTAATAACAATTGTGTTACACCAAGTACCTAGGTACTTTATTACAATATATTACTTTAAAACTCACATAAATTTACATTTAAAATTAATTTTGTAATAAATTTAATGTATCCTTAGTGCCCCTGGCCTAGATATTATTGATTAACACATCCAAAATTATTTCATTTGAATGATCAAAATTCAACATTATTTAGTTTTTACAGTATATAAAATCAAATAAAAATTAAATAGTTAGCAATAATCGCCTATCACATACCAGCTACTTTACTGATTACGAATGAATACAATTTTAGTGAACCAAAATTAGACTTATAACTTAATGATCTGGTTACCAATAGTTTATTAATCAGTTCATTCTGCATTAGAGGTACTTATTAAACTTACAGATGATTAAACGTTAATCTAGGGCTATTCAAATTATTACAAAAAATAAATCTTTAATACTCTTTTATTTTTGTGGGGTTTCCAGACCAATTTATTTTGAAAAAATTCTAGTATTACTAATTAATACAATTTTACTGAAATTTCATCTAAATTTTTTACCAACTTTGTATGTAATACAATTTGTTTATTTTGCAAAGATAACAGCTACCATAAAATATTAAATATTCCATGCTGTGACCTACCTAGTCATTCAAAATTAAACTAAAAATAAGTTGAAAAAACATACAAAAATTTAAACTTGAAAACTATCGCAATAAAAACTAATACACAATAAACAAAATAAGTAGTTACCAATCACAATATTGTATTAATATCATTGTATTTTAATATTTATTTATTATTATTCTATTATCTATGTTTTATTTTATTTCATTTACAATTATTCACACCTATATTTTATTTATTTCAATTCTTAAGCTATGTACAAACATATTGAACAGTAAATTGTGTTGTAAGGCAACTCACAGAGTAAGTAGTCCGCTATATTTATATTAATAAAGTTGATTGTACCTATTAGCTTTTAAAACAACTATCAACTTTTGAACTTCAGTATTTGTCTTTCTACCTGGAATTTTGTCAGTTGATTTTGAAAAAGTTCCAGTAGTTGGAAAAAGTTGATATTTGACACACATTTGTTATGAGAGTGTATTATGACAATACAGTATTATGGTTCAAAATGTGATTATGGAGTAAAGTTGGGAGGAGATAGACAAAGGTACCTAACTTCAATTTGAATGATCTACATTTTCAAAAATGTATACTTCATAGGGTTTATAATGTAGAGCAACTAATTTTTGCACAAAAATTTGACAATGGCACTCAAGTATAATATTAAGAAAAATAAATATTAGCTGTTTTTGGTATATTTATAATACATATAACTGTTAATTAAAACAAAAAAAAATACGGTGTTTTGTGTTTTATTGTATACTATTTATAAAACTGTAGAAATCCAGACAAATTCAATTTTAATTAATGTAATATTTCTATAAAATACAATTTCTAATCACACACGAAAATAAAAAGTTGTATATGATCTGGAGATGTATGATTTTCTTTAAATAACAGGAATACATTTACAACTTGATGTCATAACCAATTAAGTGCCTTTTTCCAATACATTCACCAATGTAAAACCACATTAATACTTCAATAGTAACAAGTGAATTGATAGTGGCCTCCTGAAAATCAACACAAAACACATTTTTTAAATCAAATTGTATTGAGTATATATTATGGATACACATTATGTAACTCAATAATTTACAATGTTTATAATACCTAAAGGTTAAAATAATAATCTATATCATAAAAAGTTAAATCTTATAGGCCTAGACTAATTCATTTCATTTTTAAAAATATAATAGTAAGTATTTAAAATAAGTGCATTGAAAAAACTGTTCCAATCATATAAGTTATAGGTACACGTGTGCTATCTACTGGCGTATGCTATCTACTGGCGTATGCTATCTACAAAAAATTAATACTTGTGTCATATGTTATCTACGTGAAAAAATGTATTCTCACCTTACCTAAATAATTTTACTAGAGCTTGTTGTTTTACGATAGTCATTGAAATTATAATAGATTTATAAAAATGTATCTTTTATGTCTCTGTTTTTTAGGCCAAACTGGTTTATCCTAAGTGCGTTTGGATAAACTAGTTTGTCCTAGGCCATTATTCTAGGATAAACTGGTATTTGATCCTAAAAAACAGTTTGGCCTGTAACATGTATATTTAATTATGTTAGGTTAGATTAGTGTCTAGGTTTGGATGCAATAGGTTTTAGGCTATTATCTGTTGGCGGAGCAAAGCAACAACGCCGAGCGAGCAAAGCGAGCGAGTGCCAAACACGCAACATCTTGAAAAACCTAGACACTTAAAAGTCACTCAAGAATGACATAAGTAGTAAAACACTTGTCGTTAAAAATAATATTTCTGTATAAATCACCTAAATTACTCATTTTCATACAACTCAAATAAACACAAAAATACAAATACGAACACGTTTATCGTTTATCAAGAACCGAACACATAATAGACGACACATCATATACGAATACAATCGTTTCGTAGTTGGTAATGTATTAAAAATAGGATGGAAAAATGTGTAGATAACTTTAATAATGTAGATAGCATAAGACACCTATAAATCGATTGTATATAGCATACGATACGTGTACCAAATTATATTACAAGTTATAACAAAAAATTGATTGGTAGATTTACCATGCTAATTTACAATTAATTGAAAACAAATAATTTCTGTTTGTCTGTAATTGAGATAGGCAAGAAATTTTAGTCAGGTGATTGAAAACAGGAAATCATAATTTGAGTTTTGGAAGAATGGTAAATGAAAACCACTTATCTAGCTATCGCTATGTAACGCCAAATGCACGAGTGTAATTAAAATTAAAAAATAGGTTTAAAAAGTGTACATAGCCCATGTACACTGTGCACACCAAAAATACAGGTAATAAGATCAAAACATTTATACATACTTTGACGGTGAAATTTTTCCAACGTCCTGTACGCGCAGACTGGATAATTTTTGAAATCTCATTTTTGACCTCTGGCAAGTCAGATAGCTTGGGTGGAGTTAACTCTACTTTGGCGTATTTTACAAACGTTTGCAAGTTTGGCTTTACTGTGTTTATAACAGCTATTGTAATTGAACAGAAATCAGTAATGCGTTATTATATTGTAACCATAAGAAAAAGTATTAAATAAGTCCGTAAATATTAAGATTGGACGAATATTATTAGGAAGTATTATATTTTATCAAGCAATACATTTGTACAAAAACTAGATAATACTTACAGCTTACAAAGCCAATTTTCTTTGTTATTGCTCCACTCATTTTGCAGCCGTTTCAAGTAATGGGAGCTTAATATGATTCGTTCACAGACCAGCGGGCAACGGGTGTTGTTGAGTGTGTTGAATTATTAAATAATCTGAATCAATTTACTGTGTACAAATCTGCCAACAGGAAAATGTTAAATGTAAAATGACTATGAATGTCAGCCGCCTGCTTTGAGCACAGGTCAAGTGATAAGCAAACAGCTGTTACCATAGATACATGATATTTTATCTATGGTCGCTACTAAATATGGTTATAACAAGTACTCTCCAAAGAGTTTCCAAACAAATTTTGTTTTTCCCATTTGAATCTGTGAATAAAACCACAGATATTTTAAAATATTATTTTACTAAGCAAACGGTTAAATTCCGAGGAAATATGCGCTCCTTATTTAAACAAACCATCGATTAGTTATAGTATAGTTAATCAACAGTTTATTTTCTAATTTAATACAAACATTTGGGATTTTATCTTATGTTAATTATGTCAAAGTTTTTTTTTCCATTTTTATTAAAATCTAACTAAATTTAGTATCGTTGTTAATTTTTATTTAATTTTGTAATTTACTTTGGATACCGAGAATTATAAGACCATGCATGATATAAACACCATTTTAATTCACAGTCACAGATCTCGTGTTATCATTTATCTATTTTATGGTCTGGACCACAGATAAAACGAAACATTATCTATATCTGTGCGTGTGGATTACACAATATTCACATCTTAGGTTGGAAACTTGAATTACAACTTACAAAATACAAGACACAATTTAAATTTCAATGGTGTTGACTGAGTCTGAAATTTTAATAGTTAATTGTGAACTTATTAAAGTATTGAAAATCATAATTCTTTATAGTTCATACTTAATTCATAAATTAATGATTTCTAGTCTTCATGCTTAAATTGTTTCAGCATTCAGTTCATCTACCCTATATTATCATTTAAATGTGTACATCATCTATAAGCAGCATTTTTCTTCTACCTACGTCTTGTGTCATGTCGTTTACGAATCTTTAATATTTGTTTTGCATAATGCTTAGAAACGATATAAACTCGGAATATTAGAAAACGTATGTTTTATTAATTATTACTGAGATACTGACCACTAATAGGTATTTAGTAAATAAATTTAAATGATCCTATGTATTAAAAATAATGCTAACTTTACATATAATTTTGTATTTTATCATCCAAATGGATTTTTTTTTTGTCTGAAATACTTGTATGGATATTAACGTTGGTCTATTTTCATTTTCATTTTATACTATGTTGAATGACGATCAACTTTAATTTTGGCCGTGAGTAATGACAACTATAACTTAATTACAATTTGAAAATATTACTGGTAACGGATTAAAATACTTTTTAAGTATAAATTTTTGAGATATTGATGTGCGCATCATACTACTATAATATTACAATTTTAAAACAACTGTCTTGATTATATTTTATTATTTTTTAAAAGGTGTATAAACACTACTGAATGGAAACTAAGGTGGACATTAATGTTTCTGATTCTAAAGAATATTTGCCTATTGAAAAACAAGAAACTTCAAGAAAACTCTTATGGGTTGATATCAGTAATTTTTCTGAATTTTGGCAGTTTGTAATTTGTTCATTAGTTGTATTTATTTTCTTTATACCATATGGATATCTTCAGGTAAATAAGTTAATTATACTTATGTTACTACAACAGTTTATACGTCTACCTATACATTTTAATTTTTAATTGATAATTTTTTCTTTTAGGAAGCTATATTTGCTATCAATGGTTTTAAACCATTTGGTTGGTACTTAACTCTTGTACAATTTTTAAATTATTCTATTTTTGGATTAATAGAGAGTCGATTCAATGAAACAAAACGGAGGTAATTTAAATGCTGTATATTATTCAACATAAAATATAAACTAGTAAATACTCAATTGACTTCAATGTATCCAAAATATTGTTATTTTCAAATAGGTAGTGATAAGTAATTATTAATAGGTGAAAGCTAATGTATTTGGCCTCTTAAAATATGAAAAGTCTTCCAAAGGAGTGTAAATGAAACAGTGTATTTTTAAAATGGTGGTGTTCAAAAATTTCTGCAAAGTACAAGTTATTAAAGCGTTAATTTAATCGTATCTGTGATTTAAATGATCTTTTTGAAATAATAGTAAAATAAATCTGAATATACAATTCATAAAAACATTATATTGGTGCGATTTATATTAAGGGTGGTCTAAATCTCTATAGTAGTTCAGGTTTAAAATTCAAATAAAAAAGTTGTTACATTATATATTTATATGTTAAATAGGTAACATAAACTGTGATAATTGGGTTTATATGTATAATATTTATATTATATGGGTATAATTGTTCAGTAAACTGTTAATTTAATATTAAACACATTTTTTGCTGTGCTCAGAATCAACAAACAATACAGTGTTACAAAAAAAGAATAAATAACTTTTAAAAGTTCATAAAAAAATTTTGTAGTCCATACAAAAATTAAAAAATTATTATTACTACTAACATTTTCCTATTTTTTTGTTTAGGATACCAATGGTGCTATATCTCCTTTTAGGATTGATACTGTTAGGTTCGATGGGCTTTTCTAATGCTTCACTTGGTTATTTGAACTATCCTACACAAGTTATATTTAAATGTTGCAAACTCATTCCAGTCATGATTGGTGGAGTGTTGATACAGCGAAAAGTGTATAAAACCATTGATATTATGGCAGCATTATGTATGTGTGTTGGCCTGATATTGTTTACTTTAGCTGACAGTAAAATTTCTCCATATTTTAGTTTATTAGGTAAATGTTTTACTATTAGCTAAATCATAAATAATAGTCTAATATTTATTTTCTAATTATGTTTCTTTTTCATTTTAGGTATAATTCTTATAAGTTCTGCATTATTTTGTGATGCCATCATAGGTAATTTTCAAGAAAAAATGATGAAAAAACATAACGCATCCAACGCAGAAATTGTTTTATACTCTTACTTTATAGGATTTTTATACTTGTTATGTGTGTTACTATTCAGTGGAGAGCTAAGAGATGGAACAGAGTTCTGCATTCAGGTTATAAAAATAATAATAACTTTAGAATTTAGCTTATTTTATTTAATTTGTCCAAATGTCCAAAACTGGGCAAGCTAATGATTATTTTTAACTTAATTAAGTTAACCAAATTTTTTCAAATAAATTAACTGTTAAACCGTAAAAGTTGATTCAAATTTTAAGTTGATCAGTTAAGTTAGTAAAAAGTTAACTTAATTTAAGTTAATTTAATTTTGTTAAACAAAATTTGTAAAAATTTTCCTAAATCATGTTCATATTTGCCTTTAGTACTATAATTGTTTGTTCTGTAACTGATTAGGGACTACAATTAAAGCTAAATTAAGTTTAGTTGATGTAATTTTAAAATAGTTATAGTTATTACTAATGTTAATTAATGAAGAAATAAATTAAGTTATTTTGCTACTAGAAGTAGTAAAAAAAAAAGTTCAAATTAACTTATCTTTTAACTTTTTAACTTGTTAATACCTAACTTAGCAATTTGCAAATGTCATTTTATATTATTGTCATATTATATTATGATAATGTTACGTAAATTAATTTTTATTATTTTACTATTTATTTGACAACTTTTTACTCACAAAAAAATGTGACCATTTTGCGCTTGTCATACAATAGATTAACCACTGCCAAGATTTAAAATTTCTTTATTACCTGTTATTCTTTGCTCCCAGAAGTTGGTATATGTCAAATATGTATTGAAGAGATTTGAAAGCTTGGCAAAGCTATGTAGTGGGCGCACGTACACTTAGATTTTTCAAAATATTAGTATACCCCTCCAAATTGAGTACCCTTTTGATATAATAAAGTTAAATAGATATATATTTATTTTATACTTAACTACATACCCCTACTATTATTCAAATTTTAAAACTGTATACCAAATTTGAGTTTTTTAATTTTATCGCCTCACTTCGGTTTCACTCAACTCTTCTGCATTGCCTTTGCATTTTTTATAAATCTTAGGGGTTGGCCACCTTTAGCCTAGACTTTGACTTGTCTTGATCATCCACGTCAATTTGGCGGCTGACAAAAGAACAGAACAGAGTATGAGTATTATGGAAATAAAAATGCTTGGATGGATAAGTGAAGTTCTATTCACTTTTGAGATTTAAGAGGTAGTATTCATGTTGCATCAATTGTAGACAAGATAAGAGAATAGACTAAGATGGTTTGAGAATGTAATGAGGAAAGAGGAAACAGAAGCAGTAAGAACGGTTATGAAAATGAATGTTGAAAAAAAAAGAGGAAAAAGATGTATGGAAATGATTGAGAATGATATGAGGGATGTTGGGGTGTGTGTGTGATGTGAAAAATCGAAACAAGTGGACGTATGGAACAAGGGTGGCCAAATAGCTGGGAGGAACTTGAAGGAAAAGAAGACATTTTATTTTTCTTTCACTCTTGTTCTTGCCTTTCACATCTATAACCATTTTTTTTATACAATTATACATATACCAGTCAAGCTGTATCAACACTTTAAACTTCAAAGCAAACAAACATACCAATGCACAATAAATATACAGTGTTTGTTAGCACTGTATTTCCAAATAGTATTCATTCCAAATTGACATCCATACTTCACCTTTTAAATGAGGACATACCTCATCATATCAATTTTAATTCTAATATAGGATATTTAAATATCATTAATATTTGAGTACAAACATTATGATAATTTTTATTATTTTATTTTATTCAGACCATATTATCAATTATTTTTATTTTATTTTTTTTAGAATCCAGTGATATATGCATACATATTTTTGTTTTCTTTGTCTGGATTTTTTGGTGTTCAAGCTGTGCTTGCTTTGATCAGAACTTGTGGTGCTCTAGTTGCTGTAACTGTCACTACATGTCGAAAAGCTTTAACAATTGTTGTATCATTTTTGTTGTTTTCAAAGCCATTTACGTTACAGTAAGAAAATTATGATGATATAACTTACAAGTTTTTACTATCTTCCCTCCAATGGATGTTACAGAAAAATTGTGTCACTTAAAACTTTAATTTTGACATTCTAGTTATTATTAGTGATTCAATACATAAAAGTAAATTTAATCAAAACATTTATGGACTTAACCCTAAAAGCTATTATTTTTATAATTTGTTTATGTTCTTGAAAATATTCTAATATTTACATAAGACTCGTGTTTGCTACACAACTTTGACTTAAGCTATAATACAGTGATATAGATTTTTCTTGATTAGCTATTTGTTAGGTGGAGATAGTAAATGCTGGTATGGCATTATTTTTATTAAATTGAAAAATTGATTTTTTTTCTAGGTATGTTTGGGCTGGATTACTTATAGTACTAGGAATTTATTTGAATGTTTTAGGAAAAACAAATGTTGATTTAAAAATCAATTTTAAAAATCATAACATTTTTGGAAGTATAAGAAAACGAAGAAAATCGCCTATGGTAGTTTAATAAAACTACTTAAATTTATTCCAATATAATTGTGTATTATTATTATTATTATTATTTTATTATAATATATAACTATTGATGTACTCTAAATTATAAATTGTTGTGTACTCACTTTTGGTTATTTAAATTTTCCTTTGGACCTAGTAAATGTCATAGTTTAAAAATAATACTTTCCTAGAAGGAATTGTACATTTCATAACACTTCTACATTAAATAGTAATTATAAATTGTTCTATTGTTTATGGTTTAATTTTTTTTTTAATTTTGATGTACATACTTAGAAGACTGATTACTTAAACAAAACTAAGCTGAAGGCATTAAAGAGTCTTTTAGTCTTATAATTGGAAAAACAACCAAATTTTTGAGAAAATAATTCTTCTCACCAAAAAATACTGCAAGTGGTTTTAATGCAGCAAAATGTATCACTGTCTATCAAGTATTAAAATAAACATTTTTAGTATTTGGATTTTCATAAACAGTTAATGAAGTCAATACATAACCTTAAAATTTTCAACTAAAAAAGCTGTTTATTATACAAAAATATACCATAATATAACTTATTGTTTACATTTATATCTAATTATTAAATTTTGTAAAAATCTATAAAGTTTGAAAGTAAGTTAATAAATTTGATATTAAAAATATCTAGGACTTAGAAAAAGTGTAGTATTTATTTATCATAAAATACGTGTATAGATTAACATAATTTACAATCTGGATGATTGCCATTGCAATATTTGTGAATTAGCCAAAAAATTATATGGCCTGATGGCCAAGTGATAATGTAGCATAAAGTCAAATTCCACAAACTGTATCATATTTATTTTACTTTATGTACATCTCGCATTCTGACATCACAGTATAAAACATAGATGTTCAGTATTCTAATACCAAAATTCATTTATTTTGGCATCATCAAAAGATATATATTTTTATTTTCTCAATATTTTTAATGTATATAAATAATTTAAATATAAATTCAATAGGTACTTAGACTACAAACTTAATTATAATATTGATTTATATTTATTTCTGTACACTATTTTCTAATGTTTACAGCTTTTTCCTCTGTTAACTCTAATCATCAGTTTGGCAAATGTCAACAGTTGTTACCAGTTACAGACTACAAGCCGTGCAGTATAGCTGCTGTAACTTAAGTAAATATTGGTAGCTAAGTACTTAAATATAAACAGTTTAGTTTGAAATTATTCCATATTTATTGAATAGTTTCCTTGAGTATTAACTAATACCTACATATTAAATATATACATTGTAATTTAATGAAATGAAATCTTTGTAAAAGGTAAGATTGATCTTTTTGGTGTTGTTTCACAGTTCATACTACCATGTTTTTACTTTTGTCTTCAAGTACCTACTTTATAAATAATAAGTTTTTATTTTTTATCCAATTCATTGGTTTGAATATAGTATTATATCTACAATAAAACTACTTAGTGTAATTGTAAATGTATTTTGGAAATTATACTGCTAAATTGCCTTTTCTAGTTTAGGTATATTACAAACATCCTACTTATTATAGGCTTAAGCACAGTAAGTTCATCAAAACTTAGATAAGAGTAGGCTCAGAGTCACTTGAGATAATAGATCATATTTTTATTTACATATATATGAGTGGGGCTTGGAAGTTTATGTGCTAAAAACTGTATATAACTGTATCTATAACTATAACTAATATGAATTTTAAATTTTTGTTTTTTTTTAAGATTAAATTTTTTTTTTTTTTTATCAAACCAATAATTAATATGGGGACAAAAGATACAAAATTTAAATAATTTGGATTGTTTTATTTACCTTAAACATTACAGTTGACAATTGAGACTTTGACACCGACCAACATAATTTTTTAAATAGAAAATATATTTTATATTATTTATTATAATTTATTTATATTTTTTAAAAATAAAAAGTTATTGTTTGTGTACAATTTTATCAACAAATAAATAAACAATATATAATAAACACACAAAGTACATTAATTTTGTATATTATTGTTAAACAATTAAAAATACTCTAAGGAAAAAAAAAATTAATTAACTCTTATATAGGTATGCATTAAAATACAATTTTATTTAAAAGTTTGAATATTTATATAAAAACCTCAAAATATAGTAACCTCAAAATTTTCAATAAAATATAACATCGTTTTCTATGTTTAATATTTTTATTTTTTCGTAATTATCGCTGCTTATCTTGTTCTATGTTGTTGCGTACCCAAATTGTAATTTTAACACCACTGTATACAAAAGAAGCCATAAAACAATTCGCTGAGTAATGTTGTGCCACCTCTTTTGAACTTTGGAAATCGAAATATCTTGGCCCTGATCTACGAAGGACGAAGGTTAATTATTAAATTATATAGGTATAGTACAAGCATAATTTTGCCTTGTATACAGTCATATTCGCAAACACATTATAGTGATTATTTTAACCTTCGAGTCTTGTACATTACACAAGCGTGGTTTGAATTAATAATATTTTTCTTTTTATTTGTGTGGTATATAGTCTACAGGACAACCAGTAACCAGTAAGGTTTGACTTATAATCATATAGACTTAATAATAGGTCTATGCTTATAATAACCTTTTAACTGAATTTTGTACATAGTTCAGAAATGTAGTGGCTAATTAGGTATTACATCCTAGGACTTGAGTCATTGAAAACATAATATTTTAAATTTTCCTTATTCACTTTTGGTCGCAGAGTTAAGAGTCAAGCGCTGAAGTTGACAACATTATATTAGTATTACCTATATTATATTAGTATTATATTGTGTTAGATTATTATGCCTATGTTGAAATATGTATACGCAGTAAAAAGTGTACTATTTTTGTGATATTGGGTTTATTATAAATTTAGTAAAAAAAAAAAAAGTCGGGATCAGTCTAGGTCGCATGAGTAGTTTTACGGGATAGCGACTACGCTTTGGGTGAGTCACTAGTCTAGAAGTTTTGGCTTAAACTCATAATTTTATATCTGAAAGCAACAATAAATCATTGCCTTTGAAAATACGATTCTGAGCGAGCTCAGTTGTCTAGTATACGTCCTGGTAAAAACAAATTTAACAACAAAAACTTTTATCAAACCTGTATCTTTTCTATTTTAGTATTATGTAAAAGTTTCAGCTTGGTCCGACCTTCATTTTGGATGTTACGATAAAAAAAATCTAAATCGATGTGTAAAAAACACGTTTACCGAAGTTATTTGTTCTCCCTTAAGAAATACACAGCCCGAAATGACGAGTTTAACGACAAAAAAACAACGTGAAATCGGCTATAAACCAAAATTGTGTGAACCAATTTTCTAAATTTTTTAACCGCATACGTAAAACTATCTTGTTTAGATTATATTAAAGTTTTTTGAGACTTAAACATAAAAACTAGAGGTTTTATGGAATAATAATTGCCGTAAAATAACAAATTCAAAAATTTCAAAGTTTCATAACTCCCTCAAAAATGATCAAAATCGATTGAAATTTCAGCAGTTAACTCATAAAACCCTTCTTTAATGACGTATGTAAATTTCAAGTCAAACGGAGCAATTTCAAAAATTGGGACGTTTTAGTTTTTTCCTCATAACTCCAAAAATAATCAAAATTTAAAAAAACGCTTCAATTAAAATACCATCTTGTATCAATTATCTAATCTTTTGAGGTATCATACGTTAAAATCTAAGCATTATTTCTACTAGAAAAAGTGTCCACACAAAAAAAAAAACATCATTGTAAAAACAATACATTTATCACTGGCGCTCAGAATCTAAAAAGTATTGAAAAATGGTGTGATTTTGTTATAACAACGAAATTACGCTCTATTGTGCAATTGATAGGTACCTACAAAAATCGTATTAATTTCTCAAATAATGGTCCAAATGGTTTAAAATTTTCAAACGTTATTTATAGTCAAATAAAAAATTCTTTTGGAATTTTTGGACTATTTTTATTGCTAAATTTGGTTTTACCAGGACGTTAACTTGATGGCTGAGCTCGCTCAGAATCGTTTTGTCGAAGGCAATGATTTATTATTTTTAATGATATTTCTGATATTAAATAATACGTTTGAACTTTGTACCACAACTTCCAAACCAGTGACCCACCCAAATCGTAATCGCTACTCCGTCAAACTACCCACGCGACCTAAAGTGATCCCGGATTTTAAAACCGAATCTCTTAAATATTTATTTATTGGGTTCTTTTTTTTTCGAGCACATTTTATCCGGTGCTTTTTATACCAATATACGTCATTTTGTATGGATTAATGGGTGTATGTACTTCTATTCTTAATACACCCTTTGGCACCCCTAAGATGATGCACTATTGTCTATTATATTGCTACCCTGCAGTTAATATAATAATTGTAGACCTATAAAAAAATGTAAATGATGTAATTTGCAATTCTGATTTTGTAGGTGTAAAATATAGATGGTAAATTTGCGAAATAAAGAATCGCCCTGTATAATATGTTATGTTAAATGTATAGAAAGGGTCATGACGTCAGACGTCGATAAATACGGGCGTAGTGCGTACGCTGCGAGGTTACGTATTTTTTTTATACAATAATCTTCTGTAGTTCTGTGTTTGTCTACAGAGTTCAGAATACTATAAAAAAAAAAAAAAAATTGATAAATATCTCAATATAGTCAATATTGATTTTTACAAGATGGTCGGGTGTCACTCATCCGTCACTCGCGTTTCACGATAGACTCTCAGTATTAATTTTTGCTGGTCATTGCTCGGTACTTTGGCGTCGCCCTTCTGGTAAAACTGATTAACGAAACATTTTGTTACACCCGGAAAGTGAAAGTGACAAAAAACAAATTTTTTTTTCGGTTTATAAATTTAAAATGTTTAAATACTTTTAATAAAATATAATAGTATAAGTTATAGGTAAGAGAACAATATTATAATGGTTGCATTTTTTCTTTAAAATTTATTATTTATTGCCATATAATATTATGAACGATTCTGAATTGTCGGGTGTTATCGATAAACTTTTATTGCGGGGTCGATCAAAGTTGTACTTGGAGTGAATGCGTGTAATTTTATCATAACAATAATAATAATTGTGTTCGGTCCAAATATTTTGTTTGTCGATAACACTTGGCTGTTGGTCAACACTCAACAGATTGTAACATTCTTAACTATTGTGAATGTATGTACTATAAGTGTGCTGTTCATTATTATTATGTACAATCAATATTACAAACAAACGATCGTCTTAATTAGTTAATTACTTTTACATATTTATAATTAATATCATATATAGACTGATGCTATTAGTTTGTTACTCTCATTTGTTAAGTCGTCGTGGTGTCTGGATTGTTTCACTTTTGTAACATTAAAATTGTGTTTGTAAACCTTAGACGTTATCTTATTGTACAAACATGTCACTGGAAAGGCTTAATAAATTTGTCAGGTGTTCAGTGAACTACAATTTGTGTCAATACGCCAAATCACAATTAGAAATTTCGCCGTTTTTGAAGTTTTCCTTGGAATCCAGAAACACCTTTTCTACCGGCCAAAATATGCCGTCCAGCTCGAGGGTATTGAATCTAGATAACATGAACCCCAATGTAAGGATAATGGAATATGCCGTTCGAGGGCCGTTATTGATTAGAGCAACAGAAATCGAGAATGAATTGAAAAAGGTGTGTATATAATTTGTATACATTTTTTTTATAGTGTGTACTACTTGTGTATTGACTTAGCACCTTTAGCATAGTAATATTTATTTCTGCAATAGTAAAATCATATACATAATATTATTATTTTTTTAAACTACAATATCGCAGCACCCCCCCGATAAGCAAAAGTTTGTGTTGGGAGAGCGTTTTTAAAAATATAAATACATCACATACAAATTATTGAAACAAAGATAATGTGATTAAAATAAACTTTGTTTACCACAAGACTTAATCTAAGATAGTACAACAAGAGAAAACTACATATATTTTATTGTTACATATTATAGTAACTATTATCACAATATATAAACAAGTGTTTTCAAAAAGTACACTATACATAAGTCAATTTTCAATTTTTAGGGCGTTGAAAAATCATTTAAAGAAGTGCTCAAAGCAAATATTGGCGATTGTCATGCTATGGGACAAACACCAATTACGTTTATACGTCAGGTATAATTTTAATGTATTCTTATTTTTTACAGTCGTATCAATTTACTTACAGTAATATTATTCTTAAGTCTTAATTTATAAGCGCAGACAGAAATGCTAAAGGTTCCTATTAATATGAAACGCTTATCAAGTATTGTGTTCTTAAATGAGTTAAGTAACAACAGTGCTGAAATTAGAAAAATATTAGTAGGGAGACTCTGTAAAGTAAAAAATAATGAGTGTTCCTCTTTCCTTATAGTCTTCTATAGGGTCTATAAGCCATTAAATTAATAATAGTGCCCTTAAATATTTTGAAAAAAGTAGAGCAGCTCTATAGAGAATCTACTTCCCTCCTCTCTCACCAATTCAAGAACCAAGTAGCAGTATTAAAATTTAATTTTTAACGGTTTATTTCAATATCTATGTTTAATTAACATGCCCAGAGTTTTGATTTATAAATGTATTTTCACAATTTGTATTATATTATTATTATTTTTTGATAAAAAATTTTTCAAACTTATGTAAACAATTTTGATATATAAGAATGAATTTAAGTACAAATATGATTAAATTATGAACCATTTTATAGCTGAACATAAAAATTTTTAATTTTTTATCATTTGACCCTGCATTGGCGAACACAAGAGGGTTTTTTGGAGTTTTCTTCTCAAATATAAAGTACCTTCAAATTTGTATACGCATTTCAAAATTAAAATAAACTATTTAATAATTTTTTTAGATTTTTTCAAAAACTTTCCCAAACTATTTTCCTGCATTTGCCTTTGTGACCCTGTGTTAATTTTGTGAGCAGTGATTTATTTTTGCTTATAAATTAAGTATAAATCTTCAAACTACTTCTTCCAAACTACTGATCTCCCCAATAAGTGACCCATCTCACTCGTGGTTCTCCTTTTTTTAATTGTTTTTTGTATATATTTTCATAAAGGTCTTAGCTTTGGTTACTCAACCAGAATTATTGGATGATAGCCGCTATCCTGAGGATGTTAAAGAACGCGCAAAAACCATTTTGAAAGGTTGTCGTGGGGCTAGTGTTGGTAATCATCAATTTAATTTAAAAATTATATTATATTATGTGCGAATCATAATTTTTAACTTGCTATTATTTGATCAAATAACAATTATGACATCATATTTATTATTTAAGGAGTAGTTTTATAGTCATTATTTTATAGTTTGTTTTGCCTTCTTTATTATTGTTAAAAATTCATCAATATCTTTCAATTTGATGTTTTTACTTACTAACCTAAACTCCATGTCCTTGAATTATTACATTTTATAAATAGTTTGCCATGCATAACACTTTAGTTTACACAAAGTTTAAATTAGTACCAATTCAGACTGAGTATTGTGTACTAATTATTTATGAGTTTACGACTGATTATTGTCGTTGTACTACATATTATACAGGGTACTTGATGTGCTTAATATATATTACTTATAAAATATATACTATATAGATATTGTATCCAACTAAATATTGAAAACTCTTTGTATTATAGTACTGTTATTACTTATTTCTAGTTGTTTCAAAAAATTTTTAGTGTTTATAAAATTTTACCTATTGCTTTCATCCATGGTCCTAAGTATAGTTGACTTTTAACTCCTTCAAAAATTGTTCAAATGTATTAAAATTTTATCACGCCATTCAAATTGATAAAATTGAACTACTGAAAAATGTTAGACAATTTTAATTATTTTTAATCTAAATATTGAAAAAGATTACATTGTTTGTTAAATTTTAATTCTTATATATTTTGTTGAATAGGATCATATACAGATTCTCCAGGAATAGAAATAATAAGGAAACACGTTGCTCGGTATATTAAACAACGAGATGGAATTCCTAGTGATTATTTGAATGTTCTCCTGTGTGCTGGTGCTTCTGATGGAATAAAAGTTTGTAATTTATAAATGTTAAATTTTCTTCTAGATTAATGTTTTATTTATTATTTTTTTTTCAAGTCAAGTGAGTAGATTGAAGTTTTATTTAGTATTTATGTTGTTAATTTATTTTAACTAACAATTATTGTAGGCTATTTTAAGATTATTGGTTGCTGATGTTGATGGAAAAAAACCTGGTGTAATGATTCCTATTCCACAGTATCCATTATATTCTGCTACATTAGCAGAGTTTAACATGCAACAAGTGAGCCAGATCAATAACTAATAATTATAATGTTAATCATAAGCTTTTATACTCGTATGTTGTAATATAGTTGAAATATTTTTATTTTATTTCCAATTTAATCAAATTCTTTAAAATTAATTTTTGCTAAATTACTATATATTTAAACATTTTGTGTTCTAGTTTATTATATTATTAAAAGAAGGAAACTTAAAAAGAAACATTAATATAGTTTTTAAAATAGGATTTTTGTACTCAGTCCATTCATGTTGTAAGTTAACAGTTCATAATATATCATAGATAGCTTAAATTAAACTTTAATCTTGTATTATCTATAGCTGTGGGTTAAACAATAATAAAAAAAAAAAATATAGGTCATTTGAGAATACATTTTTATGATTAAAATAGTTCTTTGATCTTTATAATATAGAAGTAATTCCTCATATGGTTATATACACACAAAAACTGGTTTTGTTGTTACTTTTGATCAGTAATATTTAAACCTACATATTATCTATCTTTACCTATGATTTAATTTAAATTACTGAAGTAATAGTTTTTTTTTTTTTTTTTTTAATATTTAATTAAAAATTTGTTTTATATACTTTTATAAGTTTTTACTATTATCTACTAAAAAATATAAAAAAACTAAATACATTTTATTTAAATATCATCTGAACAGTATTTATCATATTAGTACCTTACAGTCTACTGATTTATCTATTTTAATTTTGCTTGTATTTTTAACTATTATAAAGTTTATATAATTTTATTTTTATTTTTCAGGTCGGATATTACTTAGATGAATCGAAAAATTGGGGTTTGGATGTCAACGAATTAGAGCGGTCCATAACAGAAGCACGAAAGCATTGTTACCCTAGAGCCATTGTTGTTATTAATCCTGGCAATCCTACTGGTTTGTTATGATTTAGATACCATTTAAATTCATAGTTAATCATTTAAATAATAAATGATTACATTAGTTCTATTGATGCTGATTTAAATAATTAATTAGGTCAAGTACTTACAAGAGAAAATGTGGAGGATGTTATAAAATTTGCACATAAGGAAAACCTGTTTTTACTTGCTGATGAGGTAAGTTTTATGTTTTGTTTCAAACTAAGTTTTATGTGTTGTTTATTAATTAGTAGGTACCTATTTATTCTAATTTTTAGTTAAACAATGTTTGAATAGCTCATTTTTGTTTACACATTAGGTATATCAAGACAATGTTTATGCTGAAGGAAGTAAATTTTATTCGTTTAAGAAAGTGTTAACTGAATTAGGGCCTCCTTACAGTGAAATGGAATTGGCATCATTTATGTCATGCTCCAAAGGTATATTATATTAAAAATATCTTGGGAATAAATAGTAAAACAGATTTATTTCAGGCTACATGGGAGAATGTGGTTTGAGAGGCGGCTATACAGAAGTAATTAATTTAGATCCTGAAGTTAAAAAAATGTTACTGAAATCAGTATCGGCTATGTTATGTCCCTCAGTTCTTGGTCAAGTAAGTATAAGTATAAACTTATTTTTGTTTTTGCATTAATTTGTTTGATGTTTTAATTAAATAGACAGTAATGGATTGTGTTGTGAATCCTCCACAACCTGGTGAACCATCTTATGAAAGTTTTCAAAAAGAAAAAACTAGTATTCTTGAATCATTGGCGTTGAGAGCTAAAATGGTAGTCGATACATTTAACAGCATTCCTGGTATGTCTTGCAATCCAGTTCAAGGGGCTATGTATGCTTTTCCACAAGTATGTTGTATTGAATTTTAGGGACATGTTTTTATATTTCACAGTTTGTTTCTTAATTTATTAATAAACAATTTCATCTTGAACTTACAGATTAAGTTACCCGAAAAAGCAATTCAAGAAGCCAAAAGTCGTCAAAAGAAACCTGACGAATTTTATGCATTTGAACTTTTAGAATCAACTGGTATTTGTATTGTACCTGGATCCGGGTTTGGACAAGTTGAAGGAACTTATCATTTTAGGTAAATAATACATATTGTTTTGTTTGTTTGTCCCATTGCTTGTTAAGTACTTAAAATATACAAATAATGTAGATTATAATTGTATCAAATTAAGTAAAGAAACTATATTTTCTTATATATTGAAGTATAAATTTGGTTAATTGTTTTATATGTTTTAATCATAAATATATTTGCTTTCAGAACAACTATCTTACCTCAGCCAGATAAGTTAAAAATCATGTTGGAAAAGTTCAAAGAATTCCATATTGAGTTTTTAAAACAGTGGAAGTAATTTTTAAAAGTTTAAAGTATAGCAATAAATAATTTAAAAATAGATAAAATATCAATATTTTAATTTTACAGTTAATACATAGAGTAAGTAATAGGCTACCTAAATGTTGAAAAGCTTACAATATTTTTTATTTGATTTAAGTATCATATTTTAGCCAAAGATTTTATTGAAACTAACTAATTTTATTATTTATTATTTATGCTTTACAAGTTGTTCCTAAATTTGTTTGCACATACTTAATTTAATATTAATCATATTAATTTACCATTCAATTTTAACTATCATTTCAACTTAGTTACCAGCATTTAAGGTTATTGCTATTTTTGATAAGTTTTATGTTACTGGAGTAATAATTTATTTTACCATTCAAGTTTGCCCCAACATTGAGACTAATCAAGTATATTTTGATCTGTTTATGTCTTATGAGTATTTCATTTTAATGCGACTATTTGTATTAATTACTCAATTCAAATTAATTTTCAAGTTGTACTTATTTATATATTCAATTGAATTCCAAAGTGAAATTACACAGTTACTTATTTTTCCTAGACATATTATTTAGATTTTTGTACCAAAATAGGAGTATGTAAAATTGTGTTTGTCAAATGACATTCATTTTATTACTAAATTATACTTAATTTTATTAACTTATGACTATGCTGAGTTTATCTAAAATAAATGTACCTATTCAAACTTAATTAGCAACATACTTAATTTATAATATTATCTACTACCTAGAGAACATTATGTAACATTTTTTTTTGTTAATATGTAAGTTTAATAAAATTAATACCTGGTTTTCTCCAATTCCAAGTTAAAATTCAAGAAGTTAGTATTGATATACCATTAACACAGTGTAGATAAAATATCTATTCAAATTATTTCATTATGCCTTAGATTCTGACTGGTCATTAAGATAAACTGCCTCCATATTTTTTCTACAGAGGAAACCTTATCGGAATACTAAATTACCTCTTCCAGCTAAGAAAACTGTGGTTTTTATGACCAGGAAAAAAATTTAGATTACAATTTTATTTATTGGTTTACCATTAAAGTTATATCAATTAAGGTTTCTAAATAATACTTTTCACTTAAAAACTTTAAAACAATGTCAAATAACATCCAAATTTGATAACTGTACAAATATGTAATATTCTGGTAGTTTAAAACTACAAAAATTCATTAAGAAATGGAATTCACTTTAATGATAGGAAAAAAAAACCTTTTACATTTTTACTGAAATTTATATCATGAATAAGTTAAGTTGAAACCCAAAAATGTAAATACAAATCCCAGTTGCGAGTATGCGATTTGATTGATAATAGAAACATTTTTTGTACTTCTTGGTTTAAAAAAAAAAAATGCTTATTTTACTACTAGAGATACTAGAGACTAGAACAAAATTGTATACAATGAAGTATTCATTTTTTAGTGTTGTATTGTGTTCTGTGATATTTCATTTCAATGTCTTTTCGAATAATGCGCTTTTTACTTTTTAAAAGTATTCTATCATACTGTTATTTATTTTTTTGTATTTATAATAGAAATACATTTTTGTTGACTTTAAAATTAAAACTAATATTTGACTATAGTTAACATTTTTAGTTATGATTTACCATAGCTTGTCTTGAAAATAGTATTTAAAAACATAAATAAATAAATTATGTGTTATCAACCATGCGTCGTTTTTATTTAAATGTCAAAATCTTCAATCTACAATAAATGTTTTTTACTATATATAATTTTTAATGTAAATTAATTTTTCAAAATGCTGTTATTCTTAATTTATAAGCTCCTCAAAACAGATCTACTATATTATTATGACTCCAATAGATTTTGTTAATTTGTATACGAGTATATTAACACAGTTTAGGAAGACTTCCAAAATTGTTTGGCCTCATTTTCATATTAATATGTTCAGAACAAAAACTGTTTTCAACAAACTTAAAAACAATTGAGGTTTCATATTTAATGTGTGAAACATAACTATTCATTTTATGTTTTTCTTTTCTGAAAACATGTATTCCAAGAAAAATGCATCCTGATCCATTATAAATCCAAGTACCTAAAGTTTACTAATCACTAGGTTTCACTGAACCCACGTTTACAAATAACAGCATTGTGCCCTAAAGAAAAAACATGCTCACCAGGGTCTTCAGGACAGTGAAAACAGTCGACCGTAGAAACAATGTGTTACAACAGTAGTTAATACCTAATATTTGACATTTGTCAATCAATAAATATCTTAAGTTTTCATAGAGTAAAAGAAGCTAGATGCAAATTGAGTGATTAAAAAATGGTAGTCAGTCACGTTTTATTAATTCCTTATTAGAAAAATAAAAAAATAAAAAAATATTAAAGTATATTGGTTTTAATCTGTTTTATTTTGTTCTTTATTTATTTTTTTAAAGCACATTTGAATAATAAGTGTGACACAATAAATACAATTACTAACATATTAACATAATGTACTGATGGTACATTATGATGAATTAATTTACCAAAATATTTTCAAATTTTAATAATACAATTATAATAAATATTGTAAAAAAGTATAATTTTATAAAATAACAAATAATTAGTAACAGTATAAGTAATTATCGAAAATCAAATAGAATTATGTACACATAAATTGTCGATGTATTGTGGTTAAATTTTTAAACCTTGCAGTAATTTATCTATACTCTGAAAAAACAAAAAAAAATAGGAAATTAATACATTTTTCACTAAGCGATTTTAAGAAGTACCACACTAGCATACAATGTTTTTCATGTTATATTAGGCGGTTGATTTGATTTGCAAAATACCGAGAGCGGTATCAAGATAAATACTTCACATTACAACAATGAATGTAATACCTACTCAAAAGCTTCTAGTGTGTGCAGAGATTTTTAAAATCAATTCAAACAGATTGAAAAGCTATATGTATGATTTATAACTAAAATATTTAACATTTGAACATATTATAAAGAAATAAACAGCAAAATTAAGTTATATTACTTACATTGAGTTCCCATAGTATAATTTTTCCATCCAAACCACTACTTGTAAACTTTGTAACAGAACCACTAGATTCTGAATGAATACGCAAACATGTTAATGTATTTTGATGTTTGGTATCAAGTTCGTTGTCACTGCTGATTCGCGCTTGCCTGTCTAAACTTTGAAATTTTTTCATAGCACTGAAAATATTTAATAGCATAAATAGCAACATACAAAATATGTAAGTACAGTGGATTAACTTTAGAGTAAAATTTTTGAGTTACCTTAAGCCAGCAGCTTCTTTTTTTTGGGAACTGTCTATTTTAGAAACAAATTGCACTTTGTTATTAGTATCAATACAGTACAACATTGGGCAACATCCATGACCCTAAAAAACACAAAACATATATTAAAAAAATAAAATTAATTCTATAAATATTCCAACAGTAAAAACTGTTATTGACTTACAGCTGCAACAATAACTCTATCTGAGACCCAAATACAGCTTATAAAAGGCAGCTCATTTGTTTTTAATTTGTTTACAATTATGTTCCCTTTGGAAACATCAGCTACAGTAATGGATGAATCGTGAGCAACCCAACATAACCGGTCTCCAGATTTATTAAATGCAAGTCCATGAATCCATCCACCTAAAAATTAATTATTTATTGCTAACTATATCAAAATTAAATGATTGAAATAACTATTTGTCTTTATTTCATGCAACAAAGACAGCGTTAGTCATAGCTGACTGCTAGGCCGCTGGCTTAAAGTCACATTGTTGCAGCTTAAAAGGAGGAATTAGACCTCAGAAAGGCAGAACACTGTCATTTGGATACGCAAACAAGTTGTGTTGTCATGTTGTACAGACTATTCACTATAATTTATAAATTAAAACGCAGTCACAGCAACCTAATTAATTATGCTCTTTAGTGTGTGTAAGCTAATTTTCATTTGAATAATCGGCTTTCCAATAATTGGACTGAATATAGAATTAATAAAATTCCACTCAGAAAATATTGTATTATTTTAAGTATAGACTTTATGAAATTATTCATTAAGTTTATTCCAAGTTTTATTAAAATATAATCCATTCTCCAAAAATACTATTATAAAAAATTGTGTTTGTGAGTTATCTTTCAGGCTCTTGTCGAAAGAAACTAGTTTGTATTCTTTTTTAAATGGTGATCAAAAACTTATTATCTAAAACTTGTCATTTTAGTCTTAATAATTACATAACTAAATTTAAATTTTAAAATATTAGTTTATTTATAAAGTTACCTCCTCTGGAAGAATTAGTAAATTCAGCAACTAAATTTGGCACATTGGTATTATCACTATCCCAAGCCGTTTTGACTTTTTGGCACTCATCAACTTCTTTCATGTGTATATTGAATAGTCTAACTCTAAAATCAGCTGTACCAGTAGCTAATACCATACTATTTGGATGCCAATCTAATGCAGTTACTGTAGATCGAATTGGTTTTTTTATATGTTTTGCGACCCACCAATTATTTTCAACTTCAAAATAGCACACAGATATTAATTGAGCTCCAGAACCGACAGCAAATTTTTTTTCTGGAAACATAAATAATACTTAGTAAAATATAGAGTTAATTATTTCTAAAAAGAACCTAACAAAACTAATAATGTTTGTAATGTCATTTTTATAGATTTCTCTAGTGATTATGAAATTCAAACAGTTTATAATAATAACTGATTCAAAATTTCAGGCAGATATTTAATTCAATGTATAACTAAGAACTTTGTTTTATTTTTAAAATATTTAGAGTAACACCACACTGTGTGATACTTCTTAAATAATGTTGGTTATCAACTTATTTTTCATCAATAGAATAAATGTAACTTTATTATAATATGTAGGTACATTAAAAACTCAAATTTGGGTTAAATGATGAATGTAATTACCATTAGGTGACCATTTAACACAAGTTGCAGCTCTAGTGATTCTTAGTAAAACTAGCGTTGGTTTCCACTTTCCCTTATCATCGATTGTCCATACGTATGCGTTGCGATCCTATAAGATGGTGACAGAATAAATACATATATGTGAACATGAAAAATAGGTAACCTTGGACAACTTACTGCCGAACACGTAACAATTCGATTCGTGTTTGGAGCCCAATCGATCCCAGTAATCAGGAGACCGTGTTGATCTAGATTGTCCAGCTGAGTCCAGTCACTCACGTTTGGTTCGTACTTGTAAATGTGAACTTCGTTACTATTTGGAATTACTGCTATGTCTGTAATGATTTGAGGAAAACACAACAATATTACAGTAACGAGTAATTAAGGGCTAGAGGCTTAGGTTCGATCGGATTCAACTAACTGGTTCTGTCTCCGTTCCACGAGTGAGAAGTGACCGGACTGTCGCCCAAGTGAAATTCCATCACGCCAAAATGTTAAATTAAATTTACAGATTGCGAATAGGAATATCAATGTTTTTCGTCAAATAGGTACCGAGTGACATTCATTAGACGCCAATATAAAAAGTTGTTTTTCAACGGGTAATAAATACACAGTTCTAAAGTCTCCAATAATTTCTTGATGTTTTACAACTGTTCTGACTTTTGACATTTGATTTGATTTGAAGAAGCAGGGCGCCAGGGCAGTCGTGGCCAGTGGGCACGGCGGCGGGCGGCGCACGAGACCAAGGCGTATTCGTATCATTACGGGTAGGTCCACGACCGTCGGCGCGGCCGGACGGACAGCTCAAAGCGTGACAGTGTTGCACTCGCGGGGCCAGTTTTTAACAGTGTGTGTCGGTGGTGCCATAGATAAAGACGTGCACGGTATTTTATAGTACGCGATGGTGTTTTTCTCCATAACTCATTTCACGATTGCCCGTTTAATAAAATAATTGTTGTGTTGTTTAAAAGTTTTTTATTGATATTAATTTTAATTTTTCATTTCTTTATCAAACTCAAACGTGCTCCGTTCAGGTCTTATCGGTTCGTAGTTGACGTCTATTCGAGAGTGCATTATTTTTTATCAGCCGACAGCAGCTTCCTCTCCCGTTTCTTCAACTTCGGCCAACTCGTTTTGGCACACACTACTTGATTGTTGTCCACCACAAGTTATATTATACTCTTGTATGGCCATTGGCCATTGAAAAACGCGAATTCATCATCAAACCGTTTGTTTATTGCATCAACACGAATCGTTTGTCGCGCACAGTACTAACTAATACGTCAAAACTGCTAATTTGGATTTCACTCTACTACTAACAAGCATTGCACAGCTGAACGTTTTTTTGCGCTCAAAAAATCTATAATTTTTAATTTTTTTATCTTCCCAACTATTTATTTTGTCCTCTGTCGAATACATTTAAAATGAACAACATTGCCACACAGAGGATCAAAAGGGAATTCAGAGAAGTCATCAAGAGTGAAGAAGTAGGTATTTTAGTTAATTTCAGACCCCGGTTAACAATAATATTATTTCTCTTTTATACTAGTTTTTATTTAGTTTCATTTAGCCGTGGTGTAATTTGACAGAAAAATAATAGGTATTGGGCATACAATCGGGTAGAATTGATAACTTAAATGTGATATTTTTGGGGTATGTATAACCTACACCCCGGTTTCTGGAATTTTTTCTTTTTTCTTAAATTAAGTTTTTTTTTAAAGTATTGACTATTGACAATACCTACTATTGTAAAAGCTTATAATAATTTATTAGATTATTTGATAAAAATAGTACTCACAGATAAAGTACCTAATACTTAATAGTTATAATTATAAATATGTACATTTTATTTTATTTAGTTAGCAAAATGTTCAATCAAAGTAGACATGGTTGGGGACAGTTACACTGAACTAAAAGGTGAAATTGCTGGTCCACCTGATACGCCATATGAAGGTGGAAAGTTTTTTCTAGAAATTAAAGTGCCCGAAACATATCCTTTTAATCCACCTAAAGTAAATATACTTTCGTTTTTTGTAAAAATTGGTGCAATAATACTATATAATAATATTTCTTTAAAGGTTCGTTTTATGACCAAAATATGGCATCCAAACATATCATCTGTAACTGGAGCTATTTGTCTAGACATATTAAAAGATCAGTGGTAAGTTGAAATGTAAATTACTTTAATTTATCTATAAGCGTGTGCAGGTATTTATAGTAAGGACACAAGCATCCTTAGAGAATCCGAATAGGTCCCCTAACATGGTTTATTAAACTTCGTATAAAATGTAATTCCATCTGGTTATTTTTTTTTTCTTTTAGAGAATACTATAAAGGTATCAATTTAATTTATTCCGTGGTTTCATTGTCGTTATTAAAAAGAAGTATTCTTGTAGTATTTTAAAGTTATTTTAGTAGCGTAATTGGTACCTATTTTTTTTTTTTTACTAAAAAACAATTCTTTCTTTTTTTCTTTACCTTCCCAACTGTTTGGTGTCATCCACCTTTGTCCTATACTTCCACTTGTTTGGATTATTCACATCCTCTACATTCACTAACAGACAACAGCCCACATATAATTTTCAATGATTTCCATCTATCTCATCTTAGGTCTTCAAGTCTTCCGGAAACAACAATTATTTTTTTTGGAACATTACCTACCAAATTAACTTTTAACAGTCAATTTTATTTTATTTTTTTCAATTGAGTTGGGATAATGTAGTTAATTCGATTTTAATTTATTTTGACAGGGCAGCAGCTATGACTTTACGTACAGTACTGTTGTCTTTACAAGCACTTATGGCTGCTGCAGAACCAGATGACCCACAAGACGCTGTTGTAGCAAAACAGTATAAAGAATATCCAGAAATATTTGCAAAAACTGCCAGTCACTGGACTAATGTTTATGCTGATGGTATAATTTATTTAAATTTTACACACTTTAAATTATCTATAATTTTAATACATCTATTAATCCCACTACTTCTGTTTTGTAACTTGGTACAATAATTGAAAACATATTGTATTTTGACCCTTAAACTCTTTCTTACTAGCTAAATAAATGACAAATACATACCAACCAATCAAGATTGATATGATAATAAGCACCCACACCTAACTATATTATTGTTAAATGGACATTAACATAATAGGGTTTTGTAATATTTTCTGCAATAGTCTGTATGTGGTTGAGTTCATAATAGTAGACACCAATAAAAAAAAAAAAAAAAAAAGCGCACCTGTCATGGGACAGCCGATAGAAGCGTAGCTCCCGTGTATGTCGTGCAGATTTATGTTTGGTTCAAATAAACAAAAATTAAGTTTAATTCAATCAAATTTATTATTTTCGTTTTATTTAAATACAAAAATAACAAATAAAAAAATAATTTTTTTCATGTTTTTTTAAATAAAAATATATATGTTATGCACATGATCTATATAAAATGAAAGGAAAGATAATAATATATCACAAATAAATTGGAGGTAAATAAATAAATCTAAACAATCTAAAAGTGGAGGGAACTGCGGAGTGGGGAGGCCAGGCGTGCGTGACTGCCCTGCTATCTCCAGCGTCCAGCATGCAGCAGAGCCATGCTCTGCTGTGATTGGCCGCGGTGTCTCTTACTCTGATAAAAGTTACGTTGCATGACATTTTTCATTTTACTCCGACGGCGGTGGCTTCTATATATAGTGCTTTCTAATAGGTATGAGGGTTACAAGCTAAGGATAGAAGCTACGCTTCAAAACCCAAATATTGATTGTAGTATTGTACCTATTTTGAAAAATGATTTAGTTTTGTTAAATAGTTTTTGATGAGGGTAAATGAAAATAAAAAATTGAACCCAAATATGATAGTATAGTTGGTATATGGTCCGATAGTCAATATTCAGCCGACCATTATTTAGGTAACATGAAGTTAAATCATGCATCATACAACAAAGTGTTGACCATTATTGATTCTTAATAGAAATGTTCACCTTATTTTAAAGTTTGAATTTAAAAATTAGTTTTGAATAATATATAAATAAAAGTATAAAATCTCGTTAAAATGTGTAATGAGAAGACAATCTGTAAAATACGATACTTACAAAATTACAAACTTTTCAAACTTTTTAGTGCTATGAAATTTTTTGATTAGACACTCCCACTGATCGTCAGTGTTCACAGAAAAAAAACATTGTAAAAACAATACATTCTTTGCTATCCTCAGAATCTTAAAATTAAATCTGAAAAGTTAAAAATGATAATTAAATATTGTCCTAGGTAATTTTTTTTAAATTTTAATTTTAGTGGGGAAAAAATTTGTTAAACCTTTTACTAAAATATTTCTATCTTTCTTTTTCTAAAATATTTTATAACTGAAGTTATATAATTTTTATTATATTGTATTTGAATTATTTTTGAATTTGTAATGACCAAAGTAGATTTAATGAGTTAAACCGAGCTCTACTCAGAATTGTAAGTTATTTTTGTTAGAAATATCTAATGCTTACAAATTTAGTATACTATTCCTATCTAAACTTTCTGAAACAGTGACCTCGGCATCAAAAGTTATGCACGTAACCTAGAAATTTCTGGTTTTCTTATTATTTACTCCTTTTCTTTCTTTTTATAAATCTTTTTGACATTCCAATAATGAGTTGTTTTGTTTTTTTATTATTATGTAACGACTTATTTGTATAATTTTAATTACAATTGTTATTTAAGGTCCTAATAAAAACACAGATTTTGAATCAAAAATTCAGCGTCTCATTGATATGGGAATAGAATGTGATCAAGCTCGTGGAGCATTGTCTACTTACAACTGGGATCTGGAACGTGCCACAGAACAACTGTTTAGTTAGAATCGGCTCAATTTTTGAGTTATTATTGAAATGCGAAAAATTATTTGAAACCGTTGTAAAAGTTAAAGTAAAGATTTATATTTTATTCTAAATACTGTGTTAAATCTTAATTTTTTTGATTACTTTAAATATTATAGCATGTATTTTAATTCATTAATTTTTACTATTTTTTATTTGTAGTGCAGTGGTGCACAAACTGAAAGTCACAAAATAATTTTAGAGGTTCAAAATTAGAGTACAAACTTTAATTTAGTATTACAGTTCTTGTTTTGTGAAAATTACTACCAATATTAACTCTCTTTAATACATTTATTGAGTATTTTATGTCAGTCAATAATTGTGATCAGTAATATCAAATTGTAATAAATTTATATCAAGCAGTTTATTTTAAATTTGGGTTATCTTTGTATTATAATATATAAGTACTTATATTGTAATTTTAATAAGTTTGAACCTAAGTAAATAAATTTTAAAAATATTTATAGTGTTTTTACAATTTTGGTATTTTATTATTACATCTAACAATATTATTTTCTAAATGTACTTAATGTAAATTTTAATTTTGTCAAATTCAACATTTAGCTCATAATAGATTGTGCACCACTTCAGAGCTGAGGTATACTTTATTTTTTATTTGTTATTAATTATCACCTGGATCTTGTATTTATTAATATTCTGTGTAAAATTTTTTTTTTTTTAATGAATTAAGGCCACTGGGAAACTTACTGATTGTATTGAGTATTGTAATGGCAATTTATTATGATTTATATTTTGGTTGTGTGTGAGTTTTAATGAATTAATGAACATTAGTATGAATGAGTACTGATAAGCCACGCTTCCGCCTCCGGTATCATAGGGGTCACATACCTACATGCACATGTCAGATGGTCAACATTTTTTATTATTTTAAACAATGTGTTTGTACAAAAAATACTGTTTACAACTTTCATCAGATTTTCATTGTAAATATACCTTTTTTCAATATGAAACTGACTTAAATTTACTAGGAGTTTTCTTTTTTTTCAATTTATATTAAATTAATTAAATTTAGAGTCATTAAAGATTTTGTTGTTAAATTTCCTTGTATATAAAAAATAAAAAAAAGTCATCTCCTTAAGAATTTAATGATAAATCAAAATATGTTTTCTGAATAAGAATTGGACCATTTTTGTTGGAGAAATTATGAAAGTTAATGTATTTTACTCTAAACCAAGTGGATATCCAAGAGTCTAAAATGTATATTTTTACATTGCATGTATGTTACATTGAAATTTACAATATTATTTTACATGTTAATGTAATATAGACAAACCAAACTGTACAATATATTATTTCAATTTTAGTTATGATTTGGTTGAATAATAATCAACAATAATTATTTTATAACTAAAACTACTTTTAGAACTTAGTTTTGTAAGAATAATAATAAAATAAATGTTGCTAAAAGCAGCATAATTTGAATTTTTCTTCAAATTGTCTTTAATTTAACTTTTTCAATGTTATTTAATCTAAAACCAAGCTAAATGCAAAAATACTGATTTAAAAAATATTAGAGATGATATTATAGTTCTGTCTTCTGTATGAAGTTCTCTAGTTACCTACTAATTTATTATATCTTAAAACTAATTTTGGATACAGCCAACTAGTTGCGTGTCATAGAGGTCTTCATGGCGACGCCTGGCTGTCATGAATAGTGTATAAAAAATTATTTGAGAACAAATCTCCTCTTGAAAATAATTTGTTGGCTATTACAGACCATTAAGAGGGGGTGGATACTGGAAAATGTGTTGTGCATCATAGATAAAAAATGTTCACCACGCCATTGCTGCCCACTTTGAGATTCAAATTAAATACTAGAGCCTACCAAAAATTTCTCCTAAAATTTAGACTATAATTAGTGCAATAGGCACGGTTTGCGATGATTGATGAATATAAAATAAATCAATAACAAAGTAGTAAAAAAAAAAAATTTTATTGATGAGGTAAGTATTAATTTTCAAACATCAATAAAACATAAATTTTTGCCTTTTTAAACTGCATTGATGCTCTCAAATTATTTCTGGGCCTTCTACTGCCCTGCCTGAAAACCTTCACATCCACATGGGGTTATATTTCCCTCTGCCTTAAGACTATTAAATGTAACTACCTTGTGTATAATTGAATGTTGATAAATAAGTTTAAAAAATTAAAACTACAAAAAATATAATTTAAAATCATATTTTTAACGCATTGTGTAGTAGACACCTAAATTGTAATTTAACTCCAGAATTAATTGCCTAGTATTAAATTGAAATTTTTGATTATTGACTTCAAAACAGTTTTGTAATTTTTTGTCGAATTTTAACCGGTTTCTAAAAATAGAACATTAAATTTTCTATTGGATTTGATATATTTTGTTTGGGTTTTTTGGTAGTAGGTTTAAATAATGTCCTCGTGCTGTTAAATTAAAAAATTTTCAATCAATTTTAACCTGTTCATACCAGACCATGAATGCGTATGTTAAATCTAAAAAATATATTCCAATAATATAATTAACCTCGGTTATTGCACTGCAGGTCATCAAAATAGTTAGCACAATTTTCATGCGTATTTAAATCTTGTAAAAAAAAATTATATGAACCATTTTTGTTATAATATAATCTGTATGTGTACCAGGTGGCAGGTAGGTTTACTTTTAAATATGTGTAACGATCAAAATATATTTTTAGAGTGAACCGTGCACAACGCTCGAAATTGTTGTTTATTTGTAAGCAATTAATATTGTAGTTACAACTTTTAACCGACTTTTTTTTTATACTTCATACGTTACAGCGATCTCTCTATAAAATACATAGGCTTGTCTAGACACCTTTTTAACATAAATAAAGCACAAAATTATCAAATTATGATTACGTAGTATCTCGTGATAACGTACATTTCCGCGTCCAAAACACGGTTTAATTTGTGTAAATATTTTGTATTTTTCGTCTCTCAGGATTTGTAGTTTCGTACGTCGTAGGTAATTGCTTACTCAACTATTCAATGTCCAACAGGCAATAACAAACAGTGGATATTGTTTTCTTTAGAGTGTTTATAAGTTGTTTTAAATCATAATTATTACTGCTGTTTATCATAAGACGAATTTTATTGTTTTTTAGTAAATTATGTTGCGCGGGATTTTTAGATAGAAATTTAACGCCATTGTAGAACTAAGTAAATAATTATTAATTCTTTACTATGTAAAAAAGATTTTGCCCGTGATGGGTTTTAACATCAAAACACACGAAGCCAAATCATAAAACAGTTGATTAGCATTGCCCTGGTTTGTAAGTTGTGACGTATCTTGTATTTACGATATTTACTGTGTTATGTTTGTTACTTAGGCTTTGAAAACAATTCTTTACCAAACATGGAGTTCACAAGGCCCGTAGTAAGTTCATACGAAACCTCAGACATGATCAGTAAGTTAACAATCAACCTTTTGTTTTGTATTAGTAGACATTACCCATTTAATATAACTGAATTGATTTAATCAAATATATTAATCTGTTAATTATTATTTTTTTGGTGTTTTGTTTTTTTCCAAATTCATCATAGTTAAAACTAAAAAAAAAAATTGTTTTTTGACTGTAATAGTGTAATCTATCAGTCCCAAAACTCAAAGGTTTTAATTGTGACTTTCAGATAGGTTCTTATTTTGTGGTGTTACTATTTTAATGTGTGAATAATTAAAGCAATATTTCTCAATGTTTTTGGTTTAGTGTTCTCGTTCCTTTGACCTCTTAGCTCTTACCAAACATGCATTTAATTTCTTTCTACCATAATTTTGAAATAGTCCATTTTCACTCAGTACACATTATAGGAATTTTAAATTATTATACCACGACCAATTGGTTTTTCTTTTTTACATAGCTTGATGACTTAACTACTGGTAATATTACTAGAGAATAAAAAAGTCTTTATAAAGTATAATTTGCTTATTTGGTAAATTTTCCGACAAACTTTATGGGTACCTATTTCTTTTAATGTTATATTTTTAGAATTGTTCAACATTTTATATTAATCTTTTTATTACTTATTTATTTTGTGTTTTATAATTTTACAACACTCGTACTATATTTAAGAAATAATAGTAAAAATTATTATTTTAAGCTTGCTATTACAAATAGTTTTATAATTATATCATTCTGTACATATTGTTGAGACCAAATGGTAATTTAAATATTGTGTAAAGCATGATATAACAATATTACTAGGTATGATTTAATAAAATTACTGTGCATCTGGTTTATGTTGCGTGTTACAAAATGTTTAAGCAATGTAATTGTTTATGTTACGTGTGTTCTAAACTTAATCACGTTTCTATTGGGTTATGAGCCAACTTGGTGATAGACTCTTTTTTTATTAAATCAAATTTGGTGATTGTAATTGATTGTAATAGCATGGTGTGAAGTACTTAACAGACAATTGGTTTTTATTTTCAGTGTATAACAACTATGTAGAAGAAAACTATACGGAAGTTATAAATAATGGTCTTTATTCAGACCAATTAAATGGACAACTAATAAGGTCCGAGTATGAAGAAACGCAAACAATATTGACAGATAGTTGCAATCAGTACGGAGTAACAGCTACATGTTTTGATACTCATGAAAATTTACTGTGGGTTGGAAACCAACTAGTAAGCATTTGATATTTTTATTACTTTTAAAAAATCTCATAATTATTTAATTACTATTATACTATGTAATAATGGTTGTTTCTTTCAGGGCTATGTAACTTCATATTATAGTGCTGATATGCAGAAGTATACTATGTTTAGGGTTCATTGTAGTGAAGAGGTTCGTTCTCTGCTGACTACTGATTCTACTCTATTGGTTCTTACGCCTACTACACTCCGATGTCAAATGCGTAGAGGTTTACCAATTTTTACTTACAGGTAATTTGAAACTTAGATTTATTTTAAGATTTGTTCTTATGTGTAAAATGGTTCAGAGTTCTAATGAACTAAAAAAAAAAAAAAAAATTATTAATTTCCTGCGTTACCATTGATTATAAATACTTATAAATAATTATTTATAAATTATAATCAATGGTTTTACCTAAGTTACCATTAGGTGACTTCTTAAACTCAAATCAATCAAGCCATGGCGTCATATGTTATTGATTTTTGTTCTCATATACGCTTATTGTAAAAAAAAAATGTGTTTATAGATTATGTACTTTTTAATATATATTAAAAAAAAAAAAATACTTGCTAATCATACATTACTTAACAATATTCAAGCTAAAACAGGCATAGTTGCATAGATAGTGAATATCACTTATATTTAAGTTTTAAATAAGATACTTGTTTGTAAAGGTTAAACTTTTGAAGGATAGGGGATATCAGTATTTCATTAGATACAACTTCATTCCTTTCCTAATAATATGTCCTTTCATATTTTATTGCTTGCAATAACGTTGAATGATAACTCCTATTCATGGACACAATAATTTAATAGCACAGCAAAAAAATATAAAAATAACAAGATGTTTTGGTCTTATAATTTCATTTTCTAACTATTTTCTTAAACTGCTGCACTGACGACATATGTACATATATTTCACGTTGAAATGAGGTAATGCCAATATCAAAATAAGTTTGAGAAAAGGTAGGTTCAATGTCAATCAGTCAATATTTGCATCTAAGTCTTTGACTATAACTCCATTTATTTTAATTTAATTGTAAAGAAATTTAAATAATGCTGTACTTATGTTACATTTTACTGCATTTTAGGAAACTACAGATAAATTTGTTTTTTAATCTGTTTTCTTCTTATAAATTAAAGAATAAAATGGTTATAACATATTTTTAATTTATCTTAATATATTTTAGTTCAGAAAATTTAATTCAAATGCAGTGCATTACTCAGTTGGGACGTTCTCAAGATACTATACTTATGGGTGGTCATCAAGACAAGTTGATTGAATTCAATTTAAATGTTTGTAAAGAAACAAGTGTCATAAATGTTGGAGAAAATGGATGCGCTATATTGCGACAGAATGCAAATAGAACTGTATGTTGTGGAGACCCTACCGGAGTGATTAAACTTCGAGATCCTAGGAATATTTCAAAAGTTATTTACAATGTTGATGCACACACAGGCAGTTTATCAGATTTTGACGTACATGATAATTTATTAGTTAGCTGTGGATTTTCAAATACGTAAGATTAAGTAAATTTTTAAACCATATTTGATGCTATCATAACTGTAGACATATTAATATTTTTATGAAAATAACATGATATTATATCAATATAATAAAAATATATATATTTTATCAATTAAAACTAATTGATAAAATTTGTATTGATTTATTCTATCTAAGTAATAGTGTATGGTGTTAATAATAGGCGAGGATCCATGGAACTCGATCAATTTTTAGTTGTGCATGATTTAAGAATGATGAGATCAGTTTCATCTATTCCAATGATTATTGAACCATTTTTATTAAGATTTATGACTTCATATTCCTCACGTATTGCTGTTGTATCTACTATAGGACAATGTCAACTTGTTGACACAGTTGCATTGTCTGAACAAGATATGAATCTCTACCAGGTTTGAATAATATGCTTAAATAAAATATTAAACAATTCATTTATTTAAAATAAATAAGTTTTTTATTCATTATTATTTATTTTTTTTCAAACTAGATGAGTGGTGTTGAGGAAGGAGCAATTGCCTATTCTATGGATGTATCTCCTTCAAGTCAAGCAATCATAATTGGCGATAACTTAAGCACATTACATTTATTTACTACTGCATCTGCTCGTTTTAATACATTAGCTAGAGAAACAATTTTTGCACAACCAATGGATCCCCTTCCTTGTGGTCCAATCAGTGTTACAGATGAACTTGCTATGTATTCTAATATTCCATTACCTCCTTGTGATGGACCATTAGCTTCAAATTTACCAGACAAATTTCTTACAAACGTTTACAGGTATACTCATACTTTCCTTAATATTTAAAATATTAAAAATACCTGCGCATTGTATACCAAATTACAAAATAAAATATTCTCTTTTTGTTTATACTAAGTAAAGTAAATTAATTAAAATCCATGGATACCTGTATTTGTTGAGAGGGAAAACTCATTGCATGAAAAGAAGATGAATATCTGTAGAATGTGTAGATCTAATTATGCTTAAAATATTACTATGCTTATTAAGTATAATATTGTTTACTATTCAATTTCATATTAAATAAATATTATTATTTTACTAGGAGGACACCAACAATAGATAAGGATATACTTTCTACAATGCAAATGAAAGGAACTGTTGGTTATGCTCCAAATCCTAATAACCGAAAACGAAATCAAGTAATTTTTCAAGTTTTATTTTTATCACTTAATTATTGAGTACAGTAATGTAAAATAACATAATTTATCTGAGTAATAGTATACTGTATTTTTTCAATTCTAGCTAATTTTTTCTCAATTTCAGGTAGCGTATTTCAATTCTGCACCTGAACCACAAAATATTAACAGCAATCAAGCAAATGATGAAGATTGTGAATCTCCAACATTTGTAGCAATACCAAGAAGATATAGAAAAATTGATTTGAAATTTAAATGTGAAGATTTTGATTTTGAACAGTATAATAAAACAGGATTCAGTAGCTTAGAATCAAATGTTCCAAATTCCTATTGCAATCCTATGCTTCAAGTAATCTTTGTTCAAGTAGAATATAATTTACTATTTAGTATTTAATGTTTATTATTATTATTGTTTTAAAATTCCAATCAATTTCAGTATTACATAATGTTAAACTTACTAAAATGAATCGCTTTAATTTTTTTTTTTTTTTTTTTTGCTGGAGTTGTACAAAAGTATTAAATCTTTACAGTTTAATAAACAATTTTATTAAACTATCATTTCAGTGTTCCAACCTTTTTTGCTTGTTATACATACTTTCTCAAAATTTGGTTTTGCTTTCTGTCCTCAAGGACAAAATGTAGAAATGTTATCAAAATTTAGAATTGTTATAAAGTTAGAAGCCCTTATGAAACAAATTAGTATATTCTTGTAAAAATTATCATTGGGCCCATCTATATTTGTGCATACTGCATTTGCATTTGTAAACAGAAATGCGCGCAGTGTTTTCGGCTATCCATTGCGTGTGGATCATCATGAAACATGAGCGTCTTAACTGCAAGACAAATCAATTAAATGGTTAGTTATTGAGAATATGGGATGTATGCATTAAAAAATGTAAATGTGTAAAAGTGTGGACGCTCCTTTTGGAGTTTATTTACTGTTATATTAGTTGTCTTGCTAATGATTGTTTTTTTTTATTATTATTTAGTAAAGTGTTGTTGGTAAATTATACATAATTTTTTAAAATAAAAAATGTAATTAATGTGCTAAATATATTTATGAATTATACAATTTTGAAAATTCAATATTTTAGTATGAACTAGAAGTGTTAAATGACTTATGCAACTGGATTTAGGTACAAAGTGTATTATATAGCACAAACTGTGCTGACCGTTTGTATTATAAGTTATCAAATTAAGTTTGATGATGATTTCCTTTAACTGTTTTTGTAAAATATGAACTTGGAATAAATTAGTATATAAAAAAAATTTTTAAATGTTTAAAGTCAGTAAAATTAATTCAATTTTAATGTATATTGTATAGTTATAATGTAATATTTGTAATAATTTATTTTTGGACATGAATCAATGGCAGTTTTTAATTGTTTTCAACTCGTTTGTTTTTTGAGTATTAAGTATTAAGAAACAAATCTTTAACTAATAAAGTGTAAAAATTTACTCACAATTAATGACAACCAAAAGTGTTAGTATTTAAACATTTTTAAAATGTAGTTTGATTAGTGTTAATTAATTTTCATTAAATACAAGTATAATTTATGTTTTTTTCCCAATTTTGTTTATTAGGTATTATATTTTTTGGAACCATTGCGCAACATTTTAATGTCACATATATGCCAAGAAGAGTTTTGTTTGAGTTGTGAATTATCATTTTTATTCTATATGATGAACAAGTCTAAAGGAATACCATGCCATTCTGGAAATTTTCTAAGAGCTCTACGTAATGCTCATGATGCTTCAGCTCTTGGGCTTATATTACCTGAGCATAACAACACTGAAATGAAAAATAAAATAAACATTAGCATTTTAATTCAGGTAATCAATTATGTGTAATACTAATTCACAAAATATGTTATAACATAAAAATATTATTTGGTACTGATTCTAAAGTTATAATTTGTACATATACATAATTAATCTTACTTGTTATAAAATTTAATTTTGCCTCTACTACTAATTGTTTGAGGTTGAATACCCTTTTTCACCATCATCCACATCATCTTTACACATACCAGTTATCCTTATGTAATTTGTAATCCCGTGTAGCCATTATTTTGTCATTATATTTCACTTCTCAGTCTTCCTCTCATATTTTTTCTTACACCAACATTTACATCACTACTTCTTCTGCATCTGACTCATCTCCTTTTGACATATTAATCTATTCTTTCTTGGTTCTTTTTACTCTATTTTAGTAGAATAAAATGAGGATTGTTTGTTTTGTTTTTAACAACTGCTCAGTAAATTAAATGTATGCAATTGTTTAGAACAACTGTGTGCGTATTATTCTTTATTCCTGAGTACTAAAACAAATATAAATATTATTTTAATAGTTACATAGTTTGTACTATTTTGTAGATAGTTATTGACACATTGTACTTGTATATGCAATAGATGAGAAAAATATATCGCTGACAATTTGCACTTAAAAAAAATGTATAAGTTTTCATCAAAATATTACGTTTTAACCAATATTGACCTCTCTTTTAAAGTTAATATTAATTTTTTGTTTAATTTATTTCTACTGCAGCAATTTGAATACTAATTACAATAGCATTAATTTTATTTTAAAATCTGATCAGAATATTTATAAAAAAAAAAATTCACTTATTGAGCAAACCAAATGTCATAATTTTAACAAAGATACCCACATATGTATACACTCAGTGTGACGAGACAACGCAGTTTGCTTGTGCGCTCAAATGAAAGAACTTCACAATCCAAAGGTCTAATTTCCTCTCCCTATTGGTCACATTATCACAAAAAATGCTGAACGGGTTAGGATTGCGTCCATTGTCAAATATTGCCTATTGGTGTAAGCGCTTATTGTGAAGAATACATTGTTTCTGATTCATTTGGTTGCCAAAGATTTGTGTTCTCTCGGTACATGGAGTATAGTTGATTAAAACATTTTCATTTCATTTTAGCTTTAGAGAATCTTATTGTTAAATATTCAAACTATAATTATTCAACAATGAATAATAGTATTTAAACTATATCTGATCTTAAAAATGTTTATTAGAATTGGAATCGATTTATTTTACATCAAATTCATTTGGAACTCCTAAGGTCAAAAAAAGATCTGCTTGATGATCAAGGGAAATTTGTATTTAAAGATACTGATTTTCCAAGTATTGGTGGGCAACAAGTGAAAAAAAAAATTTTCAAAAACAAAGGAGAAGGTGATAATGAAACCGAAATAACTAGGTTATTTGGCTGCAAACAACTTCATGTTAATAAGTGTTTGAAGTGCAACCATGAGTTTAGCAAACAATCAAATTTAATGGTTTGCAATTTAGTTTATCCAGAATCCAATGATGGTATGTTTCTAAATAAGTTAATTAATTTTTAAACAACAGTTATAATATAATGTTTTTAATTATTTTCATACTTAATGTTTTTTAGAAAAACCTATGTCATTTTGTGATTTACTTCAGCGTAGCATTTGTCCAAAACAAACTACTATAACTTGGTGTGAGCGTTGTGAAAGTTTTCAACAGACATTACAGACTAGAGCATTAAAATCATTGCCTTCTATACTAACTGTAAATTGTGCTATTGAAACTAAACAAGTAAGTTTTAAATTGATAAACTTGCAGTATTATTTAATTCATATACCATAGACTTATAATTACAGTTTAAAGGTCTCTGATTAAAACATGTAAAATATTTTAGGTTTTACATTACCACAACAATACAATAACAATGGTTAAATATAAAAAAATATATTTTTAAAGTTATTTGTATGAAAAAATTTGTATAAAATTTACAAACAATTTTAAATGGTTTACATCAAAATCAAAACAGAAAACTAGTATTTTAATTATTTTTTAACTTTCTAACCAATAAGTACTATGCAATTGTTGGGGCAATTGGATTTACATGTAACAATTTTTGCTCTAATCTAATGTAATTGGCACAAAGTATGTATGTATTTATTTTTGTGTTGTGTAAATTTTAGTTATCCTCAGAAATATTTATACAAATTAAAATGTAATCATTACAATATTACTATTATTACTTCTAATTGACTACTATTAATATCTGTAGTGTTCCCATTAATTTATTTAAAAGTATATATAACACACCAACGGGTACCAAAACATGAAAATTTAATTAACGCCATACAAATATTTTTCTCATGATTTATTGGGGTGAAAAACAGTTATATGAAAAAATAAAACTGAAATTAAAATTTTTAAAATGTTCTTGTGTATTTCCATACAAATACTAAGAATTTAGTTAAATACATTGATAAAAAAATTGCATCTCATTGATTGCCATATGTCCATAACCAGCATATTGGCATAATATTGGCATAAACTCAATATCAACTTTTTGGCACTTAGCCCTTTATTGATTTCAAGTCCTCATATGTATTATCTGAGCATTTGACATTTATGACAATAGTCTGTTTCGGCTATAAATGTCATAAATACTTGTAGTGCAGAAAAATACTACAAGTACCTCTGCAGAAAAATTTTTCCCTTTGTGTATTATTTGAGGCTTGAAAGTATACGGCGTATATGTAATATACCTTACAGGAACACACCAGCTTAATATGACTTAGTCCCTTTGTTTTAAATATTTAATCCTGTCATTGACGTTCATTGTTATTTTGTTCGTTATAATTATACATTTATATTATTATTCTATTAGTTATCTATTAGTTTGTTTTTATTTTATTTAAAAAAAAAAACTAACCATCATATTCAGTATACGTAACTAAAAAAATTTGATACAATTTGTGTTAAAAAAACTTAACTAAACATAAGTTGTTTTTGATAAAATTGTGTATAAAAAAAAAACTAATAATATTAGTATCTATAATATTTCTTTAATAAATATAGAATAAAGATTTTTGGCAACAACAAATGGATATTTTGGTAAAGCAGGCAGTTACAAAGTCTGGAGATCAAAAGACTGCGCCAAGTACTCCAACATCATTTAATAAACCTTGTAGGTACGGAAGTAACTGTACCAGACACAGTTGTCGATTTATGCATCCGGGACAAATGACTGAGAGTAATCAAGTTTCACTTTTTGTTTTTTTAGATTTGATTCATGTTTTTAGCTTATTATTTGACTTTAAGTTCCAGAATCAACTAACTCCATGTCTTTATCTCAATTATATTATACCCATTCGTGGTTGCCTTTGAGTATTAAAGCAGAACTTCAGCCTGATGGAGAATTATCATTAATTAAATGTGATGAAGAAGAAACTGGCTGTGAATCTTCTAGTATTTATGATTTACACGCTGTTGTGTGCTACATACACGAGGATCGTAAAAATCTTGTATCTATTGTGAATGTTGGCCAATCTTATCATGAAAACATATCGACTAGTAACCCATCATCTCAATGGTACATATTCAATGACATAAGTGTATCTCCGGTCAATGGCCAAGAAGCTGTTTGGTTTAGTTTAGATTGGAAAATTCCATGTATATTATACTGGGTATCAAGGGAGAAAGCTATGATTGATAATAAAAGTGAATTAAGTGACCAGGCTATTACAGCCAAAGTTTTTACTGAGAGTGTTTATTTGAATTCCCCATCAAATACAAATGATGTTATCTTAGCCAAAGAAATACCTAAAACAGGTAAAAATCTTCTTTTTTTATAATTCAACAATACATTTCTAATTGATACATGTTAAAATGTGTAAATTTAGGTGAATTAGTGGCTATAGACGCAGAATTTGTTACTCTTAATCAAGAGGAGTCTGAGATAAGAAGTGATGGTAGGTTGGCCACTATAAAACCCGTGCAAATGGCTGTTGCCAGAATATCATGTATCCGAGGGTAAATTAATTTCTATTTTAACTATTTGACTGACTCTTAATAAAATGTTAATTTATTTAATTTTAAATATTCTTAATTCAATAGCGAAGGGCCACACGAAGGCAAACCTTTTATTGATGATTATATTTCAACTCAAGAACAAGTTGTTGATTACCTCACAAAATTTTCTGGTATCAATCCTGGTGATTTAGATATTAGTAAAAGTTCAAAAAATCTTACAACCCTTAAATCCACTTATATGAAACTGCGGTACTTGGTTGATAACAGAATTATATTTATTGGTCATGGACTATACAATGATTTCAGGTTAGAAATTTTTTGCTCTAATAATATCTAATACAAAAGAAATTTAGCGCTTTGAAATCAAAACTATTAGATAAATTAATGGAAATAATTACAATATCTCCCACCTTATTAAGCTGTTGGGGAATTAAATATTTTCAAAATATAATCAGTTTTCTTGTCTTAAAATAAGGACAGCATTTTACAGTACTAGTAGAAACCAAATTTTGTAGTTATTCACGGTGAAATTTATCAGTTCAAAATCTCAAATTTAAATTGTATTGTGATAATATAGTTTTATGATACATCTCTATTACAATTACAATGTTTTCAGAAAATTTTTCTAAATTGCAATTAATTTAATTTATTTATGAAGAATTATGTTATGTAAAGGAAACTATTCCATTGCTAACTTAATTTGCTGTCATATTCATTAATAACTTTATTTTTATGTTTTTAGAATGATAAACCTAATGGTGCCACCTGAACAAGTCATAGATACTGTAGCCTTATTTAGACTGCCACATCAACGAAACGTGTCATTGCGATTTTTAGCTTGGCACTTTTTAGGCAATAAAATACAATCCCAAACTCATGACTCAGTTGAGGATGCTCGTGCTGCTTTACAGCTCTACAGGTGTTATAAATCACTAGAAGCAGATGGAACACTACAAGCAAAACTTGAAGAACTGTATAAACGTGGAAAAGAATTGAATTGGGTGGTGCCTGGGGAATAGAACAAAATATGTGTGATACTCTTTTAATGTGTGTATATTTTTGTACCTAATTAATTTTTGTATTAAAATAAATAAATTTTTATTAAATTTATGTATACTACTTGTATAATACATAAAAATTGACCTTTATCTTTACATACACTATCATAAAAATGCACAATACTTTTCGTTAACGTTAACCATATATTGATAATAAGTTTTATGTCACTGCTATGTGTGTTATTAATTCTCAAGTTTGAGAACAAACTTTTATAAAAGTACATTTGAACTTATCGATTTTTGACTTCAGGAATTTGGTGTATTTAAATGAAGAAGAGTTCAATTTTGACTTGATTGTCATGTTTGGTAATATGCTATGAGAATATATATATAATTAAATTATTTAAGTAAAAAACAATTATAATATAGCTTAAAAATTAGGTTTGGTAAATAACTTTCTTATGGACTGAATCTAGATAACATTTGGTAGGTCCAAAATTTTGTTCTTTCCAATTTTTCTTTTTCTCTATTTTGATATCCTTGCCCGACAAGTTCTAACAACATGAAATAAACATTTTTCAAGGTAACTTAGGCATACTTAGATGCTTACTAAGTTTGACTGATTAGTAAGTGCTGACTAGTCACTATTATTATGAATATCACTGTATGTATGTTTTTTATTAACTGTTGGTTAAGTTTTCTATCCTTGCAAAGATTTTGTAATTTCACAAACTTAACCATCTACTAATATGTATTATGTGTTTTAGTTTTTCAGAAAGAAATCTGAACAAGTTAATGATTTATTTATTTTTATTAAGTTATTACAAATGCCATTCTAAATTGCAAATATTATAGTGTTGCTCTTTTCTTGATTTTTGTCTTGGGGAGGGATGGGTCTTAGGCTCCTTATAACTTATAAAATACGGTAGTGAATAATATAAAGTAATAGTTATGGAAAAACTTAAATCGTGATATTGTAGTATTATTATAACTTAAATAAAAGTGAATAACACCACTATGGAATGATGGTAAGTGAAAAAACTTGTTATATTGCAAATATAATATCACATATTGCAATATCACAAATTGGATGAAAAACATTTTTATTGTAGTTGAACAAACTGTCATATAACTCTGCTAATAGTAAAGGTATACAAATCTATGTTTCACTTCTGTTTTATAAAGTTCTATGTTTTGGAATTTCAAACAATTTATTCAAAATAATTGTAAATTCAATACTAAATTTTAAAAGGTTAGGTTAGGTTAGGACTGTAAGAAATTAGTACTGTGCAGTTCGTACATAAAAAATCCAAATTACGGTTTATAAGTTCTGTTACCATTACTTTTACTTTGGTTTACCAAGGTCTTTAATTTAAAACCAAACGTAGAGTACTCAAAAGTGATTTACATTGGGTCAAAAAAAAAAAAAAACAAATTAAATCTAATGTTTTCTAAGATAGAATACAAGTTAGCAATTGTTTTACTATCACTCAAATTGTATAACACATTGACACAAAATCTAATCAATATTACTTTTAGTTTTTTTAAGTTAACTAAAAAAAAAAAAAAAACAAGAAACATTGTATTTATTAACTATGATCATATAATTTCAATTATTTGTATATTTTAGATTACAATTTAATAACATTTGGAAACCATGGAAAATTGATTTTTCTGATCACAATTAATTAATAACATATTTAAATTGTTTATTCAATTAAAATACATTTAATGTAAACATAGTATACAAATATGTATCATAAACAAGTAGCAATAATTTTAAAATGTTATGTTAAATAATAATAATTTTTAATATTTGATATAATATTTTAATTCATGCATTCAAAAAAAAAAAGAAAAAAGAAAAAAGGACAAATTAACAAAATTTAAAACAATGGAAACAGATTTTCTTACAAGTGATCAAACAATAAAACTCAAATTTATACTGATATTATGTTAAACCATGTAAAATAATTATTAAGTATCTTTAGTGCAGATCTTTATCCATAAAGTTATTAATAAAATTTAAATTTCATTAATTTAACCATAATTATTGAATTTAAAACAATTTTTAACATATAATACAATAATATATAACTATATTTTCTTCACTGTAAATTTTGTTTGATCACAACTTGTTCACCACCTTTCATAAAGCATAATTTGTTCGGATTTTTCGGACAGTAACGTCTTGTGTGTGCGTTTTCTCCAGTTGCATAGCAGAACGGACACTGGTACCTACAAATCAAAGTAACACGCGTTTCAATAAAATTGGATACTTGATCAAATTACTTTAAATCATTATAAATACATGTCGAAAGGCCAAAAGAAATTTTTTTTGAAAACCGGCAATAGTGGCAATATTAATAGGACTCCACAATATGATGAATAATTATAAGGAATATTTGAGCATAATGAGAACGGGTGTTTAATAATTACAGGTAATTAATGACAATGTAAAATAAAATATAACGGGAGAGTTTTATTAAAAATTAAATTTGTTCAGTAAACATTTTTTTGTTTTGGTGTAAAAGAATCATGGGTGAATTTGGACAAATCACAAATTTATTAATTTATTCGGATTCAGAAAAATCCGAAAAAGTCCGAGCGAGATGTACATATTGTGCACCCTTATAAGCTATAAGGGGACACTGTTTCGTTTTATTTTTTTTAAACCCGGAATATTAGTGAGACAGGGGGTTGCCGGTCAAAATTCAGCCAAATCCTTTTCAGTCTAAACATCATTTTTGTGTTTTCAGAACAGTTTACACTCGCAAATTGGGTAAATTTAAAAAATAGTTCGGAATAAGATATAATTTAAATCGAAAACACCCGTGATCATCAAATTTCGCAATTTTCAGTAGGTACACAACTCGGAAAATAATCAAAATGTCTTGTATAACAAGTTTCACATATTATGTTTTAAAACCAAAATCCAAACTTTTATGTGGTGTTCAACGTAAAGATCGGAGCCTACCCGTAAAAAAAAAAGTGGAATACGAGAAATGTGGAAATTTCAAGCCGAAAATGTGCATAGAAATTTTTGGTTTTCTGGTTGCAAACTCAAAACAACAACGCGGCAGCATTGTATACGTACCGTTGAAGAATCGGGCATCTGACCCGACCCACTGGATCCTTGAGAAAATGCGATTTGTAAAACTCGGCCGTTTCGCCGTTGCTCTTGCAGAAAGCACACTCGCGTAGACATCCAACCTCCGACTTGGGTTTGGTGTGCCTGGACGACGGGTGCGGCGGCGGCGGCGGCGGCGGACGATAGTGATGGCCGCCGCCGCCGCCGTTGCTCTCCCGTTGCATGCGGTTCATGCGCAACAAGAACTCGGTCAGCGTATAGTAGTTGGACGGGCCGGCGGCGGTGGGCGAGGTGGTTTCCGCGGCGCCGTAGCCTGCGTACGGCTGCCGTGTCGAAACGCCGTTGTTCATACTGTCGTAGTACGACGGGGCGGATCCGCCGTAGGTCGGACTCAACGGAGCTCCGTAGTTCCGCAGGTAGTGCAACGCGGATTCTATGCTGGCGCCGTGGTTGCACGCGATGTTCGCGTTTTGCGGGTTCCTGTCGTCTCCCGACAAACACAGGGCGCACCGGCTATGCTGCTGGTAGTGCTGCAGGTTGTTGCCGAACGCGAAACGGTCACTCATTCTATAGGTCTGCAACCGGAATACGGAACAGAAATTAAAGAAAGCATACAGATATTATATAATATTGATCCAGGAATGGGGGGAGGGAGCTGTAGAGGCAATTTTAGGGTTGATTCTATATTGTATTTCTATATTTAAATTCTATTTGGAGTCTTACACAGCAGCTGTTGATAGTCGCTTGGTATTAATTTCATAAAACGACCGTTTTATTTTAGTCATACAATGATAGGTTTTATAATAATACAATATTGTGCTCGAGAGAGGGGAAATTACCTCCTTGAATCGTCCCCTGAAAACAATGCGCGAAAATGTCCACCACCCTCCACCTGTACTGTTTAATTATTACGGTACATCGTGATGCAGAGAAATAAATAGAGTCCTTGATTCGGCAAATCGTAAATTATGATAAAAAGAACATTCAGAAGCGCGCATCGAGCTAGGATGTTAGCTAGCAAGTTCTTGCTAGTCATCTTGCTAGCAAGTTAGTATTACTATCGCAATAGCGTAGGAGCAATTTGAAGGGTTGAAAAAAATTGAGAGGCTACTTATTTGTATTGCCCGAGATTAGTTTTTTATTTTTTTTTTTTAAGTTCGGCGTCCATATACAGTTGCACGATAGCAGAGAACATTTTCATTTTCGGATTTTCATTTTGAACCTTGGCGATTCTAGAATCTAGTTAGGCCCAGGGGCTTAACCGAATTGAAAATCTACCGACTTGCAATAATTTGTATGCTACAATTGTATTAAAATATTTTTTGTTTTAACCTTGATCACCTTCACAAATTACCGCATTTTAAATTTTTAAATCCGTATGAAACTTAAATTTCAGCAAAATTTGTGAAAAATGGGCTAAAACAAAATTAAGAATACCATCGAGAAAAACTCAAGAATATTCTCCAAAAAATTATTAAACCTACATCTACCACAATGATTTAATAATATTACCCGAGTAAAGGAATAGGGCAATGTAATATAAAAATTGTCTACCACAGACAGCTTGGTGCCATATATTAATGTATATTTAATCTATGTTGCAGGTGCTTTATAAAATTCCATTAGTTACCGATTAGTGGTAATCGGTTTAACGATTTTAGTCTAATTATAGTGTATACCATAGGTGGATTTATAAATTTTATAAAATATCTACCTTGGTCTCTATACACTCGTACGCAGCCAGCCAGTTTAGATAAAATAATGAAAAAGTACTATCCAAATTGGTAAATTTCCCAATACATATACGGGTTTGGTAGAGCTGTTGATATAATTATCGTTTCTGTCAAGCACTCGCAAATAATGGGTCATTTAGATACTTTTATTTCCAACCTACCGATTTGATATATGGACGGTATAAGCCATAAGGATTTGGAAAAGTGATTTGAATTCGTCTACTTTTGATAGAACTTTCCAGATTTTTAATTTTTTTGGTTCCAGAGTTGAGTAAAAATTTCGATTTGTAAAGATATATAACACCATACGAGGGATAAAATAAAAAATCAAGGCTAATAAGTAATAACCATTAGATGTTGAAACCTTTCTTTAAAAAAAAAAAAACTAAAAAATGTCTAAAGTGACCATATATTTATTTTGAAAAAGCGGGACAGACATTCAAACCTCCCCCATTATAAGTAGAGAGGGGTGAGTAGGACATAGTTACCGTCTCGACAAGACTTAAAAACTTAGAGAGACACTAACTAATTGGTACTGTCCCGCTTAAATCGGGACGACTGGTCACACTAAGTATGTCCGTCTAAAGTAGCCGTCGTGACGAATTCGAATCAGTTTTCAGAATTCAATACGTTATAGGTATGATGGTAACTATAGGTGGTAATTTGCGTGTGTAAGTAAAAAAAAAATTCGAAACCCCTTCAATAGGTAGGCGTGAATATATGGCTAGAGTAAAAAATGTAGAGAGCTTAAGTAAATTTCATGAGAGGCTATATTTTAGACTGGAATTAGTTTGGGTACCTATGCTATTCATAGTTTTGTGGGGGAACTCACCTCCCCAGGTCACCCCTCAAATTATAGTAAACGAGATTCACATTTTCCTCAAAAAAAATATCAAATAATTATGTAAACTGACCGCTATAACAAAGTCGTATGAATCTGATCAAAAAATGTTCAATCAAAATAATTTATTGGCGGTATTGTTTGGTCACTTAAATAAATATTACCTAGGTTAAAATTTTAGACAAAGTAATTACTTCTTTTTCAATAATAATAGGTTATAGAGTTTCCTAAAGCCAATACCAAAGTGATAAAATAATAATGTCCTTCAGAAATGTAAGTACCTATTTTGTTTTACGAGTGAGATACAATCAAATGTAATTTTCCCGTCGACTTCCAGTAGTCAGTACCTAGGCTAGGTTACAATGCATAACGCAGATATTTAAAAATTATTCAGTCGTAGGCCTTGTTAATCAATTAATTAATATTTGTGGTCGATACAGATAACTGGTAAAATCAAATCCCGGGCCCCCGGGGGAAGGTACTCCTGAAAATATACCAAACAAAAAAGATCGCAAAAAACAAAAACGAACGGTACAAAATACTAGAACTTAGGTGATAAAAGATATAATTACCTCAAAATAATTCCAAATTAAAAATTAATTAAACACAAATAATATGGTATGCTAATTAATTTGCACTTCAATTTTAAAAATGTAATTACTGTACTGGGTTCAATACCAAATTTGGGTGTAGTTTGGAACAAAACCCCGAACACCTCATGGACGTAGAAATAAGTTGTATGATGGAAGACCTTATTTTAGCAAATGACAAAACAACTTACGTTGCTGATTTTTGGAAGTCAAAGATTTAATATGCTGATCCCGGACACGAAAGAAGAATGCCGAAATTTAAAAAAGAGGTGATGCCAGAGAACAATATTTTAAAGTCAGGTGTACCTAAATTATGCGTTCGTGTGATTATAAATTATTTTTTGAGGTAATAACTATCTGATAACATTTTTTTTCAGTATAGTACCTAGTACTTTATTCAAAAGTAATGAAACAAACACAAAATATCTTATAGTGTAAAAATAATTGGGCAAAATCGTATACAAGGATCAAAACGAATTTTTCAAAAAAATACGAGCATACCGTTACTAATACATTTTTTTAAAAAAAAAAATTAAATAATTCGTTTTTTTTTCCGTGATCTTTTTTTCTGAATGCCGCAATAGACTCCATTTGTATGTAATATTTTATTTAAAAAAAATTTTGGATACAAATTCGTCTACATAATATAGTGTCTGGATTACAAATTGTTTAATCGAAAAATTTGATAAGCAAGTAGGTACATGCATTTTAATTATAAAATTCAAGTATATAAAGTCCTAAACGGCTAAACATCAATTAAGTTTAAAAATTATAATTTGATAATTGAATGTGTAATAAGTACAACTAAATAAATAAGTACAAACCATAAGAATTGATTATTAATCATTATTAGTACTCTGGAACAGTAACATAGTTACGCAATGGAAAATAAATATTTCATTATTTTTAAATTTTAAATTGTGTATACAATATTAATGACACACACATACACACTAATAAATTGGATATCGTAATAAAGTAAACATTTTAATTAATATGTATTATAAGTACCTAGGTACCTATAATACGAGTAAGTACTACAGGTACATAGGTAATGTGTAAGAAAATGGATTAAATCAATCTAATAAATTTATTACTCTTATCAGTTTTATCAACAATTAGGTGTTTAACCATTGGCGCAATTTGAAGAGCTGAAACTAAAAACATATTAGCCACCCCACGAGATAGGCTATTATGTGTAATTTATAAAAATTATCTGGGGCTAAGCCCCCTCTAGCCCGCCGAATTGCGCCTGTATCAAACAAATTATACCCAATTTTTTTGCTAAAAAAAAAAAAAGAACGACCAATTTTTAATGAAAAATGTACACTGTACTTACACCACACATTCTTAATCTTAAAAAAACGTATTCAGTACCTAATTCAATAATTTTTGGGGTTGGGGGTTCGTGGATCCGATAGCTATCGTATTGACAATTGTAGTGTATATATTATTCAGTGTAATAATACACATTTTGTTATGTTAGTTTTTGATTAATATAAAAGTGTGCTTTTTTAGAATAAAATAATATAGTCAATATAATTAATAAAATTTAAAAGTACTTGCATTATTCTACAGCAATCATTAAAGTAAAGGTTGAAAAACAGAGAGTGAAAAATAATATGAAATAGGCGCAAGTGTATGAATTGTAATGTAAAATAAATGAACAATAAATTGACATGAATACACGAAACTACACAGGTATCAATTTTTATACGGTTTAACTTTCTTCCACTTGTAACGATCAAGATTCGCATTCCTTACACACACGGCAACAACCCTCATATTATTCTCCTCAATCGCTTTTATCCATCTCTTTTTTCTTTCCTCTTTTTCCCCTTCAACGTTCATTTTCGTAACCGATCTCATTGATGGGGATACCCGTTATATGAATTTTCGAGTTAAAATTTAAATTTCCAATGTTTCTTATTTTTCTCGTCGTCTCCTCCACTTTCTATGTTCAATATTGCAAAGCTTTTACCCGAAAAACGCGTTATTATCACACGTTAAAAATTTACTTTTTATTTCTCTCGTAATACTACCCTAGACCCCTTAAAATTCGCCACTTAAATAACCTTCTTTTGATTGTCCAAGCCCCTACGAATAAATTTAATTTCACGAACTTTATGTGTATAAGGGGAGGGGGCTTAAAACAATTTCATTTGGGTTCGTGTATATACACAGTGGGGTGCGTGATGCTTCGTTTGAAATCATAATATTAGGTCGACCTAATTACGAATGTCTTCCATCTATCTAGGGAGAAACGACGTCATTAAGAACCTCTGATCGTTTTAATTACCTACAGAAGGCGAGTGAAGAACAATAATGTTAATACAGATAATCATAATAACACAGGTAAATAATTATTATTTATATCACAGGCCACAAAAACGTAAACTAAACAATGTTTAGTCGCGGTATCGGCGGTTTTGGATTCTGGACCAACGGTTGAATTTGAGAGAAAATTTGAGAGAGGACAATGGGGCTATTCTCTCCTCCATAAAATTGGCTCTATAAAAAAAAACACGCCCCTGGAGGAAACGCCATTGATAAAAATGGGAGCGCATAGAAATTCCGAAAATATCCTGTTAGAAACATATTTGTTACCGAAAACTGTTAAATTAGAAAAATTAATTTACCTAATTATGTTATCACCGAACATTTTTTTTGTAGAAAAATATAGTGGCAGAAAACTATTAAACTAGAAATTAAATATTCCAAATTTAAATTATACAGAATATATATATATATATATATATATTAATAAGATTATTTTAATATACCTGTATTCCAATAAAACAATATTATTTCAGTAAAATATTTTCAAATAAAATATGTTCTAACACAAATGTATGCATAGAACAATATTTAAATAGACAATTAAATGTAAAGAAAGTAACATTCCAGAAAATATATTTTGAGAAAATTATTTCTATCGATAAAAATTTTTCTCAAACCATAAATTTTAAGAAAAAAATTTTGATAGAAAATGATTTCATATCCAGTGTATTTTAGACAATTTATTTATTAATTAATTATAGACAATTTAAATGGTATTGGTTAGGTTTGGTTATATCCGGTGGTCGTCAGCATTTGTCGTTTACAATAATATACTTATGCCACACAATAGATTTATGGTCACGCTGATTGATAGTATTAAGCACGATCTATTTATATATATGTATAACTAATTTTCTGAAAAAATTTAAAAATATTTTCTGCATAACTTTTAATATAATGAATGATAAATTTGATCAATTATTTTCTCTTGATTTTATTTTATTACATACAAAAGTTTCTTTTAAAATACTTTTCTGATTGTATATTTCCATATTTAAAATAAATCGAACGAAAATTCGAAAATCTGAAAATTTTGTTTCTAGTCAATTATTTTCGTTAATAAGTAACTTCCATCAGAGTATTGTTCAATTTTTTTTATTTTTCAACAGCATACGATTCGTTCAGAATAAATTATTAATTAAATTAAATTATAATTATTTATATTTTGTTTATTTATTCATTTTAATATTTTCGTTAGAAAAAATTTCGGAAATCGTATAGCTCCCCATAAAAATGCGTGCAAAAAATTATATAATAATATTACGTCAATCACAACAACATTTCGCATGATTAATAGTATAACGTCCGTCCGATGGAAATGATAATTATCACAATTTTCAAAAACAACTGCTGCTAAACACGAATGCAATTATAAATTATAATTACGTCGATAAGTATAATTAAAAAGAAAAAAAAAACACCCGCGGACCGGCTGCTATTTCGCGTAAACCCTGGCAGGCAATTATTTGTCTCGGAGAACACTTACCTATCGGTTTTTCGAAAACAATTAGATATATAATAATATGACGTTTTGTTTTCGGTTTGTCAAAAGCGTGTCACCCCAGCAGCAGCTGCGTTTTCGTTGGCTTGTAAATAAAATGTTTGACACGGCTCGTCAACGTACGACTGACTGCGATCGATGACCAAAGCAGAGTGACGTTCGAATGTCTGACTATAGTGTTCAGCGAGTTGAGATTGAATGTGCCAGTGGCGGCAAAACTTTACTGTGAGCGGCCAATGGAGGTAGTATCAGACGCACGCCGCCGGTACGATCCTGTCTCTATATAGGACCGTAGAGAAATTACTCTATGTCTACGACCGCCGACAATAAAAATAAATTATTGATAACGTTATTGTATAGACGATTAACGGTCAGAGATACCTGTGGTTTTTTGTTTATTTTAAATTTTTTTTCAAATAAAATTGTCCGTTTCGACGACAGAAGTCTGCGGTTAAGATATAAAATATAAAATACCTGCGCAGTATAATAGAACAATATAATGTCTAGACGGTTTTTATGGGAACAATAGACGGGCAACTCCGGAGAGAACAGGTAAAACGATAAGTTTGTATTAATTGAAATTTGTTCGCGATAAACGTTTGGAATTTCGATTTTGGCGACGGTCTGAAGCTATACAAATATATTTTAAAACTCAGAATTACAAAAACAAACGTGAGTTTTGACCGCGCCTACTGCGGACAACACCAGGGTTTTAGTATTTATATAATTAAAATTTTTTTTAGTTTGGGGATCAAATATTGTTGTTAAACTTTTTTAACCAAGCAATTGTTGATAAAAAAACACCATTTTGTTTAATCAAAAAAATTTTTTGTGTATGCCCCTATTGTCCCCTCAAATACGCCACTGGGCTTCTCCTCCGCCCCAGCCTAAAATTAAATAAAAGGGTGACATTGTAACGATCGGTAGGGTATTTAGAACAATTATTATGTGAACCAAATTCGTTGAAATTTTCAATATGTCCCCAGAAACGTGGTACATGGAAGACCATATATTATAGACTTTATGTAAAAATATTTAAATCATTAGTCAAGATAAAAACCATTCTATCTATAATAAATAAACTGATTGTTAGAAAAGATGTTAATGCAGGCGGGGGGGACAAGCTCATATTCCAAGTCTCTAAGAAAATATTTGAATTTTCACAACAAGTATAATTAACTATGTATGTAGTATTATTGTATATTAATATATTATAGTTCTTTGCAACTTTTTGAACTTTTCACTTTATTTATTATAATGATCTTAAATTATTTTTAAAGATAAAACTAAACTTGTTTTGAGCTTTTCAGTTAATATTATTTAATAGGGGTTTTTTTTTACAATAGAACACTCCTTTCAAGATCCTAACTAGTAATAGACACCTCATTAGTTGAAATTGGTCTTCAATGAGGTAACATTAAAAGGTCCTTTAAATGGTGAAGTATAGGCAACTTCTGTAACTATAACTCATTTATTTCCTCTAGGCTCTGAAGTCTAGTTGATCAGAAATAATAATATTAATAATAATAATTTATAAATTATATATAATATTGATCAATTAACATGGTTAAACTAAATTTTTTTTAAATACTAGCCATTATTTTCTACAAGATTAATCAATTAGCAATATTATTGCTTATTGACGATTGCTAGTTGCTCGTTGCCTATTGCTCCGGTGCAAGAGCCGCCTAAAGACTTGAGTGATCATAACATATATACCTCATTTGTTAAAATCGGTCTATTAGTTAAGCTTTAAGGCTTTACAATGAAGCTTTGGCCTTTTAAATTCAGAATCAATTTTGAATAATTTTAAAGTATACCTACAGAACTTCGATACTTGTTAATGTTTGCTTACTTCACAGTTATTCTTTAATATTTATTTTAAGGTCTAGAAACATTAATATAACAATCTAAACAAAATAATATTAGTCAATATCAGTGCTTGACTGGGGAGTTCCATTTTCTTTAAAAAAGTTATTTTAGAGCGTACAGTGTATTATATTTAGTATTGAATTGCGTCTCTTTAATATTGTTATTCCAAGTAATCCACTATGTAGTTATAAAATGCCGAGAATCGGTTTAGAGAGATTTTTACATTATTTTATTTTTTTAATATTTGTTTTTGACCGTATAATTCCTCCAAAAAATTGTTTTAAGTTAACTTGTCACACAATCATACATTAATGAAATGGATAAAATATAGTTAAAAACAAATTTTAAATAATTCTGACTGTTTTCGAGCAAAATACAGAACTTATACATTACCTATACATTGTTTTACCTATTATTTCTGGTTTTTGGGCAACAACTCTTCCAAAACTTATTCAAATTTATAGAGATTTGTTCACATATTATTTGATTGAATGAAGTAAATGAAAGATGACACTTAAAATTTATTGAGATTAGTCTCACTGTGTTCAGAATTGTAATTTTTGGAAGCAATGATTTATTATTGCTTACAAATTGAATATGAAGCTTGAAAACATTTATTTTTTATTTTTTGTTAATAATTGAAAAATTCAAAATTATTTTTACGTCTATTAAGTATGAATAGGTATATTGATAGATAAATGTGCAGTATTGTAAACGACACATGTCAAATAATAACCTTTAATGTTTTGGAAACGATTATTATATTTAAATTTCTATACTGTAATTGTCACACAAAGTTCTTAAGTACAGAACTAAAAAAATTGGTAATCATAGCAGCCAGGAAGACAAAAAGGGCCATCATATTTCTTTGATTTTTTTTTTTTTTGTTTCATTGAAAAATTAAATTTAAAGAAAATATTTTAGTAAAAATAACCGTAATGTGTTTAAAAAATGATTTGTTTTTTCCTGGTTAAATTTCTTAACATGATTTTGAAGTTCTTAAATTATTAATTGATTGATATAATTGTAAGAACTAGTTTTTAAATTGGAAAAATAACTGAAGAGGGATGCTGTTGAGCATAAAGTTACGAGTATTCTAATTTACCTAAACCATACCATAAAACAATGTAAATTTTAAGGGTTACTCTATCCCTTCTTGTCCTTCTTCAATTTAAGCACAGGAATGAACATAATTACAGTAAAAAAGACTGTTAATTTAAAATATAGAATCTTTTAATAATAAACAATACTTACAATACAATATTTTCATAAAATTAAAAAAAACAAAGTCAAATTATTAAAAAATAAAAATAAAATGCAATTAAGTTTCTTGCTGATAAAAATATAACATGTCTTAACAATATAAAAATTAAAATTAATAATAACTTCACTGTTAAACAAAAAAATAATAATATAAAAGTTGTTTGTTCATATGGTTGTTCTAATTAAACTTGAATTTCTTGAGTTGGTGGTATCTCTTGAATGTGAATGTGCTACTACAACTGACAGACACTGAACCCACTTTTCAGCATTTTCACCACCTTTGGGTTTCAATATTAGAGATTCTTCACCAGTAAATATTTCAAAAGCTTTTGGTATGTTTCGAGCACCTCGACTCACTTTTACGCTGCGAATCTGATGTATATCAATAGGAGTTCCATCTTTATCATTTTTCTAGAAAACAGATAAAACAAAATGTTAACAATTAAGAAGTATTATACAATAGTAAAATTGAGAAGTTTTGTGACAATAGTAATGGTAAACCAATAAGCTAAAGAAAGCAAATTGAATAACTAAAAGTTGTACACTACTTTTAAAATCTAAAATTACGTGTTAATTTTTAGTTTTAAAATTTGTTTGAAATGCACTGAGTTTCAAAATTGTTTGAAATATTTATGTTAGGAAATATGTTAACTTATTCTTAAAAACTTAAAAAAAAAATACTAAACATGTAAATAATTGAATGTTCTATTTTTAGTACATGATAAATTATCACTATAATTATAAATTTGCACACCTATCTAGTACTTTTTGGTCTTATTCAAACATAGTGTAATAAAAAATGTACAAGTAAAACTTGTGAAAAGCAATGTTCAAAATGTTTAACCATATTCAAACAAATACACTATCTGTGGTCAGAGTCTAAAAACAAACTATTCAATCTTAGTTTTATGTAAAACATAGATTACAATTTGGGATGACCTAAGTTACCCAAATGATATTCTGGTAGTTAACAGTAATTTTATAATGCGAAGAACACAACTAGTAGATAGTAAAAATTAAAAACAAATGTTGTTTAGATAATTTATTTTTACACTTTGGCTTAAATTTTGCTTAGACTTTACAAAAGCAAAATCTGTTTATCAAAAATAAATAACATTTTCAACTTACTGAGCCTTTGTAGGAGAGGTGTGCTCCAGATAAAGTAAAATATCGTGTTCTCCATCTTCTAAATAATCGCCACCTTCCCTTTTTTTCTTTGAGTTGACCTTCAATTACTGGTTGACTATCTTGTAAAAATCCAACTGCTCGTTCTGGATGATTACATAAAAAGCAACCCCATACCCCACCATTTACATTACAATGCTCAAATACATCAAAGTAACCACTATTTTGAAGTTCATTAAAAACTGCGTCCTGATCTTTATCACAAGGAAACGCTGAAGTTACCAGCGTCAAAAATGGTCTATTTTCACATTTAAGTATATCCCAACAATATTTTAAGGAACTAACTGCAGGATGTCGTGAACTAAGTGCTGATGTTGATTTTGCTTGAAGAGCAAGAAACATAAGATGAATCCACACGCGAGGATGCCGCGTACGGACAGTAAATAAAGCACGGTTATAAAGGCAATGTTCACCTCGGCCTTCACATGCAAAGTGAATTTTAGCTGTCTTCTTAGCTCTTCTTTCTATAAATTAAAAAGGAAATTTTCTAAACAATTAAAAATCAAAATGTATTAAGTATAGTTAATAACTAACCTTCAATGATGCATTTAGCAGGAGGAGGTATTGTAACTGAAACTTTTTCAATGTAAGCTCTAATTTTATCTAAGTGTTTCTCACAAAAATGTTGCATAGTATCCCGCATTGGATATGGTTCAAACACACTTATCCTCTAAAACATAACAAATATACTAAATAAACAAATATTCGAACTTGAAATGTATTTTAAAACTAGGGATTTACATTAGAATTAATAATTGTAACACTTGTGTTGTGATTTCGTCTTGGAATTACAGTTGAATACATAGCTGTATTGATTCCGACCGGATCAACATTCAGACTAGGACCACTTGATTGAGTAGGTCCTTGAGATGTTAGACTCTGATTTAGTGGAGAACTTCCAGCAGTACTTATAGGCCGAGAGACTGAGTTTTGTGTCCGCCCAGCTAGAGTTTGGCTGATTGAGTTGGCTAAAGAATCTTTAGAGTTTGTACTGTAACTGAAATTTGTAGTTATTATGCTTCCAGTTGTTCTATAACATTTATTTTAATAATCAATCGTATAATAATAAAAAAATAATTTTAAGAACACTTACAAAGGTGTGGTGACTGTCACACCTCCACTTGATACTTTAGTTGTGGAAGGTTTGTTACGGTTCGATGTGTTGGCAATACAAATTTGATTAGAACTTAATTTAGTCATGCTTTTATGTAAACCTCCCACGGATCCAACTCTACTACCAGATGCTAAAAATAATATTAGTTAATTAAAGTTTAAAATCATAAAACAGTATACCATGATGAACAATGATCAATCATTCAAAAATATCTTTAACATTTAAAAATAGTCAATGTACCTGTGTTTAAGCGCGTCATACTACGGTGAGCATTAGAGTATTGCAATCTTCCAGTACTACGACTATCTGCCATTAGTCTTGGTTTTGGTGTTATTACAGTTCTATTAAAAAATAAAAATAAAATTAGTATTTAAATGTAAATTCATCAACTTAAGTATAAATTCAAAATTGTATTCTTAACCTAGAGTTTCTTCCAACATTATCTGTATGTGTTGTTGTTCTAATAATATTTGAATTTGTTGGTGATTGATTACCACCAACTTTAACTATTGTTACACCACTAGACATCTGATTTACATGCGAACTAAAAAAATAAATAATAATAATAAAAATTGACATTTATCCAAAATTGTTTTATTTCAGTTTATGATTACTTAGTATTTCTGCTAATCTGTAACACTCCATCAAGTATTTTGTCAGTAAATAATACTGGAAAACAAGAGCATAGAAATGTTGCTTCACGTACCAACAAACTTTGACTTCCTCGATCAATTTTTGGTAAGTGATCCATTATAAAATTTAATGCTTCTTGAGCTTTTAACTAAAATAAAATAAGCAACACTTACAGCTAGTATATACAAAAATAATCTTAAATATTTAAAGTTAAACCTTATTTATTTTGCCAACAGCTGATAAAACTTGAGCAGCAATACATAGACCATTTGGATTACATTCTGCAGCTTTTTTTATCTTTATAACATAGTCGGACAAAAGTTGAGGCTGATTTTTTGCCAAATTAAGAAAAACTTGCAAAGTGGGAACAACAGTTTGAGATGTGCACAGGTATTCACATAATTGTGGTAAACTAGCTTCTAATAACTAAACATTATAGAGGAACAAATTAAGAACGCAGCTTTTTGTGATAGTGTTAAATTTTGTAATTAGTTATATTATAACACTTACAGATGATTTACTGTTAGCTATAAGTGAACAAAGTTGTAATAATGCCAACTGTTCAGGAAGTTCACATAACGGAAGTAGAGAAACTAAAGCCATTGCATGATCATGAATAGGATCTCTTGTTACTTCATATATTTGAGGAAGAACTCGACATAATGGATAGTTTCCTGAAACAAAGTAGACATTTATTAATTAAATTAAAATTTTCTATAGTTAAAAATTGAAAAAATGCCTTTAAAAAGTCAACCTGAAATTATAGAATCTATTATAAGTTGTATATGGTTTGAAAGTAATGGGGAGTTGTCAATTGCTGCAAGTGATAGATATGATGCCATGTTTCTAGACAATACTTTATTTCCTTTGTGTAGAAATTTCACAGCCACAGGTAATACTCTTTTCATGACTTCTTTTTTGCTATAGTTCTAAAATGTAACAAAAGTAATTTTATACTATTATAACACACAATTTTTAAAATTTAACAAATACTCATTATGGAGATATAAATTTGGCCTTAAATTTTTAACTTATAAAATAAATAATCTAAGAAAAAGTAATTGAATACAAACTAGGAACAAGCAGGATATTATGTCAGATGATATCTTAGCGTGGGGTGGATCTTCTTCCTTTTGCGATGGCTTAAGATTATGATTAAGGCATGATTCCAATAACGTAACCAAAGCTTCAGCATGTTGTTCCATTGAGCCAGTTTCTCTGAAAAATTAATAAATTGAGTATAAACAATAAAACAATGTTAAAAAACAGTCAGATTTAAGGTAGGAGTAAAGAGACATCTCTCAGGCTAAGTTTTAGTAGGATACCTACTACTTTGGAAAATTCTATCATAGTTCATCAGTTATTACTTATTTCTCATCTCTTCCAATTTAATGAAATATACTAAGGTTTTTTTTTTTTACAATACATACATAAATTAAAATAAAGGTGAAGTACATACAAAACATTAGTAAGTTGATTGGAATATATTTTATAGTTTATTTTTCTTAGAAATAATTAAAATTATTATACCTGATGGCAGTTGTAACTCTTGTAATGCATATTTCAACAACACTTTGATCATTGTCATTGTAAACATAATCGGGTAGGCTTGTGATTTCACCAATAATATTAATCACTTCAGATAAATCATTTACTATAGCATCATCAGGAACGGTAAATAAATCGCCAGCCTGTAAATAAAAGTATTTTAAGATAATGAGAATTTCCAACTATCTATTATTAAAAATTATACTTTTGATAAATCTTTGTAGTTCAATACTTGTGTAAACAGTTCATGCATTTCTCACAACTGTACATACAGCTACTTTCAAAGTTCTATTAAGGAACTAAACTGTAAAAAATCACATACAAATTATGTAAGACTTCTTTATTTTACGATGCATGCGTGCATAGAGAACAATGGTCAAAAAATGCTTATGTTTGTTGAGTAATGTCATAACTTATTTGTAACAATAACAAATTTTTAAATGTGAACAGTATAATTTATTGGTTCTTCGATTTAACTGATTCCAACTAAAAAATACTACCGTATGGCATTTATTTTGAAGAAGTATGCTCAAAATATTTGGTAATATAATTGTGATGCATTACATACATAATTGTATTGTAGTTGTACCAAGCTTATTGCCTATAAATTTATTAGCATGCAGTTGGTTATAATTTTTTTTCTTTGTTGAGTAGATGTTCATAAATGTATTTATGGAGGGGAGAGTACAAGGAGTTTCTACCGTCTGAAAGCTTCATAATACAAACCTATTATAACTGAATTATAAACATCAATTTATAACTCTTTATGTATACCTTTCACCCTCAACCACCACAAATAGCTTGCCATTAGAAATTTAAGGAAAGGAATAAAAATATTTTTCAAATTAAGAAAATAGTAAGCACCTAACAAACTTAAATTAATTGTAAGTTGTAACAATACTCGACAATTTTTACTGTAAAAACTTTTTAGTTTCATTTTGACTTAAGTTATTATATTTGAATCCTATACAGGTATTTGATAAATAACCAAATAGCTTCATAAAATTAATGTATTAAACTATGGGCAAGATCTCTGAAGGATAAATTTGGATGTTTCAGATTTACCAGACAAAATTTTGTGATACTAACACTGTCATTTAGATAACTTGATGAAATACTGATAAATTAGGTCTTTATAATTGAATAATCGTATACATTTCAAATTACTTTAGTGATATTTTATTAACTTTATTGTTTAATATTATTTCTTAAATTGTTTACTTTTTTTTAAATGACTAAAATTTTTTTTAACTTTGCAGACTTCTCTAGTTTACGTAAGTTTTCTTAATAGTTCATTCACAATGATTTCTACATTGACATCTTGTGGAAAATTATTAGATGTATCATCTTCTAACTTGATTTATTAATTATGTTTAAACTGTAGGCATGGCATTGTATTACCTCTAGTACTGATAGAAATAATGGTTGTACATATTGTGAATGTAAAATTGTTGTTTTATTACAAATTCTTTTGACAAAAACTGGTTCAAAATACTGTTAAAGACCCTGTTTTTAAAAATAATCTTCTAGTCTAACAGAAATAAGAACAAAGTATTTGCTAAATATGTTTTCATATTAGGTGGTTTAAGGTTTAAATTCAATGGTGAATAAAACCCTCGATTTAACAAAATAAATTTAAATGTAATATATATTGTTCCTCATAATTTAGTTATTAAGGATCTTAATATCCAGTATTGTTCAACTTTTTGAATTAAAAATGTTGAGGAGAAATGATATAAATACTTTGAATGCATTCAATAACATTTTGTGAAAGTAACAACGATTCAAATAGATTTTTTAAACACTTGCGATGGATTTTTTTCAATTGCTAACACAAGCAACATGCGATAAAATAATACATTTTAGACTAAAAATATTGCGATTCACATTTTAGCGTAATGACGATACATTTAGAAGTAAAATGAGTATTGCAATTCTCAACTAAATATAATTTTATCAAAGCGTAAACAAATATTACGGATATAAACATAGAAATAAACTTTACCAAAGAATAACATTTTTTTAACGTTAACTGTCTTTTAAACCACCAACGCTGAGATTGAAAATTGTAATGAAATTCGAGAATCTAAGCAGTCTTGACTGAGAACAATATGTAAAAATAACGAAGCGTTTAAAAGAAATTCACGCGTAGTATCGTTAATACAAAATGTAATACTGTATAGGTGAAAATTAATTTAAAAAATATAATTAAAATGTGCAACGAGCTTTGGAATTTTGGTAATAACTAACGAGTAGTAACAACTATAACATCGCGTAATTTGTGTGTTTTTTTTTTTTAATAATATGTTATTATTGGAATAGTGTTGATAACCGATACTCCACGTTATGCGGTTGATAGCGCGTTACAGTTGGTCCGTGGGAGTGAGACGTAAACTGTTGTAATCGCAGATCCTGTGTTTTTATTTTCTTGGGAAAAAAAAAACCACCGAGATCTTACGATGAACAATTTTACAGCGATAGGTATTTTCGGTGAAACACTATCGCTGTTATTCGAACGTGTTGTTGTTTTCATCGTAGATTCAGAAAATACAAATAAATATCAACTGAAAACCGAACTGACCCAATTCCGACAAACTCGAACGTTGGTCACTCTGTTCGTTTCATTGACAATATAATATCGTAAACAAATACAGCAGCAGCAGCAGCAGCAGCAGCACCTGCTACGACTTGGCTGCGCTTCGTAGTTTGTACCTACATGGTACGTTATAGCGCTTTCTTATGGCACGTCTACTCCTCGGCAAAGTATTGATATTGATATTGATATTGTGTTTGGTTACCGTTTTGCGACTTTGTGTGTGTGTGTGTGTGTTAAAACAGTAATTACGATAATTTTTCATGACGTATTTGTGTTTGTTGTGATTCACTGATTTTTCGGAAGAAATCGGTTTTTCACCGCCGCCGCCGCTACATTGCCGTTTGTCCACCGGGGAGCCGCCGTTGAACAGGATCTTCGCCGGTTCGTTGTCCTGCATCAACCTAACCGTTTCTGAACACCATGGCGTGAGTACAACACACGATTCTGCGTCGCCACGTTCGTTCGGATCAAATCGAAATAATTTTTTGTATTTTCCTGTTTTTTCGGCAGGATCGAAAGCGCGTCGGAAGATACGTCGGCGGACGATTCTGTCAAAGTAGTCGATAGCGGTCGGTTAGATAAGAAGAAGAAGAAAAAGAAACATAAACACAAGTCCGATCGGTGAGTTTTTGTCATCAAAACGTTTTGTGTTGCATAATACCCGAGTCTGTTCGACTTATGTAAGCTCATCTGTACGTGAACCTATCAAACGTTACCGGGTATTTTAACACGTACGATACAATATGCCAATCACTAATATTTGGATCACTCGGTTCGATCAAGAGCAAACATATATTCACCGATTTATCATTTTTGATGAAATTGATTGAATATGTAAAACGCTCAAAGGCTTTGAAAAAAACTATTTCTATTTTACTGCAATTAATCACGTGTTCAGTTGGACCGTACCATTGACGTCTAATGTCTTGTTACAGTGTATACTAGATACTATGCGATATGCGATCTGATTAATATAGTTTTAGGGCTTTAGAATGATTCATGGTCGCATTCTCATGTTTAGAAGACATTAGCGTTTTTTTTATGTGCAAGAAACAGCGATTTAGATTTATTTATTTGGAGCGCAATGGAAATGCAATGACGCTTTATGATAAAAATAACAATGTTACATTGTGTTATTTGCGAGGCCAAACAGTTCGACTTTTTAAAATTAAATTTTAAATAAGATTCCAATCGAACCTAATTTCTCCTATCCTATTTGTCTATTGTTTGTATCATTTAAATAACAAATCTAGTCAAGCTCTCTATGTGTATATGATTGTTCTTACAAATACACTTTATCGAGCACATTTTTTTTAGTGTTTTTGTTTTTTTACTCATGCTTCAATTTACAATTAAAAAGTACAAAAAAAAATGAGAGTGGTAAGGCAGATTTTTTTTTGGTTATTTTTAATTGTGGAACCTGGTTACCATGTGTATTGGTTACCATGGTGTATTTTAGGTAGGCAATCGCCCCTCTATAGATTGTGAAAATTACATTGGAAAAAAAAATTAAATGAAAGACTCAAATATTCTAACAAATAAATAAATTTGCCTCCCTCCTAAAAAAATGGTCCAAATACACCCCTGGTGGTTACAAATACAAATATTAAGGTTCATTGTCCTTATTGTTACTTAATTAATAAATTGTGGCTGTTCTGTAGAAACATTTTGGTATAATCGGTTAAAATAATTCTGGCAGGGGTTATCAAATTTAAATTTAGCAGTTGTAAACTGTAAGTGTAAGGTATTGCTATTAATTTTAGATCTATTTATGTTTGGATTTAGTTAAATTACATTGTCAATATGTACTAGGTAGTTGATAACTTAGTTAACTTAATTGATATTTATTTTGAATATTTTTAGAAAACATAAAAAAAACAAAAAAGAAAACGGTGAACCTAAACTAAAAGATAAGAAAAAATCCAATGGGGATTATGTTCAGAATGGGAAACAAAAACGACCACCATCCCCACCGCCATCGGATACCAATAAAAAGAAAAAAACTGAAGAAACTGAAATTAGTTTGAACGAAGAAGAAATGAATTTAGAAGAGTTGATCAAACAAAAGGTACTTAATGAGATTTTTATCAACACAATTAAAATTAATGTAGAATACAGAATTTTTCCGTTTTATCAATCAATAATTAAACTTAAAGTTAACTAGTAAATGAAAGGTGAAAAAAACACACTGGTATATACTTCTTACTAACTGTCAAATGAAAACTATTTTACCATTAATAATGATAATTAGGTCTAATTAATTTAATTTTTACTTTTTGTTTTCATATTTTAAATTTGGTCGTCTTATTGGGGGTTTTTAAAACTACCAACTCCACTATAATTTTCTTTAACCTTTCTTAACGTCAATATTTTAAGTATTTTATTCTGAATTCTAGTTTTGCTTTTCTTGTAATAACTAATAAGTTTCAAATATACCTATTGATTTTTCTAAAAATGTTTGAACAAGTTAGCTTGAAACTTCTTAATTTAGAAAAAATGTTGGTACCCGATAAACAAGTCGGTGATTGTCGGTAATGATTGACTGTGTGGTGGGGATTTCACAGCCGGGCAAGCCGGCCGGAGCTCATTCTACATGCGCAAAACGGTCCCTTTCTCTTGTGAAAAAGAATATACATTGTACAGGGTACCCATTGCTGATTTCTATATTCATAGATTGGTTACCTAAACAATTTCATTTGAATGAAAAAAAAATGTAAAATTCTTCTTAATTTTTTTTTAAATATTAGGTATTTTTTAAATTTTTATTTATGTTTATAAATAATTGATTTGTTGATCTTGATTGTAGTGTTTTTATTCACATTTATCATTTATCATTAATTTTATATTTTAATTTATGTTTATTTTACGTTTTATTTAGAATTTAAATTTACTTTAGTCACTATATTTGTTATGTTATAAAAGGGAAAAACAAAATTTAGCTGTATTTTTTTTCAGATTAAGTCGGACTATTTTGTATGTTATTTTTATATTATATCATCTAAAAGTAATACAATACCTATTTATTATAATTTTTAATAATTACATTTAATATTAGTTAATGTCAATAATAATTAATATGTTAAGATTTAACTAAAAATATAACTTTAATTTATCCCAGAATTTATACACAGATCCATCCCAAGAAAATTTTCAAAAATCTTTCTCAAATCAAAAATAAAATACACATCTATAATCTCATACTCATTTAGATATATTATCATGTATTGTTATCAACTTTAGGGCACTGCCAAAAAATTTGTACACCAAAAAATACACGGATTTCAAGAAATCCTAACGACTAAATATGCTCCTCCAAACATTTCAAATCATACTCTTCACATTCCTAAAGTTACTGAAACAGCTAAACTATAATTCTTTATATTTAGAAACTGCTTTCAAAATCATACTGCTTAATCCTAATTTTATAAATCTATCTATATACATTTCTTTAAGCCCCTCAGGAGGCTAAGTGGCAATGGCCTCATGGCATCATAAATTAAATGCTAGACTATAATAAACTTATGCCCGAGTGCTATCACTGGATGGATTCTTCCCTTACATGAACAAGCCATGTTTAAAAACATCCTTTTTGCTTATCGTATTGCATATGTATAGATTGTATCTATAGTTTTCCAAATTAAAAGAAATATAGGTAAATATATATATATCAATTAAAATATTTTTGATAATAATTAATATTTTTTGCATTAAATAACTATAATATTTTAGGATTGTATTATTATAGATACCTAGATATGTTTAATTGTACAATATTTTCTTTTTAAATAAACGTCTTTAAACTATATTTTGAACCAAACTAAAATAAAAAAAGTGTGTATGGGATAACCTGTTTTTACTTAAAATTATTAAAAGAAAATGTTCAGAATGTTTGGATCAAATAGCACTGATTTTGTGTTCTATTTAAAAAAGAAAGAGCACATAATTTGAAATAATGAAATGTAAAATAAAATAACATACAAAATTTATCAATATATGAGTAACTTATTGTAAAAATATAAAAACCTTGTATTTATTTTGGAAAGTATAAACTTTAATAAAGGTATTAGATTTTAATATAGGTTTGATACTTGTATAGAGCATTAAGAATTATAATTTTAAGTAAAAAATAATGGTTTCCATTATAACATAAGAAATGTATATGACTTAAGTAAAAGAAAAACTTAAAAAATATAAAAAAAAGAAAATATTGTATATCATTAATTTAAAATATAATGTTAACCATCAATATTTTTCAGGCTTTGCTTCAAGCTCGGTTAGGTGCTTATTCATCAGAATCAGAAAATGGGGATAAAAGTGTTTTGAAAAAGCAGTCTAGTAGCAAAAAATCTGTTGAAACTATCAATTTAGTTGATGATGAATCTGATGATGAAAATAAGAACTCTGAACGGTATAGTAATACTTTTGATAAATATTGCTATGTTATAATCAACAATGGAAATTTATCAAAATATTTTTTATATTTTATAGTTTAAGAAGTCCAAAGCGAATCCATAGTACCAGTCAAGATATAAAAAAAATAACTAATGATAGAAGTATAGGTAGAGACTTAATTCATTCAAAATCTGATCGATTAAGAAAAGAAAAAGAAAGAGAACGTGACTATGAAAGATCACGAGAAAAAGATAAAGAAAGACAAAGGAAAATTAAACATATGGAAGAAGAAAAGCGGCGTGAAATAAGAAGACGAGAGGGGGAAATCAAAAAAAGAGAAGACGATCTAAGAAGACGTGAACAAAGAAGACGAGATGATGAATTAAAGGACATAGAAGCAGAAGCAAAAAGACGATCTGATGAAGTAAGGAGACGAGAAGATCAGATTAGACAACGTGAAGATCAGTTGAGGCGCAGAAGAGATCGTATTAAAAGTCCTACCTGTAAGTATTTGTATAAAAAAAATAAAGTTTTACTATATCTATTATTATTACAACTATATTATTTTTTTCAGCTAATAGAGATCGAGCTAGAAGTTCTCCAGGTATAAGTTTATTACTAATAAAACTGTTTAATTTAATATTTGTTTTCTATTTTATAAAACAACAAACTTTTTGTTTTAGTTTCTAATAGATACAGAGATCGGGATCGTGAACGTGATCGTGATAGAAATAGGGAACGAGATAGAGATAGAGATAGAGATAGGGATCGAGATAGAGATAGAGATAGAGATAAGAGGTATAATAGAAAATTTGATAGGAGATCACTCAGTAAGGATCGACATTCTAGGTAAGTGTAAGTTTCAAATATAATTTGCATTAGTTTGTAAACTTGAATTTTACATAACCCCAAACATTTAAATGTTTAAGTGATAACTTAGTTGATTTAATCTCAATTTGTTTTCTTGTATAGATCTTATAAAGGAAAAGATAGAGGAGATAAATTTAAAGATAGTTTTTCTGAGGGTCTCAAGCGTGATGATAAATCGTCTTCAGAGTCTGAGTGAGTTAATATTGAATATTATATTGTTACCTATTATTTCATACATAATGTGAACTTTTATTTGTATAATATTTGGATTGAATAAATTAGTAAGGATTTTATTTTGTTAAGTTTTAATTTTATAAAGATGTGTTACATAAATGTAATGCTTAATATTTTCTTACGTAGCAACTACCAGGTATTTGTGATTTAAAATCATACATTTATATTGTTTTGATTATAAAATTACAACTAATAATTTAGTATAACACCATATAACATAGTTAGTCATACATAGAAACAAATTTATAACATGTCTCGCAACACTTCTGTAAAACTTACCTTTTAGCCTTATTAGAATTATCTTGCCACAATAAATACATAAATCTCTTAAACACAACATAAACCACTTTTATTAATATCACTCAACTGCACTTAATCCTATATTTTATTTTCCCCACAAAGCCCTTGCACTTTTGTACAGAGAATTTTAAATACTTAAAGATCTTAACCAACAACACTTCTTGTTATTGTTCCCGGTTTATTGATTTCTTGGTTTCTACCTCCAAATGTAGTATGTGTTTGATTTTAACTACTTATCTTTTTTCTTTAAGAGCTAATCTCCATTCATCCAGTCTATTATATAACTGTTTTACTTTTTAGTATTGATGTAAATATAAACATTGCGGAAGATGAAAACGAAGAGGAAATAATTGAAAAAAGAAGAAAGCAGAGGGAGGAGTTACTAAAAGTAATTTTTTTTTGTACATAGCTATGGGGAGATTGCATTGAACATTGTTTGTTTAATTTTGCCAATTTACTAATTTAGAGACTTGGAGCAAGTAATAGTAATTTGCATAGTGAAGATTCAACTAATCCTTCTCCGCATGGAAGTTATGCAACTGAGACATCTGTTCAGCATTCTCCAGAAACTTTTTCTCCCAAAGAAACTGAAAAAAGATTAAATGATTCTGATTCAGCTCCAGACAAAGAGCCTACAAAGCCAGACCATATATTAAATCCTGAATTAGTGAAAGGCAAATGGGATATGTTTGCAGAAGCAGATTCATTTCATGCTACACAACATGTTAGGACTATTGAAATGTTTTTAATCTTATACAAATTTGATTTTATAGCATTTTGAATTATTTCCAATGTAGACTCCTCAACCGGATGGTATATCTAATGGAAGAAATATGCCAGAAAACCCTTCTTTGACTGATAACTGGGACGATCCTGAAGGTTATTACCGCGTGCGAATTGGTGAAGTTATGGACTCACGGTATACTGTGTATGGTTATACTGGGCAAGGGGTATTTTCAAATGTTGTACGTGCTAGAGACGCTGTGAAAGAAAACCAAGATGTGGCTGTTAAAATTATACGAAACAATGAAATTATGTGAGTTATTTGCTCTTTAATATATTATTATTATAATTATTAAATATTTATTAATATGCGAAGAAGTGGGTTTATAAACTTTCAGGAGTATTGCTAGTACACCTCTAATTATATTAATTCAAACATTTTGAACAAAATTCTTCATTTGATTTGAACCTAAAAATATAGTAATAAAGAATATTTTAGTTTTTATCCAAATGTTGAATGTTAACTTTTTATTTATTGAATGAGTATGGTAATAAATATAGTATGATACTTACCTAACAAAGAAATACTTAATATGTTTTTATTCTACTATTTTATTGATATTGCAAAAATTATTGTTTTATTTCATAATTTTTCTGATACTTACTTACTGATATTTTGTACTTAAGAGGACACCACACCTAAAGTGAAATGTATACAACGCCCAATAGAACGCGCTGTTAGGTGTTCAGGCAATGCGCAGGCACGTGACACGCCACTCCCTCCGAGCTCGGTGAAGCCTTGCCGCTATGTTTCTCTTTTTATTTTGTTGTTTATTACAAATAAATAAAAATCACCTCTAAATAAGTAATAATTAATAGCTGATAGAAGAAAAATAACATACTTGATAAATATATATGTATTTATTTATGACTGGATGTAACTAATATCAACTAATTAACTAAGAAACTAAAATCTATTATTTTCTGTTCTTCATAAGCTAAAATTAAGTTTTATTATGTAAAAACGGCAACTTGACATTTTCTTGTATGTATTCTTTACACCTGTATAATATTTATTTATACATTTTGTGTTTTAACACAGGCACAAAACAGGATTGAAAGAATTAGAAATTCTTAAACGATTAAATGATTTGGATCCTGAGGATAGATTTCATTGCCTTCGTTTGAAAACTCATTTTTTTCACAAACAGCATTTGTGTATGGTTTTTGAACCACTCAGTATGAACCTAAGAGAGGTAAAGTATTATACAGTACACCCTTTTTATTTTTGTTTGTAACTTAACATATTATGTTTTTTCTATTACATTTGAACAATATATGCGCTTTTCAACTGTTGAAAGTCTGGTATTGTTGAATAATCATAAATTATTTTGAGCAAGGCATTTCATCATTTATGAATCCTCTTTTTTAAGCGCGTTTACTGCTACAAACACTCTTTAGACAAAATACTACCTTATAATGTAAATTTAAAAACAAATTATATGGCATAAATGGTATTTTACATGTTTGTATAGATTTGCTTCTTACTGTATGGTTTAAGTACTTATCTATGATTATAAAATATTGGTTTTTGCGGGTGTATATTGTTTTAACTAGGTTATCTGTTGTAAACCAGATGTTTAAACTTCAAACATCATTAAAGTTTCAAATAATTAATGTTTTGTTTGATAAAACATAGAATATGTTAAAAAATCAAAACTTTTATACAAGCTTCAAAATTGTATTGTGTATGCTTATAATTTTGGTACTTAATTGATCATTATACTTATTTTGCTCTTATTCGTCGTTATTTGTTTATTTTTTTTTTTTGGCATTTACTCTTCCAAAAATTATTTTAATTCATTGAATTTTCACACAGTGTTGGAACTTGTAAAACATTAAAAAAAAAAAAAAAAAATAAAAATATTATTTTTTAGCTAAGTATAAAACTTTAAAATTCACAATTAAATATATAATTTGTCTTATATTGTGATAGATAATACAATAGTACAATCAGTATCTTAATTTTTGTAAGCAATGTACTACTAACTAGGGTTTTATATTTAAAGTCTATGATTGTACTTGATTTGTCGAAGAGGTATGGTGTATTTGAAAAGACCCGCACGCTTATTCAATTTCAAACTATTTTTTTTTTTTTTTTTATACTAGTATACTACCTTTTGCCAAAACATAAAAATGTCTGCTGCAAAAAATCACTAGTTAGGTGGTGTCCATTCCAATCACCATAGAACAAAGCTGTCTTCCATTTTCTCCTTGTACTTTTTAATGTTTTCTGTGTCAGATCATGTAAGTATCAACCATGGACTGATACAGAAAACAATAAAAAGTACAAACATTTGTTTTACGCCAGATAGATTGCGTGGTTTTCCTTAAAAATTTTTTTTTTTCATATTATTAACTTATATTCATTTATACATATAAATAACAACCCTTTTTCTACAAAAAAATTTTTGTTTTTATTTGAAACAAATACGTATTTCGGAAACTATGTTTCCATCCTCAGTGTTAACAAACTAATGAGTTTGTTAAATTAGTTTGTTAACACTGAGGATGGAAACATAGTTTCCGAAATACGTATTTGTTTCAAATAAAAACAAAAATTTTTTTGTAGAAAAAGTGTTGTTATTTATATGTATAATATTAATTTCTACAAGTAACTCATTACCAATATATTATATTCATTTAATTGTGATTAATTTTATCTGATTTTTATATTTATTATTATTATTATATTTATCTGATAAAACATTAAATACATTTGTGATGTGTTTTAATTATTAAAGGTGTTAAAGAAGTATGGAAAGGATGTTGGATTGCATATCAAAGCAGTTCGTTCGTACAGTCAGCAGTTGTTTTTAGCATTGAAATTGATGAAAAAGGCAAATATATTACATGCTGATATTAAGCCTGATAATATTTTAGTAAGTTTATCACTTCATTGCTTTTAGAATTTAGATTTAAGTTAAGCAAGACGGAATTCCAGGCGTTAGTTATTGATTTCTGGCCAATGTTATTTGCAAAATTATGATCATAATATTGACATTATTTGCCTTTTGGTAATTAGGTATTACCATGTCCAGTTCAACTATGATACAACTCCTTGGAAAAAATTATTTGTGTGGTCTGCAGTTCCTGCGAATCTCATGCTCCTGGTTATAACAAAATAAAAACATTGATATTGTTTTGTTCATTAGTTTATTCCTTTTGTTTTGTCTCTAGGTGAATGAAAGTAAGTTAGTTTTAAAATTATGTGATTTTGGATCAGCTTCCTATCTTGCTGATAATGAAAGCAACACTCCATACTTGGTTAGTCGATTTTACCGGGCTCCAGAAATTAGTAAGTTTTTGATTGTAAATGTGTTTATACTGCATAATATTTGTAAATTATTTTTTTAATTTGAATTGTTTTTTAGTTTTAGGTATCCCATGGGATTATGGAATTGACATGTGGTCTGCTGGTTGTACTATTTATGAACTTTATACTGGTAAAATATTGTTTCCTGGCAAAACCAATAATCAAGTAACTTGAATATTATGTTTTAAAATTGATATATTGCAGTGTAATTAACTATTGTTTGTAAAATATTGATTTGTTGAATTTTAGATGTTAAAATTTTTTATGGATTTGAAAGGGAAAATGGCTAATAAAACTATTCGCAAAGCTATATTCAAAGAAAAACATTTTGATGGCAATTGCAATTTTTTATACTATGAAGTTGACAAAGTCACAGAACGAGTAAGGTGTTATTTAATTTATTCTTTGCATTAGACTTTGAAACATAAATTTAACATGTTTCTTAATATTAAACCTTTAAATAGTGTTGCAAACTTTCAATTTTCAAACATCTGTGAAATATTTCTTTCTGTTCTCAATCTTTAATTCCGTTGGTTTTTTATTTGATATAATTAATCAAATTATGAATCTTAAATAATAATGTCAAAAGTATTAAACTCACAAAAATTAAAAATAAATTTTTTTTAAAAAAATGTGCATACCTACTTGCAATATTTTGTTTTCTAAAATAGTACAGTTAAAAACATACCTTATGGTTAATAATTAATTCCTATTGATCAATATTAATTTAGTACAAGCAATACGGAATTCCAGAATTATTTAATTGATATTTCTGGCCATTGTTTTTGCAAGATTAAATATTTTAATACTGATTGTTTAGTTTTAGTAAACATTTTGTTATCAAAAACTTCATTATTCATTATACAGTTAAAATTCTAATTTTAATATTTTTATTTTAAGTCTGTAATTTGTAAAGTTAAAAATACTATATATTGGTATGATTTTAATTGGTTGCTAAAATTAATATTTTGTATCAAAAAAAAAATGTTATCGTTGAAGAGACCCCTGCCTACTTATTACCAATTAGGTAGTGAATAAATGTTTTGTTTTATTTCTATATTAATAGCTAAAGTTAATAGATAAACTATATTAAGTGACTTAGTGCAATTCTGATTAAATACATACAATACGTTTACCATAAGCAATGTATTTAAATTCAAGCAAAAAAAGTATTCTAAAATTTTTTTTTTTGATATTTGACCGATGTTTTTGCTTAAATAATATTTATATTATGTGTTAAGTAAAGTAAATTTGCAAAACTAAATCTTCACAAATTGTTTAATACATTTACACATATTTAATGTTGCAGTTTAATTTTTTTTTTTTTTTAGGAGAAAATCATAACCATGTCTTCAATAAATCCTAGTCGTGACCTATACACAGAATTATTGGGTAATCAAAAACTACCAGAAGACCAGATTCGTAAAGTGGGACAATTGAAGGATCTTCTTGATAAAATATTTATGCTGGACTCTTCAAAACGAATCGGAATATCACAGGCTTTGGTACATCCGTTCATATCAGAAAAAAATTGATCAGTGCTCCTAGTTATGTTATGCTTAGAAAGATTAATACAAAACTTTTATTTTTTTGATTCTCTTGAGTCTAAATACAATTTTAAACTTATTAGATTTCCCATATATTTAAATTATTTTTCATTTATGTATTTTGTACACAATTATTATTTCGTTCAACTTTATATTTATAAATAAACTTATAAATAATTTTACCTCGATTTAGTCGTTTTTTGACTTGTTTATTGTAGTTACAAATTAAAATCTTATTGTTGATAATAAAGTACAATTTTTTGAAAGAATAATTTAAAATTTTCCGTTTTTAGTTAATTTTTATTCAATTTGTGTTAATTGATATTTTTGTATTTTATAGAATTCTCTCTATTTAATGGTATTTGTTTGTTTTACAGAATGAAAGTAAAGTGTAAACTCAAAAATCATTCGACACGTAGAAGTTGTTTTCTTCCTCCTCCAATGTTTATTTGGTAATGAAAAGATAATTATCAGGAAATCTAAACTTATTAACTGAGTTAGATTATTTTAACATTTCTGGCTTATGGCAACTGAATCATATTGACATTTTGTTATAACAGTTCCAGATTTAATGTTTATTTTACCAAATTAAATTACTTAAAAAAAACTCTATTCTTTATGTAATTAATACATATTTTATATTATTCAATTGTAAGATAGGAGGTTGATCTTGATTAGTTGGTGTTAATGTGTAACTCGGTCAAAATTATTCATACTTAAATTTATGGAAATTTATTTCAAGTCTGGAGTTGTTACAATCCTTTATTGACCCTTGCCCTTCAAGTAGATAGGTTGTTCAGAAAATACTTACAGTTTTAATTTCTTTGTAAGTCGTTGATTTTTCAGGATTATGAAACAGAAAGAAACAAATCAGAAATGGCTTGTTGGTATCCATACAGGTAAATTAATGAAATAATTTAACTAATGAAATCGTTTAAAACAAAAATGAGTAGTTTTATTGATTTTTTTATTATTTATTATCTAGACTTTATCCTCCAAATGTAAAAAAAATTCTGTTTGTGTCAAATAAGGATTGAGTTTAGTCCACAATGTTTTTTTTGTGTCATAATTTACTTACATTTCAGACATTTATTGTTATATAAGTTTAAAATAATTTTGCTAAACCTTTTTTTTTCTGACCTGTGACTTTGATATACTCCAGATACTATAGACAGCGTAATATCTATCACAGTTTGTTTGGTACACTCAATTTGGTATATAACACAAGCATTTATTTCATGTTATAAACTTCAAATCTTTTTTTCTTATAAAGTCTGTGTAACTATGAAATATTCTCTATGCAGAATTTAAGAGATTGGTTTGTGCTTATCACTCTATCGGAAAAAAAGAGCTTTGTTGGTTAATGCCAAAGATTTAAAAACCATCCAGGTAATATAAATAAATCTAGTAATATATTATTAAATGTTAAGTTAAGTAGTTAAGTTAGTAATAATTTATGTTTAGTAGACATTTTTTTTTTATCCATAGGTGAAACTTCTAACTTCTTGCCTAAACAGAATATCGAGGCTCATTTAAAATAAACACATTTAATTTTTTTTTTCGAATTGTATACTCAATTTTAAAAGTTGAGTTTCATTGCTTCTTTTTTAACTTCATCAACTATATACTCGATCCAAAACGTTTAAACATTTTACTTAAAAATAAAAGTATATAAAATATCTTTGAGTAGGTAATCAAGTAGATGTTATGTAATATAATATATTATTATATATTTATATTTTGTTTTTATAAGTCATAATTATTATCTTAAATAAATCTCTTAATATGCACGGTTCAACGGTTTCCCTTTTAATAAGTTTTTAATTGAAAAAATATGAATTACTAATTAGAACCTAAAGTAAAAATAACTATAGTCTATACTATAACTTTAAATCATATTTATATGTAAATGTGCTTCATAAATTACACTAACGACTTAACATGAAGATGATTTGGTCAAAAGATGAAAACTTTTTTGAAATTTATCGCAATTTAAGTTTATTGTACTAAATTAGCGAATTCTTTATAATATTGTTACTCATTTATTATGATGGATTCGATATACAGAACTAAAGATGTGTAACAGTTAGATATAGTTATTGGATGACATTACTATTAAATAAGTTATGCTTGCAAATTCTATTGAATGACATTAAGCGGATCAACAAATATTATTCAGATCAATTAAAATATTCACTCAATTAGGCACCATAGCGATTTTAAAAACTCAAATTAAGCTAAAAATAAAAAGATTAGACTTGCTACGATTTAATGAAAGTAAAACCAGATTATGGAATTTTCACTCAGAATTAAATACACAATGCTGAACATATTTCATCAGTGAATATAAGAACTTAGTGGTTTTCTAGGTCTTGGAGCGAGTAGGAACTGGTCAACAGATGCCAGTTTCTAACTAATACATTTATGACTGATATCAATATATAAGTTAATAATTTTGACTCTTTGATGTCTTTAAAAAACCAGTGTAAACTATACTTGACACGAGACTTTACTACTAAGACGTTTACGGTTCCCTTATATATGGATTTTTTTAACAAAACAAATGGTGAAGATTTTTCAACATAATTTTTTGTATTGGGTGATATCATTGACTTTTAATTACATTGCTAAGTCTGGTGTTATTAAATTATAAAGTACAATTTAACTTTTTTTTTGTTGCTGGTTTTGATATCTGGTTTAACAAAAGAACACACAATTTTACCCCCATGTTCATAAATGTGTTACGAAACAAATGAAAACTGTCATTTACAGCTTTATCAGTGCTTGAACTGAGATAGTGAAACAAATGTTGGCATTTCCATTCTAAGTTAGTCACCTAATTGGTCTAGGTAAGTAAAAGTGGTCGATTAAACTCAAGTCGCATTTAATTTGTTCTTAATTTATTTCACTTGTACGAGTGTTTTTAATATTTGTTGTGCACAAGTCATTTAAAAATTGAAACAAATGCTATGCACAACAAATTAAAATAGATATCCAACGGTATTTTTAATTATGTTGTTTTTTTCTCTAGTACCTATCAACTTTATCAGATCAATAATTTCGTGTCTACACTCCATTAAAAAATTGTATTAAACTATGTATCTGAAAAAATTGGTTTACTAGTCAAACAGTTTATTTACAAAAACAGTAATTATAGATCCAGGTATAATCTATGTCTGAGTATAAAGGTCATTAAAAAGTCAATGTAATAATTATGGATATTACTTTATAAGTGTACAAAGATTTTGTTAATAATAATTGTGATGTTTGTTCGGTTAAAAAGTATTTACACTTGTTAATTACTATTTTTTTTTATAAATATTTCAACTTATACAACCATTTTAACCTAAATATACATACCATTGTTTTCCTTTTTAAATAATACTTTTGAAAAAAATTTTCTTTGAAGTTCATCAAATCCCAGTCTTTCCCGACTATAACTATAAACCAGGTTTATTTGCAAGTACCGACAGGAAAATGTAGGAATCGTAACAATCTGTAGAAGAAATACCTTTTTGGCTGTATTTTCAACTATCGTATTTTACAATTTAATAAGTTTATTTAACTTTATTTTGTATAATCTATCTTTTTACTAAGTTTTTGTGTTCATCACTACTGCAGTTAATCCTAACAAAATTGATTTTCATAAACTTATCTCCCTGTTAAACGTAAAAATTCCAATTCGTTCAACCCGTTCAACAATTCCCTTGCTCATCCCACCTTCTTGATTCCTCACCTATTTTACGCCTTATGCGTGCAGCCAATATAACGAGACCCCCCCTCTTTCGCCATGATTTTTTTTTTCTTCTATTTTTTCGCTACTTATATTCATTTCTTAACTTGTAATTAACATAAACTTTGTATCATCTTTTTCACCAATTTGTTCTTTATGTAATTTGTATTACGTTTATCATTGTTTTTCTATCGTACTGTATATTCTTTATTTTTTCGGGCTTGTATTAATAAATCCCTTAATGTATAGTTTAAAAACAAAAAAATAGTTTTAACGTATCTCAACGGGTGGAAAAAAAAAAGTAGGTAGAAAAAACGTTACGGAAGTTATACCTACATAATGTCTTCTAATTTGATGAAAGTTTATTATGTGGGACGATGCGCACCGAATGTGCCAAAATGCATTAAAACACCTACAAGTTTAGGTCAGGAAAACGTACTTGACATTGAAAAATGGGGTAAAGAGAAAAATAAAAGAAACATCATCCCTACCCGTATAGCCAGATTTTGGAAACTTTTATCGAATGTTTGTTATTCATAACCATCGTAGTTAGAAGTTTTAGAATTTCGTTTGAAGATGGTTTTGGACGTGTGATGAAACGGTAAAAGCGCTGGTTATGAAAGTCGAATGTTGAAAAAGGAAAAAGAGGTAGACCGAAGAAGAGGCGAATGGAAAGAGATATGAATGTGTGTGTAATTGGTCGCGCTAACGGCCAAGTGGAGGAACAGGACAAGGTTGGCCGTCCACAAACAGTTTTGGCTTGTGAGAAAGTCAAAGAAGCAATGTTTGTTAGACAATCCGTATAATTTTACAAAATAAAAGTGTTAACGTAAAATTGAATGTTTTGGAGAACCGAGAACGCCCAAAACTGTGTACCACTTCCGTCTAGCAACTCTGTTTCGTTCGCTTTGCCCGAATGTTATTATTTCCCACAGTAGTAACCGCGTGTAGGCAGCTTTTCAATTGAAAACTGTACAGTAAACTATATATATAGCGTGCTTCATGAAATAATCATTTTTTAGCCGAAAAAAAAGAGATTATAAGAGTATCCTTCGTTACAGCAGATGGCGGCACGAGCGTTCTTATCGCGGACCGACGCGATTTAACGTGTGTTGTCGTCGTCGTTTTTGTCCATTCCGTTTGCGAACCGTCGCAATAAATCGTGTGCTGGTGGTTCACTTTCGCATCACTCGACGTTGTATTTTCGCCGTTCCCGAAAACTACGCCTGTTTGTTGTTGTTGTTGTTATTATTATGTTCGCGGTTCTTTGGAACGAAAACGACTACGGTATCGTCCGACCAGAAACAATCGATCTTCACGCGGTCGTGGTGTACGAAGCGCCGTAATAGTGGATCCGCTGGTACTACTCGGCGGCAGACAGTACGTTGTCGAACCTTTTCGATCGTCTGCCTTCGACGAGGCGGTGGTGTTGCCGTTGACACCGATCGGGCGCCGCCCTTACCTGCCCAGATGAACATCCGGAAGAAAATCCTGCCCGTCATCGGACTGCTGTCCGCCTACGCGCATCTCATCAAGCCGCGGCTGCTGTCCGCGTCCGCCGCGTCCAAGGGCGGCAAATCGCTAGTGCTGCACCTGTGCGCCAGGTCCAGGTTCCTCATACCCATGATCGTGTTCACCGCGTTCTACATATTCGACGCGCAGATGCAGATCGGCCTGACCGTCAGCCTGACGCTCAACAACAACGTGCGCATACTGTTCGGGCCGGACGGCGCACAGCCCGGAGCGGATCCGGAAGACGACGGGGGGGCCGGCGACGATGACGACAGCTACGCGACCGATTCGTTCACGGACGACGATTCGTTCGGGTCGGACGACAGCCGCGACATCGAGCTGGACGATATCGAGGCGGCGTTGCTGGATTTCATGAACGAGAGAACCGACTTGTCCGCGTGAGTGTAGTAACGGTCTCGGTTTATTACGATACTTTTATTGCGTATCGCCGCCGCAACGTTCGACGACCGTTAGTAATATTTTGGGTACGGACGATTATTAATGTTCTTTAATACACAGAGTTGCCCACACTCGTCCATATCGAACTTAATTAAATTAAATTAAATTAAACAAGTAACGGGTAGTGGACGAGAGTGGGATGTAGGTTATAATACAACTAACGTTTCTCGGTAGTGTTGGATTGAAATCGTTGAAATTCTTCAGAAATCGTTATTCGAAACGTATAAATAATAATTACTCGAGTTTTTTTTTTAAGAAATCGGTCGATTTACCCGTATCCGGAGCGAGTTGACGACATCTATGAATTGTGTTTTTTTTTTTGAAACTAACACAACGTATTTTTGAAACGACTTAATAGAATGTCTGTGCACAGTTTTAGTGATTTTGGTCAACCCCACTGTAAAAACTTAAAACGATTTTCAAAATAACCATTGAATGAACACGTTCAAACATCACGAACGTTACGACTAGTTGGTTTAACAAAGAACTCGTAGACACCACCATTATCGAGTTTAGACTCGTCATCTCGCCCCATGTGTCGTCAACTTACTTCACTCTCGCATACGTAATAATAATAATAATTTATTGTAGTAAGCGTTATAATGATTAAGCTCGTTGTTATATTACGCTTAATTTTATTTTGCAAATAAAAATAATCTTCAGTCTGATGTGGTGTTTTGAAGAAAACAACACTTTTATTTGGTGCATGTTTTTTGTCAAGTAAAATTTTTTTCTTTTTCTTTTGTTTCCCCCTAACAACAACAAGAAGGAGTTTCTAAAATATTCCTAGTGTTTTATAGCTAGGTATTCTTTATATATATATATTTATCTTTATTTATATATATATATTTATAGTGTGTTCAAACAGAGTACTTTTATTTGATTGTGCGCTTTGATGTTGTTTCAGGATTGAAGACGAGTCGGATGTACAGTAAACAGAAATAGAAAACAATCGGAATAATCTGCCATGAAGTAGTTATTTATTTGGAACTGTATGTAATTACTCTGTAAGTGGTTTGTTTTTATTAATTTGTCCGTTAACGCTCCTAAGATTTATTGAGGGAGGGCTGTAAAATGATTTTGTGTTGTAACACGACCATGTTTTATCAAGTAGTATATTAGTAACTAAGTGCCGTTTGAGTGTTATTCATGAGTCAAATCTATTTTATTTTGAATCTTGACCTAAGTAGTATGTGTCGTCGAAGCGGCTTTAGATAGATATTTACAATTTGCCATAGATACGAATAGTAACGTATAATATTATGTATTGTGCCTGTAAGTATTTGTACTAATTTTACTGTAATTGCCTTTGAAAATAATTATTTTGTTGCCATATGTGTGCCACCATGTGCGTCTAATGTTACATATTTACAAAATTACAATTTTTATCTTGCAAACACAGTAAATTCTAAATTTTCCATGTTCGGACAAAACGTTTTAATAGCTTAACGTATTTTAATACTATTATTGTAAGTTCATAAGTATTAAACTCTATTTCGTTTGATAATTTTTGGATTCATCCATGTCTTCAGCTATTATTTATTGTCCCTAGATCCATTGTTGTTTTTGTCATAAGAGTCCAAACAATGATTTTTGTTTCATTAGTAATCATATTTGAATAGTTGCTTGATAATTATTTGAGTAATTATTATTATTACATTTTTTTTTTAGATCTAAGGTTTTCATACACAGATTATACAAGACTGATCGGCGTTTGACAGATTTGAGTGTTTAATTGCATCTACTGTTCTTTTTACTGTGAACATTTTGATACTGCTAATTGTTATGTGTTATTGCTGAAGTTTCGTTACGACTTTGTGGAATCGTGAGGAATATATAAAATAAGCATTAAACGCACCATCGAAAGTTAGATGATTGCATAAATGTTTTAAAATTTGATGATTTCTGGGGTTAGTGCAGATTTTAAAGACGAATGTTTGATTTTTTCAATTCTGTATGTTAGCTAATGCTTGCACATGGTGTTTTATTGTCTGTTACAAAATATGTATTGTATTTTTGGATATTTTTACACAGACACACACACACACACACATAAATATATACAAGTATATTGTTTGTGGAATATAATAATTGTTTGACAGTAAATAATAACACTATACATATTTTGATATTGAGCGCTTACATTTTCAGTGTATTAATTTTTTGTGTATACTATTTGTATAGGTTGGAATATCAAGATACACCTATAAGAATAGTAAAAAAAAAAAAAACATGAATATGCATGACAAACATCAATAACGATACGAGAAGACTGATGTAAAAACTATTTATTGGCAGTATGTTAAAGGTTTTTGAATTTTTATTTATATAATATTACGTGCCTATATTTTTTGTATAAAAACTGTGATTGTAATTTTTTTTTAGTAATTGTTTTGTACAGTTAATTCCGTTCAACTTATGTTATTAACATACAACCGTGTAATGTATTGTGTTATATATATTAAAAATTTATTTTCTTAATTGTATACAACTATTGAGTATTTACACATAAATATTACCTAAAACGCCCGCTATATGATATCGTATAATTTATAATATTTTCATACTTAAAAAAAAACAATAACCTATTATGCTGTTTTTTAATAATAATGATAATAACATTAATATAATATTATGTTGTTTATAATGATAAATACATTGTTTGTTTAGGCGTCAACATATGGTGTCAGTGTTGGTTATTTGTGAATAAACAATATAATGAAATGTAACATAAAAGCAACAAACAAGTACATGCATATTATGTATTTAAATTTGTTTCACATTTACTTAGGTACAAACAAATAATCTCTCATTACTAATCTCTTAAACATATTTCATTGATAATATTTTACATTTAATAGAGTCAATAACTGACTGTATACATTTTTAAACTATGTTTTAATATTATAGAAACGCGCAATATTTCAGTTTTCGTATTCTCTGTTGAGCTCTGTTCATCGGACCAATTGTTCTTGTGTTCAATCTGAAAAAAAAAAAAAACTCCCAGTTAATATCGTTGGCCTGTAATACACATTTTAGCGAATTGTTCTTTATTCTTGAAATCAAATAATACAAAGATAATTATTAATTTTTTTGTCATCGTTAAAACGCGAAATACTACAAAGATAATAGTTTATCAATTGTAAAGTCCTTCATATTATAATGAAACCTGCACCAATTTTAACGCATGTACCTTAAATGATATAGATAATGGATTCGAGATGGTACTTACTTTGAAGACTTGTTTGAAATTTTGATTATTACAATTTTTCGAATTGCTCCTATCGACTTGAAATTCGTGTATGTCATTTAAGAGGAGGGTCTTATGAGTGTTCCGCTGAAATGTCGGTCGATTTTGATAATTTTCGAGGGAGCTTTGAAATTGTCGTTATTTTTGGGCTGCCGTGTATTTCTTATGGGAGGCACAAATAATTACCATAACAAATTTGATTTTCCACAAAAAGTTTTGAAAACGTTTTAATACAAGGTTCCCAAATACATATGCTTCTAAAAATTTCGAAAATCCGTTGTAGCAATTTTTATGTTTGGTCGTTTTAAGTTGGAAAATGTTCGAAAATTTGTCATCATACCTTTGACTATTTTTGGAAACAAATTCGTAACTCGCACAAATTCGTCATTTAAGATTTAAAAATTACGTAAGACAAAATTTTCCATCGGAATTAAAAAAATTCAAATAAAACCGCTCGATAGATTCGTGTGAAAAAAAGTATTGAAAAACGCTGTGTTATTTTGATCATAACAACGGAATTGTTGATACTGTGAAAACGTAATAACTAAGAATAATGGTCCAGAATAATGTTCACTCGTTACTAAAACTAAAATAAACTAAACTTTGCGACTGATTTCTTTATTTCTCTGTTTTCTGAGTCGCTGAGATCACTATATCGTTATTCGTTAGCAATATTGAAAATACCTAATTATATAGTCCGCGACAAGAAAAGTGGCCCCCCTGTGTACCGCGACCCGTTGCCGCTTCCTCACCCGCGAGCCATTGGTTCTCAACATATGCCGCATACTGCGTGGCACTTGTATAATATGTACACATTTTATGAATATAAAAAGAGACATATAGTTGATTTGTTTTTTTGGGGCACCTTACCGGCTATCTACAGCAGCTGTCCAGACTATATATAGACTAAAAAAACCAGTTTTTACTGGAGTGTGTGGGAGACAGCTGCAAAACGTACTGTGGTGGGGATACAGTGATGCACATAATACATACAGACCCTCGTCTTTTATCGTTTAGTCCGGAGGTATTCAAACTGTGCGTCGCGGCTCCCAGGGGCGTCGCGGGTGTTGTCGAAGGGAGCCGCATCCTATAACTGAAAACCAATATGTATATATTTTTACGAAAAACGTTTATTGAGGCCCACCGGTTGGGAAACGTTGAATAGTCTACAATAGTCATTTTCTAAATATAGTTTTAATTTGTCGCGTGAGTGTTATCGTTTCTATAATGTTATAGAAATATAAATTATATTCATATGAACATTGATTTTTTTATTATTTGGGAGCCGTCAACAATTCGTGAAGACTCAAAGGAGCCGTGGGATAAAAAAGTTTGAATACCTCTGGTTTAGTCTGTTGTTCGCTGTCCGTTCGTAAACAACAATTTTTTACGCTACTTTTTCTCCTCCGTACCCATTTAACGTTACTGTATTATTATATAAAAGTGTCGTTTGTCGATAAAGATACTCTTGGCCAGAGTAAAAAAAAATTATTTATAGTGTGTATATATTTTTAAAACAACTGTCAGAGAAATCAGATTTAACGGCTGATTAAATGCCGCGAGAAAAAAAATACGAGCTGGATGAAATCGCGTTGGAAAAATGTCATGAGGTAATCCGTCTACCACCTTACTTACCATTGCAAATATAACCCGATAGAGTAAATTTGGGCTCAGGTGAAGGGCAAAGTGGCAAAAAAAAAAACAACACGTTTAAAATGGTCGACATTGAACGTCTAACACACGAGGCATTGGATGCAGTGACAGAGTAGATGATTGGAAGAAATGCGTCCGTCATGCGGAAGAAATTCAAATTGAAGACAACAAAAAAGAAATTATGCGAGACACCATGATCGAACCGATTAATTCCGGATGACAGTGACTGGAGTGACGACGACGACGACGATCAAGATGATGACGAAGGAATTAGAGAATAAAATATTTGTTTTTAATGTTTTTTGTTTGAATACACAAATTATTCGTTTTTAAAATATTGTAAGTACCTATTTTCAGTAAATTAATTCGAAAAAACGCGGCAATAAGTTTAAAACCACTGAGGCGAAACGGCCGCTAGGTTCGTGGCGGGCCACTTTTCCTGTCGCGGACTATAGTTACAAATTTAATATTATACAACTTTTTTATACGCGAAAACCTTCCAAAACAATGTCAGCATCACACGCCACGATTAGAGCGATTCCGGTTTTCAATAATAACTGCATTTGACAGATTTCGTGTGCTGAATTCGACGTGAAATTCCCTACATTTCTTCAACTTTTTTTTTTTTTATCGTTTACGCGTCGAAATAGTCTAAAATAGAAGTCCTTAAGAGTTAAAAGACGTGGGCACCGCCAACATATTATACGCGGTCACAGTGATCAATACGGCTATTTGCGGCTGGAGGTTCCCGCGGGAAATTTTCTCGTCATCGGCCGTCGAGAGTCGGGCGGTTTTTACAGTCGAATATTATTGTTTTTCGCAAAAACCGTGCCAGTAAGGAATGTATATCCAATAAAAACAATAATAATAATACCGATAACAGGTATCATTCTAAATTCTGATGAAAAAACTTTAGACGGCGCGGAAAATCATTTTTATACGACCGCAAAACGGAGAGCGCGACTTATAGGAGGTACACCCAACCGCCAATGAGTACGATAATATATGTTATTGTTTACTTTGGGCTTATTAATTTTTGAAAGATTCGATTATAGGGCGTGTATAACATGATTGGAAGTGAAAGACAATCCGACCCAGACAAATGTGGGTCGCGTGGGTAGTTTGACGGAGTAGGTAACGACTACGCTTTGGGCGCGTCACTGGTTTGGAAATTGTGGTTCAAACGTAGGTACCAGCTACTATTTGATATCTTAAAGCGACGATAAATCATTGCCTTCGAAAAAACGATTCTGACCGAGCACAATTATCTAGTGTACGTCCTGGTAAAAACTAAATTTAACCTGTAAAATGGTCCGAAAACTCCAAAAGTCGTATCCACGTATTAAAAAGACAAAATATTAATTTTAATAACGTGTGAACATTTCAATACCTATAATGGCCGACCGATTTTAATGGTTTCGGTTTCAATTCGATCGGACTCGATACTCGTGACCGCGGGCTTTATAGTGTAAATTTTTGTGTTCTCGGACTGTTACTCGCAAAATGTGTAAAATTTAAAAATTTGTTAGAAAAAATAGATAAATTATAATTTAAAGCCGAAATCTCAACATTTTTGTGGTATTCAAAGTTAACGTCCGAGCATTCTTTCTACACGAAAACGTCATCACAAACAATTCAAATCTTTTTTTTTCGGTTTTTGGGTGTATTATTCATATAAAAGAAGCAAAGTTAAGTAATTGTAGGACCAAAATATCGCCGCAGTCAATAAACCTATCAGAAAAGTTATTGGTTTTAAAAGTTGTAGCATTCCATCCAAACGAAAACTTCATCACAAATCTTAACATTTTAAACTATTCGTCGTAAATTTCTCCAAAACTCCCTTTTTGTTTTTGTGGTTGGTATAGCTCAAAAAGTAGGCAACATTTAAAAAAAAAAAAGCTTCAATCAAAGTACCACCGGAGTTCCTTTAATTAGAGGTACTGACTTTGAAAATTGTAGCATTTCTTCTGTACGAAAAGTTGTTGACAGAGAAAAGAAAAACATTATTGTAAAAACAATACATTCCTCGCTCGTCGCTCAGAATCTAAAAAAAGATTTATGATTTTTTTTTTAAAGTATCAGTGAAAAGATACTTGTAAAAAGTGTTCAGATGGTTAATTCAAAAAGTATTTAAAAGTACGCGTGTTCTGCAAGTAGATACTCGGGAAAGAGATTATTGAAGTACAATTATACGAATACTTGAAGAATGTCCCTACTATTTATAAAATACTCTTAAATACTTGTAAAAAAATTATAAACATCTTAAAAATTAGCTGAACCATCGATTTAAAAATTTGTTATTTTATTACCTATAAAGTCAATGGCTGTACCTACTATAGTAGTAGTATATTATGTGGGCAAATAGTGGAAAAACAATAAATTAGGTGGAATGAGCTATACACACAATAATTTTCCGACTACTTGGCCGCCAATATTATTGTTTAAAGCGTGTATTTATTGTAATAAACAGACATTTTCTCTCACAAATACAAAATTGATGGTTATATCAAATGTTTCTGCTTTAATAGAAGTTAATTTTATTGTCGATTGAGGAGATCCCAATGTTCTTCTTTTGTTTTTATGATGGATTTATAAAAAAAAAAAGTTCAACTTACAAATAATTTTAATAACTGATATTTATTCGATTTTCAACACGGTTACTAGGTACACTTTTTTTTTCCAAATTATTTAAAATATTAAATCCGTATTTGCCCATGTGCTTGTAAAGTATCTGAATTTTGAGTACATTCACTCAATTACGCTCTACGTCTCTACAAAAGTACCACTTTATTACCGTCACGGGATTTAGATAACAGCATAAAGCGTGTTTTGTATAAAGTCGATTTGGATCGCGAGCTAAGATAAGTCCTATTCTTAAATCCGATAACTCCTCGGTACCTGTTATGGTCCGCTTTTGGATTAATCAGACTGCTTATTTAGCAGCTGGTATTTTTTTTATCTCTTTTCTATGGCTGGCGGTCTATAGAAATATCATCAGACACACTATAGAGTCGAGAAGTTTGGAGCGAGGGCTGTAAAGGCGAAAAGCGTTAAATACAGCTAGACTTGAAAATTTAACGTGAAACCGAAAATCCTGAATTACATTCTTGAGAAATTTTAACCGACGCTGTAAAAAAAGCGATATCGTCATTTAAAAAGAAAAATAGTGTGTCTGCGTACAACGCCATTGTCTATTACGACGTTCGTTTCAGGTCAGCGCTTCTGTTCTCACATTTTTTCCCGAAGAAAATGCTCGTTTTCGCGGCCGTCACTCGCTCGCTGCACGGGCACACGCGGCGGGCGGGTTCAGTCGAGCCTATTTTTTTCTTCTCTTTTTCACTCATTATTCTCTCGTATGGTTTTTTTTTCGTTTTTAAAGTAGTCGTGTACCTCTCTATCTGTATAGTAGTAGTAGGTAAAGAGCTCGGGACTCGACCGATGCGATTTATCAGGAGTGAAAAGAAGAAGAAAAAGCTCCGGCAACGCGTCTGTTTGCAAATGAGCGAATAATATTATATACATTTAGTTGTAGTGGAAGAAACGTGTCGCGAGATCATCTGATCCGCGTGACAGATTAGGCTTTTAATGTTTTCTATTGTGATACTGTTACAGCATCTCTCCAGCGTGAACGTCCGATATGTATTTTTAACGAAAAAAAAAAAATGAAATATTGCGTTTCAAGCCACAAAAGAGAACGCCGTTTTTCGTGTTTGTACCGGGCAAGATCATCTAAAAATGCCCCACTCGTTCGTTTTCCACTCGGCTAAATTTTAATAAACGTTGAGCTAAAAACATTGTTTACGGACATATTTTCGTGATGTTTGATCGAAACGGCTGCAGGTAAGTTACAGGATTCGCGTGCGACAGAGGTACGCACGAAAAACCGGAGTAAAAAATCGAAACCGATTTTATTACAGGTATCTTCACGCAGTTTCTGCTCAATAATATAATATGAACCCAAAATGTTATAATGATAATAAATAATGTTACGAGCGGCGCGGGGTGAAACAGCGATTTTCCCTTTCGAGTCGCCGACATAATGACGCGTAATATAAACGGACGCGACGATTCGCTGCTAAATCGACGTACGCAATATGTTTTGTGTGTTTCTAGCCAGCGATTCGATACACAGCTGTCGTACGCGCAAAATGTATTTGTTTTTTGTCAGTGGCGACTATCCGAAACAGTGGCGTAGTCATATATATTATCTATACAGGTAGAAATGGTGGCATCCGTATAGTGAGTTATATATCATCAGGGTTGATTGATTAAAAATTGTAAGACTTTGGTTACGTTTTTTTTTTTTACTGCGCAATGATGAGTTTAGAATTTTAGATAATGTAGGTAAAAAAAAACGTAAAAAAAAAAATCTTTCTAAAAACCTCCTCAAATCTCCTTACAACATTTAATTTTGGCCTTCGGATGATCGGAATATAGGCTAATAGTGAAAATATTTTTTATATTGTACGTCACTGATGCAAAAAAATTAGAGGCGTGTTGGCTGTTACGGACGGTTCCTGAAATGAATCTCGGGCGCAGCATTCGCATTGGTATTATTAGGTACCAAATTTTTATAGGTTGGTACATAATAATATTATGAATGTATATTTTATAACATTTTCGTTTTAGATTTTTCATATTATTATACATACCTATATAAACCGATTTCGATTCAAAACGATTGTATAGTCGTATACTTGAATATTACAAGTCACAAAACTGAAAAATAAAAAAGGGAATAAAATTCTACGTAAAATACGTTACATCTAGTTTTTTAGTAACTTCGCTGTGCGTAGTAATATTAAATGTTAACGTATTATTAGCTATTCCCGTTGCTATGGGTACGAAAATCAATGACAACAAAACATTATATATTACGTTGAAAAAAACTATATCAATATTTTAAGCATATTTTAGTCGTATCAACTAATGTAGTTTAAGCAAATATTTTAGCTGCGAGTTCGTTTTTTATTTTTGTTCAAGTCTATGTACACGAGTAAGGATCAAAACCTGTTGGTCTTACCTGTTGATACTATCTGGGTACCACCTATATCACAAGTAAGTCTATAAATGTACAAAATTCTAATATGTGAGCTAATAAAATGTAAAAACGGTTTACATTTATTTCTTGTAGAGATAATTCGAGCGTTGTACGTCATGGAATCGCCCGCGGTCGGTAAAAATAATCTGAAAAGTGCTCCGAATAAACAGCGTAAAAAGAAAGTTTTAAAGCCGATTCGTACGCACACATTGTCAGCCACCAGACGACGACAATGTTAGTATTCATAGAACTATATTAAACACTTAAAATTCACTTAATTCAGAAATTTTTTGTCAGGTACGTCTCACTCACCGTATCAAACGACCAATAAGAGTCACAACGGAGACCGTTCAAACACGTCTAACGAAAAAGATTTAATCGTCGAATACCACGTATTAAAAATTCAAAAGTTAGAGAATGAACTAGTCGAGGCCCGTATGAAAACACGCGTGAGTTTTTATACGTACCTACCTGTATCTTATCTAAAAGGTAAATAGACAAAAAATTAAAAACAATATTCGTATAAAGTGTTAATTATTTAGGACTTGATGCGGGAGAACCGTGTTATGAAAACTATGGCGAAACGACACGAAAATGCGTTATCCGTGTATGAAGGCGAACAGGCAAAGTTACCGCAAATTATCAAAACATACATAGAGGATATTCGCACGTTACAAAGTCAAATACATCAAATGAAGATCGCTTACAAAGAAATGGAAAATAGATATAAATCACAGAGCACCGAGCATTTAATTTTACAAAATCAATACAAGCACTTGTTAAGTTTGTCCAAAAACAAGCAGCTCAGTTTAAGAGAAAAATTGTCTGATCAACTCGAAGCAGCACAAAATACAATCAAATCACAAGATAATGAAATTAAGGTAAATTTTTAATAAATATTATCCAATATTATCCAATTTAGCCAATAATAATTAATCGAAATGCACTCTACCTGTGTGTTTCAGAACTTAATGAAAAAATTAGAACTTCAAAACAAAACTCATTTACATCATATTAACTGGAACATTGATAAAGTTAAAAAGTTACAACTTGAAGTAGATTGTTTGAAAGATGAAAATAATGATCTTAGATCGCATATGGAGAAATTAAGAACTAAAAATTATGGCGCGAGACCGATGTGTTCTAAAGGAATAACCAAAGATTCAATAAGTATATCACTTCGGTAAGTGCATTGGTTGTAGACAACATTTTCAGTTCTCAATTATTTCTTTTCTTCTTCTTCGCCTTTCACCTAACCATTTGGGGTGGACCACCTTTATCCTATCCATCCACTAATGATCATGCATATCTCCTACACACATATCGACATAATCCTCATATCTTTTTCAATTGTTCCATTCATCTCTTTTTCGGCCTTCCTCTACCTCTTTTTCATTAAACGTTAATTTTCATAATTGCTCTTACTGCATCAGTTTCTTTTCTCCTCATTACATTTCCAAACCATCTCAGTCTTTTTTTCCCTTATCTTATCCACTTCTGATGCAACACCAATATTACCGTTTACATTATTTGTTTCTTATTCTATTTACTCTTGTTACTCCGCTCATCCATCTAAGCATTCTCATCTTCGCTACACTCATATTGTGTTCCATATTCCTGTCAATTACCTACTTAAAAATATCGAACAGTGCAGAAAAACCAACAATACACGGACAAGGAGATGAAAATGAAGACTCTTTTAACAAAACAAAATCCTATGATTCAATATCATCTACACAAGGATTATCGCATGAGAAGATATGTGACAATAATCGTCCTACCGAAAACGTTTCAATTAACCAGACTAAAAATAAGAAAATCAAAGAACCGAGAACCATTTTAGTTGACAATAAAGTCAATTGTTCATCGAAAATGCCAATATCACCGCTCAATCATGGATTTGCCAATTTGTCAATAGTATGTACCTACACATATTTATAAAAAGAAGCAAAATATTTTATTAATAAGGCGGTGGACTTAGGATTTCTCCTCTGATTTTTCAATGATTGGAGCTAATAATTCTTCATTAGGTTTTAGGTAGGTGTTTAATAGTTAGGGTAAGCACAAAGTAGTATTTTAAAATTAAAAGTGAGGATTTTAAGGGGTCAGTCTGAGTGTAAGATAATCCGGGAAATCGATTTAAACCATTTTTATGACGACATTCTCCATGGGCACCAACAAAACATTTTACAACATAATTTAAACAAAAACTTCATAATTGGTACAAAAATTGAAACTGATATCCAACATAATTCTTGTAGTGTATACTATAGTTAATAATAAGATGTGTTACAGTAAAAAAATCAATTTAATGATTATATTTTAATAAAACTATTTTTACAAGTACTCAAATTTTGAAATAATTTGTTTAGTATCCCCAAATTAAAACCAAACATGCGTTTATAATAGCATGCACTATTGAAAAAATGACAATATATACATTAAGAAAAAAAACAACATCATATTTTGAAGTATAGAGTAATTCCATTGACAGTTTAATGTTTTCATTATAAAATATGGTTTATTTGAAAAAATTGTCAATTTATAAAACATAAAAAATTATTGAAATTTATTATAAAATTTTAACTACCTACGATAGTTTACCCCTAAAATGTTTTTTCTATGATAATTTTGTTAGTGACTAGTGTGAAAGTAGGTACTAGTAGGACTTAACTTATACATTATGTTTGCTAGAAGATAGAGTTTTTTCTTTTTGAGAAGGAAGTGAGGCACTTCCTGGCCACTGCCTTACATGGCGTTTGAGAAAATAAACAACTCTCGTGACGGTAGGCTTCAAAACGCCTCCTCCTTTAATTCTGCGACTGTTTGCAGTTGAAACTATATCTTTGATTTTCGTTCTATTTTCAGGAAGACAAAAAAATGTTATCGAAATCAGTATACGAATACTTTGAAAAATCAAATGCCCAAACTGCCACTCCATTTTTGGCACCAGAAATTTCTTTGTCTAGAACACAAAAAGATTTACTATTAGTAAACTTAGATCAAGTCAGTGAGGATATTCATAGTTATGATAATATGTACTACAAATCAAATGTTTTTCAAAAGACAAGGAACAAAAAATATTCGTCATTAGAATTTGACAAGACAAACACTGAATGTGAATCATCTTCATCCATTGACACTGATCCATCCACTGATCATAACTTATAATAAAAACAAAGTGTTATTATTAAATTATATTATTATATATTATGTGTGTATATTGTTAAAAAAATAAACAAATTTTATCAATCAAATTTCACTAATCAAACACAAGTATTTAAGTCATTCTAAAAATTTGAAAATGTATTTTAAAATAGTTTTATTTCTTTAATATCAGTCATCAGTAAAATTAAAATTTAATAAATAGGCGAACGTTTATAAAAATACACGTTAAAAATATATTGGTTTGTAATGTTTAAAATGAGACATCATTTTTTTGGAAATATATAATATATTCTGGTAAAATTTTGGGTATTTAACTTCGAGAATGATCTCGAATCCGAATTCTCATATGCATTCAACATTGGCAATTTCAAAATAAATAGTAGTAACTTGAAAAGTACCTAATTTTTGTCAACTTGAGAACTCCGATAAGTTTCTTTTTTTTAATTGAACAATGTAACTAGTTAAGTTACCGAGTAAGTGTTGGCAAAAAAGTAACTAGTTAAGTTAGAAACTATTGAAAAAAATAACTTTCATCTTAAAAAATACTATATATTATAGTAACTTTCTAATTATTTAGTGCTCAGGCTTGCCCATTAATGTTGGTACGGCCTAATGATTGTCGAATTATCACGAATAATGCAATTATCACGGTTCATTAAACGTAAGAATTATGTTTTACCGTTATAATATCTACTGCTTTTGCCAAATTACCAGGGTTTAATTAATGTTTTAAATACGTAGAAAGTTTAATAAGTGTGTAATATAGTTTCAGGAAAGATTTGAAACACAATAATTAACGGAATATCGTCTTTTGTACATGTTTTATCAAAATCGAATCTTGCATTATTATTGCACTTAAATACAAAAAGATTCTTAGGAAATAACCGATTAAATTAAGAGTTGTTCTCATCGAGTTCGATTAAAATGTATACAGGGTGTTCCGATAGTTGGATGTTACATAAATTATCTCATAAAATATAAAAAATAGAAAATTTGTTTTATTTTTAGCGGTCTGCAATAATTACAGATCCGAATTTTTTTATGACCTACTTTGGTGTTTTTATAACAACCAAAAAGTAAAATAGTATACAAGTTAGTAAACATAATTCCGGCGAGTATTGTTATAACTTTTTGTACAACTACATTTCAAGACGTTCGCAGAAACTTTGAAGATTTCGTTGTTTTTGTTTACAATAACTCAGGAAATAATCAACAGTTCGAAAAATGTTTCGAACAAAGTACAAGCTGAACGCTTTTGTTATATGTTAAACGTAAAGATCGTCGCACTACTTTTACTCGAAAAAGTGTTTGTTGAGTGGAAAATGACAACCATTAAAAAGCAGTACGTTCCTCCTCGCTGTATGTTCAGAATCTAAAACATCGTCGTAAAATCAATACCTTCGTCGACCTTTACTATACTCCGAATTTAAAATAATGTGCGCTGATACTCAAAGTCCCACACAAACTGCGAATCGTACGTTAAATGACGATAATTGGTTTTGGATAAATTAATTAATTTTGGATACACACGCAACGACGTGTGCGGTTCGTATAGTTGTATTTGTAAAAGTCCGTGTTTATACCGAGCACTGATGGATGAACCAAATACGATTTCATTTGCAGCGGGTCTTAAACTATAGTCGTTTGTTATACGCAATCGCTCGATTAGAAAAAAAGAAAAGTACACAGCCATTTTTGATTGCTATTGGATAGTATCAAACTATGCTATTTATTACGCCTCTCCGCAGGTGTACGCTGCAGTTATTTAATTGATTTTTATAATACGTCATTCGGTACATTTTTCGGGTGACTATAGTCAGTCGAACGACGCTCACTTTTTGTCTAGGTAAATACGCTCAGTTTTTGTTGACTCCGAAATTCGTTTGGATTTTAGTTGACGTAAAGTAAAGCCAAAACAATATATTTGTTATCCAAAACATTTTACAAGGGTTAAATATAATATTCTATACAATTTAAATTGATGTATTCGTAGAGTTCGAATCACCTTACAATCGTTTCCCCGGAGATATTTCTGTTTAAGGCTGTGAAAAAACATTAAAACGGCGTTCATTTCGATCCGTTTAGTGCTGACAGTAATTATGGACACACGCGTTTGATTGGCGACGGCGAGGAACAAGCGATTATAATAAAAAGTTAGTAATGAAAAAAATGTTGTGCGTTTTTCTTTTAGCTTTTTTATCCATACGCGAAACGACAGGTTTTTCATTTTTTATTCATTTTTTGACTTGTCGAATAGCGGCGAATCAACATGTTATACGGTCGTTCGTAAATTTACTTTTGTTGCGATTATTTTATTGTCTTTGGTTCGTCGTAAATTCCCGTCACCGTATCTAATTAGCCGTTGGTTGCCGGAAAATCGACACGCATGCACAACGACCGTAAAAGTTAATGAACGTCCCTTTCTGGCAAACACTCGTTTATTGGAAACGCGAAACACCAATTCGTGAAAGCAATACGCGTTTTCACTTTGCCCGGCGAATTCCATCAGAAAAACTTCAGAAGGACACTTTGCATGTTGACTTCGGTCTACCGCATGTAAACACGAGTTGTTCAAAGCGAATGTGTCAAGCGGTACTCGACGCTGATGTAGTATATGGACCCTCGGCAGTGTAATTGCTTCAATAACAACAATAATAATTGGTTAACCGAGTTGGCGAACGCGCGTAGGTAACCAAAAGAACGGCGAGGGTGAATATATGAAGACATCGACGTGTGGCAGTTGACGAGGGTACGTTTAAAAGAAGAAAAAAAGTTCGACAGGTGTAAGTAATTTGATTTGGAAAAAAAAAAAACGTTTGTATTTGATCTATACATACATATATATATATATATTTAGGGTGAATATTTAAGTAATTCAGCAAAACTGTACGAATTTACGAGTAAACTGCCGCAGCAATAACGTGGGAAACCAGGGAAAAAAGATAATATAGGTTTAAAGTAAATGCGTCTAGTAGACGAAAAAACGTTTGACTTTTTTTAGAACCGTTATTGTTTGAAAAACGCGGGAAAAAACTTTATTAATATTTTTATGCTTGGCGAGTTGTACGATGGATTTGGAAATTACAAATGTACGATCTGGAACGATATCGGACGACCAAAACAGTTTTTGTCGTTCACATTTTTTCCAACAACCAACGGAGAAAACGGTGTTTGGAAGATATGTCACGGACGTGGTTTAACGACGAGTAAAAGTTTTCTAGGAAATTATATAGCTGACCCTATTTAGAATCCTCTATAATTTTCATTACGTATTCCGTATTTCTATTACTATTTTTATAATTTAATTTTTTATCATCAAACTAACCGTCGAAATCGCACAATATTATGACATTGCTCTTTCAAAATTAATTATTTTACACCTTTTCTGTGACAGTTACATTAGGTACACTCACTCCGTCATGTATAGGTGTATATTTTTTTGTAGTGGAAAGTAAAAAAGTATATATTTTTTTTTTACATAATATTTTACTGTTTTTACGCGTGACGATACAGTTATAGGGGTATGTCCTTGGTCGACAAAAGCCTAAGTAAGTGTGCACGGTGTTTATTTTTTACTGTTGGGTTCGATAAATTTTAACACGTCGTAACCGAACTACGTCACCAAAAACGCGATAGACAATTTGTTAGACCGCACGATTTGTTTGTTTGTTTTTTTTCACTGACTTGACCATAAACAAGATTAATCGTATACCGTAGGATCTTTAAATTTTTCATTAATTTTATTTTTCATAAGCAAGTAATACCGTTTAAGTGGAAAAACAGCTGTTCTCGTGACCGTTTATAACATGTTACCGAGCAAACGATCGTCTGCCACAGTGGAGAATATTCATCCCGCGGTGGTCCGTATATACTAGCTGCTTATTTTTTTTTTGTCCCGGTCTCGTTCGAACGTCGTTTTTCTTTCTCACCAAATGGTTTTTGTATAGAGTTTGAAACTTTTTCTCGAGAAACCCCAAGTTTGTGAATAACATTATCGATACGACAGGCGCAGTAAATAAACAAAGACGTGTTGATTTATTCGCCATGGTAAATTACCATTTGGCCCGAGTACTATATAAATGTAAAAGTCCATTAGTGTATTACTTATAGACTTACTGTCGTGGGTAAATCGAATACGCGCCTAACCCTGCGCCTATATACTTCTCAATAGTTACGGCGTGTGACTGTTATAATATAAATATAATTTTCATTTTTTACCGCAGATGAATTCACTTCATAGAAGTTGTATGATACTTGTATGAGAAAAACATAGCGAAAAAGATGATAGTTTTCACAAACTATACTGCAGCTATATACCAACTGCGATTACGAATAATATCGAATGTTATTCTGGTTCTCTGACACGCTTTCTTTCAACATTTTCTTCCATTATGATTTTATACGAGTTGTTTTTAAGGGTTGATCAAGAAAGTTTTTTAGTGTTGTTTAAAAAAAAATGTATGTAGTAATAAGGAAACATCTAGCACTTTAACATGTATTGTCTAAATTAACACATAGAAAATTACAAAAAAAATCTACACTTAATGGATTAATGGATAATGGATTAATGTGCGGATGATATTCAGAGATGAATTTTAACGTAACAATTTACTTTGAAAATGTTTATTTCGAAGTGCGGACGAAAAAAATTATTCAATATTATAACATACACGGGTACCTAAAATAGGATCGAAGTACTTACTTTTTGATATTTATTACAATTATTTACAGCATGATTTTACTTTTTAAAAATTATTCGTAAACAAATACTTATATTATGATGTTGCTCGAGATATTATTTAAAAATTTCCAAGAAAGTATTTTTAAATACGTCTTCTGAGTTCATTCTGGGGGTAGTAGTGGGTAATTCGATTTTCACTTCCGTCCAGAAGAGTTTAACAATATTTAGTTATTTATAAAAAAAAAAAAGAAAGAAAAAGGAAACATTTTTTGAAGAAAAAATCCAAACCACGATTAAGCAAATAATTAAAGTATCAACAAAGTGTAGGTGCGGGCGCACGTGTTCGGTTCGCTGTATCGACTATGTGGAGCGAGGTAAGGTTACAACTAAAGCAGGTGGGCGTGATCGCGACGCATTTCATCCTTTACAACCTAAAATTCCCACAACATGAGACAGGAGGGTATGTATTGAAATTAATCTATATGGACGCAATTCTGGTTGACATTTTATCCTGTTCATATCCTCTCTCATCAGTTCAGTTCATCCCTCAACCGCAGACTGCATTTGACATGCAGGACACCCCGGAGGTTTCCAATTACTTGCCTGGTCGTAAGTTTCAAATGTTTGATTTTGTTTGGTATTTTTTCGAAAACCTAAACCGCACTTGTCTGAATGTCATTTTTTTTCCGACTCCAATTCTTAACTTACAGGGTACGCTTGGGCACGAAGAGAGAGACTCGGACATTAGCGCACGGTAAACGCCGCGAAAACCGTTCGTTTTGGAATAAATACAAATGAAATATCTTCAACATACTAATAAATAGATTATCCACTCAGCATAGCCATTTTGCTTTGTATTCGTACGAGCGATAAATATTAATATTTTTTTTATTAAATCTGCAATAACGAAATCAAGATGCACGGGCGTACAAAACTGTAGTTTTTTGTTTTCATAAAAGAAGTTAACAAAAGTTATGTTTTCGTTCTCGCAAATTTATCACATAAACTTAATACTAAGTACTAAATGGCTAAAACCATGACAATTTATTGAATCGATTTTTGAAAAGGAAAAAACAAGAAGAATGTGTTTTTATTGTAAAAGGTAAACTTTGAACCATGACGCACTTCCATACTGCCATACGGATTCGATGTATTAGGAACATAAAAATGTATAATATATATTGTATGTTATACAACTAAACGTTACAATATTAAATATTTATACAACGCAGCTTAAAGGACAATTTTGTGTCGAAGAACTCTAAATTGAAAAAAAAAAAAAAACGTACAAAGGGTAACGATAAAGTACGTACTTATACAAGAAAGGCGATATGAATAATATATTGATAGAATGCAAATTAATATACGTATTCCCATTATTTGATAGAAATCAATAGAACACGAAAAATAACCGGTGTCCAAGTGAATAATGAAATGGTGAAATATCAAAATTATAACAGAAACGAAAATTGTATCACATAAAAAAATAAATATTAGATAGGACAAACGAAAATTAATTTTATTCCAAATTTACTCATTTTTTGTTTGTTTTTGTTTTGTACTGACGTAGTATTCTCACTACTACGTCACTATTTACTACATTACAGTCTTTACAGCTCTTTTATAGCCCAAGTCTTAAACAATTTTGATTTGCATTAGTAATTGAAAAAAATATGATAAGAAAACGTTTTACCCAGTATCTATTTATCTCGGTATTTAGAAAGATTTATAAAATACTCGGTTTAACAGGAATGCGTACAACAATGCAAAGTTTTCCGTAGTATACTCAAATGATGTTTACGTATTACAGCAAATATCCATTGCATTTTTAAAGCATAAAAAAAACATACTGTTACAGTGTTACTCATAATTAAATAACGGCAATAACTGTTTAGAATTTACACAGAGGACACGGTTGTTCTTTACACAGATAATGTATATACAAATGTCCCCATGTCAGCTTTTCAAAAGATTATATTCACAAAATGTCAAACAGAGATATTCCCGAATGTATTAATTCCAAATCGAAATAATATCTGAGCGGTTTCGTTTTAAATACACGAAACGTCATACGAATATTCGGACGCCAACAAAGCGGCAAATTGAAATGGATTATTAGGCGATTTATGTTTAAATTGATTCGATCGACTCCAAATAATCGTCCTAGCAACCAGGATTTTAAGTTTCTATAATAAAACAATATAGTATAATAATAATTATTATGATATTTTAACTATATGATACGCATGTCATGCGTTCCTGTCATTTACAGACGGCACACATTGGCTACGGGTTACGAAAGAGCAGTTAACAATTTTTATCAAACGTATACAATCATATTTTAATGCATTAAGTCATAAAATGACTATTCATTTAATTAAAGAGATTAGAAAAAGTTTTTAAGTTAGGTATAATATCATTATGATATAGATTACCTAATTATTTCGAACAAAAATGTATAACTGGGCAAATAAATGTATCGTACTGGGCCATAACTCATAAATATTATGTAGACAATTTTTGATTTTTGACAAGCTACTAACTGTTGGAAGATGTTTTTAATTTCTAAAATGGAATTGGATTCTTACGTGTAACATAGTTTAGGGTTGAACTGTTGAATTTAAGAACATTCAATTTGTCGGTTTCCTACTGTTCTAAACTTTCACTTTCTTACAACGTTTTACTAATGAAATAAGGTTTTTGTTTCCGAGGAGATGGGTGAAAAGTTTAGACACTAACTTCTTATAGCTTAATCTATGTATCAAAGTTTGTTTGATTCTTGTTGGATCCTTTTAATTCATTAACACGTTGTATTTAACGTCAAAAATTGATTTCTTCTATACTTTTGTGTCTAGAAGTCTAGTATTTTGTAACGGAGCAGAGGGAGGCAAGCAGCGTTTCCGAGGAGTTTCCGTCCACGGATTTTCGATCAACAAACCCTTTTAGAGTCGAATACACAAAAACGATGTATTATAATAATTTGTTCCGATACACCCGCAATAAAATCCCATTTTAGGACGCTTGGTCCGACCCTTCGTAAATTAAACAGATCGCATACGTCAGAAACTTTTTTAATACAAACTTTTTCATTAAGCGCACACGGTGTATTTATTTAACCGTCGGGGTAAAAGCTTAATATTACTGCTACGCGATTTCTGGATTTTCAGCGTTTAAACGACGTGCGAGTGTGGGACGCTTCTTTATTTGCGTGTAAATGAGTTCAGAAACGTTCGTGGAAGAGTATCTCGGTGGGCTCAAAACCTACCGTCTCGGGAAGAGATGGGTACCATATAATATGTTTGAATACCGATTACATATTCACGAGAGGGATATATTTTGGCTGTCGAAATTGTCACGAAAATGTTTTGTAAATGTACCTTGTACATTTCTATAAAGCGAGTCTAGAAAACGAAAAATATTAGAAAATTAAATAGAGGATATATGATACACAATATGAATAACGCTTTTAAAAACGGAGTTATAAAAAAGCGTTTCTCCTATAGGTCCGTGGTATTTGCAATATTTTTCTTTAAACACAATCAAACCATATTAACGTAGCTATTCGCTTATTGTACATCGGAGTGTATAAAATTAATTAACTGCATTTTAATCAAACACCATGTTATAATTTTTTTTTACTGCTAGTTCATGTATGTTATGCAAATCGGATAAAAAGTCCACGGGGGATTTATTCCCTTCGTTCGTTTCTCTGTTAGGTCGCTTTTGTTGATGCACAGGACAAATATCGTCTGCAACTAAAATTTGGTACATACGATTTTACGTTTCGATCGACAATCAAATTATGATGCACACGGTCTAAATTCAAAGGACTGCAATACGCGAATGATACTTTAAGTAAAAAGCATTTCGTTAACGCGGATCGGCCGTGTCTGATTTTAGGGAAACAAGTCGATCCGACTTTCCGAGTTAATTAATTAAGTTGAATATCAAACACGAGGTCGCTTCGACGGATATACAAAAAAAAAAAAAAAAAAAATAAACGCGTAGGTACCTACAAACACGAAACGAGCATAAAAATAATTTTAATCAACTATTACACGTGAATAATTTCAGTATAAAGTATAACAATATTATGTTAGTTTTGCACTGAACAAAAACGTAATATTCGTTCCACTAACACGCATTGAATGCGATTCGTTCAGAATTTCAGAGACGATACGACACACTCGTAGTAATAAAACATATGAATTATATATTCAATTACTTTAATGCAACGTACGTCGTTAAACGTTATCGTTTGGTTTAAATTTTGTATAAAACAATCATAAAATATAAACTGTGTTTTTCACGCATTATTTTCATACACGACTATACCTACTTTCTTAGTTGCAGAGTTTCCGTTTGAATTTTTTTTTATACGTACGTATATTAACGGTTAGCGTTTAAAAGCGACGAGTTTAAACAGTATCACAACGTGTTTTTAGGGGAATAGCTGTCGAGAGAAAAAAATACGACGCTTTACCGGCGTTTTTTTAGGTTTTTCACATATTCCGAAAATTAATTTGCGACCCTGATCAACACGTTTTTCGTATCCCTGAGTTTTCGTACATTTTGTGGGGTTGAAAGTTTTTGCACTTTGAATGATTTCAGTTTAATAATAATACACGAGCATCACGTTGTTTTGTTCTTGTAACGTTTTGCATTATGATTATCAATGTACGAATTAATTTATAATTAATTTTTTTTCACACTTTGCGTAAGTATACTTAATTTTTTTTTTTTTTTAAGTAATATACTCGAAACGAGCGATGTTCTGAGCGAAAATATTGAGATTTATAACAGCTACGATGTTAGTATAATTATGTCTCGTATCGTGTAAACAGTGTAAACCATAGACGTCGAAGTTATCGTATTGGAAACAAGTCATCTCTTCAACTATTATTATAATAATTATTAAGCTCGACACGCTTTCATTATCTTTGACCCACGCGCCGTGAAATTGGAGCCTGCCAAATCGATCCTAAATTATACCACCGTAAAAATAATGTTTTGCCACGTCACAACTCGGTGTCCGGTTGACCGGTTTTGAATGGTTTTGTTTGATACATAATATTTAATTATTATAATAATCACGGTCGTATTTTTTTTTTTTTAAAGGAATACGTCATCGCCAATAATAGTCGTACAAACAATCAATAAATTATTGAATTTTGCGTTTACAAAGATATGGGGGAAAAAAAAAGATACTCAATATATAAAAATACACATCTTTGATCGTATATTTTAGTAAAGTACTATAAGAAAGGCGATGGTTGCAAAGGGTCCTGTTCGTTTAGTTTTCAAACTATTTTTCGTTTCAGTTTTTAAATACAATGCGTTACAAATTTTTTGGAAAAGCGTTTGAATAATCGCAGAGCGTGTATCTAATCAGTTCAAACTATCCGTGTATCTATTGTACCTATGAGCGTTTAAAAAACTTTTTTATTAAAACGTGTTTTGGTAAATTACACGAGGTGAGTGTCCCCGGCACTCATACGTTGTTTCAACATGAAATTCAATTCAATTTTTCGTAACCCCGTACAGAACCCACGAAAACCAATTTTGGTCTCGCCGTGCTGGGTCGACGTCCTCCTGGCCGACGAAAATACTGCTACTACCGATTTCAAACGCACGGCGAGAACGAAATTGGTTAACGAGGTTACGACGAATTCCGACATCGGGGTTACGAAAAGCTACAAATCACTCACGAAAAATTGAATTCGCGTCAATAAAACATGTCCGTGCCAGGAAGACATCACACGCCTCTCTTTGAATATTTTGTTAGGTACTACCAACTTCGTTATTTCCGCATACCATTCAGGTATTAACTATATAAATTAGGTTGTTTTTTGATTGATAATTTTGGAAAACGCGCGAATAAACTTTTAATACGATTCTATATCGTTCGATACCGACTCACGTAATACGATTATAGAGATTTTTAAGATTCAATCGAAAAAATAAATACTTTTTGGTGACGATATTTTCGAAGTTTCGCCGTCTGTTTGAAAGCCGTTTGAAGAATGTGTATTTTGAAGAGAAAAAAAAAACAAGAAAAATTATTATTAGCTTTCCGGGTGGGTTTGTAGCGGAAACGACCGGCGTGTCGACGTTGACTAATCGAATAGGAAATCTGTTTGGTGTTTTGTCGGATTCCGGATTTCGAGAGCGCAGGTACTCTTCCGGTGGTAATCTTACTTCACGTTTAATTAAAGGCAAAAGCGATTTGGCCGCGTGATCGGACACGGGTTCTGCTCGACGGTTCGAGGGGAATTTTTCGATTTCCGTAAAACCGGAATTGTATCCAATTCGTCGGTTTTAACGAAATTCGGAGCAAAACAACAATGTGTCCCCAACGTTATCGAGTCGAGCAGAATCGAGAAAAAAAAAAAGTCAGGAAAAAATTTGCGTACAACGCGGTTGAAAAAACGATTGATCTCGAAAAACTGCGAACGTAATTCGCTGACATCGTATTTCAGGCGCGTATAATTTTTTTGGTGATCTTCTACTACCATACTATACCGTGTTCGGTGCGTGGTGAAACGTTTCAATGGACACGAACGGAAGTATTTTGATTCGAAAACAATCGTTCGGCAGACCCGAAAATCAAATATAATCGCACTTAAATCCGAACTTGAGTCGTTTTCTCGGTATTTTTCCCCCGACCTGCACTGACCCGCGACGCAACGTCTTTCGCGCGCGACATAAAATAGATAAACGTATAATCTGTCCACAATCGCATTTAATTTCGATTATTCGTTTCCTCCTGGACACTGCGCGTTTCGGCAAAACTATTACCGGCCGCTTCGATCCGAGCGCGCGGTCGTAAGATTTAATTTTCGATTACTCCGGATCGCTTTTCGCGCGTCCCCCCGTGTCGCCGCCACGGGTGTGGTGGTCCACGGACTCGTAGGCAAATTAAATTTTTCCATTTAGGGTCGACCCGCGCACACAGTCCTCTCTATCTACTAAGCTCCGGCCGCACCCCCGGGCCGCGTAACCCAATTTGGATCCGGTGCCGGGTCCAGGGGGTGCGGACCGTTTTTAAATTGCATTTCCTTTGAATTAATTACCGTCGCGTCCTATCCCGTAGTAGTACGCCACAGCCAGCCACTTCCGGCGGCCATAGTTTCCGCCGCCGAGAACTTTATATGAACGAAAATCGGTTTAAAAGCCGGATTATACCTGGAACAGCAGCAAACGTTGCACGACCGGCCGGGAACGCTCGTCAACGTGTATACTGGAGCGCGTGTGATTGCCGAAAACGAGTTGGCCGTACAAAAAGGGCTGCGATATCGCACCGAGTAAGTACCGAGTAAAAACGAAAAGCCGAAAATCCGGGATCATTATCAATGCGGGTAGTTTGATTCGCGGACTACGCTCTGGACGACGGGTTCGGGAGAAAAAACGGAAGCAACGGGTCGCCTACGAAAAAACGATTTCGAGCCGGCGGCTCAGTTGTCTAGTAGTATACGTCGTGGTGAAAACCGAATTTAACGAAAAAAAACCGTCATCGCACGCCGGCTGAACACACTGGGCGGATTTTTTTGAAAATTTTTTCAACACGGGATAGAAACTTTCGTTTTACGCGGAACTTAAGTAACGGATCCGTGTGAATCACGAGTCGAACAGAATGCCAAGCTTTATCGGCGGTCAGCGAGCAAATACGAGTGGAGGCACGTATAAAAAACGTACTTGTCGAACCTGACCCAACTTACCAGCGGTCCGAGACAGAGAGGGATTTGATGGATTCGCCGAACGACGTTTTATTGCTCGAAAATTCATTTTGTGTATTACTCGCAGACCGCGCGGCTGGACGCGAGTCGAACGAGACCGGTCGAGAGGACCGTAAAACTGGTCGACATATGCTCAGGGACGTTAAGTGTTTATGGTGTCAACGAACGCGACTCGGAGCCGAGCCACGTTGAGCTGGGACGATTAAAAAAAACCAGCTGCATATTGTGTAGATCATTTGGATTGTTGCTAAAAAATGCACGGATACGACGGAGTTAATGGCGCTGAATTTGAACGATACAGGAAGTAATGTCGCACACACACGTATTATAATATGCTTACGTTCAAACGACGAGCGCAAGTCTAATGTTTTTAAGCAGACATCGTTATATCAGCTGGTAACCAAATGTATTGTATTTTATAATACAACTTCGGCGACAACGGCGAGATTTAAACTCGTTCCGAGATTTGACGAACACGACTCGCGTCTTTTGCTCGGTAGATGTGAATTTGAATTAAAAGGCGAAAAAAAGCATCTACTGTGCGCAAACGTAATCGACAATGTTTAACGTTGGATTCGCAGTGCCGTTCCAACGCCAGTTTTTTAATGTATAAAACAAAACGCCGTTTCCTAACACAGCCTGAATCGGACCGTCTAAACATTTTAGTTACATTTCACAACGCTTATAGCACGTACTTTGATGTTTCTACATATTGTAAAATTAACATTGCAAGTGTGACTGCGCATATTAGTTTTGTTTGATAATAATTATAACCGGTTAAATTCCAGTTGATATTTTATTTATTTACCGGACCAATAATACAGAGGAAGTCTGTCGGCGAATATGTTCGTTTGGATTTTATCACGCGTGTTTTGCCGATGTAGATGTGACCTAGTTGTCGTAATAATTGTTTCGTGAAATTTGTAATCGGTAAACTTTTCGTCGAATCAAATCGTTTGCTGTTTGTGATCTTTAACGGAGAGATTTTCAGCAACCGTCAACAAATTTCAGCGAATGCTGATCTATTTAGGTTACCCGCTTGAGCGCCCGCTTAGTCGAAAATTGCACTGAGCTTTCAAACAGATACAGCAAACAAAATTTCGAGAACAGTTTGTTTGCCAATTTAGCAACCATCAGGTTTTTGCATCACCAAAGCGCACTTATGGTTTCTAACGATTTCAGAATTTTAGTTTTTTTACTACGGAAGATAACAAATTTATTTATTTTTTAAAAAAACTATTAAGAAACTAGAACACTTTTAAAAAGCTTGGCAAATATGTTTAATGTCTAATTCAAAAGTGACGAAAAAAAATCGTTGTTGTTATACAATTATCTATTTCATTAGTTTAGTTATCTCGTAAAAAACGTATCGAATTGTAAAATAATGAGTAAAATCAAATTAGGATTAGTTTGTCGAGGATAGGTTAGGAACACATTTTTTTATAATAGTACAACTAAAAGTATAGTGTTCATCATTGTCAATGCATACGTATTAAATTAGGTCCAAGTTTACAGTATCGGTTGTGTTAGCAGCACGCTCATTACAAGAATTTTTGTGTTACATTTTTTTTTTTTTGTCTCGAATTGTGTAATTTATTTTTGTCGATAGATTTGCGTTAACAATTATTAAAAATACTAATAAAAGAATAATGAAGACGGTACCAAAGTTTGTTAACATGTCTCATAGCTAATGAGTTTGTTTTTATTTTTAAAACGGTACAAATAATTCACCTGGTAAAAAGCATAAGTTATGTCTACGTGAATTCACATATACCGGTAAAATGTATCTGGCGCATATATCTATGTACGTAAAAAAAAAAAAAACGTTTTTGTTTGGCTGAAATTCAGGGTCAGAATAGAGGGCGTGTTTGTGGCTTAGCGTACAGCACAGTTCAATAAAATCGGCGTTGCCACGCCAGAAGGAACAATTGGCGGGAATGAATAAAAATGGATTTCGTACAAAAAACTTAGAAGAAAGCACATAATATTGTATGATTCCATATCAAATATACCACAATAATATTGATGTTATACCTTGTACAATAATATTTCTATACACTAAAGGCATCTGTGGAAAGTCGTGTAGGAAGAAGAAACGATAGAAAAAACAATAAAGGTCGGAGACGAAATTCCATAAAACGTCTATGTCGCTACACGTACCGGGCCCGACTTACCTCATTACGAATTCCGAGCGGAGTAGGTTCGCTCTATCTCGGTTTTATAACGATGTGGTTTTGGAAGACGCCGTACGTTATATATTTTATCTTACAACGACGCGTTTATTATTATTTTTGTTTTTTAGATTCCAGAGAACGACATATTTTATTTGTTTTCATCTTTTTCGATTTTTATTGACTTTTTGGATCGTGTTCGACACGAAGGCGTTACTTTTCTTCGATTTGGGAATTCACAAAAGTCTTATTCCGATGACAGTTTTAATGCCGCATAAAAGACTAAAAAAAAAAAAACAGTTCTAAACAATTTAAGATCTTATCGTTTAGAATTTTGTTTTACGATCCAACGGTTTGTACTTGATTCTAAATTAAACTGTCCGTCAAAGAAACAACGCGAATCCATTCAAAAATCAACGGTACACGAAACGAGGAAATTCGAACTTTAAACGTTACTTGAATAAAATATGAGAAACTTGATGAAACACGTGTCGTTTCCATAACCATAAATTACATATAGTCAGCCTGGCTGTTGTTTTCTTTCAAGCAAACTTTTGAAACTTTAGAAATGTTCGACAGGAGCTGAAAAAAGTTTAAATAATGTAGTTGACCGTAAATTTAATATTTACTTCCTGGAAACGATTGCTCGCCCCGCGTCATTTTCTTGTAAATTATAAAATATATTGTCGATTGGATGTCCGTAATTTCGTAATTTTTTTCGTTTAAACGCTAAAAACCTATATTTTGAGCTTTTGTATGGAACCTATATTTTCATCACGCTAATATATCCTCCAATAGTATGGCAAATTTGAAGTTTTTTTCACCGTCCAGTTGTCTGTTCAATGGTAAAAAAAAGAAAAAAATGGAATTCGAATGCCAAAGGGAAATTTACAACCTACACTGGAGTTGAGGCTCGAGCCGTTGAACAGCTCACCCGATGGTTTTAGTTTTTACTCGACGGTTAATCAATAAAATGTTGTAGTTCGTGTACTACACATTTATATAATAGGAGGTACCTTCAAAACACGTAAAACACACTTTGGCCGAGTAATAACCGTGGCAGGTAAACCGTGGCTGAATGTGATGGCAAAGTCAAAAGCGTGTGTAGAGACTGAAAGTGATCGGCCAAAAGTGTAAGTTTGTCGCCGAGTTTAAGACGTTTTCTTTAGTTAATTATGTTTACCTCGGTCGTGACGTACTACGTGATTAACGATGACGGTTAGGGCGAATAACGCGCTGCAAGTGTACTCCAGTGGTACCAAAACACTCTTTACCGCTGATGGATCCCAGTGGATGATTCACGGTTTATTTTTAGGAGTTTTTGTACTTTTGTTTTCCACTACGGAGCAGACCATTTTACTTAACGTCCCATGTTTAGAATTTTATAACGACGACGAAAAAACATTTAAGGGACCCTAAGGTCAGCCGCCCGTTGTCCTGTCGAGATGAATGAAATCTGGCTCTATGGCCGGAAAGAGCTCTACGATAGAGCCCCACGGATCTATAGCTGGTGAAATGTACGTATGAACCGCTGTTGTGCGAGTTTTCTCGACAACAGCCATACCGTTCACACTCCGCGTACAGTTTTATCCTAAATTTGGTGGTTTTTATTGAAATTTCGTGTAATTTACGAACCATACCGAACTTCCGGTGTCATTTTTTGTGGGATTTTGAACGCCGTCTAGCGGGATATTCGAATCAGGCGACACTGCGGAGAGTGAAAAATATAAAAACAAAAAACACCACCACGCTCTCACGTCAAAGCGCGAACGGTTAATTTGTAGGTTCGTACCGCGTTGTTCGGCTGGTGTCGTCAATTATTATTATTATTATTGAAGACCCTATGTCGTCTCCGAACCCGCGGGACTTTTAATCACGACGGTCTCCTGTCCCTTCCCGACGCCTTTTATCCGCCTTTTCCTGCGTACACATATATATATATATATATATTAATTCGTTTAATTCGAACGGACGGATTAACATTTTCCCGTCGTTTACGCCGCCGGCGATAATGAAAGCGACGGGCCGGCCGACGACGCAATTTTCTTTTAATTCGAACGGCGGTGTCTTTTTCTTTTCGTTCGAATTTCGTCGCACAACGCGCACAACGCGGTCGACCATAAACATTGTACCGCCGGGACGTGAGCGAAAAAAAAAAAAAGTCAGGCGCAGATCCAGTGGCGGATCCAAGGGGCGATCCCTCGAGTTTTTCAGATTCGTAAAGTCTGTAGTTCCAGTAAAAAAGAATTAATTTCGGACCAAGAATATGGTAGGCACCACCGTACATTACTTGAAGCGTTTTTTTTTCTTTTAATTATTTTTTAGCAATGTTTCCAAGTTAAAAAATCAAAAAATTGTTCGAAAATGTTGCGCGAACGCGTAAAATTTACAGTTTTTTTTACTATTTCGGGTGGAAAAATCCGGGCACCTGCGACAAAAAAGAATGTACAAAAACAAAACAGACCATCAATATAATTCTCCTAATTTTGAAAATCGGCGTTTTATCAAAATATCAAAAATTAATAGTAATTGCTTTTCGTATAAATATTTGATAAGCAATCGACAATAAACTAGTTTGTGTGGCAATGAATAGTTTAAAAATGTTTTTTAATCTAACGATTTTAAGTATGATGAGCATTTTCGTAAAACTAATACGTTCTTGCCGCGCACGAATCTAAAAATGATTTTTAACAAACTACTTTTCTAGAATATTATTAATCTGGAACGGTTTTTATTTAAATGCTAATTTAAACAAATTTCAAGTAAAAATTGTTAAAAAAAAAATACCAATTTTTCTATACGAATAAATAAATTGTTTGAAAACAAACAGATACTCTTATCTTCAGATGCCACGACGCGTAAACTGTGACGTCGGTTGTTGAGCTTATTATTTTCTTCTACCTGTTTAATTCATATTATCATCAAACAACGAAAATGTCTTCTTTATTTTTCTATAGTAAACTTATTGATTTCTTTAAGACGATGTTACTTACAAAAAGATACGCGTATCAAACGGGGGAAATTCATCGAGTCTCAATTTAAGACTAAAGTGATACTTAATTTTAATTGACTTTGTTGATTGTAATTAATACGTTCTTAAATCGTGTCAGCAAATTTTGGCGTGGTAAAAATTAGTGACCATAGTCCCAAAAATTTTAATTAATTACGCGCACTAATGAAGTACTTACATGCTTACGTGTTATTTTGTTACTGGCTATTATTACTTAGGAGTTGATTAGTTACACTATTCGGAGCCAAAATATCCAATTACGTTTATATTGAAATGTCCGTTCCAAATGAAAAGAAATCACCTAGAGATTTTCTCGAGACACTAAATAACTTTAATCGTCTTGTAACCCAACCAAATGATTTTTTTTTTCACCTGATCATTAATCAACGTCATTTTATTTCGTAAACAGGTTTTAAATGTTTTTCCGTACGTGCTGATCCATTATCCGTTGGTGTGCACGCGTATGCGTCAAAAACGAAATTGCATCCGGTTGAAAAGACCGGAGACAAGGATGACAAAATAATTATCCGGATGATTTACCTTGGCTAAATAATTCAAGTTGTAGTTATTCGTAAACAAAAGATAAAGTCACCACGTCCGTAAGTTTTCACCGATATTTTATTTTAAACAACATTAACGTGTAGTAGTTACCTACATGTCGCTCCTCTAAGTTTCCGGGTAAAAATAAATTGAAATAAGTCAAAACTCTTAGGCGTTAACAGTGGACGGAAGAATTATTTTTCAAGTTCTTTTCACGCTTATACAAACGTTATGTACTACTACTAATATACTATTTATTTATATTAAATGTACATTTTTTTTTTTTTACAATCGTTTCAAACTGAATTGAAAGAAATATTAATGTTTAGGTACGTGTTATTTCTATTTATTTTAACGCTTCTTTACGCTATCTGTTAACGTTATATTATATCCGTACCACCGTACAAGTCCAATCAAGCAGTCATACATTTATTTAAAATTTTTTATACATTCAATATACATTATGTTAGGTATAAATTTGTAGAGTTCAGGTTTTTAGTATCGGATTTTGAATGTTATTTCGTTGATATCGATCTCTTAGGAAAAAAAAAATTACCGCAACTGACCGAGAAAGTAGAACGTTAGAAGAAAAAAATCATCCTGCACGCCGTTTGCGTACACAGAAAACGTTTTATTTATGGACTCGGAGACGCCACTTTGCATTTGTCCGGTTGTTCTCCGTCGGGTCGACCACGAGTGGCCGCTGTTTGCGGGTACGGAAGCGCCGGTGGTCGATAAAAAAAACGTCTTGGCGACGTGGGTGTCACGAACAAAGGCCGGTGGTCCTATCCTGTCGACGCGAAACGGACCTTCTAATAATTCATTTTGTTCGCCGTCAAGACGCGCGCGTCCGGACAGCCCATCCGTCGCGATTCGCCGCAGCGTAAATAAATCAATTACACTTGTTTCTCGAAGTTTGAAAAATTCCGCCGTCGTACGATCGGCGTGATTCGGTAGGAAGGAACACCCGCTTTCCAGCTAAAGATCGTGTTGACGTCCGTCGACACTCGTTTACGAGACGCGAACGAATCCGTCCGGACGGAATTCGATTTCTGTCAGGGCGAATAATTTTTGATTTTCACGAACTTTGTCATAAGGCTCGCCGTCACATACATCGATTGTAAAACGTAGACACTAACGACACAATATGACACAGAGACTACTCTGACACTGGATTTGTGACATTTGACGATTTGACACGACTCGGAGCGAGTGGTCAATCGAATTTAACTGACGTGCTCGACAACCTCTCGTTTCTCCTATCCGATCGTACTGAACACTATGTTCGCTCAAAGCCCACCGACTCGGTAGCAGTTCGCGTGGCATTTCTATTTGGAAACAGTTTGAACACACTTCAGCAGACGGCCAAAATAGCGAACGAAAATTTTATATAGCAATCAGGCCTCTACGGGCGGACAATGTTATCGCGGTAGCGGCGGCGTGATCATATATACAGATTCAGACGAGCGTTGTCGGTTGCGATGGAAAACGTCGAAATTTTTTTACAAGTAAACATTGTAGCATGATACGAACCTTCGTGACGTTACACGGCGAGTGCTGATTTCATCAAACTGACACGTTCGACACGTTTTTCTCGGGATTTCGGTCCCGCGAAATTAATTTTCGGTTCAGCGTGATTTACGCGCCTCGTGAAGCGATAACAGTCAGAATAAGATTCGGGTGCTACGCAAATACATATATTTTCAAACATGATACATACCAAATTAAGTTGTCCCGCGTGTAAAAACCGCGGTGAAACCTACGCTTCCCCTACGGTAAAACACCGCGCAAACACTTTTAACGACGAGAGGAACGTTAAGTTTGGTTTTCAATTTTCAAAACGATTGTTTCGCGTTTCTGCGATCAGCCGCGAAACGGAAACCAAAGTTTTTTATCGAGCGCACCACCTGGAAGTTCTACCCAAATTTTTCGACGAGACACGCGCGTTCACTACCGTGTACGCATAATGTAACGAGTATGATTCGGCGTATGATTTATGGGTTCCGGGGCGGCGCGCGTGTAACAAACGACTGGACGTGACGTGATAATATATATTTCTGGTGCGAAACGCGGCAACCGGACACACGCGCGTCGTGGCCTTTTCCGTTTCGTCGAAAACGGCGAAACATCGCTCCGTCCGTTTCTTTTGTGCGAAACGTCTCACCTCGAACGAGTTGAACGCTGTTCGGTTCCGAGCGGAGTCGAGAACGAGAGGACAGCGTTTTTACGCTCTCGTCCGCGCGGCTGGTGAAAAGGCCGTCGTGGGTGCCGGCTGGCGACGGATTAACGACGGAAAATTAAAGCCGCGGGGGGGAAATGTGTGGGTGGGTGGGTGCACAGCGGCGAGACGAACAGTGTCCTGTTCAAATGGGTGCCAGTGATTTTAATAATGAAATTTTTAGATTCTGAGCGCAAGCGAAGTGTTTTTACAATGATGTTTTTTTCTCGTTTCTCTGTGAACACTTTTTAGGGTGTAAGGAACGTTCCAATTTTTACGTTCCTCCAATGAAAGGTCTTGGCTCTCTAATTGTACTTTGAGGAGGGGTCTTAAATTCGAAATTGAAAAAAGTTATAATCAAAAAAGTAGGTCGAATTTGACGAAAAACGTTAAAAATCACGGAAAACGTGTTTTTTTTATCATAATGGATTTAGTTTTTGGGCCACAACTTCCAAAAATACAGGCTTGGTCAAAATGTCGAGTGATTTAGACAATTTTGAACAGTGGCGTCATTTCAATATAATTTTTTTTATTAGATAATTATGAGAAATACCTACGTAACTTAAATGTTTTTTAGTCAATTTTTATTAAAATTTTTACTTTTTTTTTTAAATTTGAATAAATTAACGTTCTAAGTATTAAAAAACCGATAGTTGAGTCTTTTTAATTATTTAGATAATTTTATCAAGTGTCCCAATTCCAGTGTTTAAACGAACTAGGAGTGGCCACAGAGAGACATTTCGGTTATTTTTTTTTTTAAAAAGTGGTTTTTTTTATCAAACCAAAGCTAAGTATAAAAATATCAATTTATATTTTAATACTAAACAATATTCTTAGTTTATTTTTTCACGTTTCGTTAAAATACCAATAAAAATGAATGAGTTTTTTGAAAAACAATAATTGTAGGTGTCTCACTGTGTTCACTATCTTCTCCTACGTATTTTCTTTTCCTTGTTCTATACGTGTGGATATTTTAAATTCAATTTACTTCCTTTAAAAATTGTATACCACACGGTTAGTGTAATTTTATAAAACATTTTAGTATGGTTATATGTCAAGTAAAGAATATTTATTGTTATACATTTTTGTATCTATATATTATTGTTGTTCACTTTGTAATAATATATATTAAGTATCGGTTTCGCGATTAAACAAAGGTGTAAATAACGAGTAAATACGACTAACGTTTGCGAAGCATGTTTCACGGTATCATTTGTTTTTCGTTTTAGTATAATTGTTCAGGCCTCAGGGTGTTCCAGGAAAGTTAGAAATGATTCTCACAAAAGTAAAAAAAATAAAAAAAAAATACTTTCACGTTTCGTTTTCGTAAAAACAAAAAGTAAAATAAAATCTCATTCAAGGTATACCAAGACGGTTATAATGTCTTTTCCGAAAATAGTTTTCTTAATGCTCCTTCGTACTAAATATACGTATTCTTGAAATCGACCGTAACGCAGCAGGATAGTGAATGTTGCGTATGACCCTTAGCAAAGTATCGGGACTGCATCAACATCTTTTTGAATTTTGATTTTCAATTCGCGGATTATACTGTGAATGGTGTGCTCAATACTTTTTTAGTGAGGTAACCTCAAGAGACAAAAACCGACCCTTGTTTTGGATACTTCTTAGCAACTTTTAAGTGGACTTAAGAACGAAGAAGTACGTAAGGAGGCGACAATTAGGGAATTCGTCTCCAACGATCACAAAATATTCGTTAAAAACGCGTTGTTTCAATTTCACCTACGAGTATGTACGATTTTCTTCCCCCATAGATTCGTCACCACCCATAATAATCTTAATACAAATTTTAATATAACGCTTCTACCGATTTCAAGGTGTACGAAAGTAATCAAATCATATGTATTGTTATATTAAATAATCAACATTTTAGCAAATCATATTATTTTTTTCAGAAAAAAAGACTTAAGAAATAATAAATATAAACATAGCATACGTATAGTTTATAGTCGTTATGTTTTCCATAAGAAGAGGTTAGATAAAGTACGGTTTTGGATGAAATATACACTTGCATGAACGGCGTATGGTATCGTGTTGATTTCTCGTGTTAAATAAATAATCGCACATTTTAACAGAAAAAATACTTGCACAGGTGTTTAGTACATTTTGTGGACTCTGTCGTTAAGCTGGCGTATTGAGATTCGTTTGTTTTCAGACGTGTATTTTCTTACTTACAATAGGTGTTCTGAAACAATTGGTTTAGTTTTGTCACTGACGAAAGGTGTTCGTTCTACTCGATGACGGTAATGCGAAAACATGCTGCTATTTTTTAATAGAGACACGATTATTGTTTTGGATTTCTCAAACGCCGCTGCGGAGTTTTAGAGAAAAACGACTGTCTGTTGGTCGGAATAAATTGGTCTGTACAAAATACAACTTGAAATCAATGATTTGTTGATGATATTCGTGATACCCAAACTCTTAGAGTTAGGATTAAGCACCTTATGGTTCTTGGTTCATCTGATTTTGCAGTCGTTTTGTTTTTTTTCTAATCGCGTGTTCACTCCAATTATGTATTTGAACGGTGACGTTAGTGAAAACGTTTAGTAAAAAAGAAAAAGGACAACAGGAGTTAAATTTCTTGTTCCCTACATGATTCTAGCGTGAAGGTAAAGTTATTATAGGTTAGGTTTAGCGAGTCCAATATTTTCTATGAGCTCGACAAATGGAATGATTTTTTTTAAATAGAAAATATTTTAGAAAAAAAAAAAAATTGTACCTTTGGTCATGTGTCCCGAACTTTTTATGACAAACATTAAAGAATGATGGGGTCAGGGAAACGTTTTTGTGAAACAAGCACTCACCGTTCTCAATTCACGACGGTATTCGGTTATGGGCCTGACGGCGACATTTATTCTACCATCACAATAAATATTATGGTTTATCTGGGTGAGTTTAGCATACGAATCGTCGTTCAGATTATTTCATAAACATGATTTTGGTGTATGATAAATAGTTGGGCCTGTTCCAGGTACAACAACGATTGGGGTTTTTGCCAAACGAACGCCCCGTCAAGAGATTATTACGTCCGTCAGAAATTTCGATTGCCTCTTTGGGTGAATTACAGCTATTCCACGCATGATTCACGTGATAAACTATTGAGTTTTCGCAAGCTTAAAAAAAGATATTATCAATCTTAAAATTTACTTAACCGAACGAAATCATTCTCTTTTTAAACGAAAAAAATGACCGCGGTAAATTTAAAATTTCCAAATTTATCGCGCGCTAGTTAATATTCCGAAAAAAGCGAAGATTTGTTTTTTCAAACCATCACCGTCGGACACCCCTACTATTGAACGAAAAATAAATTTTAAGTACAAAAAACTTTTTAACGTTTCGTTTTTTTCGCGTACATTCATGAAATTAATCCTGCGTGTATCCTAATCTCGACTCCAAAATACTCGTGACCAACTTCTAATGTATTAAAGGACTATCGATTCGAAAAGATGATGGTTGGGTAGGGAGTTGAACATAACGCATCATTGCAAAATCAATACATTCTTCGCTTAGTTCAGATTACAATAGCGAAACGAAAGTTCGGTATAAATAATATAATATTCTATTTTCACCGCACTTCTTACCGGAATTTGTCCTATTTTTCTCTGTATTGTTTCCTCCAATACAACTGGATTTGATTGTCGCGGTGCGCATTTCATGGCGCGTTGTAAACAATATTTTATCGAACAGGAAGAAAAAAAAAACGTTCTTATGCGAAAACAGAACGATGAATAAAATGAAACTATTCACGGCACAAACTGTAACAATATTATCGGCTAACAAATCATATTATGAGAACGTTCCATGCGGAGACACGAGTAAGGATTTATTTTTAAAATACTATTTAGAAGTTAAACGACATTTACTCTTGTTCTTTAAAGACCATATGATTGCGAACGATGTTCCAATATTTTTTTTCTCGATTACGTTAAAAATTTACGAAACGCGAATTAATAACTGTAATCAACATGAACCGAATAAAAATTTATTCAAATTAAAGGAAGTATTGTTGAACATAATTGCAGTTGCTGAACGAAAAACTTCAAAAAACGTTTGTATCGTTTGATATATTGATTCAAACGTAAGGTATATTTATTATTTCTTCGATTTTCTGAAATCTAATTTACTATACTCTTTAGAAATTGCGTTTTCGTTCCAATAACACGACTATTGAACACATTTGATTTATAAAATTAAAAACACGTTTTATTATACGTTTTAAATTCAACAAAACTTACCCAATTTATGTAAATAATATTTACGAAAAAAATGTTAACTTTGGGTTATTTTGGTTTTGGATTATGTAAACCTTTTGACATCGATTTGAGTGTTGTTCAAACATTACGGAAACTGTAAACAAATTGCTGAATGTTTGCGAATTACTAGTTATGCATCGAACTTAATAGGTAGGTAGTTGACGTGTTTAAATTTGTTATTTTTAAGCGTATTAATCTCGTTTTTTTTTTTTTTTTTAATACAACTACCTTCACAGAACGTAGTGTTGTCTAACATGTTCATTATTTCAGACGTTAAAATGTAAAACGTGATTTTCTCGATGCACTGCGGTCATCCACAAACGTGCATTTCAAATATTTTTCGTCGTGAGATACGTTTACAATTAATTCTATAATCCTATTTGGGCGCATTACTATTCTGTGTCCCGGATATCAGTCGACCCGTCTCCATCGCTTCGAACATAAATCAATTATTTATGTAATTTTGTTATTGATACAGATGAGTAAAAATAAAAAAAAATATATATATAACACAAATGTAGGCTTGCGATTTTCGATCGCATATATTGAATTGGATCACGGCATTTAGCCGAGTTGGCGCTGGTCAATTAAATTAATCAGTGAATGTGTTTTAATTTAATTCTAAATACTTTGAGGCGGCCGATGGAAACCGACACGAGAGCTAAAAGGTTTCGTTACTGTGTTAAGAACCTATTGTTCAGTAAATACTAATCAGTAAGTTTTTGAGTATTGTATGTAGGTACAAAACTTGATTTAAAAATGTTTGCTAGTTTATAACACACAACAATAAGCAATAATTCGATAAACGTCATTTATTACACATTATATTATAATAATTAATATGAAAGCAAAACATTGAAAACGCATAATTTCCGTGTTTCGACCCCGACAAATCGACATAATACAAAATTATCATTAGTTTTGGTGACATTAATAAATTAATTGTGTCTATGGACTAACACGATACAATTTTTCACGTTTAAAAAAATTATTCCGTTGGCCGTAAATTTGTTGTTGGTAAAATGATTTGAATTTAGAACATTACGATTTTGTGGTCGTTACGATTTAGTTTCACGTTCACTTGTAAAGTTTGACTACACTTAGTACCTAACCAATTGAAAATCCATATTATCGGCGTCCTTAAACTATTGTGCTTATGATTTTTATAAACTTTTTTTGGTTTGGTCTAGGGTAGGTACCATTGACTCACCTGAAACAGAAATTTAAATTATGTCAACGTTTATTTATTTAATTAATGAAACGGGTTTAACAACCCAATTTCATAAATACGTAGAAAATGCACTGAATAGTAAGGTAATCGATTAACATTAAAATACATTAAACTCCGTCGTATGGCAATTATTTTTGTTTGTTTACTGTTACGTGTAGTTAAGGTGCACGTATTCGTTAGCTTTTCTGGCTTTTTTTTTTTGTTAAAATAAAAATCTAAAGAACCAACTCAATAAAATAAAACTATACGATTATAAGACAATTTAGTGTTCTGAATGAAATTTCGGAGAGGCGTTTTAAAATTTTATGTGAAAAATAATATTTATTTTTATTTTACACACGATTGTGTGGATATATTTCGCCAAGTAATCATATTAATTGAATTTATTATGGTAATGTATAATTTACCAAGCGATCAGAGGGTTAGGGTTTCATTAAGACTTTTGTTGCACAAAGGAATTATTTTTTTATCTAAATAGCTTTTGAAATATTCTATGAATTCAAATAAGTAGTGTTGGATAGGTACTCTCAAAAAAAAAAAAATCTACTTTACATATTAAAAGCGCAGCACGTACACGTTTTTTATTTAAAATAAATTAATACAATTTTGATTTTAATTAAATTTTAAGCAATATCCGTGGTTATTTTAAGTTTATAAAAACTCGAAGAATATTCTTTTACTCAACAGAATTTACATAATACAGACTATTATAGAACTATAGAACAATGGTCAGAATTTTTTTCTCATCTGCAGTTGATTACAGTCTAGACAGTGGAAAATTCCGAGTAAGCTATAGAAAGCATACAAATCACTTTTTTATAGGCGACTCGTTCAAAATATAAAATAAACAGAAAACAATTTCAAAGAGTGATAAAAATGATGTTTGGGTTAATGAGAGTGCCGGTAAGCAGCGTTCCACCTACGCCCACTGTTGTTTTCTGAAATTCAAATACGTTTGGATAACTAAATATTACTTGTTCTTAAGTTATACGAATACTATAAAAGAAACATCGCGAAATCCTATCCCGGTCACCGTCTGGCCGCCTTTGGTATTGAGCGACGCAAAAAAAATCAACCGAATATTAGCGAATGGGTCGCGTAATGACGCGAAAAAAGTTTTGTTTGCAAAAAGGTAGTCGTTTGTCGATTTCTTTTTTGTTTCACTCGGATTTCGACCGGTTCTAACGAGAACTTGATAAAAAAATTATTAGAATGCCATCGTTGTTGTAGTCGACAGCAATAACACTGGTGTTTTACGTTATTAATAACACGCGTTCGGACGACATCTGCAGTTTTCGTTCTCTAACCGGTCTTTCGGGGCGTAAAGGCGTAAAGTCTTTGTGAACGCGCGTCCTTTCGTCCAGGTCCGGATGGTAATATTCGGGACGTTACGGCAGTATTCGTCCGTGAGGAATAAACTATTTTCGTAAAGCTCGTATACGTAAGTGCGCCCGACATTTTGAACGGTCAAAACTCGAACCGGAACGGGTGAAAAATAATATTTGCTTAGGAACGATGTGGAAAAACATGGTCAAATCGGATCTGCGCGTGCACGCGTATATACGTACGGGAATCAATTTCGATACAGACTGGAAAAAGGAAAAAGGAAAAAGTTGCGTCGGTCCGTTGCCATGACGTCCGTCCGGACCGAAGCGTGACGATATATTATTATGGTTATGAGGGGGTGTAGAAAAAAAAAAAAATAATAATAAATTGAATTGTTGAATAAAAAACCAAATTAAATAAAAACATTGCGCGTTTGGGTTTGTTTTTACTGTATTTTTTAGAGTTTTCGCTATTATATCTTATTCTCTATGAGAAGTTTTCGATTAAAGACCTACGCATCGGCGCCGTATGGATTTCGTTGAATCTCGATGGATTTAGCACCTCGGGCTCACTCATTGTAGTTTGATCGTGACGGATCGTGGAATGAGCTCGCACAGTTATCGAGAACTGAGTTGAGCTTTAAAAACACAAAATATGAACGTAGAAATGAACAGCCGATACTAATTAAGATAAATCTTTTTTTCATCTAGATTACAATGCTGTTTCGCGGTCGTGGACATTGCCGTGGACATCGCCGCAAGAACAATCATAACTAAAGACTGTATAATATATATTTCTGATATTTTTTTTTGTGGTACGTCCACAAACCTACGACATGATAATCGTCCTTGGAACAATTATGAATAGCAAACTGTCTATATGGAAAAAATTTTCTAGATTATCTATGTTGTTATCTCGAATGACTGTTCTAAACTTGCTAAAAAGTGTAAACAAATATCGTAAATCCTAATGCGTTTCGGCGGGACACGGGAGTGACGTTTAAACGGAGTTGAATGTTTTTCAATAAAGATGACCTTAAACATAAGTTTACTGCCGCCTTACAAAACACGTAATCGAACGGAATACAGAGGGAAAATGTCAACAAAACTTTTACATAAATAATCAAAACGCATCACTTTAAGTTTGATAATCGCGATTGAATATAATAAATATTAAATCAACGTTCGCCGTTTGCGCGAAAGCCGTTCCCGCTTTCGATTCGTGACATCATTATTGTTGCCACGTAAATATTTAAAATTTTTCAAAGTTGTCTTCGTTGGTTGAGTTTTGAGTAAATGTTATAATATTCTAGCGTATTTTAAACGAACTGTTGATATTTTCGACGTCCTGTCTTTTGACAGATGTGTACAGTATAAGATTCGACTCTGCGAAAATACAGACGAGAATAAGAGTCTAGAATGTTCGTTGGTCTTACTAATAATTTATCAGTCGAGTGCGTGAAGAAACGTGCTCACAAAATAACATATACTCATTAAAATGATTGTGTATTTGTATAAGAAGACCATATGCGTCGGGTATATTTAGTGAAAAGAAATGTTTAAACGGTGAAGAATACGAGTAATTTTTTTTTATCAAAAGAGTTGTAAAACGTAAGAAAGTTTAATTGTTTACACATTCGAGAACTAAACAACTACTACACTCTATTAATCGTGGTTAGGGTAAAAACCATCGTTAAAACACACATAGTTTTAAATCAACGTCTCATATTTTACGCTAAGAAATTTTTTTTTCAAATTTCTTCGCCCAAGTTTGGAACTAGTGAAAATTATGTTCTATTGACGCATTGTACAATATTCTTTTTATTCTTTTGACGTCTGTTCCAAATTTTAATAGTCCGCTTCATTCGGGAATTTAAAGTGCAGTTTATCGCTAAGAGAATTTTTTTAATTTGGAGCATCGTTTTTGTATTCGTGTCTAACTCTGTTATTTTTGACGGACGCTTTTCAATAAATAAGAACACCAAGAAGTAGGTGTCGATATGGTTTATGGAAAACTTTATACGTTTTAAAAAGTATATTGAGTTTAGAGTGATTCTAAATTGGTTACACGATCGCAAATTATAATTTATTATGTCATTGTGAAAGTTTGTGAAAAAAATAATTGTTGCTGCACTCCGTACCAAAGTTTTAATAAACGTCACACTTACGTAAAGAGCATATCGATTTCTTCGAACGTAAGAGAAATGAGTGTTGAATATTATACAGTATTTGAAATTTGTAATAAAGAAAAAAAAATACGGACCATTTCTAAATCGAGTGAACGGACGAATTCACGCGGTTCGAGGTCGAATGAACAAAAAAAATAAAAATGTGATAAAATACGAGATAGTTGGACGAGAGATTTCGTCCGCGGTTTTCGCGTGAAGGAGACACCGAAGGATCGACACCTGACCCGTTTTCTCTCTCGAATCGACAAACAACTGTTCATTTCCTCGCTCTCGTACCGCTGACACGTACGTACGGAGACAAGACAGTTTGTCCTCCGATTTCACCACTCGGAGCCGCTCTATTTTGGGTCCTATGAGACGGGGGTAACACATCTTTTATTAAATCGTGGTCGCGTTTAAGAAAACATTTTTTTCTTTTTTTACGATGGTAAAACCACGTCGTTCGCAGTAGTGGATGATGATACGTCAGCGATTTCAATTATTCCGAGGACGGGCCGGCGGAAAATTGAAACCGTCACTCGGGACACGATATCGCCGCCGATAAACCGGACTGTCTCTATATATATCCGGAATATACGTCTCTATAGGAAATATGCGTTTCGGCAACGCTCGTCGACGACGGCCGTCGCGAGTTTATTTTCGTTTTTTACGATCGTAGATGACGTACCGCGTATCATTGTAAAACCTCGCGACGATCGGACGACGGCCGAAACGAGATTGCGCGACGATTTCCTCCCCTCGTCTCGTGTTCACGCTGCGGAAAAGTGTTAGGAGTTGAACAGCGCGCTTGAAATACTTTTCGGGACAAAAACGTAATAATAATACACTAGACGCGTTTAACGGAGGGCGAGACGCTGTCCCGTCGTTTTTTTTCCAACGGTCTGATCGAGTGGCTTATCCGAAATTCGAGGAAATCATAAATTACTCAATTTAATTAATCAAACAGTACGGCAATTTATTATACACAAGATAATTTTCGCAATTTTTATGTATATTTGGCACGTAATTAGCGCGAATTCGCACGCTTTTGGGCGGTGTGTTAAACGATATGGGGGGGCCCAGAGAAATGTTTCCACATGTGAAAAATCGCGATTTCCGGAAACCACGCCAATGTTTACGCCGTTTTCATAACCAAACTACCTATAATATTTTTTTAATCGCCTATTTTGCAGTTTTTTTTTTTTTTGTAATTAATCAGCTCCCCCAAAAAAAAAATTACGCCACTGATTGAGTATTCCTATAGTCAGTGTGGTTCAGGCATTACGACGAAACCTAAAAAGTATTCGACAACATTTTCGTTTGTTTTTCAGTCAATACAATTATTTGAAAATATAAATTTTGCGTTTCAAGTTCATTCACGCTAGTTTGAATTTCGCAGTCAGAAGTCTGTAACTGTACCTCTCGATACACCGTCATTGGCCAATTTTTTTTTGTAAAGTTATCAGGGTTTGAAATCTACCGCGGCGTTGAAAATTGAAGATTTCTATTTAATTTCAATAATCAAGATTCTAACAAAAAAATAAAACCACCAAACGACAGTGTTTTATGAAAACCGAAAATGGTTAATTTTTGTTTTATTCGTGAAGGAACTAATATTCCCTACTACGATAATGATATAGAAATAACGTATTTTTGTCAACGTCGTTTCGCACTATCCGACGCGAGATCCCGTGTAGAATAGATCATAATTATTTCGGGTGCGAGTTCATTATAATTTTGTTGTTTTTATTAGCGAATAATTGAGAAATTTCACAACTAATTTCTGAACCACTTTATGTTGACGTGGAGAAAAAAAAACCAATAAAAGTCCTCCACTTACGGTAAGTACTGGTCCGTATGGTAAAGAACACTTGTCACACGGTACCTAACTTTAAGTACACGACGTTCTGAAAACGAGCTTGACGCACGTGGACGGATTTACTGGATGTTTGTACATTTTGTCAGCGTACGCCGTAAATGTACCTCGGAAAAAGCATTTTTTCTCACTACCTAAAACACGTTTACTATATGAATTTGTTCGGGAGAACGGCAGCGTAAATATTATTCACGAAACACATTGTACTGCACAATGGTCGCGAGATTTTTTCGTTAAAACTTGTTTCGCTTGGTAATATTTTCTTTAACAACAATCGCGTCGGTTGACACAACGGGAAATGCGAGAGGAAAGGAAATATGTTTTTCAGACGATTTTCGCACTGCAGATATCCAAAGTTTCGACGATGCTTAACCACAGGCTTCGTACTAGAAAGTTTGTATTTTTTTTTTTCAATGTTGATGAATGTGAATTCATTAAAATATTACGTCTCATGGCCCTACTGTATATTTAAAATGTTTTACAACGTTTCACTACAATAATATGATATTTTGGATTTTTTAATGCCGAAAATTCCGGCAGGACTGCCAACGACCGTTCAAATAACGAAGCTAAATGAAATGTACCATATTCTCCCATTGTTTATTTTGACAAATGTCCATTGTACGGGCACTGATTTTGTTTGATATTCATCATTACCACGGTGTACAACGAGTAGACTTTAGTACATCATAGTAACTAATCAATGTAAGCCATTTAAATATGAAATACTTAAAAAAAAAAATCGAAAAAATGATTAAATTTTACGTGAATAAACGGATAGTCGTCATGTTGATCAAAGGATATTTATTTTGATTTAGGCACAAAAAAAAAAATTGTAACACTCAATTGTATTACATGAAAATATGGACCAGTCACGTGCAGATTATCCTACAAAGGATTTGAAAAGTTTTGTAAAAATCAAGCACTGCAAAAAATTTGACTATCATAAAATCATATTTATTATATTTGATTTATTTCAAGCATATAGACCTACATACAATGATGAATATTTAAAAAAAAAATGTTTACACACAGAACGTGACCGATTTTATAATATACAATTGTATACTCATCACGGTCGATTGTCAAAAGAACGAAAATGAAATGTTTTACTTCATTTTTCCGCGTTCACCGGTAAGTGAGAAAAAAGAATAGAAAAAAATACCTATAGTCGATAAGTCAAGATTTCTACGATCAAACATTTTAATACGGGTGAAAATTAGATTTCTAATACGTCTTAACGTGTTCAAATTGTTGTTTTTATACGACCGTTTGATCAAGATTAATACTGTCTCAGTGGGAATTCACTGAGGCTGCGGGGAATTAGAACTTGCAAACTCAAAGAGATTAGAGCAGAATTAACACACATATGGCCAACACGGTAATAATACGAGGGACTAATCTCGCGCCGGCTTGGCTTTTCACCATAATATTGATGCGCTCGATGATGTCGAGTTATTAGGCGCAGACCCGAATTATTATTATTGTTCGGGAACAGCTCGAACAAAAACAGTTTTCTAACTAATCGTCCGTTATCGGGTAGGTACAATGTTAATGGCTGAACGGTAAAAATGTTTTTGTGTTCACTATGGATTGGTTGTTTTCTATTAAAACATTGAAATTAAAATTGTTTGTTATCATAAGAACAGTGGTGAGAAATTAGAAAGTAACGTTTACTACGTCTTTTGAATGTAGGAGGCACGTATCTGTAGTAGTTTCGTAGTGCGTATATGTATTTACATGTTATAAAAGTTTAAGGAACTTGAATAGAAACATAGTTCTCAACGTTCAGTTAATTTATAGACGTTAAAATTTTTACTTACTCGTGTTATATGCCAGTCGCTAATAATTTCGCGATTGACTCGTGTAATTCAATTTTCATAAATCAATAGGTACAAGAAAAAATATAAAATTGTTGAAAAATGGTGTGTTTAAAAAAAATAACAGTACTTATTTTAAAACGATGCGCTTAGGGTCGTTAGCATGTATGAAATTATAGACCATAAATTGATTGTTTTCATGAAGTTTTTGCTTCATGTGATTTACTGGTATTACGTTTGTTCAGTTGATAAACAATTGAACTATTAATGACACTGGAGAGTCAAAAACAATTTCTAGCTAACTCATTTTGAGGTTAATTTATATGTTTCACAACATTATTTTCATCGACTCCATTATACTCAATTAAATAATTACGAAATTTAAATTTATAACGTTCAAATTTAAAAAAGTTTTTAATTCGATATTGTAACGAAACTTGTTTTTTTTTTTTTTTCAAAGACCATTAGAATACGTATTAGACTGTTATTGGAATAAGCAGTTAAAACGCACATACCGTGTGTTGTATTGAAAGTTAAATTACACACGCGGTCGTGCTGGAAATTATAAAAAGAAAATATTTCTGTAAATGTTTTAACGTTATATTCATAATTATTATTCACACTGACTATAATATTTCTGTATATAACACGCTTTAACAGTTGAAAAACAACATATTATGATCATCAAAGTGTGTTGATAAAATGTAAACAATAAATTTGGCGATTTAGTAGCATTTCCATTTTGATGAGTACCTACACGATTTTCATCTCCGAATTTCCAGAATGTATAAAATAACAACACGATATGAATCGAGTGCAGCGCGCTCCGGGCGGACAACTATATCCACGTAAAATAATGCGCGTACTACCTACCTATATATTCATATTTAAAAATAATACCAGGACGCGATATCTAATTGAAAAGCAAATTTATTATTAAAATTATTATAATATGAAGAAAGCCATCTGGGGGAGTTTCAAGTTTTAATTAAACGCCATGGGCGGGCGGACAACGTCGGAATGTTATGACTGTGTTATATTATACGCTTGCGGACCGACGAAAGTGTTTTTCGCACGATCATACCTCGGTGAAATTTAAATAAAGAGCTCAAAAGTGTACTGTGTCGGTTGATAATACATTTCCAAAGATATTATTTGCCATTATTTGGAATATAAAAAATGTTACGATTTGTAGTTGGGGGGAAAAAAATATGCAATCTCATTAACATTGGTAAATAGCGAACTACGCGGTTCCTCAGACAAAAAGCACTTTGATTTTTTTGCTCTGAAAAAATATCAAGTGTTTATTAAGAAAAAAAAAAAAAAATCTTATACGGAAAATTAAATCGTTTTACTTACTTGGTGTGATAAAATTTTCTTATTTTACAATTTATTACCTATCTGATAATGGTAAATACAAATCACCTGTTATTTTGAATTTTTAAACCGTTATAATATTGAATTTAACAGTTGAACTGGATTACGTAGGAGTTTTGAAAAAAAAAAAAGTAGTGAACGATTTATTTCCAACATTTGAGTGCATTTTTGCAAACAGTTACACGGGATACGCGCGTATAGAATACGGATATTTTAATTACACGTCGTAAAATATAAATAATCGCTGTTACTGTAATCAACCAAATTTTCTGATCTTTTGACGAGAAATCACCGAGTATCAAGCAAAACATTAAAATTTTATTAAAATTTTGAGGAGTAAATAGAACGCTAAAAACTTATAAAAAAACCGCGCGGCACCGGGTATTTATAAGAATGAGAATATTAATTGTTGTTTTAAAAATAATTGAGAATTAAAAAGGTTACGTAGGTATAATAATATGTACCACGTACAATAGTCCAGATATTGATTAAAACGAGCTGGTACTTTGGTTACGTGCCAGAAATTAAAATGGTTGAGCTAAACTGTAAACGCAGTAGGTAAGTTCTTTTTAAATTTCCAGTAAAAGTCTTTTTCCAGTATAGTTTATCGTCCGTCAACGAAAACTGTTTACACTTTATAATAACTTTTTAATGATTCACGACACGAAACCAATTTTAATACATTTCGGTTTTTAAAAAGTTTTGTGATATTGCTTGCAGTTTTTGGAACGGTCCGCGTACATTGAACATAATTCGATTTAAATTTTAAAAATATTTACAAATTGGTTTACTAAGTGTACAAATCGTTTAAGACGGGGTAATTTACTATAAAGAACTACAACGATTATTATTCTGCCACGCAAAATTCAATTTTTCTTTTTAGTAGATTCGTACTTCGATGACAATGTTTCTTACACGTCAGTGCATCACTCGAATAATCGTTAGAATCATGCGATCGAAAAAATTAAGAACGTGGTCATAAACTTTACAAATTTTAAACGTTACGTTTTTAAAACGTGTGTTTAGAAATAAATTCTAATCACCCACGTCTAAAAGGGTTAGAGAAATTTTCTCCTCAACGATTTTGCTCGACTTGAATCTCATAGTGTGCCGAAGAGCTGTTACTAACAATAGTTATTCGGCTAAAAGCATGTTTTACTACCATAAACTTTTCTAAAACTACTGTCTGCTACCAGCGTATTAATAAAATTACGATTTCAATATAATACATATAACGGTTGTTCGAGGTTTGGTTGTACCGAATTTGAAACGTATAAACGTCGTCATTATCACCAAATAAAAGACGTTTTAGTTTAATTCAACGGGCAGTAGGGATTTCGTGAAATAAGGACGTTTGTTTTATTTTAAAAACACGCATTTTCACCGTATAAAATGACCGGAAAAAAAAGGCACAGGTATCGATCGATGTCCCGTGTGAAAATGCGTTCATATAAAGGCTAGTACGTTTCCCAGAATTACCGAAAAGTATCACATTTTGAACGACGTTTTTGGTATTTGTACTAAATAGAAAATCGAAATTATCAAGAACCACCGCGGTTGATGGAAATAACAAGTTTTGATCGGCGACACGCGTGTGGGCGTATGATATTAATATTTATGTTTCGTGGAACTAATTTACATTTATTCTTTCACACTGTTCGCCAGAATCTGCTTGGATCCTAGATAATAGTTGAAACGCTTCGGTGCAAATGCTGTCGCTTGTCTAGAAGACGTTTTTACAGCATGTTATATGACGAAGGTTAAACTATTTTAACTTCTCGGTTCAGTGATACCGAAAGCGAAATTTCGCCACGGAGGAGATCGGTGTCTGTAGGCGAGCGCAAAAACCGACAGTTTTCATTTACGCGTTTCGCTTTTGCGTTGTTTCGTAAACGGTTTTCTCAACTGCGTCCGAAAGCGATGGTTTGAAAACAGCTTTAGAATTAATTTAAGATTTTGGGAGTTTCGAATAACTTCACGAAAAACTGCGAAACGTTTTAATAGAAAAATGGTATATTTTACCTGACGCTGTTGTTTGAAAAGATAAAAGAGAACTTTTTCAACGCTGACGGAACGAAATGAAAATACGCGTATCACGTTTTGGTATATAGTTCAAACGATTACATTTCGATAACGATCATGTAGGTACTGCTAAAAGAATTCGTTCGTATTACTCGTATTGCAGGCAGTTTAACGTTATAATGAAGTCACGTAATGAGTTTAACGAGTCATGCAGTGATTTATTTTTCTGTATTTTCTTAGTACCAGTTTTACGATTTGCACGGGCCGAAGAAAGTCGAACGGATAAAGTGTTATCCCCGAATGGATTCATAATCAAAACTGGTTCCTTTAATTTTTTTTTGAAGCTAATAAATTTGTTGTCGGCCCGTTTGAACGCAGACGTCGTAATCATATTATTTTGATTGTTTCGAGCTTTTAGATTGCTCACCGGCCGTCGGTTTTCTCGTTTGAATCGCGGTGGTCCGCCCGAATCTAAATTAATTCCAACGTAAACAATCATTTGTCCTGCATCGCCCCGCGCGTTGATTTAAATGTAACGATTTTCTCGTTTCCACCGTTCTCGATTCAGCGTACGAGGCGGGAAGAAACGAAAACAAACCACACACATGGCATCTGGCTATTTTATGGTGGATGCTAAAAGGTACAACGAGTTTTTCGTGATAATCAATACGGTGACTGCAGCCGGATTACGACCTAGCGTCGTCATACGTTTTAATTTTAGTAAGTAAACCGCTCCAGGACACGTTTTGCGCGAGTTTCGTATCCGTCTAATAATTGCGCAAAAGGTGCCTCACGCGATGATCGTAAAACGGTGCAAAATTATAACGTCACAATATTACTCCGACGTTTACTTTACACCGTGCACAAAATGATTTCACGCGATACTACAATAGCGCATAATATTGCACTGGGTGGTTTTTCGTATCGTATACGAGTACCTACGCGTAAAACTTCTATTTTAAATCAAAGTCACTTTTAAAATAAAAAAAAAAAAAACGTATACAGTCAAATCGTTGCGATTCCAAAACGGTCTAAGGAAAAATAATTATTTCTTTTGTTTCCACAACGTTTCACGTCAGTTTTGTTCGAAATTCGTCTCAGAAAACTCTTCGAAATATGTTCGGATTATTCGTTCCGTTCTGCAGTAAGTTAACCTTTGAAAAAACGTCGTTCGACTTGAATTTTAATAATGCTACAGAATGGTCGCGAAAACGAAGCACTTCTCGGCAGTTTCGTAACAATTTTTCGAATCAATTGTTACGACCGTAACTTGATAATATGACGTATAAAGTCTTCTAATCCGGTGAAAAGATGGCTGAAAACATTTTGATGCCATGCAGGTATGGGGATCCTTTTGGATTTTAGTCGGATGCGAATATTTCAACCATACAATAATACTGTTTAGACTCTGGCGTCCGAGTTAGAAGGAAAAAAAATGTAGAGAAAAATAAATGACTTTTGTGAATGGAATATACTAAGAACTAAAGGCTAGTATTTTATTGCGTCAAACGGTATAAGCAAATAACCATATCGTTTTTACGATGAGAATATGAAGATTTTCGTACTTCGTGCAACATGTTAAATTGATAATACTGTTGTAATGTTATAGTTTCACGGCTCGGTCGCACAGCTCACGTATTTTAGATGAGAGAAGTTCCGCGTAAATAGTCAAAGCTCACGTTTCAAAGGGCCGTCGATCGAATAATTCGTTGTACGGTGCAAAATCGTAATTAAATACCCGGTAATAAATATACCAATCACGTAATAGGGCTTGAGATGGTGCGAATTCATAACGATTTGTTTAAAAACGAAGTATAGTAGTAAATAAATATTTTTGCTCGTCACGTTAATAAAAACGTATTATGATATTGTAAAAAATCAGCACGGACATCTATTTGTTTTATTTGAAAAACGTCTCTCCTCCAAATGACGAAACTAATACGCGTTCGTGAAAATGTCAATATACACTTAAGTATAATGTTAATTTACATTAATTTATAGATAATCTAAACGAATATTGTCATTTATAGTTCGGCCGAGTATTTGATCCTTCGGTAAAACGTCATTTAATCAGGTTTACAGAAGTAAATTGAAAATGCATACTAACAGTTACCTACAATAAATTCGTATTTGATTTCTTTAGATAATTATTATCACATAAAATCAATCGTTTGTTAAACAGTATTATTAAAAATAATTTGACATTACCTAACTCATTTGCGTAGAAAGACGAAAACGAGTGTTAACAATTACGTCTAGAGGAGAAGATATAACGTCGAATAACGTGACAGGAATGTTTGAGATTAAAAATTCTTGTATTTAGGAGATCGTCTGTGGTATCGATGAGTACAACAATAAAATCTCATTGACAGTAACGATTTGTGTTATTCCAACAATGGACAATATTTTAGATTACAGCGATAGTTATTGTTAATATATACGTTTACACAAAATTAACCAGTGATTAGCCTTTGTAAGATGTTTCACATAATTTTTAGATTTTTTTTTCTCTTTAAACGTTTTCTCGGAAACTTTATCGCGCGATTTCACTAATTGGAAATTATTCATGTTTCTTAGGTTTTGAAAATGGTCCATGTTTACGACACATAATGCACATTTTAATACAGTTACTTTTTACAAGTGTAAGTATAATAAAAACGCCCTTTTCATCCCTTCGTAGGAAAAACAGAGAGTAACACGAACCACTCGATAAAACGAAACGGTGAATTTCTCTATAAGCCTTCCTAATTTGAGCAATTTAGCGTACGTTTCGATATAGTTGTACCCGTCAAGGTGAATAAAATATCAAATTTTGCGCTTCTTCGTATTCAGGTTTACGGTTCCTTTGTTCATCAGAATCGTGATAATTTCCGAGAAACGTTGAAAAAAATACGTAGTCCGTAGTTCTTTTTAAAAATAACATTTTTAACAGTCTACAACACGTAATCGTATAACGGCAGCTCTAACGAATAATCAGAAAAACGTATTTTAGCTATTGCCGATCGTAACATTGATATTGTATTTTTGGTACTTCTTTTTAACATTTGAAATTTAGTAGTATTTTGTTAATTTAAACGCAACGTGGTGCTCAATAGGTAATAACGGAACGATAAACGGTACTCTAACGCTGTTATTTTTTTAAAATTTTACTTCGAAGTTATTTTTCACTTGTAATACTTGGTTTGAGTTTCCGATATTCGAAAATTCGAGTATAGTCTCATTACGGCGACGCGTCAAATTGAAAACGTACTTTCGTCATCACAAACGCATCACCGAAATACGTATTAAAATAACAAAACGTGAACGACATTATGTTTCTCGGTACCGTTATCATCGTTATTATACATCGGAGCAGAGCAGGAACGGATTTATAAATATTGTTCAAAAATGTTTACGCCTGTTCTTTTAGTACACGGTAAAGTCATTCGTCGTATTTTCGACGAAAATAGTTTACAGTAAAAAAAAAAAAGAGCACTACGACAATCTGCCTTCGGTAATATCGATTTAGTCGGTTGTTTTGATGCCGAAACACAAAACCGATTCGGAAAAAAACAAATATTTCACCGACGTTATTAAAAAATGTCCACACCTTTAACGACGATTTTGTTCCACCGCCGTCCGCGTCACGTCTGCCGTCTCAGAGTATGTCGTTGTTGTTGGTGGTGGTCCGGGTGGTCCGGGTCACCGCCACCGACCGCGCGTCCCCGTTGGCGAACCGGCCCGGCGCGTTCGCCTCCTGCCTCCAGGGGATGATCACTTTTCTGAACGCTTTCCGGAAGTTCTCCGACAGGAACGCGTACAGAATGGGGTTCAGACACGAGTTGGCGTACGCCAAGCAATGGCTGACGATCTGTACGACCACGCTGACGGCAGTGATGTCGTAGTAGTTGACGCTCTTCAGCACCAGTATCACCTGGAAGAAGGAAAGAAAGAACGCGCGCGGACGTTCATTAGCGACGGGAACGGAAAACGGTTTGCGCACATTAAACAAAAACAAACACGTTTTTACTACGTCGGATCAACGCGTCTGTATCTCCAGACGGTATTACCACCGTGTATTTATATATAAAAAAAAAAACTAGTTTTCGTTTTAAACTTTAAGAACCGTCCGATTTCATCTTTCGCGGCGGTTTCCGCGGTCCGTCACGCACACTCCTCGGTGTAGACACGTTGCGCGCGCGGTTAGGGACGGGCTGTCGGAGGTGAATGCGTTTTTGCGAAAGCGAAACAACGCGTGATTTTGGACGGTACCATTTAAAAAAATCACTCTAGATCACTCTAGATGGCGCGGGTTAGTTTGACTTGAAATCGGCTGTAAATCAAAATTCTGAGAGCCAATTTTCTAAACTTTTCAACCGCACATGCAAAACACTGTCTTTTTTACATCGCGTTAAAGTTTCGAGACTCAAACGTAACGACTAGAGGTCTTACGGAACAACGAGTGCGTAAAATTAAAAAAATTTCTACAACTCCCTTAAAATCGATCGAAAACCGAGCGGTCGAACCCTTTTCGACGACACGTATGAATTTCGAGTCGAACTTTCGGGACGTTGACCGATTTCGTTTTTTCTTCAGAACTTGAAAAATAATCAACTATCCGTCTTTTGAGGTATCGCGCGTTGAAATCGGAGCGTTCTTCCTGCTAGAAAAAGCGAAAATAAAAATCCAAATCGACGTGTATAAACGACACGTGTAACCGTTCGGGCCTCCCGTAAGAAACACACGGCGGCCAAAAATAACGGCATTTTCAAAGTAGCTCCCTCGAAAATCGAGATCGAAACGGATTTCCGCGGAACACCGTTCTAAATGACACACGCAAATCACAAGTCGATCGGAGCGTTTCGAAAAAACTGGCCCGTTCACTTTTTTTTTTCACCTCGGAAAATAATCGAAATTTCAATAAAACCGCTTCGAACGAAACACCATCTCGGGTCCATTATCATCCGTCTGTCTCTTAAATTATCGCGCGTTAACATCGGTGCGGTTTTGGATCACGGAAAAACACCATCGTAAAACGCTCGGGAATGTAAAAGAAGCACAGAGAAAATATTTTCGGGCGCCGATTGTGTACTAAGACGCAGCTGATGTGCTGATATAAATAGTGTTGGTACGAGTCTCGACGAAAACAGCAATATCGATGCCGTCCGGAGTGCGTTTCATTAGACTTTTCATTATCTATTGTCGCGTATACATTCTCTGTTGACGCAGTCTCGCTAAAGCCGACGACACGAGTGTACGCGAGCGTGAGCAGAAACGTCCGAAAATCAGTCGACGGCGGTCGTTTAAAATGCGCGCGCGGTTCGCTCGTTCATTTTTTCTTCAAATTTTTCGCTACGAAAACGCGCCACGGCGTTTTTATGCTGCCGAGCAATAATATCGCGTTAAAATCGCGCGAGACTCGTAAAATTCCCGCACTCAAATACGTGCGACGTAATACGCGTTTAATGTTGTCGAGTAGTATTATAACGGTGTGATATTCTCCAGCGGATCGTAAACCGTCGTGCAATACGGCGGCTCGGGTCGTTACGGCCGGTGCCGTTATTGAAAACGGAAATTTACGCGCGAATCGATCGCTCGAATCTGTTTTCTTTTTATCAAAAACCTTATTTAGACAAAGGTTAAAAAAAAAGAAAGCCGGCATAGGTCGTATACGGTTTGACGAGAGGAGTACTACGCCGGGCGGGTCCGGGCAGTTTAGTGGTTCAAACGCGTTTTGTCATTAAAATATCCGAAAACGGTCGTCTTCGAGAGAACGGTGTCCCCCGAGCCGTGCCCCAAAGTTCTGCGCGTTCGAACTTTCATCAAACCCGCAGCGTGTCTCACCTGCAGTCGGACGTTATGGCCAAAGAAATCGATACGCCGGATTTGGCGATCTCGGCACGGAAAACAACGGGAGTATCCCAAAAGCGCTTCAAACGAGATTCGAAGCCGAAATCCCGAGACTTTTGTGCGACCGGAGCACTCCGTCTACCCGGAAAATTGTCGACAGAAAAAAACGTTCCTCGCCGCGCTCCTCGGAATCTGAAAATTACCGGTGGGCGGTGGTTTTTCGCGCCAACGTCTTCATTTCGTACCGGAGGAAAGCGTAGTACCCCCTTTCGTCCCGGCCTACAGTTCCAAAATATGTTTTAGTAAAAGTATTCCGCACGAATTTACGCAAAAGACAAAACCATCACACACGTGTGTACATCATCATCGTCGTCTGTAGTCGGAGAAATATTCGTTTTATCGCTTGAAACATAATATTATCGCCGGCGAATCCAAAACAAAATTATTAAACTGGAAGAAAAATTGTTCGAGAAACCGTTCTCGTTGATCCACGCCGCGGCGAGGGAAACAAAAGTGTCGCGCGGATGACGAATGGATTCGACGCGGAAAGATACGCACACATCACACACATAATATGTGTACATATATCTATATTATAGGTGTCGTACACGCGTCGAATAATTGTTTATACGTTTATCGGAGCGTTTTCATTTTTCACGTCAGAGAACACTTTCGGTAAAAATATCGCTCGGGTAACGGATTACGACGTGTAATAAATCGGTTGTCGCGGCGCGTTAACGACGACTTCCGCTTAGTAGTAAGCGAGAAAACAGAATCGAGTTAAGACCGTGCAAATTACGCATCTCCGCCGCGGCAACTGTAAACGTGTTTCATAGAGGTGTATAATAATAATATGATCGCGAACGGCCTCGGTTGTAACCCATAATAGGTGATAATGTGTCGCCGACCCACGCGAACGAAAATTTTCAAAATTTATAGGGTCGCTCCATTTTTTTTCGGCGTTAAACTCGGACGATTCTCTAACCGATGATCGCGTTTCTGTTCGTACGCGATTTCCGTCAGAGAACAAAACGACTGTTTTGCGTGGTACGTGCTTTACCGTCGTCGCGTATCGATCGTCCGCAAGAAGAAGTCCACGGGACGAACGTTTGGGAAAAGACGAGTAAGGAGAAAACAATTAGTTGTAGCTGCTCGCTTTTCCATTTGTAACGACGATTACGACGATAACGTCTGAAAGTTTATTGATATTGGCTGAAACTTTGAAAAGTAACCGACGAACAAAAGAATAAGAGAGTTTTTTTTTTCCGTTATTTTAGGATCAATAAGATAAGAGCGAAAATAATGTTAAAAAACAAAATGTCTCGTACTGACATATATAAAATTTAATTTTTGACGAATGATGATCATAAACGGTTTATAAAGAAGAAAATTCGTAGTTTCGAAAATTTTTACTCCATTCAGTGTGTTTGTCACAATACTATTTCGTTATTATTATTTTTTCCACTCAAAAAAATAAAAATCTTCAATGCCTCAAAAGCTGTACTTGTGTTATAAATAATACTGAATCGACAAAGAGCATGATAATAATTATCGGGAGTACTAAAAAAAAAAAACCACTTAGAAAAATGAAAAAGAAGAAAGGATTATAAAAAAAAAAACAAAATAAATACCTTTTCAGTGGAAAACCAATAGCATTACCGCGTATATGTATCTCAAAACATTTTTTTTTTATAAGTATTTTTTTAAATAGAATAAATATCTTATTTTTTTCTGAAGCACGAGAAAAAGTATTTCTAGACAAACCTTGTTAAACACAGTCGAATGAACAAAAATGAGCGTAAAGATAATGAAAAAAAAAAAAACCTACATTTCTGTAAAATCTCGTAGCTTCTTCGTTTCGCTCAGAATCTATTTTAATAACAAAATTTTTCTCGTTACGCTCTGAATAGCTAAATATAGCTTTATGATTGATTCAATGTTTTCTGCACGTATTGTATTGGATGTGAAGTCTTGAAATGTTTACAATAGACAACACTTAGTAAAGTGTTTCAGAGAAATATATATATATATAAGAAGTTTATAATAATAAAGTTTGACGCTTTTGTGGAGAATCTCGAAGTAATTTTTAAACTCGTTGGTACTGTGTACTCATTGTGTTAAAAGCAAAATCGTTATTTAGTGCTTCTCTTTTATGAAGCAATAGTGTGACATTCAGCTTAAGATTTCATTGTTGTAACGTTTAAGCTCGCGAACTGACGTAAATTTATTTAGACGTATTCAATTTTCCCAATCAACGCGAGTGCCGTTTTGTTTTCTGGGAACACAATGATTTATTATTGTTATACGCTACGGTTATTGATCCCAAGGTCGCATTTCTTGTTTACCGGTTTTATTGCCCTTAAAAAAGTATAAAAAAAATAAAAAAAATCAAGATACATCATCGTATTAAGAGAGCAACATTTTTAACCGGAAAAAAACGTCACTCTCGCTTCGTATAAATTACAAAGTTTTTCCGGGTGGGTATAGTTATAGTTCGGGTTCACGGTGTAGGTTCTGGAATTAATTAAAATAAATTTATTTCACCTACATACAAACAATGATAAATTCACCGTGAGACCCGCAGGCGCTTTAGATAAATAGTTTGTAATTTATGTACACATAAATTCATATGAAGTCTAATCCCCCGCGAATCCGAAACTTAAAATTATTTAATTATTTGTACGAAGCCCGTGAAATTGTTTTGGTTGGTCGGGGAAAGAAAAAACAAAAGCTGCATATGTTTTGATCCGTACGCCTAAAAAAAAGGTTATTTATTGTAACCGACATTCATTATTCGAAACGATCATAGGAAATACTACTCGAAGTCAAACCCCTCTACTTAGATTATAAAATTCCTAAAATGTTTTTAAATCGTAACGGTCGTAAAATAAAATTTAATGCCTCTTAACGAATGAAGAAAACATTTTCACACAGGCTCGTAACTGATTTTTTTCCCACAAACAATCAACAATTACTATTACTATTGGAGCTTATATTTGCAAGTGATTGTTTTAAATTGGATAACCGCAATCGATCGTATCAGCTGATATAAATAATTCGAGAAAAAAATCTGTTACATACGTTTAAAAAATATTTTATGGAAATTTATAATATAGTTTTTTTTCAATAAAATGAAATCCAATTTTCATAAAAAAAACAGAATATTCATTTAGATGAGAATTAATGAAGACGTAACGCCAGACGTATATGATATATTTTATGTAGACGCTTTTATTTTTATCAAATCTAACCTGTGCAGATTTTCAGTCGCACGCGGACAAAACAAAAGTGGCTTGCCATTATTATACGCCATTAGTTTGTTTGTTCAAGTTTATAACTTTTGTTTAGTTTTGAGGGAACCCATTTTTATTTAAATTCGATCGTCATAATAATCGCACTGTTTTATATTTATTCAATTTAATTTTGTTGGTTTTTTTTTTTGTTAAATTCGATTGTGATGACACTATTTCAATTACATAACATACAGTCGTTAGTCACGCGTTTGTTATCGGGTTTTCAAAGATCAAACGTAAATACAGAATTATTAAAGAACACGTTCGTCTACATAAACGATTAAAGTGTTAAGAAACGTCATCATGTTACGACGTTTTTACTATTCTTCTAAAACCCGCCGGACGTAATGAATCTTAATTTTTAACTGTCCGCGATCAATACGTTTTAATACGATTGTACTAAATTAAATATTTTGTTGTACAATCAGTTTTCAATTTACAACGTCGTATTGTTGTTTTTTTCAAGACAAACGTATGGTTGGAAATAACCAGTGGCTGTTTTTTTGTTATCGTCGCGAAAACTATCGTCGGAGTACAGAAAAATAATTTTGAAAAACAATTATTTTGGATTACGCGCCGCGCGTAGAGTCCGTAGATGCACACCCGAAGTGTACGAAGCGTTTCCGTTGATTATCATCGTAATCTTTCGCTAAAAGGAGAAGAGAAATAAAAAAATACATCGGCGGTCTCGTCCGAATCGCAATTTATTAACAAACGACTTTGGTGATTGACACCGAACGAGGAAACGATTATTACGGCGGAGTAATTTTGTTCGGAGGAAAATAACGTCGTATCGTGTGCGGTACCCATTGAATAACGTTTAGCACCGATTGAAACGTGTCGAGATAATAGATCGGGGGGTGAAAAACATTAAAATTCACGGTCCGAGCGGGGTGGTAAAGTAGGCCCGACCTTTGAAAAGTTTGAGGACAAACAAACGTTGTTTTTCGTTTACAATAAATTCAACGCAAAAAGGAATAAATCTCCGACGATTTTGTGGACGAAACGAGGAGATCGGTTAGCGCGGGCGTGATTCGCGGCCGTCGTTTGAGTTTATCGCGTATTCCAACAGGAAGCAAGGTGGATTGCCGTTGTGAAATATCTTCGAACCAATTTCTCGAATCGGATTTTCATTTTTTATATAAAAATCCACAAACGTAAAAAAAATCGACGTTTTTGCGGCGGGTGAGATTTCGAGGTTAACTTCTCAAAACCGCGACGTTCCGAGCAAACACCGTTCGATCACGCAACACCGCGGCTCTGTGTCAATCCGGCGAAACGTTTCTTTGGACGTTCGACTCGGCAAGCGTGCCAACAACGTATCACATTAGCGGTCGCGCGTATTAAAACGATATTAGAGACTTCCTTTTTCGGGACTTTTCGGACGGAAAATGCTATGTTACACGGGGTGTGTTTTCTTTTGTTCTTTTTACAGAGAAAATCGTGTGTAATTAGTGTGCGATTTTACATCGCGGCGACTATAAAAACGATCACTATACTTTTTGTGAAAATAAAATTCGTCATGATTCCGTACGTGCTTTAGACTTGGAAGTTTTATTTTCAATAAAAGCCCTCGTTATAAAATAAAAAAAAACATTAAAATGAAAAAAAAATCTTAACAAACGCATTCGAATAAGTGTCGATGATGTTTTTCTGTCAACAATACTTTTCGGGTGTGCTCGGGCTGTTAAAGTCAGCGCCTCTACTGTTACGGACTCCGACACGGTACTTTGGTTGAAATTTTTTTTTGAAACTTTTCATACTTTTTGAGTTTTACCCCAAAAAAAAAAAAAATCGACACGGCGAAAAACTTGAAATTTTCTGGTTTGTATAACACTGGTAGAAGGAGTGCTCCAACCGTTACGTTAAATACCACATAAAAGTTGGGCTTTAGATTTTATTTTATAGTTTGAAACGTTTTTTGATATTTTCAATATTTTCTGAATTGTGTGCCGAAAACGACAAAGATGGCGAAAAATCCGGCGTCAGAACGGCTGTACCGATCGTTAAAAAAAATTATTACACGTCGTTTTCGAGCTTTTGTGTACTATAAGTTAATTTGACTCCTGTTGAAAAATTGAAAAACGTTTTTGCTAGGTACCTACTATTCTTTGATTTTTTAATAATTTTTTTGTTATTGATAAGTTTTTTTCGTCAAATATGGTTTTTACCGTGACGTATACTGGGTTCGCTCAGAATCGTTTTTTCCAAGGCAATGGTATATAATTGTTTTCTGATATTAAAATTAAATAATACTTTTGAACCACTACTTCCAAACCACCGACCCGCCCAGAGCGTAGTCCGTCAAAGTACCCACGCGACCTATAGTGATTTTTGAATTATGATATATATAAAAAAAAAAATATATATATATTTAACTTTGATAAGTACAAAACATTCGACTAAATGAAAGTCTTTACTTTTTAATTATTTAGATCGTCTCGTGACACTAAGATCTCTTGTTCAAACAAACGGTCTATTTTCAGTACCGTTTCATCCAGAAAGTGAGAAGACATAAAAATGCAGTATTCATCTCGGCCGTGTTCGGAGGTGTCCCGTCAATACGTGTGTAACACGCCCAACACATGGTAAGAAAGACGTGACTGGAATATTGGATAAATGTTATTTTTCAACTTGTTTGAGGCTGTAAAACTGCGATGTAAATATTTCGGGACGAAATGTTTTCAGTTCAAAATATTGTTTCGTACTACACTCTGTCTGTGTATTGGTTTTTTGGATGTAATTCATTGCTTTTTCTTTTTTTCAAAAAACGTTGTTTTTTTTTTATGTACTCAAACACATTCTAAAGATACGATATATACTTAAATCGTTTTTGTATCCCAAAAAGATACATAAATGGAAAGTTTCAACCTCAAGAAGTAAACGAATAGCGTATGATTTTTTTTAAAAATTACGAGCTCGCACATTTCAAAGTATGTAAGATAAACACTAGGTGTTTCAAGAGTTTTTAAAATTTTTAAACTAGGAATTTAACAACGATGTCGAAATCGCTTCATACATTTATGCGAACGACTACGGTAACAGTGATTCAACGATGAGTTTTAAATTTAATCATCAAACTTCGAGGTTCGTTTACTGAGAATTTTATCGTTTTGATATATGATAAGAATATTTAAACCGAAATGACTGGTAAAACACAAGTGTCTTTAGTTTGAACTCAAAAAGCCGATTTCAAGACCGTTTCGACCCATAATCATTTACAATATTGCACAGTGCCTACTGTACTATAGAACGTAAATTTACCGGTTTTGACGGTATAATATCCGTAAAAGTCCCGGAAAGTTTATATAGGTTTTACCGGTGAGTTTTCGTTAACGTAGGTTCTCGTTTGAGAAAATAATTTTCCAATAAAATACATTTGAGTCGGACAAATCCTCGGTGTCGATTTACTAAAGTCCGACGAAACCAAACGATCGTTATGATGTCCGGACTCAAACTAACGTCTGAACTCACGGGTTTTCTCTACTTTTTAACTGACCTGGTAAACCCGAGTTAAGTCTAGCTTCAAAAATACTAAAACCAGTGGGACCGAAGTGTAAACTAGATTTCTAAAAAAAATAAACAGAAATCTCACCGAAACACTATAGGAAACGAAACATTCTTACTTAAAGCGTAGATTTTAGGTTTTTTCGGGGGGAGGGGTCACGGAAGGGGTCTGTGTTTATACTGTTTACTCGAAAGCGGTCCGCATGACCGGCTCGATGAAACCGTTTAGACGCAGCGGAGCGGAACTGAAAACTTTTAGTTGTACCCATCGGATAACTCATAAGATGATTTTACAAGACATGTACCATACGCGGTTATACTTTTGAGTCTCTGTTGACAAAAGTACAAATCACAGTTGTTACTGAGTTTGTGGAATCTACGTAGGTGCGTAAACGGGGACGCGATTTCAGCATACGTAAGGTGTCTTTGCTTTTGACGGGGCGGAGAAAATCAGCCTATTTCTTGATGGGGGGGCTACGAGGAAGCGCGCGTTGAGGATAATTACAAACAAATGTCCGACTATAATGCGGTTAGACTGTATATAAATATATAGCCTTCTTCCTCGTGATAGCCGTTGTTCGGACGGCGACTGATATCTGCAGCGCGAACTGAAAACAGCCGAGTCTTGAAACGCGGGCGTTTCGCGTTTTCGACACAAGCGACGATCACGAAAACGACCGTCGATCGAATAAAATCCGTTTCGTTTTGAAACCAGGTCACAGGTCTAACCCGGAGTCGTTGCTGTCGAGTACCCAATCGGGCACTGCGCGTTAACGTATCGCGCGGACCGACTGCGGGAGAGCTGGATTTTGGGACCTTTTTTGGCCATATTTTTCTACGGTTAATTATATAAGTCCCTTTGGAACGCGAGGCCCTTTGAGGCCACTGATTTCGGGGCCGCTGTGCAGCGCGTCCAGGTCAGAAACGGGACCGACGACGACACCCGGGCGCAAACGAGGGCCACAAGTGGTCCAACCGACCGACGGCTCGACCTGAGCGGCGACGCAATTTGTGTGTGTGTACAACATTCTCTCTTGGCCGCGGACGGAGGACGAGATTATTATCCGGACCTCTGTGCTCTCGTTTCCTCCGTTTCGACTATCATACGCGTGATTTGCGAAACTAACGTCACCGCCCCGAAAGCGCTGCCAAAAATATGTACTCATCCCGTAGCGAAATCCGAATGTACGCGCGATTTTAAAACCCTTTTCATATTTGTATACGAGTCACGATAGTCGGTGCATCGTTTCGAACCATTAAAATACAAGCGGATGTTGAGAAATTCACCCGTTCGTCTGCTGCAGAAACAATAAAAACATGCTCTTGTCGAATATTGAAATGTTACATGTATTTATACATTTTTTTTCGTTTTGGCCCGTTGGCCAGTTCAAACGCCTTCCGGGTAAGTTTACTTTTCTATATATACGTACATGTCTTCCGAAATTTAAAAATAATTAAATACCGCCGAGTTCGGTGTTATTCGTGTACGAAAAGCGTTTCGCGTACATTTCGCGATCTCGTTTGGAAATGCTCGTTTCCTTTCTTGTTTTCCACAGACATACGGCGGAAACACTAATCGTTCCACGATAACTCGTTTCGACATTTTCGTTTGACATTTTTAACGTCACGAAAGCTTCTGTGACGACACACAGCTTTGCCGATTTCGATAAGATTTACTTTTTTTTTCCCGAGCGAACTTTAATGTAAGTAGTACGATCCAGTTAAAATAAAATACGTCGGACAACGACCGGAAAAAACTGACTAAAAATTATCTTCGCGCAAATAGTGAAACGATAACGACAGTGTTTGTTGAACCTATGATAATCCTGATCAGTTTAGACCGGAAAAGACGACCGTCGTGAAAATCCATTAAGGAACAATAGGTATTAAAATTTTCCCGCCGCTATTTCGTTTATTCGTAGTATTTCCGTGGCTCTAAATCAATTGTTTGTACAACGAAAACGGACAACGTTCGAACGCTTTGTGCGCGTGTGTTCTCAAACTGCAGTGAACACTATACAGTAAAAACAAATTTTAATAACTATCCGAAACAATATCAGTGACTCGTTCTGGTGAACCATATTCGTAGTTGATCACGAAAACAAAAAGAAAACTTCACGTTCTGGCACTCAAATAATAACGGTAAGTATAGGTACTATATACACGACAGAGTGTACGGTTTTAAGTGTTCTCTCGACATACTTGTTGAATATTTTAAATTATTTATGCTCCGTGAAACGAGAACGGTAATTTAATATTTTAAAAGCACGGTGTTTCAACAAAGTTCTCGGTTTTCGGTTAATATAAAAAGTTATACGAACATTACGAGTAGGAGGTACCTTTATTTTACGAGGTAATCTACTCGATATTTAAATTTTAAACTTAATCAAACGTGTGCGAGTGTAATACTCATAAATATTGAATTATTCGTATCGGTATGCGTGTTACGATGCTTGTATACGGGTTCCTACGGAAAGTAATATTGTACTGGGAATAATAAATACAATTTAATTGGTTTTCAAAAATGTTGCCGCCGACACTTTTCAGTAAGTATATATTGATTCGTTTTGTTGAAATACAACAACGCTACTTTACGAACAAACAAAAATGCGTATACTTTGAATAATACGCGAAATTTACGAGGTTAACTTGTGTTTTTTTAACCGAACAACAAAGTCGCTAGATTGTTATGACAATTTTTCCTTTTCAGATAACATTTTAAAATTTCGCGAAACTAATCGTTGATTTCCAATGTTTTTGTGTTATACACGTGGTTCCCCCGTAAGTCAATATTGTATTATTATTATTGTGAAACCTTTTTTTTTTTTTTTACAGCTACGAATTGGTTTTGAACGATGATGATACAGCTATAATTTAAATGCCTCAGAAGTACTTTATTAAAAACAACAGAAAACGTTAATAGGCGACGGAAATTAACTTAAACGAGCGTGTTTTTGAACAACTTCTCTCAAAAACGGAATTCTTCAACGCGACTATTGTTTTTGGAAGTAGTGACTATAGGTGTATGGACATTAAAAGTGAGGAAACGATATTAATTTAGCACTTTTATCATTATTATACGCAAATAGCGTAAAAAAAATACACGTACGGCCAATACAATATAATTTTTACTCAGAGGTTATCCAATCGACTGCTCTGAAATTTGAAAAGATACCTCCTCAAGCCGATGTCTGTCATAAATGCCATGCGACAACCGTACTATACACGAGTATCGGTCTGACTAAGGCGCAATAGAGAGACTCGAGGGAATATTGAATAGTTTAAATTCGTTGGCCATTCTTTAAACAAAACCTAGAGTTCTGTAAGCCTTACAAGTAATGTGGTCGACACGAGGGAAAGAGTTGGAACCAGGACCGAATCCGAGTCCCGAATGAAGGGCGTTTTGAGCCGTTGATGGGATAGGCGCATAAAATTGGATAAGAACTTCTGGTGTGGATTTGCCACTGATCGATGTTCAGAGACGAACCGATTTAGCGAATTCAATCAAATAGTTTTGGATAGCTTTTTGAGTCGTTATATATTTTATACATAAAACATGGGCATTTTTTTTATATTTGACTTGGTTTTTGTACTCAGAAGCTTAACACGTCAGGGCGGGTTTTTTTTTTACCCTGTAGCTTGCACTTCTATACGTGCGGTTGTTTATTTAGAGTAAGTTTTGTTCGCGAAAAGAGCGAAAACGTTTTGGATGAACACCGACCGTAAAGTCTTTTCGCGGCAAAGTTACAGGTGTTTTCCCGGGGGCGTGTTCGAGAAATATGCATCGCCATTCCTGTTACGACCTGCACTTTCCGTAAAAGCCGAGAGCGAACCGAGTCGACCGAGTTTTCGTTTTCTTTTTTTTTCCGGATAAAAGCGTAAACGTTTGAAATCCACAAGTACTACCGTGGGGGGAAAATAGCGCGAAAGTCTTTCGAGCGCACACGCGTGTGTAACAGTCGTCAAATGTTGTGATAGTTTTCTTGAAAAAAAAAAAAGAAAAAAGTAGAATCACTCTATAGGTCGCTCGGGTAGTGTTTGATGCTGTGGGCCACTATTTTGAAATGTTTAAACATTGTGTTTTACGACTGTGACCGTTTGTAAGCTTCTGTATTGAAGTGTTAGAGCTTTTTGTGGAAAATTAAATTTTTTATCGAAAAAAAAAAAAAAAACGGAATGAAAATTTTTATAGTTCTTAGCTAAAGAATGTTCGAAATCTGTTGGTGAAATTCGTACCAGACCTGTATTTTACACGTTTCGATATTATGTAAAAGTTTCAGTTCATGTTGATCATCGTTTTGGAACTTGTGGCCGATAAACTAAAAATCGATTATGTCAAAAACACGTTTTTCCTTGAATTTCGCTTTTTTACAATTATAGTGTATGACCTCTCAAAGTACCGCGCGATAAAGCGGAGCTACCAGAAATCGGTACCATAGAAATTATCGTGGGTGGTAAAAATAAATAGTGAATAAAAAAAATAAAAGAGACCTTGCCCTAATTGCTAACGTCGTTATGTGCCGACGTGTATTGAATGGTCATTTTACAGTACGGTGTTGAACGTTTTAAATTATCTTTGAAATAAACCGTTTTTGCTTTAGGTCTTTCTGAGACCCTAAAAGGAACCATTGTACCAAATTCGATTCGAAATCGGTTCAAAACTGTGACCACCCGTAGGGCGGACCAACTGACAGACCAAAAATTATAAATAATGGCTTAAAAATGATGTAGTTTTTGGGCACAGATAAAGTACGAGAAAGAAACATTTTGCACCATATATAAATCAGAAATCTCGCAATTTCCGCGCGTTTAGATTACAGGAATGTGACGTGTGTAATATTGTCTGTTGGGCGAAACGGGTTGGTTATAATAGGGCAATGTAGAATTGAGTTGTTGGAATGCATAAAAAAATATACGATCGGAATGGCTGTAAATCATTGGTGTAAAAATACGGGAAAATATATTATTATTTCAAATGTGGAAAGGTACCTACTACGCAGCAGTGTAACTGTTTCATTTTATTCACATTTTACAACTCTAAAAACACAAATCAACTTGAAAACATATAAAATATAAAGACCGTTTTTATATGTTCAAATGAAGGATAGGTACTACTGAGGGTTGGCGTGGGAGGTCGGTCGTATATTGTGTAATAATATCCGTTTTCAAGGTTTACAGTTAAAAAGAACTTTCAATGTTAAGAAATAGTGTTGATTTAAAAATACAAATACCTACTGAGTATAATCGAGTACGCTTAAATATAATAAAATTTCAATATTTTGACAAGTTAAAGGTGGGAAATTTGTTTTGAAATTTATTTAGATACTCGGAACACGTCACAAGGTATGATGAAAATTTCGAACTGTATTGTCAACTGTACGTACTGTTTAAGTAACAACGCGATAAGCATAAGACACCCGTAAAAATTAAAATTTTGTCCGACATATCGACGATATTTTTACTAACAACAATTTGTTAAAAACATTCGAAATAAAGTTGAACAGTACACCGCAAAATGTGGCGTTTTCGTACCATGCTCGGATCTCTATCATTATTTAACGGGTTGTTGTCACGTGGAAAACAGTAAACAAATCTAGCATTCGACACTACGGTTTGTCGATGACAAAACAGGGATTAAAAGTTATCGAATTACAACGAAATGAATGAAATATTGAACCGTTGAAGAAAACATTTTTCCAGCAAACCGACTTAAACAGCCGCGAGAGTATACCTACCGCATTGTTTATCGTTGCAAAGTAAAAAAATACGTTTACAACAAACTGTGGTTACACTTCGAACGGCGCTAATTTTTAACCGTCACAAACACCGAGGTGAAACTACAATAGTTTCAACGTTCTAAAAAATAAAGCTGACGTGGAAAAGAAAAAAACAAAGATTTTGGAAAATTGGCCGAGAGGTAATTGGGGAGCGACGCATTATTTGACTCTGACAACTACAATCGTTCGCACTAACGTTCGGGCGAAACAATTCCGAATTCGCGTAAATCCGTGCGTTTCTCGGCATTAACGAAAGCGCACGCATTAATCCGCAGCGAACGAAAGTAATTTAAAAACTCGTCGTTTCTACAGATTAGGGAAAATAAAAATGAACGGATGTGTTGAAGATTCGACTGGCCATCATCCTTGAATGTTCGAATGAATTTTTTTTTTACCATCCGACAAATTAGTTTGAGAAAGTTTATTTGGCGATTAACTTTGGGCTCGGCAGTTTAAGCGATTCGCATTAATTCTTTTATTGTCTTCGAGTATAATACATGGTTTGACAGAGATAAAAATTTACGACGTGACGTTTTTGGCAAATGTTTATTTTCGTATCTATTTTGCATATTTTAAATATCCTTTGACAATTCTTTGTTTTACGATTGTTTAAAAGAATATCATTTTTCATTATCTGGATGGCAATTTTTTGATTTTACATCGAAAAACTTAATCGTTCTACACAAAGTATAGTTTATTCAAACAACTTTGGATAAGTACTCAAATTCTTTTTTTTTTATTACTTCGCGATACTCTTCACTTCTCGTTTGAGTAGGTGCATCAAACAAACCAACAATTATATGTTATTGGTTTATCAATAATTAAAAAAAGGACACAATTTTAATTTATAATTATGGTTTTTATAATTATGGTTTTTATGTTATTATTTAATAATATTTAAAGTGACGTATTAAATTATGAACTATTTTATGCATTCTAAGGGTAGTGAAATATTTTATTACTTTTTGTCTCTGGTAAAACACAAAAATGACACAAACCATATAAAAATTAACGTGCAACTAAAGTCGGTAAAGGTTTAATCAAAATGTTAGAAAGTTATGGCAGAGAAATTATATTTTTTCCTTTCGGTCTTTACATTCGTGATTCACGTAATGATAGTAAAACACGTATGTGTGTGTGCGTATTCATGAACCTTGTTTATATGAATTCAAAATTTATCATTCTTTCTTAATTAAAAAAAAAAAAAAAAATTAGAATTGTCATTGAATAAAAATGTTTAATGAACCATACACGCACACGCTCACAACGTTTTGTGGAACTTTAACAAACTAAATAAAAGTCGAGTTTAACCGGCTGTAATTTAATATTTTTGTCAAAATATTGCTCAACCCTTTTCTTCGCTTTGATAAATAACAGGAAAACAATTATAACAAGCGTACGGCTAACTGTGAGTGTATTACTTAGACTTATAAAAGTTCCGCATATTTTAGCAAATTAATTTTTTCCAAAAAAAACTTTAGAGTTTCGTTTCAAATAACATGTGATATCAAAGATGTTATTACTGTAAATGTTTTTGAAAGTTAAACTAAGCAGAAGAAACATCGTAAAGTAAACTCGTTTTACACTTTGTTGGTTTGTTTATTATTCTGGTTGTTGTACTCGTAATTAAGAAATCATATTTTTACGCGTTTTAAAAATGACTACATTATCTGATTTTTTTTTTCAGTTGGTCGATTTACTCGTGTATCCACCCACTTGGCGATTGCTAAAAAAAAAAAAACTACGAGCAAAATTCAAATATTAATAAAATAAAAGAGCGCTCATAAAAGGACCGTCTTAAAAGTTGAAACCGACGAACAAACGAGGGATAATGTTACGGTTTCTGTTTTGTAAGACTGCTGCAGTTGTAAGATCTCTTAGGACTTTTCGTGGTTATCTAGAGAAAAAACAGACGAATTCGCAAAGCACGTTTTAAATTTTAAGTATACAATATTTTTTTGACGAACATTGCATTTTGTGTTTGTATGTTAAAATTGACTAAAACTTTTAACTCGATTTTAGTTTTTAAGGTTTTGTCAACCACTCATGGTTTTGTGCTGAAAGTCACTACAAAAAAAAAAAAGGCTCAACGTGTTTTATAAATATTTATTATGACACAGCTTATTACTTGTAAACATTAGTACTATGAACTAGTGAAGTATCCAGTTTTTTTTACAACGTTTAAAATGTTCCAAAATTAGTGTACTACTAAAAAAAAAAAAAAATACTAAAATATATTTCCACGAGCACTAAACCTTGTTTGCAGTCATGCCGTAAATGTGAAAAATGTGATATTCTTGTATAGCGGGTGCTTATTACAAAAATTACATTTTATAAAAACATTTTCCAAAAACGTTCACCAACTAGGTATACTAGTACGTACTCAAAACGCCAACTCACTCTAAAAAAGCGGCGGCGTTCCATTAAAGATGATCATTCCTAATTTTTTACTTTCAATTGCAAAAAAAAAAAAATGTCCTCGTGAATTCAATAAGAGCTTTTTGCCACGTTCGGTCGAACGGATTCGAATGCGTATTGTACGCGACGGGAAAAATTGTCGCACACGCGCAGTTTTACGCATTTACCCCTAGGGAAGTACGAAAACGTGGTGGAGATAAGGGCTTAAGATAAAACTGTTTAAAGGACTTCCGGTCGAAGGGGGTAGGACCGAAGCCGAAATACGATTATTGTTAGGGGATGCATAACCGAATGGACGCGCTTGCTGAACACACACAGGTTGTTCGTCCTGTGGTCGAGGGACGAGTAAAACAAAAAAAAAGAAAAAATAACTTAAACCTGCGTGATATTACATTTTATTTCGATAAAATATTTCTCGATCCCGGAAGGGACGCGAGTCCGGGCGAGTTCTAAGGTTTGAGTTAAAAAAAAAAAATTAAAATTTACATGTATAGTACGTATATGATTGAGTCGTGTTAAAAACAACTGTACGGTTGTTAAAGTACACGAGCATTTTTAACTGACAACGGTTTTTGCCGTAATAAATGTTCGTTTTCGATGAAATTTGCTGCATCTGAGACGAGAACACGATCGCGCATTTTCATGCATAAACTACGAGTATCGAAATTCCAAGGGTTCTTCCATATTTTCCATACACCGTGTACGGTGTAAATTTTATTATTATTCTTTTTTGTTTTATTGATCTAAACAAGACGTCGGCGACATCGGCCACTAGTCGTAGTCATTGCGTTAATTACAATTTTTTTTTTTTTTTATATACCTATATCTCGAATATAAATTAAATTATACTGTTCTGATTTTCTTAAAAAGGTCAAGATTCGGTTTGTGGTGTCTGTGTTTGGTCCGAGGGCTGCATTCAAGGTATTGGAGATGTTGAGCTGATCGAGTTGTGTATTGATGGCATTCTCTAAGGATATGGTTGACCGTAAGTTCGCAGGTTTTGCCACGTCGGTTTTTCGTCCTTTGCCATAAGGTATCCATGGGTTCGAATCGAGTATGTCTGATGCAAAGCCTGTTCAGTATTACTCTTCTTTTCGTGAGGGAAAGTTAGGCCGACTGAATGTGGAGTTTTTAATTTAATTTTATTATTTACCAGCGCAAAGTTTCTGTTATTTTTTCAGTGTTCTGCAAGACTATTGCGATTATTTACAAACAGTATGTCTAAAAAATGTAAGTATAGCCAGCTGTATATCAATTTGTCTAATAGTTTCGGCTTGACGAGAAATCGAAAATATCAAGGATCGCATTAAAAATGTCGATCCTCTAATATCGGAGCTGGTCATAGAGACACTTGACGCGTGTCAAACACAGAGTATACTACTATAGTGCCCGGGGAGCAAGGGGCCGAACCGAAAGAAAAACAAATTCCGTTTTCAAGTATTTTTTAATGATTCGTGTGAATCATAATAGTAGACTCGAGGAAAATTCGTCCTTTTCGAGGTGCCGGATTTCTCGGGTTCGCCTCGCACGACAACGGGGGATTCGAAACATTTGAGTTTGTTTGACAAATCAACGAGATTCTCGCCGTGTTCGCAATACGAAACGGTTGAGTTGTTATTGTCACCGCGCGGCCATTATTGCAGTAAAGAGGAACGGCACTGAACGCGCGCGAGTTCATTCATTTCACGAAAACAACGTTTTTGGTCTCGAATTGTTTACACATTTTAATTATTTAATTTCGTTGTTATTAACTTAAAACTCAGTACTTTGTTCCTTCAACGTACGCTCGTTCTACGTGTTTTTGTACGTACCACTTGATGTACAACGTGTGTAGATTTCGGGGTTACGCTTTTTAAATCGATCAGCGTTGACTACAGATAACCGAAACGACTATGGGAGTTTAGTCGAGAATACGATTTTTTTTTTAATTAAAAAATTCGCAAACGAAGCCCGGTTATTATTGGAAGAAAACGTTCTTGTTTCGAACCTCAAGTGCTTCGTTCCGAGTGACATTCGACGTTTCGGTATAAATAAACATGTTCGTAATGAACACCTTAGTAATGCACACATTCGTTTACAAAATTAAAAATAAAACGTGCTCCGAGTCGCGTGCGCGTGTTGTCAGTGTTTTGAAATTATTTCAATTATACGACTGTTGATATTCGATGTAAAAATTGTACTTAAAAAAAGAAACTTACACGATTTTATTAATTTTACAACTGAAACCTTAACCGTTTTGATAATTATACTTAACTTAAAAATATCGATGACGAATAATATAAAATGTGTGGTGTAAATAAGTGTGCGAATAATAGCCAGGTTAGGTTCAAATTAATTGAAACTTTTACACTTAATTGGAATGAATGATATACAAATGTGGTGAGATTTTCATGTATTTCTTCGACTACTTTCGAGTTAAAAATAATATTTTCAACGAGTTCAGTATTTCACTTACTTAGATCGATCATTACAACGTAAAATGTCAAATTACACCCGCAAAACAGCTAGAACAGTGATCACCTACTTACTTTTATTAGTTGTTTTTGCAAGAAACGTTGTCATACTCGTGTTACAATCATCAGCCATACCGGAGATTTAAAGGATATGAAAAAACGAAATTACATCCCGATTGAAGAATTGAAATTGAAAAAAGTAATATATAACATTAAAAACATAAATTTTAAATTAGAATCACATCATACACATAGAGACCTTTTTATTGACATTAAGTGTTGTTATTTAGATTTTTAAAAAAATTTAATTTACTTCTCATTATTTTGATTAAACTGTAGGTATAAAAACAAAATGGAAACGTACAAAAAAAAAAAATTTTAATACTTCACAATCATTTATAGTAACTAACTAACTCATAGTTATTATGTTCATTCATAATATGCTTTATTTTGCTAATTGAACTATGTTTTGTAGTGTTATAACTTAACTTTACAAAAATTTTACCTTTCACAAAAACTAGACCTATTTTGGAGTTTTTCGGTACTTAAGTCAAAATTGAGGATAGCAGTAAATCTCGAACTCGATCATAGTAACCAGATTTTTAATTCGATAAAATAGTTCATTACCATATTCTTGTTTTTGATTTTGCTACTCTCGGTTCACAACCATATCACAAATCGCTAACAAAATAAAAATCAATGCGATCGTGGTAGTCGTCGAACATAATTTATTTACGAGTGAAAAATGGTTGGAAAAATTTAAATCATAAAAATATATATTTTTAATTTTCATCGTATTTAAATCTTACAGTTGAATTCGTAACGAACACATTTTAAAAATATTCAAAAAATATTAAATTTAAATTATTATTTATTTTTCTAACTAATTATTGTTACTACAATACCCATGTTATCCGGATTTATTGTTTATTGGAATACAATTTTAACAACATAAAACAATGAAAACGGATTAAAACAATTATTCAGAAAAGCATCTTTGAACACTATGCTTGTTTGGTTCGTTGAGTTGTAATGCCAAAAAAAAAAAAATAAATTTTCAATAATATATTTACAAAAAAAAGATTAGACGACGAGAGTGTGTGAGAGAGAGAGACAAAAATAGTATGCGAGAGAAAGTGTGAATAAGTGAGCAAAAATCCACGAAAAGAATTGTAATAATGTTACCGTAGGTAGGTACCAAATGAATTGTTTGCGTCTCACGGGAGCCCATTGATTTATTTTCGCGTACAGCAACGATGCAGAGGAATGTTATAAATGTAAGACCGAAAAAAAAAACAAAAAAAAAACGTGAAAACTCGTGTTTAGTTTGCAGAAAATCTCGGTTTGTCTGGTAGAGAGTATTAGCTCCTACGCTAAACCTGCACACTGTGCTTCCTTGTTCTCCGAAAGTGCGTTTCTAATCTCAAGTCATTTGTAAGACGTGTCAAGACGATCAAGGTTACGATGCCGATCGAATCATATTCGATTCATAGACATTGATGTTGCGAATGTTGAAAACGGTTTTCAATTCTAAGATTAATTTTAATTCACAAAATGTTTTTCACAAGGTATTGTAATCACTTGTATACAACCAATAACTCGCATGTTTTACCTCTTGGTCTTATTGGAATTATTTTATCACACACGAGAAAATGCTCCCCGTTTCATCCAACCGCACTTAATGAATCTTGCGAATCATTAAAAATATTTATCCAAAATAAAACAGAAAAAACATAAATTTAAAATTAGAAATGATCACATTTACACACAGACGTTCTCGTCACATAATAACCCCTTAAAATCGAGTGTCGTTAGATAGTTTTTTAAAAAAGTTTTAGTTACTTTTCATTATTTTAATTAAACTGTAGCTACAAAACAAAATGTAAACGTAAAAAAAAAAAAAAAAAGGTTTGACGGGTTAGCGACTACGCTTTGGGTGGGTCACTCGTTTAGAAGTTATGGTTCAAACGCATTATTTTACATCTGAAAGCAACGATAAATCGTCGAAAATACGATTCTGCGAGCGAGCTCAGTTGTCTTAGTATACGTCGTGGTAAAAACAAATTTAACAATAAAAACTTTTATCGAATCTGTATCTTTCCTATTTTATGTAAACGTTTCAGCTTGGTTCGATTTTTATTTTAGATGTTATGATCAAAAAAATTTAACTCAATGTGTAAAAAACACGTTTCCCGTAACTATTTGTTCCCCCCGTATGAAATACTCGGCCGCCCGGAATGACGAGTTTTACGACAAAATAACAAACTAAATCGGATATAAACCAAAATTGAGTAAACCAATTTTCTGAATTTTTTAACCACAAATGTAAAACTATCTTGTTTAGATTGTATTAAAGTTTCGAGACTTAAACGAAAAAACTAGAGGTTTTATGAAACAATAACTGCGTAAAATTCAAAAATTTCAATGTTCCATTACTCCCTAAAAAATGATTAAACCTGATTGGAATTTCAACAGTAAACTCGTTGAACCCTTTTTAATGAATTATATAAACTTCAAGTTAAACGGATCTCTTTCGGAAGTGTGACCGCTTTCGTTTTTTCTTCAGAACTTAAAAAATAATCCAAATTGAAAAAAACGCTTCAAATAAAGCGCCATTTCGGATCAATTACCTATCTTTTGAGGTAATCGTACGTTAAAATCGGAGCATTTTTTCTACTAGAAAAAGTGATCACAAAAATAAAAAAAAAAAATCTAAATTGACGTGTCAAAAACACTTTTCCCGTAATTATTTGACATATTGTATAAATGAAGTGAATCAATATTTTTCAACGCGCTTCTGAGTTTTCGTTTAAACATAAAATACCCGAAAAAAAAAAAAATAAATAGAAAAACCTGCCTACCGTGTTGTCACCGGATGCGTCTTTTACACTCGGCCAATTTGCCGTTTTTCGAGAAGGTTTGTTTTATTCCTTACGCCTCGCGAGTCTTTACAGAAGTTTCGGGGAAAAGTTTATTTGCGTATCTTCCTACACGACTCCGGTAAGCCGTTCACCGAAAACCAACGCAAAGTCCTCCGCAAAACCTTTTATTTCGTTTTTTTTTTCTTAAACACTCAAACGTTTTTATGCGGGTACCTTGTACGTATCAATATAATACGTATCGATATTGTGCACGCGGTATGGAAAGTTTTAGACTTCGGGCGGGACGACAAACGTTAAGTTTTTGCGTTCAATGCAGACGTACAATTTTCGCATTTCGGACCTTTTGACGTTGCGTTTTTTTTATTTTTAAAGATCGTTAATTTGTCACGGTAAAAATTTTCAAAAACGTCGAAGGTCAAATCTAATTTTCGGTTACTGTAGAAATTAATAACGGTTTGAAATTTATACCGGTTCAACCGTTGAATTTGTTTCTAAAATTCCTTTTTGTTTTTAATTCGAGATGATAAGTCTTTTTTTGTATTAACGGGATAGAATTCGGTCCTGCAGTATCGGTATTTCTAATTTTATATTGTTTTACACACACCATACCGGAATCCTATTGTCGAATCACATCTTTTCATGTACGACATAAAAATATTTCCCATTTTTTTTTTTGTTTCAGTTCAACTCAATCCATAAAAGTTAATAGTCATGTGCGAGGCTGGACAAGTTAACCACTTTTTTTTAACCTGTTACTTATCTCGGGTAACTGAACAAAGAAAAAGTTTAAGTTAAAAGTAAATTTTACATTTTTCAATTTATAAAATTAAAAGTTAACCATAAAAAATATTAACTCAACCTGGCTTTGTACCAAGAGTATGAAATTTTGTCCACTTCAAAAAATTGTTTTCGTATTTTCTTTTGAAATTGTCATCTAACTAAGACTATTTTTTCTAAACAGTTTAAAAAAAAAATTCAATTAATACAGATTAACTTGAAGTTAATACCTCGGGTTAAAAAAAATTACCTTACTTATTGAGTTAACGTCCAGCCTTGTTTATAGGTTGATTCAATAATTATACGCGTCTGCTCTTCGTTTCATTTAAAACACAAATTTGGTGTTTATGACAAGTATTATTATTTTTATACTACTGCACACGCACGGAGCAGATAAAAAAAGAATAAACCGATGAAAGGTGGAAATTTTGAAGTTTTTGAACATTTGAAAAATACTATTTTCAACTATAGAGAGTTCAGTGTAATTTTACTTCGATCAAATTCTATGAAATAACAATTTAGCGATTTGTAGTGACTTATTTCGTTCCCGTAGTTATTTCTATTGATTTTTTTTATACGCATTTGAGCATGATAAACAAGCACATAAAATGTTTGAGTAAGGTCAAGCTTGTTAAACATTTTTATTACGTCGTCAAATCACTCATTATGATGAGAAAAATACTGTATATTTAAACAACTTTCCGAAGAGTTGGGCGTGTGAAAAAAAAAAAAAATCATATAACAACAAAATAATATCGGTGTAAATGTAAAAACGAAAATCATGTCAACTGAAATTTATGGAATCTTTTCACCATCCATGTACCTACAGGAAAAATTTTCTTGATCTTGTGTTGTATAGTGTCGAATCGAAAATTTATGGCATCTTTAAAACAAAAACTGCACGACCGTGAAAATTTCAAATTTCTATTCTTCGTTCATTTCGAAATCGTTGAAACTTAAAACGCGTTTGCTCTTTCCTCGAGCCAATTTCTAATTATTCGTAGCACTTTTGACTTTTTTCGAATGCGTGACTCAAAAGACAAGCTAAATTTCACACAACAGCTGCGCTCCAAATAAAGTATCATTTTATCGGTCCGATCGCCTATAGAAGTCTGCCCGTTTTTCGGTGGGATCATACTATTATGGCGTAGAGATCGGAGCGATTCTACTGCCTGTTGTAAGTGTTTAAAAAAGAAAAACATCGTGGTAAATCCGATACGCTCATAATCTAAAAACACGTTTGTTCTGTCTCATAGGTGTTACGGAAACGTTATTATGGGACAATGATTGTATTACAGGATGAAAAAAAACAATAACCTTAAAAAAAAAAAAATACTCGTCTATTTTTCCGAAAAAATCGAGAATGCTCCGGTTTTCCTAACGTGGCGTTACCGTCTCTCTCGAGTTTTGACAGAAAACGACGTGGCGTGTATACAATCGAATGATGCGACATGAATAAATGCATTACTACGTTATGGCCCAAAGAGAAACGCTGTCAATAATAATTAATCGGGCCCGTGGCTGTTTTTCTATGTACGAGACATAGTGAGCAGATAATAGATTGCAAAAAAAAAATGACAATATTCTCATGAAAAGAAGCATGTTTTATACTCCCAAAACAATATTCTTATAAAAGATAATATAACCCCGAGAATATTCTTTTTTTTTTTTTTGTTGGGATTTTTCAATTTAAGACCGTGCCTTCGTGTACGGTCACTGAAATGAACCATCTATGTATATTCGATATTGATATCATGTATATCTGATAATATTATTTTATATTGGCTCATCGATTTAAAACATTTTTTTAAACCACATCACGCAAACGATTTCTCAGTGTCCCTAACGCACTTTTATAATTCGGCCAAATCGGTACGAGAGAGATCGAACACTCTCTGTTTCTGAGAGTATTTACCAGAAAGATTATCACGAGTAACGTTCAAACACTACAAAATTAGAGTATTTTTGGTCTATATATATATGTATAAGCTAAGAAAATCACCTTGCCACAAAAAACTAACTTTTAAGTTTGTGTTTAGTGCTGATGATGGTAACGTCGTTATCGAAATACGTATTTAGAATGAAAGTAAATTTTTTTTTTTGGCAGGGTGATTCGCTTATTAGTAATATTTATTGGGCCAAAATCGACGAGTTTATTTTTTTCGTCAAGTCCGAAAGAAATAAGGGATGGACTCGGTGGCGGTCAAATGATTTCGTCACGGGTGGGGATTTCAAGTTTAAAATCCAACGTTTATATAGCACACGCTATATTGAAATGTACATTCGAAAAAAGCATCAACGACTTTCATCCGAATCGGATTGAGGCCTATTGATTATGTTCCAATATTGAATTGTACTAACTGTCGTAATTTTAAATGTAATTTAAAAAATTGTTTCTACAATAATCTTTAATTAATTCCCCCTAATGATGATGTAAATTTTTTATGTTACGTCGTACGTATCGACAGTTACGTTTCTTAATCACAATTATGTATTTTTATTTTAGGAAAATGTATCAATAAATACTCGACGATTGTTTTATCCGAGTCATGTCTTAAACATTGTTATTGTTACGGCGAGACGCGTACGACGAGGAAGATTGTTGGTGGTTTTAAGAGTTAAAAATTTATCCTGTTTTTTGACACGAATTATAATTATTTTTCTCTCATGTTTTGAAAATGTTATGTCGAACCGTAAATACTACGTGTGTACAGCGTGTATGTAATTTCGTTTGAAAATTCTGACGTAACACGGTTGTTGTAGTATTTTTAGCGTTGTTATTAACCGGCTAGAAAAACAGAAAAACATTTTCTCAAGTCGTGTAAGTGTTTTAGAAACGCCGGGCAAACGTTTGATTATTTATTTAAGCCGCGTAATTGTATCAGGCAGGTACTTATGTTATAAGTTATTCAAAACGTTTGGTTTGCACGAGCAACGTTGGGTGTGTTTGTCTTAAAATTACGTTTAATATTACCTACAGGTACTCGTGCATACTGTACACGCTCGTTGTACCCAAAACTGAGACCTGTTTGGATTATTTCTCGAAAATTTACAATTTAACAGTGCACTATTAAAATACGTACGGCGGTTGTGAAAATTTCGTGACTTCGACCGCTGCGACAAAACGCGTGTTGTGTTTGCCGCGTTGTAAACGACAAGGACCCGAAAAATTTAGCAATTTATTGTACTGCAGAAGCCTTGAAATGTTGGCGTATAAAAAAAAATGTGATTGTAAAATATCCTACACGAGGACTCGAAAAACGGTCGTAAAAAAGTTGAGAATGTTGACGATTTGACTTTTCTATGAGCCACGAACAATACACTGGTGGCAATAACGGTTCGATGAAAGTCGAACGATTGACTTCAAATGCCTACACAGTCAAACGAATGAATATGGATAAAGTTATGTTCATCCCGATTTGTAAAACAATCGACATTTGTTATATTTTACAAGTGTTTATTCGATTAACGAAGAAATTATAAAACGTTTCAGTATAAGTTTTGAATTTAAAAATACAAAATTTAATTCAAAATGGCAATGATAATATTGAAAAAAATATCATGTTTTAGTAAAATAAAATACGTATTTCGTAGTTCGTTTCACGGCCAATCATCGTGTTAAGATTTCTAATAACTATTCTGTTGTTATTTTAACTATAACGAAATTCAATTAACTCTAGGGGAATTTAGGTTAGATTTATTTTCTCCGGTTTCAATTGTAAGAATCGTTGAATTATTTCAGCGTATCCACATTTAAATGCTATATTCTGTACGAAACGAATCACGTAAATCACGAGAAGTTACTTTTGAATGATATATTATTTAATTTAATTTACGTACAAATCCGATGATTTACCGTCGAGAATAATTCGGCGGCGTTAATTAACGGAAATATTTCACGGTCGGCTGCTCGAGTCTAGTTCAAACGAAATTCGCGTCATACAAGACGACTCCGGTTCGTTTTCGCGGAATCGAAGAGAAACCTTTGTGTCAGGGATTCGTTTGAAACCGTAGGAAAATATATGGTATTTAATTAGTTTGGGGCGCCGATTGCAAATAGTTAATAAAATATACACGTGAAAATAATTATGATTACGAGCAGGGATCAACCCGAATCAACCCGCGAACCCGTAACATCCTTAAATCCCCTTAAAAACTTCAACACCTAGAGCCCCTATCACCAAAATAATTATTTTACAAAACACCCGAACAAATATTCAGTGTTAACGCGACACACGGTTACGTATTGTAGGTAATTTTTTCCACCGAATTCTGCTTAGGTCGTTGATTTTTTCGTAAAAATTTACTTCCTTTCTTCCTCAAAGATGGAAAAAAAAAATACTATGGCATGAAAATTATATTATTATCATTTTTAAATTTTTCTGTATTAAAACGCGTATTTTTATTATGGTCGTGACAAAAGGTCATACACTAAAAACTATTATTTTGTTCGAGCTTTTCGTTGAGTTTTCTTAATGTTTCTTTTGCCGACGTGAAATACGAGAATTTAAAAATTTCAAGCAACGTATACGTTATATAAATGGGGAAAAAAAAAGAAGGTGAACGGTTAATGAGAATTATTCTCTTTTTAATCATTGATGTGGATAACAACGAGGACGAGATAAACTATTTAGTACAGATAAAAACGACGTTTTTGGTAAAATGAACACATCCTTGAACGCTGAAGGATTTTAATAATTACCCTCTGTGAAGTTCAACCGAGTAAAATGGCATTTGTAAAGCTCTTATTTTATGTTGTACGCACAACCGTCGTTCTTTTCCAACAGATGAATAAATATTCATTGTAACGGAACCGGCGCGATAGTAATAACTGACCAAATACATGAACAATTACCGATTTAACGCGAAAGCGATTAAAAAACAAACGTGGTTTACGGTCGGGAATATTTTATCTCGTGCTGCAGGATAAACGATTTGAATCGTTTTCTGCCGTTTGATCGTATTTTTTCTCCCCGCGATACTTTCGTCGCGAATCGAATTCGAAAACTGCAGTCTAAATAAAATAAACACCGTCACGTAATTTATGTCTCGGAACCCGAAATACGCGAAATTAGCAACAATTATTACGAAAGCCCGAACGGATTTCGTTGGGCGAAATATTTTACGATCGTTCGATTAGCGGTCGAAATTCACCAAGGTCGTGCGATTTTTTTTTTACAATCCGCACGAACGTGCAATATCATCACACGATTTATTGCCTCGTAAAACGAACACATCACACACTATATCTAGTCTCGTTATGATATTTTAATCGATTTTTCGTTATTTTCGTTCCGTTTCCGTGCTCGGACGGCGCTTTCCGAGTATTAATAACGTTCACCTCTTTCTATGTGTACACACACGAGCCAAATATACGCGATTTATTATTACTTTTTTTTAATTTGCCCCAAAACGGTTTAACGACGAAATAAAAGTGTCTCCGTTTTATTACTATTTATAACGCGTCTTCGGCGACGTAACAGTGTAGAAAAGCAAGAAAATTATAGAATTTAACGATCGTCCTAGTTAATATTATTTTGGAAAATTTTTAAATTCATTCTACATAGCAGAGACGAACAAAAATATTGTTTTAACGAGCAAACGAGCTAACCCCCAACTTTTTTGTTGTTATTGAAACATTATCAATTCGTATTCAAACGCTCGGCGAAGAATAAATAAGCATTATACCTATATATACTGTGTTCGTCGAATCGGAATAATTTATGATGCATTGATTAACCACTAAGAAGAAATGAAAACTGCATTCGATGCTTACCAACGCGTATTGTTTTTAGCTTTCGTATTCAACAAATTTTCGGTAAAAGCATTTTTAAACGGACCGAGAGAGGAAAAATAAAACGTACTTCACGCTATCGTCGACTTAAAAAGTATCATTTGTGTTGATTTTAGAAAGTGCCAAAATTCAAAATTTAAAACGGGACAAAAAAAAAATACTTTTAAATTTTCGTGGTCTTTGTTTTGTTATTTTTTGTAAACTTTATGTTCACGCGCGCTTGTGTTATAAATATAACATGATTACATTACGACACAATAATATGCCGAAAAAACGCTCAAAAACTTTTGAAGGAAAAGTGTAAAAAATAATATTTCAGCGTGTTATCACAAAACTGCTTTGATTGTAACTACTCGATAAAGTGGGATTTTGTACTTAAATGTATTAAGTGTTGCGCTGTTTAGACTTGGTAATTTCAAATCGGGCGTAATTTTTCATCAATCCGAACGACTTAACAACTTTTTCTTAACTCGAATTGAAATTTTCAAAAAATTAATTCAAGTTAAAAGTCAATCGCTTAAACATGTTAAGTTAAAAGTAAACTAAAAAAAAATACCAATTAAATTAGAATAAAGATAATAGTTCATATTAATAATTGGTTTTATACCCATGACGTTTCCTCTTTTTCAAAAATTGTTTTTCGGTATTTTATTTTAGAATTTTCTCGTTACTAATGCTTTTATTTAAAAAAAAAAAAAAATTCATTTGTAACGGGGTATGACTTAAAGTCAACCAGTTGAATTTAAAAAGAATTAACTTATTAGGTTAAAAGTTATGGCAAAATAATAATAAAATAATTCGACGAATCAATTAACTTTTAAATTTTAATTTTTAACGAGCCCAACCTTGGTCACAATCTATCCATACCCGCACACGATTTTCAACATGTGGCTCGGACCTAACAAAAGTAACGGATTTTATTATCATTTTAAAACGCGATTTTCCTCATGGACGTTGGCCGTTGTATAATACAATATAATGCTATTCTGTTTAATTTATAACGGCATTTGTTTTATAGCAGCCTTTTCACAAGTCTAAGGTAGCACTTTCGCGCGTTTAATGAGATTTTTATTAATTTTAGTGTGAACACAGTTTTCGTAATGGATTTTTGCGGTTTACGTTCGCCGGTCGACGGTATCGTAAACGCGACAAAAGAAAGAAAAAAACTTTAACTGTTTTACGAGAATCGTTTGGCGTTTTATCTGAAAAAAATATATATAACACTTGCAGTCACACACACAATGTGAGGAGTTGCGGCGAAATAGAAGTACGTAAAAAAAAAAAAAAAATAAATAAAATATACAACGACGGCTTTTGTATCGTTAAACTATTTCCATTTATAATTTAAAATTTAAAAGCTTGTCGATGTTTTAAATGAAATTATGTTTCGTTAAGAAAAACAGCAAACACAATTTGTTTGGCACAACAGTGGAACATATTTTTTTAACTCTATACATACATACAGTTAAACGCGACAGAGTCGAGCGAGTGGAAATAAATTTAACTTAAAGTCATAGTGCGTCACGGGATCAATATTAGAGTCACGACAACGAGGTAAACAGTGATGTGTTAAAATTTGTATTTATGGGTTTTTGTGCTTTTTGTTTGGGGAAAAAAAAAAATGCGTGTAATAGTACAATAACGACATATTTCAAAAAAAAAAATTTAACGGTTTGTATATCTAGGACTCTTGGTCGTAAAACTATTAAGGTTAATGCCGCACTATTTGTCACGTTTGACGTTTGTTTGCTTTACATGGCTGCAATCAAACTAGTATGTTTGATAAAAAACGAGGAATTTTATAAATTTCACGCTTGATATTAATTTTGTCCTTGAATTTATGAAAATATTTGAACACTAACCCCCGAAGTGTCGCGCCTTACTTCATACATAAAGTACTTGTTACTTTTTTTCTTTTTTTAGCTCCGTGACAGGTACGATAACACAATTAAAAATAGAAAATCGATAATTGGCTAAAATTCATTTTAGATTACAGATAACCGTTGATTAATTTCAGAATAAGTTTACTTCTTTTCGTTAAAAATTAGATATTGGTCATTGTAAAAGTAACCGATTTTTCGAAAATAAATACTAAACCGATTTGGACAAATCTGGACTGTTCTGTATATTTTATATCAAAACTTCCGTATTTTCTGTATCTATTTCATTAATTGTTTGGTTTTATTTTTTCTAGTGGGTTTTTTTTTATTCAATTAATAAACTTTTTCAATAATCAAAGAATTAAATCTTAAAAGTTTGACCGACCGGAGTCTTTCAAAGTTTTCGTTTTAATTTTTTTCTTGTTTCTTTGAAAGTTTTAAATTAGTCTCAATACTATTACGTGTGTCCACAAAACATCCGACGGAGTATTAAACACAAACTTCTGTGTTTAGAAAAAAAATTTAATTCTGCGTGACTAGTTTCATAATGGCTTTTTAATGATACGATAAAATCAATTTAATATTAAGATAAAAAGTAAAATCGAAATACGAATTAAAACTGCAATTCAAAGAAAACATACGTATTTATACCTACTCCAATAAACGAAAACGTATTATTATAGACTCATAAAAATGAGTTTTGAATCTTGAGCAAAAAACTGAAATAACTGTACTGCTGAAATTCTTTACATCTGTAGTAAAATAAATGAAATACAAAATCACAATAAAAACAACAAACCTATACACATGCTATACCCGCTGTTGAAATGGGTACATCATTAAATTTAGTTAGAGTAGAAGTTATCTATATTGCTAAAACAAAAATAGTGTTATTTTATAGTTGTTAAATTTTTCACTCAATGTTCTAATGATTACAAACCCACTGTAAAACTTAAAAAGCAAAAAACGTATCGCAAGAAATAATTTTTAACGGGCAATTTTCGGTACATTATTTTATAAATTATGGCCGAATTTGTCGTTAAAAATAAAGTTTACCCTGTGAAATTGATTTTATTTTATGTGATTCGATCAACTTTATTGATTATAAAACATACAAAACAGTTATGATATTTAATATATTGATGGGTTAATATTTTATTTCTAGTGTACCAACGTACTGATTACGCGTATAATTATATATAAAAAAAAATATTGTTTAAAGCTGTAGACACCGAGATACGACAAATTACAATCTGGATACAGACGTGGAAAATAACGTTTTTAATCATGAGTAAAATAAAAATTGTTTAATATCCACACTGCACCATAAACTGAATGGAAAACCGCCAGCGTTCGTAGGTTCACTGATTTCAGTACGTACACGTGTGGATTATACGATTATAAGTACATAGTTAAGTTTTGACTTTAGTTTCTTAATTTTATAGTTTGACGGTCTAAAACAAATCTGTACGAGTCAAGGACAGAGACGTAAGATTCGGTTCGTTCGTCACGAAATACACATGTTATTTGACGTGAAAGTTATAGCGACACCAAGTATTTAAGTAATTTTGTCAACAAACTAAAACTTTGCAGCGATTCGATGTGCTCGCGTCGATATGGTTTTATGTCGAAAACGTGTTGAGTTAATACCTAGCACAGAAATCGCTAATTTTACATATATCTATGTATACGACTGTGTGATTTTCTACGCAATGTTTATGAAGGATTACTTAGTTTTGTGATTAGAATTATTTTATACCGTGCGCTATCGAACGGCGCGTTGGTTATGCAATTTTGCTACTCGCGTGCATTTATTTAACCAAAGACGTATTTTGTATTTATTTTACAAATAAGCCAAGTCGGATGGTAGGTATACAGATCACATTTGGTTTACAAGAAACGAACGCATAAACGCGGTTTTTTTAAACGTTCAATATGATGTTTTTGCAAACAAATCGTTAAGAATTCTTGGAACTCAGTGAAACGTTACACGTAGAAATTTGGGTCGCAAACGATTGATCGACAGTTACGATTAGTCGACACAACATTTGATCGACCCAACGTCAACAGTATCAATTGGTCGACAAAATGATTAATCGGTAGTATTGATTGGTCGACAAAACGCAGTGTCGGGCGAGTTAATGAAAATAATCAACTGCGATAAGTCAAATTAAATTGCCGTCAGTTAAAAGTTTGATTGACAGTGAAAAAAAAAAAACTTGCTATGTTAAAAGACTTTGGTCCTTCCTTTTTCATTATCACATCAATAAACCATAGTGATACCAACCAACGAAAGATAATAAATTAAATTCCAAACAGCATAGGCGGACATTTAAATTATTATGAAAATTGTTCGATTCTTAATATTATCAAAAGATGCTTTGACCCACTTGACCCGAATTGATTTATCGTAAAGGGCGTTTTCAAAAAAAAAAACATTTTTTTTTTATTGCAAAAATACGTTTATTTCAGACGGTGAGCGCTGAACTGGAAACGTGATTTTCACCTTTAATCGTCTCTGGAGGTATTATTTCGTCTTTCGAAGCTGTACACAAAACACGTTACCTCTATATAGCGTCAATTTCGCATTAAGACGAAGCACACACGCGCAAAAAGAACGACACTCTCTCGCCACGCGTAATCGAGTGCCGGTCAAATGGCCAAACGAATGTGACTCGTCGATATATACACACTATATATATATAGGTACTCAGTAACAACTTCCGATAAATCTCGGTAAACGATGATCATAAGTACTCGAATCGCCCATTTTTCTCGATAAAATTCAATCTGATGTTGTTCGTTTCGTTTCAACGCAACACGACCGGCTCACTCGGTAGAACTGCAAAACAGTCATGAATTTATAGTATAGAAGAATCCAATGTCTTAACCGATCGTTTCAAATCACCACAACACTGTCCGTCAAAACTGAATACTTTACCGTGCACAGTTTTCCGTTTGTGGCGTTTAAATAATTGCAATGTCAGAATACGAGTACACGTCTACCACGACTATACGCGCTGCAAACATGTAAATGGTAGCACAATTTTCCGACTACTTAACATAATATATATATATATACATTATGAATTCATCGTGATCGATAATTTATGATCGGAACGTGCGCATGATAAATCGCGCGTAATTTATGAACAAACAGCCGATGCACACGCGCAGATAAAACAACGAGAAAAGCGAACATATTATACGCGTAATGGGCAGCCGTAGTGAATATATGCCGACCCTAATAAATTCTGCGACTCCGAACGTCTGCCGAGTCCGAGTTCTAAGAAAAACATGGAAACGCGATGGAAACGATAAAATATAAGAAAAAAAAAAAAAGGGAGTAAATTTGAGGTCGAATGAAAAGCGGTTTGGCGATCACGCATCGAAGGAAACGGGTCACTTCTTTAGGCAGGTTTTTCTTTAACAGTTATCCGGTATAGTGTTTACGACGTCCTGGCAAAAACCATATTTAACGAAAATTATCAGCTACATCAAACTACACCCATGTACTACCTGAAATATGACTTTTTTTTTTTTTTATCTAATCGCTACGTCAAACAACTTCTCGACCGACCACAAATTTATTCCCTTTCTTTCTTTCCTTCTTCTTTTTTTTCATGTAATATTATTCAGGCTATTTTATACAAGGTACTGCGTGAAGGGATCGCTCCTTACGTATTTGTTAGTTACAACGCTTTTTCGAAAATATTAATCACATGTATTAGTGCAGAGTTATATTTGATCAATTATTGCCAATTTTTCAGTTTCAGACAACTAGAAACTCAAAGAAATAGCATTAATGGTACCGGTTTCGATCTCATCGGACCAATACTTCATAGGGGGGGTTTTTTTTTTCTAAATTCGTGTGTTTTTGAATCGAAACTCGCTAAAAATATGTAAAATTAAAAAAATTGTTTTAAATTACATCTAATTCAAATGAAATTCCCTAACGTTTTTGTGCCGTAAATTGCATCGATATCAGATCGCTCTTTCCACTCGAAAACACAAATCATCCGATTTGGTGATGCTTCAAAAAGTTTTTTGTTTTTAGGCCATAAGTAAAAAAAAAAAAAAATTCAAAAAAAACTTCAAGTTAAGTACAATCTAAAACCACTTTCCAAACACTGTAGTGTTATGACATTTTCGGATTGAACGTAACCTCTGGCCGTCAAAGTGTTCCACCAAAAAAAAAAAAGCAAAACAAAAAACATCATTGTAAAAAAAAAAACAAAAAAAAAATCGTATTTTATACGATCGAGCGTAGGCCGACGGAGTAACAAAAAAGTTACGAAACCGTCGAAACGATGATGAAAGAAACGTTCGTCATCGCCGTTGTTATTATTTTGTTTGTTTTTTAATTTGCCAAAAGCAATTCAAAGTTTTCGGAACACGATGGATTTAACGCGTTTTACTCTCGTACAGTTTTTTTACAGACAACGATCACACAGAGTGTTTGCGCAGACGTCTGTTGTAGACGTCAAGAGTAATATAACATTTACGGTCTCTACGAAAGACGAACGCGGTTTCCATACACTTTTTAAATGCGTTTTTTGTTTGTTAGTTTTATCAGTGGTCACCGCAGATAGCCCGATTATAATTTATAACGTGTTGAGATGACGTATACGAAAAAGAGCCGACTAAACATCGGCCAAACGCGCGGAACACGTTGACTCGGGTTGAAATGAATAACGCGCAAAAATGTTTTCGGTGTATTTAAAATATCGTCGAACAATCGATGTTTCATCATCATTTTCGACATGTCGAACATCTTGGAAAAAATGTACATTGTTGGAGTATAATACGACCAAAAAAAATGTAATAAATACGAGTGGAAAATTGGTAATCAACTCATCGTTTATGATGGGGGATAAAATGTATGCGTTTACGAAAAGTATTACATATTACGTAGGACGACAGTGACGAGTAAACTATATTTGTGTAATACCGAAATCGCATAAAAATGTCTAAAAATATACCGCACGAGTTTGCGTCGTTTGTATAAAGTTCAATCGATTTTGCGGTATTCATGCGATCGAACAAAAGATAAAATCACTTTGTTTGTGCTATAAACAACCCCGTTTAGGTGCATCGGATATGAATTCAATTTCGAAAGCAACGGTCAAGTTTGATCGAAAAATTTAAAAGTTAAATTCTACACTCGAACGTTACACTACTAACTGGGTGCTATTCCAACCATATACGTTTCGAGAAACTATTCGAGAAGTAATAAAATCAAAACCACGATTTATGTGCGATAAATAGAGATAAATTCACGCGCCAACAACTTCATGTTTATTTTCTAAAGAGTAATTTAAAATCTATAACGTTGCCGGCGCTGTCGGTAAAGTGTCCTCAACGATTGAACTATACCATACATCCATTTTCGGAAAGAGAAATCGAGTTTAAGACGTATAAGCTAATAGGTAAACCGATGATACGTCTAATAAAAAGAACGTTTGTACTCTTTCGTTGTGATTTATTTCTTTCGCAAGTTTCCCGAAAAAACATTTTATAGCAAGTCGAAAAAATGTTCAAAAGTCTTCAACTAGGAACACAAATTATAATCAAAAATAATAAATAATCGACAAACAAGTGTGGGCATTATCGTCAACCGATCTCGATGTGCACTGTGCAGTGGTATAGTACCGCAGTATTTTTTTTATTTTTATTAACATAAAGATTACAAAGATTACAATTATTAGCCTGTATGATTACAAAATGTTAAATATTTACAATACGAAATCATCCTATTATTATTATCATAGGAGTACAATGTGAAACATTATAACGTTTACAGTTTTTTATCTAAATCTATTTTTTCGGAAAAATTTAAAAACGTTGCCGGAGGGCTTCTTCGACCGACCTCGGATCATCGAGAAGAAAACGTGCGGTTGAGGGGCAGTCAATAATACGATGTGTGCCATTGTGATGTCGCACGAGGGGGGTTATCAAGCACGAGCGAGTGTTCCGTTTATAATTATTTGTTCACGCCCGTTTGGACACGGTTTTTTTTTTTGAAGTCTCCGAGTTTGTTGCCGGCACGTACCGAATCCCGGTGATTTTGCCGTGTTTTGATTATCGCGAGATCTTTATTCGGGATTTTATTTACGACGGTAGAGGTTGTGGATGATTCGCCATTTTATCGGCTTTTTCGTTCCCCGCTGCAGTGTTCTCGTACTATACGCGCTCTGTGAGACAGTTTGTGAGTTTCGAACGGAAAAAACGTTAATTCAATACACATAGGTACGCGGGAAAAAAAAACCCGAACCTAACCGTTTTTTGTTGTTTTTACTCGTGTCGGAAAACGCAAAAACCATTTTTATCAAAATTAGCTTTATTATACCATTTTCTTACAAACGAATAGCCCGTGTTGTTGTTTCTCCTTTTGTTTCGTACCCGGGTTTCACCGGCTAATTGCGCCGTTCTGTGCGCCTTGGGTGCGCAGTCTCGCGCCCCCCCGAGCGTGTTAAAAACGATAACGAACTTGCGCGCGCGGTTACAACAAGGTA